>CM051471.1:5376682-6617039 GCA_028015225.1 Carex myosuroides
GGTCATGTTTATACAATGTTGTTATAAATTGTTGTTGTAAATTGCATTTAGGTCATGTTTATACAATATCTTAATTATAAATGTATGTCATGATTAGGAGAAATGGAGGGTGATCGTAGTTGGATGTACGGTCCTCGTTACGTGAACAAGCGAATGAATCCCACATTTGTTAAGGGTGTTGAGAGTTTTTTTGAATATGCATTCAGTATTCAAGAAAATATAATTAGTGGTGATCGCATTAAGTGTCCATGTGCCAAGTGTGGGTGTACTAGATGGTTGGATAAGGAAACTATCGGAAAACACCTGATGAAATCGGGGTTCCGACTTTTTTACGAGAAGTGGTTCATGCATGGTGAGGAATATACCCAAGTGGAACAGAGCCAACCCGAACAGAGCCAACCTGAGGTGGAGTCGCCAAATGCTATGGTGGACATGCTTCTTGATGCTGCAGGTCCGTCTTTTGAATGGAATGCGGACGAACCCCCGAATCAACAAGCTCAAGAGTTTTATAACATGATGAAAGCGGCAGATGAGCCGTTATGGGATGGTTGTGATAAGGAACATACTGTCCTTGCATGTGTTACCGAACTCCTTAGCATTAAAGCCGACTGTGGCATAACCAAGGAGGGATTTAATCGGATCATATCGGCCGTGAAGAAGTGGCTTCCGAAAGAGAACAGGTTGCCTCCAAATCAATATCAATGCAAGAAATTGGTGAAAGGGTTGGGATTAAGTCACGTGAAGATCCATGCTTGTCCGAATGATTGCATGTTATACTACGGTTATCTGTTAGGGATGCTCGGTTACTTGATAGTATGGAGGATCGGTTTATGTCCAGGATCACCGACCTTTTCAAAGCTTCTCAGGTACGAAATTTGATAATTCAGTCCAACTTCAATTGTGAACCATGAATCTTAAATTCTAATTATCTAAACTATTGTTTTAACAATCTCACAGGGAGGTTCGGGCTCGCAGCATGCCTCGAGGCCCGCTCCTCGAGATGACGAGGATGATGACGAGGGGCAGGGGTCGGATGTTGGTGGTGATGGTACTAGTTAGGTTTAGATGTTTATTGTACTACTTAGGTTATTTATGGTACGGATTTTGATATGTTTATGCTACTTGACAGTTCGACATTTATGTTTGTATTACTTGATATTTATGTTTATTATGTTTGATGAACTTTGTTGTATGTTTATGTTTATTTGTATTATTTGATATTACGATATCTATGTTTATGTTGGTACGTTGGTACGTGTCGTATCAAATATTAAATTGTGCAAATTTAAATAATATAATAAAATATAAAAAACTTGACAGAAGAGTATCAGCGACCAAATTTAAGTATCAGCGACCGTAATTATTTGTCTCTGATAATTTACGTATCTGCGATTGTTTCGACTATCAGCGGCCGTTTTTTTGTATCAGCGACCGTAAACTTTGGTCGCAGAAAGTTTTTGCTGACGTCAGAAAAAAACAACAGCGACCAAAAAAAATTGGTCGCAAAAATATTATCAGCGACCGGTGACGTATTATCAGCGACCGGTGACGTCATCAGAAGAGTATCAGCGACAATGCTTACAGCGACCGGGCTTTCAGCGACCAAAAATGGCTTTCAGCGACCGGATTTACTTTCAGCGACCGGCGCTTTTACTTTCAGCGACCGGAAACCCGGTCGCTGATACCCCTTTTTGCTGTAGTGGTAAATAGAAAAATTTCGGCCCATCCACAGTTTATGACGTGTGATAAGTATAATTTGATTATCCAAGTGGTAATATATATGACAAATGTATCTTTAACTTAACATAAAACATAAAATAAATAATTTTGTTATAAAATTAATTTGGTCAAAAGAGAGGCTTTTATGAGTGTACTTAAGTAATTGAGTAGTACACCGCTTTGAAGAGCTCAATTCTAAAATATATCAGATTGACTTTAAAAGACGAATACAAACTGTTGAAACCAATATACTTCATGAGTGATACTAATTTACTTCACGAGTAATATTTTTACATATCAAATTTTTAAAATTTAAAATTAATTTTGATATGAAGTCAACTAGCAAAAAAAAATAATGAAAAATGAATGTATTACAATTAACTTATAGATTTTTTTTGGATCACTTGACTTTACACAAAATTAATTCAAAATTCATAAATTTAACATGTAAATTATGATAATTTTTAAAGTTAAGCTTACCAAAAAAAAAGTCAACTTAAAGAACACCCTAGTTCTACTCACAGTAATCTACTAATCTAAATGAATTCAGTCAAATTAATTATACAAGCATTGATTTCAACGTGAAAATTAAAGTGGACACATGATGATTAATTGGTAAATAGGCTCTGCTATTAAAAACTTCAAGTTCATCTATTAATTGAAATAATGTAGAGCGTAGACATAACAAAAAAGTGAACTTAATTGATTATTAATTAATTAGGCATGCATGACGGGTGGCAATTAATGGTCGTAGCTCGTGACTTGTATCTGACTCGCTTGCTCGTAACTGGATCGAGCTGTTAACGAGCCAGCTCGTTAGTGGCTCGGTCCAGGTTAAACGAGAAGCTAGGACCTAGCTTGGCTAGGTATGAATTTGTGTGCATTTTATGCTGTCGATCTCACTCCAAAAAGTTTGTAGAATTTATTTTCTGCTTAAACAAGGTCCAACCATACCCAATGAGCCAGCTCGCGAACTGGCTTGTGACGATTACAAACTGAGATTTCAGCTCGTACCCCTAATCCTAGTTCGATCCTGCTCGTTCGGTTGCTAAATAAGCCGATTCCAATTCAAGCTGGGCCCAGCTCGTTGCCACCCCTAAAGCATGAACTAGAGCATATCTGCATCAGAGTTAAGGTGATCTCATAATAGGTTAATTAGAAACTAACCTAAACTTAACCAATAATCTATATCAGCCTGATAAAACATATTAGTTATTAACCAATAATTAGCATCTGCAGTGAGATATTAAGATATTAGATGCAAACTGCCCATATAGAGGGATATTTATGTTGTTGTTGTAAAAACTGGAGAAAGAGTTAACCTGACAGCAGTCAGCCCCATTTTTGACTAGGTTTTATTCAATTTTATAAAATAGGTGCTTTTGGGGGTGTTGGGAAAAACGAGATAGCAGAAGTGCAGTTTTGGAGGGACTAAAGAAAGTTGAGCAGTTTTCAGAATTGATGAGCCAATCCGACCACTTTTCATCTTTTAGGTAGGGATTGGAGAAGAAAGATGGTTTTCCTTTATTCCTTGGGCAGAGTTAAATAGTTCTCATTTCATGAAACCTTTTGCCTACAATCATTATTGTGCTTTTATTTGATTCTTCCATTTTGGGTTCACCAAATTATTTTAACTTTACACTTTACTTTGTTCACTGCACTGTTTTTTTTTTTTTTGAAGTTACAGGAAATGTGCAATCTGGTTGCATAATTTGATTAATGATGTAACTAACTAATTTTGCATATGTATGAATGATTATAGAATGAGGCTATGGTACTTTGAAAATCAGGAGTCTGTCCATGCTATGAATTCATATTTTCGTTTTTGAAGTTTCAAACAGTCAATCCAAACAACTCAACACATGATTTAATTTCCATATAAAAATGTACTTGAGATCAAACATTATGTGTTTTAGATTTTTTCAGAATTCTTTATTATTTGTTTATGTCAGTAGAAAATAACTTGATCTAAAAAATTTGAACCATCTGAAAGTAGTGATTTTCTACCTATTAGATAGTATTTTTTTTTTAAAAAAATATAACGTTTGGTCTTTTAGTAAATTTTCATATGGAAATTATGTTGAGTGATTCAGATTGACTATTTAAATTGTTATAAATAATAATATGAATTCATAGCACAAAGTACAGACCGATCCACACTTTGCAAAGTACCATGGCCTCAAAGTGGGCCTTCAGTAGGGGTCTTTTATGAAATAACGTAACATGTTTAAAATATAACCATGTATAGCATTCGGTAAGAACTCCTATAATATTTGTTTATCAATGTTTTCAAAATTTGAAAACCTCCTCAAAGTCTTAATGATTTTATTTCTATGGAAAAGGCCACATCCAAGGCGATACATTAATAATGGCATTTTAAACCCTAAATATTGAAAAGGACGTACACATCCAGCGATTCCCATTTACCCATCAACAAATAAATTGTACAACCTTTGACGTTTTAAACCCTATCCTATGAACAAATAATAATAAAAAAAAAGAACAGCCGCCAGCAAAACCGCATTGGATTATTGGAAGTCTGTGTGGGCCCCAGTATTTTCCTACTAGTAAAAATATTACTTGGGTCTAGGCACAATGAAGGGCCAATCATGAGATGATAAATCCTTTATCGTCTCCTTTTCCCGCCAAAGTTCAAAAGTCAAATTTGAAATGACACGAGTCTCGTTAGTCTTTTCTCGTCTCTGTAAACTCTACCCGCTTTATTCAGTACATGAGTTATTTCAGTCCGTGTCATTTTTCATGGTTTTTGATAGTGGCATGAGCAACAGAAGTAAAATAAATATAATACAGTACAACATTCTTCTTTCATAATTTTTTTTAGTAGGATTTGGTCAATAAATTTTATTATATCAATTAAAATGAGTAATTTACAAGATAATGTTTCCTAATTGCAGGATTCTGTGAAAGCAAACTATCATTTTAGAGGATATCTTATTTAAACTTGACTACAGTGATAACAAGATAGTAGAGAGAGAATGTATGCCTAATTGTGATATATGGTGTTTAATTTTACATTTCTGCAATGGAATCAGGGACAATCCGATGTACATCAGACCAAATTCAAATTCAGTATGATATCCAGTCAGAGGCGTTCGATCCGCATCAAGATTAGCAATGACAACTTTAAGATTCGTTCGGATCAAGTGTGCACAAATCTTGATGTTAATCTAGCGATTCTGACTGCCCGGTGCTGTGATGTGAGATATAGCATCTATATATCTCAAAGCAGTAGAGGCTGACTATTTGGTACTATATATAATTCGCACAATGCAGCAGATGTTTTTATCCATAATTAATGTGTCGGATATTTGCTGTGAAATTTGTCAGGATGGTTCACAAACAGGTCACCTGTTAATTATTACTATCAAAGAAGAAGACATGCATGTGACTGTGAAAGGATCCATTAAGGCGCGTTGAAATCCAAATGTAAGGGACAGAAAATGACCCACCTGAGATCAGAGACCATATAGACCCGGAATTTATTACATGTCAAAAGTTCATTTTGTCTATGTCTCATTTAATTTATTTATCTTCCTTTAAAAGTACTAAAGATTTTGGTTTACTTTCTTTCCGGTGGCTACATTCAACTTCCTCATTATGATTCTTTTTGCCTTCTTCCTTCATTTTTTGTTGTCATATTTTGTAATAAAAACCCAAGCTTATTTGAGCTTTTTCTTTATTAATTTCTTTGGAAAAAAATATTAATATAAATATAATAATTCTTAGAATTTTGCAAGATAAGTTATTTTACTATTATCAATAAACTGTATACTGAATGACCGTTCTTGGAACAAAAGGCACATTTATGTGCATTTGCAACAAAATCAAGTTTGGCGTATATATACCAGACAAGTCTCTAAGTCGAGCTTACATGGTTGAATTTCGCTTTTCCTGCACATCGTACGTACCACAGTACTACTCACGCCTCACGGGTTTGGTGCTATACGTATACAGAAACATTCTATATATAATTGAAAATTCAATTCTGCAAGGATAGGGTCCTAGGGATGTATGTTTCACCTCTGGGATCTAGGTAGCTGAAGAACAGCATGGGTATATATATAGGAGACCAATCACTATCTATTAATTAGTCAGGTCTGATTTAAAATTCAAGAAGAAATGAGATAATGTCACGGAGTTGAATAACTGATTCGCCATGCATCACTTGCATTGAATCGATCATTGCCAACTGGCTTACCATAGGCAAGCATATATCGCGCGCACGCCTAAGTGAGACAGAAGGGGGGGGGGGGGTCTAGTGAAGAAAAAACGTGACGTGACGTGACTAACACGCCGTGACTTGATCATGTCACTTTACAACACATGATCAAAATTTATTTTTACATAACGTGATGTGACATGATTAAAATGGTGAAAGACAGTCACGTCGCGTGACCACACATGACGTGACTGATCGTGTTTAATTATTGTTTTCAAGTTATAAGTTAGTTCAAATTAAGAAAATAATAACAAAATATACAAATTAAAAAAATAAGAAACTATTACAAAATAATGTTGAAAAAATTGGTCACGTAATGTGACCGGATCAATTTGCGTGACGCGACTAAGATATATGGTGGATGGAGGTCATGTCACGTGACGTGACGTAACTAGTAACGGCGTGACTAATTTTCATCTCTATTGAGTGGAGAAAATTTAAAAAATAGCTTATTTTCAAATATTTTTTTTGAAATAAATATAAATAAGATTGAAAATTTAAATATAAATAATTTATATGCACGTTATGGATATATATATTTTAATATAACAACATTTCAAAACGATATTTTATTTTGATGCGCGCATTAATGAGAAGCATTTAAAGCTAGCCGCATCCAATCCTGTTATCACCATATTTATGACCATTTTATTCACCCCGTTTAGATTAGTTCCAAGTTCAATAGTGCTACTTTTTCTGTCCATATATATTTGACCGGGTTTTAGTGAAAATTAATGTCGACTAGTTCAAAGTTATGGTTTAATATAGATAGATATTAATGATATTCAATACATCAAAGATCTTGCCGTTGAAAACTTTAATTAATCATATTCATTAATTAATTTCTTGACGTTACGGGTGGATACCTCATACCACTATATATTGAAAATTATGATTTTTGGTCAAATGGACCCTTGCATGGTCAAAAGGAAGGTTCCTCATGAATGCGACCCTTCAATTCTCCATCTCAATTGATTTTTGCTAGCAATTAATTACTTTTTTCTTAACACGGCTCTAGAGATTTATACCGACAGTCATCTAATCAATAACACGGCTCTAGAGATTGTGACTTGTGAGATGGCTGGGCAACAGCTAAGATGTTATCGTATTTTACTTTTTTCCTAATCATTGAGCAGTTAGGAATTTCATAGTATAGCTCCATGTTTATAGATAGCTACGTGTACACAGGTAAATAGCGTGGGAGAACTCTGTACTTATAAATTTGTATTTAAACTCTTATTTATCAATATTCGCGAGCAATATTGTCAGTATACTCTCGCGGATACTCCCGTCGCTAATAGAAAAAATACTTTTTTGTCGGTATACCCTCGCGAATAGTCACTTTATACTCTCGCAGATACTGTCTCATTCTTGTACTGATATCTGCTGACGACAATTGCCGTCAACTATCAAAAAAAAAAAAGGAAGAAAAGAAAACAGAAGAAATTCAGAAAATAAATTAATTCCAATTCCTATAAATTTCACTGTTTTTCCGAAAAATGTTTTGCGCGGGTTGCTGAACCTTTTATAGGTTATTTTACAATATTCTTATTGAAATTTTTTTTTTTTTAGAATTATGTGTCTTATATATTAGTGTAATTAGTAATATTATTTTTGAGTAGGAAATAAGTAAATATTATTATTTGATCATAAATCAAAAGTACAGGGCGTAAGACAATTAACTTCACTCGTGGGCAAATCATAGGCCCCAAAAAAAGAACACCAACAACTATATATTGCATGCAAATATGGTTTACTTGATAGAAAATAATATTTTGTGGATGGAAATCAAGAATAATATATTAAAAGTACAGAGCAGGAAGAAAAAAAAAGAAAGAGAAGAAGAAGAAGAACTCTAGGCTTAAGTAATTAATGATGACTTCTATCTGTGCATTTCTATTTATTTCTCATTTATTATTGCAGTCAACTGATCATTCTGTTATCTGGAGATGCGTGACTTGTCAATTTATTTGAATCTTAATTATTAATTAGGTAACAGAAGTTACTATCAGTCAGCCGCTAGCAACAAGCCGGTATTGGCTTATAATTAGTAAGGATACAGTTACACTAATAATAGGAGATGGTGAAACAAACAAGCTGAGAGAGGCCAGGTGATACATCATTGTCTCAAACTGGGATATTAGCTAGTGCATACTGCAAAACCAGCATCTGAAATTCTGAATTAATCCTGAAAAGCTGCTCATGAGTTCTGATATATATTTCGTACAGTTTCTCTAAATTTTAGATGCCATGGACTTGTCACAAATAGCAGCAGATACGTAGCTGACAGCTTTTTATCTTACTGCTGATACTATCGGTCTCCTATATATCTAAATTATACTAGAAATCTTACTGCATGAACTGTGATTGTTGTCAATACAAACTTAGAAAAACTATAACATACCTTTTGACCGAATGTATTTTGTTGGCTATACTATTTTTTTCTTAAGCTGACCTACATATACTAGAAAAATTAGTACTAGAACTAATACAAAAATATTTTCGGTCAGAATTTCAATTAATGTTGCATAGATGATAATATTTATTAATACTACAAAAAAAATTATTATATATTAGCCCAACACTTTCAAAATTTTCTGATTTTATGGACAATTTAATTCCTCCTTAAATGTCCTCTTGTAACGTTTTTGTTTCATTTATAATTGCTTGTCCTTTCTTGTATTAATTTCTATTCATTTTCGTATATTTTCATAATCGATAAATGTTTTTCTTCTAAAATAATTCTTATATTTATAAGGAGTTATTTAAAAAATTGTAATTTTCTTTTGAAGTGAGATGTAAAAGAAACAAATTTAATTACCCACTATGAATGAGGAAAAATAGCTTTTAAAGTACTTGAAAGAAGGACAAAACTGTCTACAACTTTAAAAGTTTAGATATTGATGTGTTGATAACAAATTTTGTTGTTGTTTATATCATCCCCCATGTTGCATCGTTTCTTTTTCACCTGATGAAATATTGTATTTAATTTATTTCTAATTCATAAATATTACAATGCTGCACCCATGCCATACTCTCCTTTCTGGTCTTCTATTTTACAATTAGAATCTTTAGGTAAGCTTAGTGTAACATACGAGCCAGGTTTTAATTCACAAATTAGCTTCTGGTCAGATATTTGGTTTTTAGATTGCTCTTTAGCCACTAGATTTCCTGAATTATATCAGCTCTGTAGCAACAAACAAATCCTATTGACAGATGCCATTCACTCTCAAGGGGCCAACTTGGTATTTAGACGAACTTTAGATGGGGCTAACCTACATGATTGGGGGGAACTCCTCCATATACTCAGTTTTACCTCTTTCACTCATACGCATGATAAACTGAATTGGCGATGGGAAGTCTCAGGGAAGTTCACTACTCAATCTCTTTATAAATTTCTGACCTGTAGATGGGATTTCCCTATTATACCTCTCATGTGGTGGACCTTACCGGTACCACCAAAAATTAGGATATTTATGTGGTTGACCCAACACAATAAAATTCTTACCAAGGATAACCTAGCTATCAAAGGCTGGACAGGTTCACCTAATTGCGCCTTTTGTACTGCCAATGAATCAGTGACACATCTATTCTTGACCTGTCCACTATTACAACAAGTTTGGTTTTGGTTAGGTAAGACCCAAACTATTATGTCACAGTGGAACTCATTCTCAGATATTATAGACTTTGCTACTCAACTCCCTGGCAAACAAAGAACAGGTTTTCTGGTTGTACTAAGTGCCTTATGCTGGGTGATTTGGAAACATCGAAACGATATTTGCTTTAATCATTGCACCTCACAGACAGCTAGGTCTTTAATTCTTCTAATCAAATCTTTGGCACTATTTTGGACAGGTAATACCAAGAAGAAATCTCAGCCTACGGTTGAAGAATGGCTTCCAGTGGTTGAAGATGCAGTGCCATTAGCGCAGTATATGCCTTTAGAGATTGTGGTTTATCAGCCACCAGGAAAACTCTTTTAATCATGCAGTGGACGCTATATCAGTTTTTGTATCTAGTTAGTATATTCAGCCCTCTATTATGTGGCTTAGTTAGCGCCAACTTAGCATATTTTTGGAGATTAGCAATCTCAAAAACTTGGGTTATGTCATTACTTTCCTGCTTTATATTTTGCTGCTATGTGATTAGTATGCCCTTTATGAAGGGATGCTTGGTCCAGCTGTGCTGGAACTGATATATGTATTTAACAGTTTCAGCAATGAAATGGGCTTTTGCCTCTTTTAAAAAAAAATGTTAATTTGAGGAAATTTCAGTATGTTATGTTAATCTCTGGCATTTTTGAAGTAATTATTTTAGATCTTTATCAGTATATCTCCATTCTTATATTAAGCACGTAGATTCCTGATTCGTCAACGATTGTGATTAAAAGATAAAACTTCAGATTGAATACCAGTCCTCCAATCAAATTAATCTGCCTTTTCTGATTCTATGAATCTTTGTTATACTTTTTACGTGTAGAAGTTCAAATTTAATAAGACACGTACTCACCACATGCAAATTGTATTATGTTTCTGATTGGTCCTGATTTCTCTCCATTTTTTAAATGTCATTTAAGAAATTTTTTAATTGATTGGTTGTGTCTTCATTTCTTATTATTTTTATATATATTGTCATTTTGTATGAGATTTTTTTATGAAAATATATTAAATTATGTGTCATTTAGAATGTTATTTACATGTATATATATATATATCATTTAATATGTTATTTAAGGAATATTAATTTGTTATTTAGTCTGAATTTAATTTTTTTTTATGAAAATATGTCATTTTATGAATTATTTTCATTTCTTATAATATGTTCTCGTTGCAAACGCACGGACATGATACATGATACTAGTATATATATATATAGCCTTTTATTCTCACTTGTTTTCTCGAAATGTTCTTAAACATTGATTTAAGGTATCATATGCCATTTATCATATGCCATTTTCCATGTTTTCTAGCCTGTAGTTTTTATTTTATTTTTTAATGTGCGCCTAACAAAATATAATATTGTAGTTCTAAAATTAAATATAAGGATTATATACGAGGAGGGTCCAAAAGCACCATGATTTTGTGCTCCAATATGTTCCACATCCTTTATCTCCGTTTTTAAAGTCCGAATAGTTGATCTGAACCGCTCAACATGATCATCATCATAAAATATTCTTGGAGACCAAATTTTATATTTTTTAGAATTTTTTTACTATTTTTTACATAGGTACAAGATCACTTTTTTGGATGGTGCAGAATAACATTAAAACAGTGATTTTGTACCTATCTAAAAAAATAGTAAACAATTTCTAAAAATATAAAATTTGGTCTCCAAGTATATTTTATTATTAAGATCATGTTGAGCTGTTTGGATAGACTGTTCATACTTTGAAAATTGAGATAAAGAATGTGGAGCATATTGGAGCACAAAATCATGGTGCATTTGAACCCTCCTCTCTCTCTCTCTATATATATATATATATAGAGAGAGTTGGGCTACGGTGCATTGCAATGTATAGGCTCTCTTGTACATTGGACTATAAATCGTTGGTTTTGACTTCAAAATAACCGATCCAAACCGTTCAATTTGATATCCATATTAAAATGTATTTGGAGATCAAATTTTTCATTTTTTTAGAAATTATTTGCTATTTTTTTAGAATTTTTGAAAATCACTATTTTCTATGATCTAGAAATTTCTGAAAAACAACGATTTTCAAAAATTCTAAAAAAATTCTAAAAAATTTCCAAAAAACATAGAATTTGGTCTCCAAGCACATTTTGATATGGAGAACATGTTGAGCCCTTTAGATCGACTATTTTAACTTCAAATCCAACAGTTTGCAGCTCAATGTACAAGAGGACATATACATTGCAATGCACCATAGCCCAACTCATATATATATGAGAGGCTAATATCATAATGTTTGTTCCTAGCCCCCCGGTGCTACCATGTGGTTTTTTTATTTTCAAAGGTCAAACAGTCGATCCAAACCGTTAAATGTTCAATCTATATTAAAATGTGCCTGGAGACCAAATTTTACATTTTTTGAATTTTTTTACTATTTATTAAGATGGTTTGAAAATCGCTGTTTTGAAGTTTTTTTCAGCATCATTGAAAACAGCGATTTTCAAACCATCTTAATAAATAGTAAAAAAATTCCAAAAAATGTAAAATTTGGTCTCCAAGCACATTTTAATATAGATTGAACATCTAGCGATTTGGATCGACTGTTTGAACTTTGGAAATCGGAAAACCACTTGGTAGCACCGGGGGGCTAGGAACAAACGTTTTGATATTAGCCACACACTCTCTCTCTCTCTCTCTCTTTCTCTCTCTCTCTATATATATATATATATATATATATATATTTAGTTGGGTTATGGGCATTGCAATGTATAGACACTCTTGTGCAATATTGGACTCTAATTTAACCGTTGGATTCGAAGTGCAAACAGTCGTTCCAAACCGTTCAACTTGATCTCCATGTTAAAATGTGCTTGCAGATCAAATTTTACATTTTTTCAATTTTTTTGCTATTTTTTAAGAATTTTTGAAAATCACTGTTTTTGGATGGTCCATAAATTTTTGAAAACAACGATTTTCAAAATTCTAAAAAAATAGCAAACAATTTCCAAAAAATGTAAAATTTTGTCTCCAAGCATGTTTTAATATGGAGATCAAGTTGAACAGTTTGGATCGACTTTTTGAATTTCAAATCTAACGGTTTAGAGTCTAATGCACAATAGTGCCTATACATTGCAATGCATGATAGCCCAACTTTATATATATATATATATATATATAGAGAGAGAGAGAGAGAGAGAGAGAGAGAGATGGGCTATTGTGCTTTGCAAAGTAAAACACCCTCTTTACTTCGGGTCATATTTTCATTTTAAAATTCAAACAACCGATCCGAACCGTTCAACATGTTCTAAATATTGAAATGTACTTGGAGACTAAATTTTACATTTTTTGGAATTTTTTTACTATTTATTAAGCCACTTTGAAAATCGCTGATCCATTGTGAACAGTAAAAAACAGTAAATTTCTGGACCACCGGATCAGCGATTTTGAAAGTGGCTTATTAATAGTAAAAAAATTCAAAAAAATGTAAAATTTTGTCTCAAAGCACATTTCAATATTTAGAACATGTTGAACGGTTCGGATCGGTTGTTTGAATTTTCAAAATACAAAATATGACCTGAAGTAAAGAGGGTATTTTACTTTGCAAAGCACAATAGCCCATCTATCTATATATATATATATATATATATAGATATATATATATAGAGGAGGGATGATTGTGATTGCAACTGTTTACACATGTAAAAGCTATTTGTTCATTTCTGGAATTAGGCTTTTGAACAAATATTGTAGCATGTCCTACATATACGTCTCCCAAAATGAAAAAAAGAAATAAAAAAATAAACAATAAGAAGAAAACCTACGTACGGAACTGTAATAAGACCTAATTACAGATTCCATTTTAATTGTGCAAACGGAATTAAACATGCTTTATACATGAATTATTGGATATATATACTTGTAATTAATTATACCTGTGAAATATTGCATTTGATTAGTTTTATTTTGCTTTTCAAATCCGGAGTAGGTCCTTAGTCCTTACGTCCACTAATTCTTCCACCCAAAGATATGATATGATTTCCGAGGTTAGATAAAGACATGAAAGAAAACATCCCTTTCCTAACTGGCGCTGCCTTCACTTTTAGTTAATTTATTGTTACTTTTTCTGTTTGGTCAAGACAACCAGTAGAGTCTAGGGCATAAGGATACAGTACTCTGCTGATGACTCCTTTTATTTTAAACAAAGAAACAATTTTTCAGATGATTTGGCATTTATGATAACTTTTTGTTATTATATCAATATCACAAGCTACAGAGACCTCTGTTGGAAAAATTTGTTGAATTTCATTTTGGTCCCACTTGTGGAGCATTTAATTTGACGAGTTACCTACCTTTTAATCTAGAGAATTATATGATGCTACTTTCCTTGTCCTTAATGCGCTATAAATAAATATATATATATATATATATATATATATATATATAAAGGTCCTATAGACACCACATGTATTTTTTTTTTTAAAGGATTTGTAGGCAGAGTTTTTCCTCCAAAATCTCTCCTCCATGTATGTTTATTGCTGAAGCTCTCTAAACTTTAAGCTTTCAACTTTCAAGCAAGATTTGTTTTGTGAAAATTAATTATTTTTTGTGTAAAAGAAAATTATTATCATAAATTGTATATCTTTTTTTTTTTCCATTCTTTTGAAGGCAAGTCCAATGTTTATTATTGATCGATCATTTGTTCAATATATTTTTTCTTAATTTTCGAAATACGTCTTAATAAACTGACCTTTAATTTTTTTTTTCCCTGAAAGCTCATTCATATATGCTGCTTTTGGCTGAAAAGTCTTTTTTTTTTGCTGAGAATTTTTTTTTTTTGTGAAAATGTTGGTAGAAGCTACATTTTTTTTTTGCTGAAAAGTCATTAATATAAGCTGATTGATTTACTTCAAGCGAATTTTCAACCCTTTTAACTTTTAGTGAAACTTTTTCTCAAGCATTTATTTTTATTTAAATTCTGTATAATTTCAAGTTTCAAACATTAATTTAATGCATTTTTGTGTCGGAAGTTTTTTTGTTCAGAAGGTTTCAAACATTTTTGTGCCAGGTTTGTTACAGCCAAGCATAAAAATTAGTGCAATTCTTGATGTCAAACTTATCAAGTTTATCCTATAATTTGAGAAACTATGAAAGTCTCAAACATTTAGTGCATTTTTGTGTCAGAAGATTTAGTTTCTTCATAAAAGTTTTCGTACATAATTATTTATCAATTTTTGTGTCAGAAATGGCTTTTTCAGTGCATAATCTTGCTATCAAATTTTTCAGGATTTATATTCTGATTTGAAAATCTACCAAATTGTATAACATTTGGTGCATTTTTGTATGAGATCTTTAGTTTATTTGACGACTTGTGTGTCATTTTTCAAGTGTTTAGTCTATAATAAAGTTTCAGTTAAATATCAAACTGAATTGCTTTTTGAAAATCATTATATTTTACTGTTTATATTCTGATTGGACCTGTGTTAATTAATCTTTCATTTATTTGGGCATGTTTTGTTTTCTGGAGATCTTCTGTAACTTGCTAACTCGTATACGGTATATCAAAATCCGGTTTAGTTATATATATAAAAAGTGACCAACTTTATAATTTTTTAGGCCATCATGACACTATATTTTTCTTTCATTAATAATTTAAATAAAAAAAGAAATACAAACTATATATTGAATTTTTTATATGCAAAGAGGGAATATTTGTAAGGATAATATTAAGTTTTGCAGCTACTTAATTACGTACATTGTTTTCTTAATTTTATATTTCTTTGGAATGTTTCCGAACAGGCTCCAAATAGATACAAAAGATAATATTTTGTAGCATCATGTTTCCGAAGTTATATTAATTCATGCGATTTAAAATATCGACACATAAACTTAATGGTTACCATTAATTGTCTTTTTTTCTTTTAACATGACATAGAATTATTGAAAAGTTGAGCGCTCAATATTACCAACGTTTGGCTTGCAATTGGCCTCACTAAAAATGTTGTCACTAGAATTAATTTATAAAGTGGTAGTAGTTTCTCATGCCTTAACAACTAGTTCAAGAATGATCGAGGTTCAAAAAGTACCTTGTATATGTAAAAGCAGTGGCGGAATCAGAAATGATCGGTAGGGGGGCCTAACTAGTTTCTCTCAGAATATCAATTTTAGTTTCATGTTACACGAGACTAATTTTTATGTTAAATTTCTATTCCGACGTCTAAGTATCAATACACTTAAGTATAATCAATTCACTCATTTAATATTTTTTTAGATATTGTACATAATCAGTGATTAGTATTAATACACTTAATATAGTTTAATTTTAGTATTACATCTTTTATAAAAAGAAAAAAAAGAACAACATAGATACATTTAATTTCTATTATCATTTTCATAAAAGTTTCCGTTGCCGAACAGGCCCTCAGAGTGTTATTCGAGGAGTAAATGAGGAGCTTTCATAGAAAACGGTACATATAATTGTAAGAGAAGTATATGGGGAGTGTCATAACTGGTTCACTGAAACATAGATACTGGTAAAGGTCGGTACAGATACTGATACAGGTTGACGCAAAGCAGCTTCTTCAATTTTCAAATCCATTCAGAATTCAGCTGAAGCAGCTTCTTTTTTTCTTATGGAAATTTTACTGCTTTTAATATTATTGTTTTATGTTTATTGTTTTCTCTTTTCTCTTTTAATTTCCCACTGTTCAATAAATTCTTCAATCCATGTAAATCAAAGGATCACAAATCAAAGGACAATAAGATTTGTCAGACAACTCAAGCAGCAATTCCAGTGCCTAGAAAAATTATGTTGTTTTTTTATTCAAAATTCATCTTAGCATCACAAATTAAAGGATGTTTGCTTGGTATTCTCGTATGAGCAATCCCAGTACCAGTGCAAGCACAGCACAACCAACAAGCACACATAACAAAATAGAGAGCGAAGGGAAACAAGGCAGCACCACTAAATCAAGAAAGGCAACACAGCCCCGCAAACAAACAATACCGACCGTCGGTTAATTTATTATCCGAAATCGAGAAAATCAACAACTCGAAATTCGGCCTTTATCAATTCAAGTTCTAGTGTTCTACTGCCTTTGTACGGCATCTCAAGAAATTCAACAAGGCACGAATAAAAATCAGAAAGGGTGTTCATAATTACCCGAATAGCTGTAAACCGCAAGAATGGCACAATCGGCCGTGCAGGCGTGCGGGGTGCCAAAGGCGAAGCGGGGAGGAAGACAAGCGAAGCGGAGAGGAAGACAAGCGAAGCGGGGGTGCGGGCGTGCGGGCGTCCGAGGTGCCAGAGGCGGTGCGGAGAGGAAGAGGGGGTGCGGTCGTGCGGGGTGCCAGAGGCGGTGCGGAGAGGAAGAGAAGGGGGTGCCAATTTTTTTTTTTTATTAAAGGGGTCTGCATTTTTGTTCTGGGCCTAGGGGGGTGCCAAGGCCCAGGCTGGTCCAGGCCTTGGTTCCGCCCCTGTGTAAAAGGGACCTATATTATGATAAGGCCATGATATATTCTTCATCCTAGCTAGTATAATTAATTTTGTGTAGTAATGGTTGGAACTTAAGCCACCGAACTATTTAATATCTACAAATGATCTCTTCATTTCGGATTTCGAACCTGCGACCTCTCACACGTAGATTATTGCCTTTGCCACTAGACCAATGATGTACCGGTTCTTTCTTCATCCTAGTCTTATATATGTAATTTAATATGAACATGTATTTGTTGATAATTACCTAAATAATTGATGTACTGCAAATAAATAAGTTGTTATTTATGTAATTTACCTATGTTAATTTTTCTTTTTGAGGTAGCAGACAAAATGCTTACATGAAGATTTTCATTAAGATTAATTATTGAATTAATTATAAAAATAGCAAACGAAAAGAACTTTTCAAAATAAATCAAGAAAGCATATCATAAATCATTTTTAACAAATCCTTTTAGAATCTCCTATAACACAAGATGGAATGTTTTGGCAAGGTCGCCTAGCCTTGAGAGTGCATTGGGTTTTGCAAGATAGAATGTTTAGAGCAAATTAATTAATATAATGAGTTCAGACATAGTACATAGAAATTCGATTAGCTAATTTTTTTATTATTATGAAACACATGATAGGACTAAAGCAAAGTCACGGGGGAATATAATTGCTACGGTTTTGGTCTGGCCTGTAGTGTATCGGTTGCTTTAAATAATTCTAATACACAGAAGCATGAATCGACAAAGGTATCTATAATCTGGAATCAAGGGAAAAAGAACCGCAATCAGCCATGTAACGACATCAATATGTCAAAGAAAACATGCTGATCGAATTTTTGCATGTGGAATAAGAAAAATTAATTAACAAGATTGGTACGTTCTTTTGCCGCCAAAACAAATTACGGTCAATAATTAAAAGTGCACTACATTGTAAAGAAATGCCTAATTTAGCACATAACTTTAAATTCCGTCGATCCACTTTAGGGATAGAACTAGAAAATTTAGATTCAAAGGCTGAAACAAAAAATGTATAATATGTATGTGTAGATTAATAATATGTTATCATCAGGATTTGTAATCAAGTATATAGGTGATGTTTGGTTGAGGACTAAAAATTTGGAGGCCTAAGTTGGTTATTCTAATTTAGGCTAGCCTAAGTTATTCATGTTTGGTTGAGGCCTAAAGTTACATTATACTTTAATCTTGTTTAGTTGGAGTTTATGGCTTAACTCATGTTTTGTTACGATTTATATTTTAATTAGGATTTTGCTTATGTTTGTAATATGATGATCATTTAATTTAAAAGATAGAACTAACCCCTGTTCTATTTTAGAGGTAAAAATTTATAAATAGCTGCAAACTAAAAAAAATTAATTCAATACATTTAAAGAAATGAAGTTAAAATTCGATTTTCTACATGGTTAGTCTATCACTGATTAATGTTACACACCAGTGATAGAAATTGAAATAAATAAAAATAAGATTTTATTAATTTAAGATGAATATAATTTTACAATTATTTTATAAATTAAGTATATTTTTATAATATTTTATGTACATAAGAATACTAGAGAGATATATTTAATGAGTTAAATTCTTTTAATTAGATAATTTGATAATTTAGTAATTTTCTCATTAATTCTGTTTGAATCAATCTTAGGTTAAGCCGCAAGCGTGGACTAAACGTTAAACCACCATGATAGGTACGTGGCTTAATTTTTTTATGTTTTAGGATGGTCTAAAAATCAGCTTATGCCATGTCAGTCCGGTTCAATTAAATCACGTTTGGCGGCTTAATTGAGGCGTAAAGCCTTTATGAGCTGCGATTACCATACGCTGTACACAAAGGTTGGTATAAACTTAATTTGTTATTTATTTACAATTAAATTTAAAATGACTACTTATTAAGAAACTTCAATGATCCAATAAATGATTATAAATTACGAAGTACAAGTCACATTTTTATTAACTGAGTGACAATTGAATGTTTAGTCTCTCGTTATACTAAACATATCACATGTTCAAGAAGTGATGGCAAAATAAAATGTTTAATGTACCAATAAGCCACAAGTGGCATGACAAAAAGAGAAGTATTATGTTACTCAAAATTTTCATTTGACAAACCTATATAAGAAGGCTGGACATTGCCCAAATCTGATTAAATATTAAACATGACTTATCAAATCATGCACATATAAACATATCACTTGTGCGAAATTTTTTTCACTAACATACAGAGTCCAACCACTTTGGAGGCATTTTGAACCTAGTAATAAGAGGTGGCACCTAGCTATATACTAATATTAACATTATTTCATCAGACTTCTAACAACGGAAGTACGTACTAAACTACATTAATATCTTCATATATTAATTGGAAGTTATTAAATTCGAACAATAAATTACTTAACGGTCATAATATGTATTGAATATAGTGTCTTAAAATAGTACATTTACGACAAAGTAGGCACTTATCGCGAGGGAACTCCGTCGCGATAAGTATCGTTGCGAAAAGTAGGCACTTATCGCGAGACACTTTTTGCGAGAGAGTACCGTCATAACTGTGCTTTTTCTTTTTGCAACGGTACTTTTCGCGACGGAGTTCCCTCGCGATAAGTGCCTACTTTTTGTTGTGCGTGGTGTTGTTTAAAAATCCAATATCAATATGTTTGATAATATTTAATTATATGTTAGACATATCAACGAAAGTGAAATTAGTAAAATAAAAAATAGAATATAGAACAAACATTATTTTATATTAAATTTTCATACCCCCTCCCCCACCACCACCACCACCACCACCACCAAATGCTGTAATCCTTGGTATGCCCCTTACGGATGTTTGTCATTGTCAACTAGAATTTAAATTTTTTCAAGATGGAGAAGACAAAAATGAAGATTTTACTGTAGAGAGAAGAAGGAATGGTGAAAGCATTTAGTTGCTCATCTCATCGGAGCTTACAGTACTAGTGATCGTGATCGGCGGTCGAACTTTCATCAACTTAATTACACATCAGACCAGCGTCCAAGTTTACATTTGAAAAAGGTTTAATTTTTTCATTTTTTCAATTCTTGCTGAAAATCAATATTTGCATGACATTAATTATGAAAAGTATACTTCAAATAAATTATTTAATTCACATGCATAATGCCAGAGGTTAAATTAAAGTGTACCAGCATTCCTCACGTGCGCATGGTCCATGCATTATTCATATACATTTTTCATGTCACTGTTGTGTTATTTGTCATATGCATATTGTCATATAAAATCGGAACACTACTGACTTCAATACTATTTGTCATATGCATATTCTCATGGCTTGACAGTCGTTTGACACAACAAAGGTTTGTATGGAATAATAAATGGGAGCTCTTTGAGAAATTGCTTTGAAGATATATATACATATAAAAATGAATAAAACGAGTAATTATTTTTTATTTAAAATTTATTACAGTAAAAATAACCTCTCTTTTTGGAAATTTACATTTGGCAATGGCAGAGAACAATTAGAGGACAAGTGCCCTTATACCTCTTTTACTACAGTCCGTTTGGCCTCAGTTGGTAGAGGGGCTGGATTTTTGTCTCCTCCTCTACACAAACCGACATCAAACAGCATATATATGCACCAAGGATATCATGTTCTTCTATAGCATTAGTGTCACTGGCCTATCATATAACTGCACCTTTAAAGACATCACTAAACCATGCATATAAAGAGTTACAGGAGCAAGTGCCACAAAGATTGGGGCCAAGGTACGGTGCACGTGTAGGCCCCCACCCGTCTCCACACATAACACAACAAGCCACCCTGCGTCCCTGCGTGAGCCCCCCTTCCCCTCTCTCGCTCTAGTTGTTTGTGTATAGAAATCAGGAGAATTTATACAGAAAAAGAAATCAAAAGCTAGAGAGAGAAATAGAATCGACTGATAAGGAACTCGAGCCAAGACCCATGACAACCCTTGGTTTCTAATCTTCAACGAGGTATATAGGGAGAACGAGAGAGAGAGAGAGGAGTGGGTGTAAACAAAGGAACAAAGTCTCTTTTGGATCTGTTAGGGTTATTTCATCCTCTCTTTCACTCTGTCTATTTTATTAAAATTTATTACTATATTTGTTCTCTTCTCTCTTTCTCTCTCAGCTCTTCATCCCTTTCTTCTTGTATCTGAGCAAACCCTCTTTTGTTCTGTTGTATCTTTGGAGTGTTTCTCTTAGGTCTGTTTTGTATCACACCAGAGATTACCAGATCCATCCATACTTGCTCCCCTTTTTAATATTTGGTATATCTCTTGTCTTTTAATCAGAAATTCGAAACCTAACAATAGAGAGATTTTTCTTCTCAGATAAATACATAATTTTCATGTTTTCTTCTGAGAATACCCATCTCATCTGATTTTGACTTCCCAGAAACAACAGTTTATTTTTTTGAGCAGGAAGAGAACAAAGAGAAGAAGAGAAAAATAAAAGCAAAGACAAGGTCAAGAAAGAAAGAAATTGAAAGAGAAAGGAGTGAAAACTAATATATAAAATATTTCAGGTTTGCTTCATAAATGATGGCCGCCGCCTCTTCAGTGCCCTTTTTCGGAATTAATGGAGACGATGATCGCCATGCTCCGATACCACAACCACCTCCAGCTCAGTTGCCAGCATCAGTTCCAGCAGCATCGACTCCTGTTAGTGGACCCCAAGCAACAGGTGCACCTCAAAAAAAGAAGAGGAACATGCCAGGAAATCCATGCAAGTTTCTATTATAAGAATTTGATTTTCTCTTTCCTATTCAAACTTAATCAAACTCAGGGCAATCTTAAATTTTGATCAATAAATGTTTTTTCATAAGTAATTATTGGTTCTTACTTGATGGCTATATTTTCATATAATACTTATTTTGATGTAAATATTCTCTTTTATATATTAATTAAATCTGGATTGATTAAAGAAACGTTGGAGATATATATCGAACCTATATGATTAGAAATTAATTTTTAATCGTTTTGCTTTGCTTTTTGGTGCAAATCAATTGAATAAATAAAAACAATCATCTTTTCTTTCGATTTTTGTCACTATGATACAAATGGCTTGAATAATTATTATCTTTTATACATGCATCGCACACAAGTTTGTATTTTCGTTTTATATCCTTATTAAACTCCATTTTTTCCAATATTTTGAAGCGTTCTGAAACAAAAAATTTCAGATTTCCAATACTATTTGGTTAATATAAATTTTTCAATCAAATTTTTTTTTTTAACGCCTAGCAGCTGTATTTCTGGGTGTGACAAGATAAATTCATCAATCACATCTATTTCTTATCCTCTTGCTTTGATTGCATGTACAATATTCTCTCTTCCCTTATCACTTCAACGCACCCACCCACACACACACACACAAAGTGAAGTTTGAAAAAATACAATTCGTTATAAAGGTCTTAATTTTCTGCACATTTACCATAAAATTTCCCAAACTCAAGAACCCAGTAACTGATCCAATAAAACATATATACAAGCAGATCCTGATGCTGAGGTAATTGCACTCTCACCAAGAACACTCATGGCTACAAACCGGTTTGTTTGCGAGGTGTGTGGGAAGGGATTCCAGCGTGAGCAAAACCTCCAACTCCACCGTAGGGGACACAACCTGCCGTGGAAGCTTAAACAAAAGAACCCAAAGGAGGCAACCAAAAGGCGCGTTTATTTGTGCCCTGAGCCAAGCTGTGTGCACCATGACGCATCTCGTGCACTAGGCGACTTGACTGGCATCAAGAAGCACTACTGCCGTAAGCATGGCGAGAAGAAGTGGAAATGTGAGAAGTGTTCAAAGAAGTACGCGGTGCAGTCTGACTGGAAGGCACATTCGAAGACCTGTGGGACCCGTGAGTATCGTTGCGATTGTGGTACTCTCTTCTCAAGGTATCTCTATTTGCTCATCTACTTTTGCAATTAGTGAAACATTAGTTAAAAGTTCAGTTATGAATTTATGAGTACTATGGGTAATAATTGGAAATTTGGAATCTAGTTTACTTCTAATCAATGCTAATTTACATAAATTATTAAGTAAAAGAAAGAGATGTGTTTTTTGAAATTGCACTAAATTTAGCAGCATCTTTGCACTTTCTATCAGCCTCAATTATCGGGGGTACTAATTGAACAGATCAATCACCCTTCTCATTTTTTTCTTTCAAAAGCTTTATCAGCCACAATGACAAAATGATGTTTTTTTTTCTTTTTGCATTGCACTTGAATTATGCACAGTTAAAGGAAACTAATTAAGCAGGATGTATAACCTAGTTATATAATTCATTTCTAATGAAGAATAAAATATTAGAAGAATTATATGAATATTAATATGGAGGAATGTCATCATCTTTCAAAGAACATTAATTTATTTGCGGGGCAAGACTTCTTTTGCCAATGACAGTATAAAATTTTAGAATGCTATCAATAGTTCAGGATTATTAATAAACAAGAACAAACCAAATACCACTAAGCCACTTTTGGTGCAATTCGTAAAAAAGGCAATGGCGTGTGGGGGGCAAATCAAATCAATCCAATCTATGTACAAATATCTGTTTGTTCTATCCATCATTGGGCCATCATGGTTTCATTATATAGGGGGCTTGGGTTTCCGGGCAGTCATTGATTCATGCATGATTATTAGGGGTTCCTTTTTGTTTGTTTGAGCTAGGGTTTGGGTTTAGGATTGGGTCTGATTTGATTGAACTGGGATTGTTTGGCTTGGATTCCATTTGTTTGTGCTTTCAGAGGGGATGTTCTTTAGTCACCCACCTCTCCATTGGTATCTTAAATGGATCATGCATGGATGTTTTCAGAGGTGGAAGGTCATGACTTCTCAAAATATAGTAACATATGTACTTGTAAACATTAACCAACACAAAAATCTATATATATATATATATATAAATTTAAATACACTCATGACTCATTACTATAAATCTTAATGCATACATGTGAATTTTGTTCTATATTATCTATGAGCGAAGCTCTAGTTAAGATTATATATATACAATAGATTTATTTGTTTATTGGAATACGTTATTAGTAGCATCTCCCTTGTTAATGTATATATGAATGAGATGAGATCATATATACTTGTACACAATAGGAATCCAATTCTTCAAAGCATATATAGTGCTTCAAGTCTCCATTTAGTAGAGTGTCTGAGAGTTATCTTCCCTAAGAGGCAAAAAGTGAAAAGTGGGTCAGTGTGAGAGAGCAGCTATGCTTCCACGTGAAGGCTTTCTGAAGTAACTGAAACAGCGAAGAGCGAGGTCATTACGGTTTCACAGAAAGGCCTTCATCTTTTCTCCTAGGAACCAACGCTTCCTTACGGTTTTTAACCCTTTCATTCCACTAATATATATTCTGTTTCCATTTGGGTCCATCTCCTCTACAATTATCTGATAATGGAATTTAATTTCTAGGCATGATAGAAATTCCAGGTTTTCTTTTTTAAACCGTTCAACAGGACCCTAATAATTGAAACACATGTAATAAATATGTATGATACATAACAATCCATGATGTACAAAACTTGTGAGTAGTAAATATGAACAATAGAACAATAAACTCACAAAATTTCCTTGTTTCCACTAACAAAATATTAAAATATTAAAAAATTATATATTATCATTGATTATCTCATGATTTATTGCTACTAAAATGCATGTAACACCCAATATTTTAGAAATAACAATAACTAATATATAACCGAGTATTTAAATGCTTCTATTTTCATCCCTCCATCTTAATTCTTAACAATATTTTTTTTTAACTCGAATGAAAAATGCTAAATACAATCTATGTTACTTTCTTTATATGCAAAAAATGTACATTATTTTATCTTTACTGGGTAGAAATTAGAACTTGTCCAACTTATAATGGGTTTTTACAAGTTCGTAATATAAAAAAACTATATAAAATTATTATAACTTTTATTTGTGCATGATAAAAGTGACACACATTATATTTAATGATACTTATATTTAAATTTTGAATTTCAAGTTACAAAAGTTTTATTATAATAAATGCCAAGCAGAGGCACAATAATTTGACAAATGTGGAACACTCATCTTTGTAATGACATTTTACTATTGTTGTTGTTATATATGTTGTTTATTGCTACTATATATGATATATATGTCTCAGCATCTTGAGATGATTAATTATTAACATATTGACCGAAATTATATTTCTAATAATTAAATAGCCGTCAAAACAAAACAAAACTTTTATATTGATTTCTTGTAAACAAATATTATATATGCACAGTAATATTTCCAACAAAATTTTCTGTTACTCGAATAATCTCCCTCCACAAATCTAAATGATTAAAATTAGGAATTCTACGGGTAACAATTCTACAGAAGTTGAACCCTATATATATACACACACTCACAAGTCCCCTCCTCTCTCTCTCTCTATCTCTCTTTCTAGTTCACGTGCTGGCATGTAGCCATGTAGAGTACAAGCCTTGAACCTTTTGTTCTTTTGTGGTTGTTACCTTGTGGGGAAAATGAGCATCTAAATTACTTACTGCACATGCCGACGTACACAGAATGTGGCAATATCTAGGGTGGATATATAAAATTTCGGGAATATATACAGCACAGTTTTCATGGTTTTGGAAATAAAATGTTCTCGTTGGTTTCTTGTCCGTATATATTTGTGAGTTTGGGCGATACGTGAAGGAATGTATCTTGGCGCCATTGGATTTTTAAAGTGTTTTCATACTCTCTCATGCATGTACCTAAATTTAGCCTTAGCATTTATTGCCAGCAATAGTTAAACTACTGTGCTAACTGTCTAAGGGGTTTTTTTTTTTTTTTTTTTTAAATTACTGACCTTTGGTTGACAAAGGCGCTATCTTTTGGTATTTAAAGAGAGAAACTATACGAAGGAAATAAATGGGGAAGTTTATAGTGCATAACCTTTTTATGAGGAGGCCCTCTTTATAAGTAGTGAATTTAATTTATTCTAACTTTAACCGTTTATAATTAATATAAGAAGAAGATGCCATAATAAAACTAACTTCTTATTTAAGTTACCTAAAGGTAGTTCTATGTCGTGTTCTTATTTTCACAAGTACCTAATTAAGTACATGAATTTTATATACACAAATCAGAATATTTATGATAAAAGAGATTGGTCTTTTTCTTCTTTGACATAAGCTTAATATGATGTCACCGCGAAATAAAATCTAAAGAATACTTATGTTAATTAGTTTCATAATTTTCCTTTTTTGGGGGTGATTGTACGTAAACATTTCACATTATATATTTATCTCCATTTGATTTACATAAATGCAGTGCACTGGAAACTTTCTGCAAGCTTTTCTTTCTTTAAATACAACTATTGAAGGTATATATAATAAAAAAAGGTTTTTCAAGTGTTACTATT
Organism: Carex myosuroides; assembly: GCA_028015225.1. Classification (NCBI taxonomy): domain Eukaryota; kingdom Viridiplantae; phylum Streptophyta; class Magnoliopsida; order Poales; family Cyperaceae; genus Carex; species Carex myosuroides. Next base: position 5,403,165 of record CM051471.1, read on the forward strand.
ACAGAAATTTAAGGTTGGCTTAGTTATATATATTCTATTAAAAATGTGATTTAGTATCGTTTGACCCGGCAATATAACTTCAAGTAAGAGTTATTTTTTCTTAAGAAAAAATATATTCCGATTAAATTACATTGATTTACTCTTCTCATACAAAGATAAGGATTTTGGGCCTTGGGCACCCAAAATATAGATTCAAACAATGTTTCACACGGTCCAACATATAGTCATGACAACATTATCTCTATTGCATAGTCAAAATTATTAGTTTTCAAAAAATGAAACAAAATACATTTGTAAAATGCCTGTTTATTATCCAAAGCATTCAAATAAAAATACTTTAAGCAAGTTTAAAGGTATACAATTATACAGTATCTTCAGTCAACCATTTTTCTTTGTAACAAGATTCTTTTCTTACTTCCTTTATCAGGAAGGTACAGTACCACTTCAATCACCAATTCACCATCATCGATGACTTTTTTTCTCAATCAATCTTTTCAATTAGCTATATTTTTGTTTCATAAATAATGAACTCCTCCTATGATAGTCATAAATCACTTCACATCATCTATCTTCAGTACCCTTCACCAATTATTTCTTCCTTTCTGGTCAACAATGCAGGAGGGACAGCTTTATAACTCACAGGGCCTTTTGTGATGCATTAGCACAAGAAAGTGCAAGACTACCCCCACCCCTTTCCTCCATCACTGGTGGTGTGGGCCCCGGCAGCAGTCACTTATACGGTGGTATAGGAAACAACATGAATTTGGGCCTTAACTCTCAACTCCACTCTCTGATGCAAGAGAACCAACAACACCCTTCTGCCGATCTCCTTCGCTTAGGCGGAGCCGGTACTTCGCACTTCAACCCTTCACCTTTCTATCTTGGTGGCAGTAGCTCAACAAATGAATTCAGTGAAGAGCAATTCCAAAGCAAACCCACCCCTCATTTCCAAGGACATGGCATGATGCAAGTGCAACTCTCTCATGAGCAGCATCAGACTACCAATGCCGCACCTTCAACCTCGGCTGCAAGTGCAACTAATGCTCTTTTCAACTTTGGTTTTTTCTCTGGCAACACTGCCAGCGCTGCCAATCAGACTAACGCTCACATGCTTTTCCCGGAGCAAAGCACTGAGTTCATGGGGTATTCTAACATGTATAACAACCAGGTACAAAACGAGTCTTCGCTTGCGTCAGCTCAGATGTCGGCAACTGCACTGCTTCAGAAAGCTGCGCAGATGGGCGCTACAGCAAGCAATGGTACCACAAACTCTTTGTTAAGAGGTCTTGGAAGCACCTTCTCTAATGGTGGAAACAAGGCGCCTACTGGTGCAAATACATTCCCTAGGGGTGAGCAGAGCGGAAACCAGTTCAACGATCTCATGAATTCGCTCGCAAGTGGAACTGCCGGAGGTGTTTTCGGTTCGAGGCAAGAACAGGAGGGTTTTGGAGCGATGACAAGGGATTTTCTTGGTGTTGGAAATGTGATGAGGGGAATTGGCAGAGGCGCCATGGGAGTTGCTCATGGAGAGCTCGAACAAAGGCGCACCAGTGGCATCGACATGGCTGCACTGGACCCAAGATGAAATAGTTTGAACAGTTAAGTGTAAATCCAAACGGTGCAAATGGGAGAAATTTAATATAACAATCATGCTGTCAAAAGTAGAAACCTGTCGTTGTGCAACCAAGCGTCTCTTAGGTAACTTGTGCCTTTGGGTCTTCTTTCAATTTTTCTTTTCCTGTTCGTTTGTAGGAGCTAAACTGTGTCTGAAAAACTTTGGTACCTTGCGTCTGATGTAGCCTTGTTCGTTTTGCTCCCCCTGTTTGTTTTTTGTTTTCTCTTTTTCGTGACAATCTTTGTTGAACTGTTCTCTAGTTATGGAATAATAATGAAAAAAAGATAGTGTAGTATGATGAGGCTCCTGTGATGTTATCTGCGTTTAACAGATAGAAATTCAAATCATGCATGCTGAATCATCATCTTGAATGATCTTGAATAATAGAAATTGTGTTTTAATTTACCTTATGCAATATATGTCTAGATATTTTGAGTTTTAGTGAAAATCTATCGGTCCTGACCTGCTTTGTCCCCTTCTGAAATTTTTTTTTTGCTCCCCTCTGGATGTTTGATTTGTAATACGGATTAAATTTAGGGTTAAAATTAAAATATATTTGTTAAATTTTGATTGATAATTAGAATTATAAGTTAGAGTATCCGAAATCACAATTCAAAGTATTGGAAAATATAAGTTAAAGCATTATTTTTTTATCGAGTACCCAATTAGTTAATGAATTTAAATCCAATTCGATATTTTTTTGCCCCCCCTCCCCCGACGAAAATCCTAGATCCACCCCTGGTTGTATATATATTATATGGAATAGGTGTAGGTCCGATGCCCATCGGACCTAGTTTGGTTCCGATGGGCAGATCTACCGTAGAATCTGATCAAAATAAAATTAGAGATACACTACCTTAGCGAATCGAACTAAAACAAACTTCATTTATTACCGGCTCTTAAACCTGTTAATATTCTCTGGTCTCTCTCGCGCTCCTTACCAATTCACACGCAAATCGCCTCCTCTCTATCTCACGCTCTTTCTCAATTCCCACGCAAATCGCCTCCTCTCTCTCAGGCGTCGTCTCTGGGGGTTCCTCTCCCTCTTTCCCACGCCGCGTCAACCTAATTTGGTTCTTCGCGAGTTACTGAAAGTGCAAGAGCTTCAAGGTGGCAGCGGTGCTGGGGCGTGCGACTCAGGTCGCCTGTTCTCCTGCTTCTTCTCCTGCTTCTTATGATATTTGGTGCCTCGTGCTTCCATCATCAAAGGTCAAAAATAGTTTGTTTTTTGCAATGCCAGGCATTCTACCTCCTTTTTGTATACTAAAAAACAAAAATGGTATGTTGAGGGATTAATCCACGTAATATTATGTTGAACTTAATATTATTTCAGTGTATTTGCACATTTAAAGACCAATTGATGCTTAGATCGGTAGAATTGGCCCTGATTGTCTTTCTATGAATTTACTACCATACTTATATGTACTATCGAAGTTTTAGGTTTACCCGATATTGCTATCCTTGTTAATTCAGTACCAAATCGAAGTATTTCTTGTTAGCTATTTTGCAATTTAAGGTTACTCTTGTGATTTTTTATTGTTATCTTTTGTCATACAAGTTGCACCTAAGCAAGGATATTATAGAAATTGAGGTGAGATAGAATGTTCAAACCACATCAATTCTGATTTTAATTTGCTTTTCTGCATATTTTCTAGGTTGACGACAATAAAGAGAAAGGATCATCTACTATTCTCAAATCCAAGTTACTGGTTTTAGAGTGTTAAAGATCGAAAGTCGGAGGTATATTAGCTGTGTGGATTTAGGATTAGCTGTGTGAATATTTGTATTCATTACTTTCCTAATTTTATCATTTGTCTTTTGTTATATATGTATGTAACGTTGATTAGTGGGATATACAGATATTACAATCTTTCTAATACACTTACATGGTATCAGAGCCATATCAGGCTTCTGTACCCTAGGCGGCTAGGGTTTCGTCAGATCCACGGCAGTCGGCTCTGCTCCGCCGTTCCGTGCGCCACTCTGCTCAGCGCTGCCCTCCGCTCAGCCCCGCGCTGCTTGCCGATCCGCTCCGCTCTGCTCCGTGCTGCGCGCCGTACCACTCCGCCGCTCACTCCGCTCGCTCCGCTCCGCTCAGCACCGCCCACCGTCAGGAGGAGTCTCTCTCGGTACCGACCTCTCTATCTGTCTCTCTTCGACCCTCTCTCTTTCTTTCTTCGGGAGAAGGAAAGAGTCGATCGGATCCACTCTTGCTTTCTCTCTAAACAACCTGCCACTCTTGTTTTGTCTAGAATTTTTTAATGGAAAAACAACCTGTCACTCAAATTGCACCTATGGTTCGACAACCGATATCCATCCAGCAACTGAAAATTCTTGTTAACCTCTCTAGCTCCAACTGGGAACAATGGTCCACATTTGTTGTGACTGGGTTAGATTCGCTTCGAAAGGGAAAATATCTGACGGAAGAATCACAAGCTACTGAAGACTGGAAAGCTGAGGATAGCTCTATTCGCATGATTCTATGGAATGCGATGGAGCCTGATATTTTGTCCACTGTACACACCTTTAAGACCACTAAGAAAATGTGGGATCATCTCCAATCCACATATTCTAAAATAACCAGCATGGCACATGCATACACAGTTTCTCAGGCACATGCAAGGTGTGAACAGGGTGATGTAACTCTTACCGAGTACTTCACTAAATTCAAGAAATTATCTGATGAGATGAGTGATTTATTTCCCTTCGGTGCGGATTCAGCCACAGTATGGGAGCAGCTGAATACACTCACATTTATTGGAGGTATGTCATCCAGATACTCCTCAGCACGACCGATCCTTCTTGGTCAGACAATTATACCATTGTTGTCTGCTACCTATCATCTTCTGCGAGAGATGTTTCCATCTGATGGGATTGGTTCGTCACCTATTACTGAAAACTCAGCATTAGTGGCACACTCTTACAAAGGTAAGAGCACAGGTCAGTCATTTGTGAAAGGAGGAAAAGGATCTGAGGGCACTTCTAATTCTAGTAACAATAAGAATATGCAGTGTCGCTATTGCAAGGAGTGGGGTCACATGAAGTGGGACTGTCCAAAGCTCCCAAAAGGTTCACCACACCCTCCTCGTGCTCAGGTGGCCACTGTTGATCAATCACCCAGCGAACGCACCAATTCAGATGAAATTGCTACACTTGTTCAGCGACTTGAGCAGCTGGGCTTCTCTCGTGCCGACATGACCTCTCAGCCACAGACTCCGAGGGCTACTTTAGCTCACCCAGGTATGACTTATAACTGTTTTATAGCATCAAAATCATCATGGATTGTTGATTCAGGCGATACTGACCACATGACTGGTAACAAAAGTATACTGTCAGGCCTTGCCACTACCTCACAACCACCTGTCCAAATAGCCAATGGCTCTACCTGCAATATAGAAGGAATTGGATCCACCAAAATTTCACAAAACATGCCATTATCATCTGTCTTATATGTTCCTTCTTTTCCTGAGAACCTTATGTCTGTAAGCAAAATAACAGAACAGTTATATTGCTCCGTTACTTTCACCCCAACTAAATGCATCTTTCAGGAACTGGGGACAAACAGGTTGATTGTCACTGCATATAAGGACAAAGGTCTGTATTGCATGGAGAGCTCACCTCAGCGAGTGGCATACCTGAGTACTAGTAGTGCTAAGGAGGTTCATTATCAGTTGGGGCATCCATCTCTCCAGGTGTTGAAGAAGATACGTCCTGAATTTCAGTTTATTTCAGAATTAGTTTGTGAGTCCTGTATCCAGGGAAAGCATGTCCGTGCTTCCCATCCACCTAGAGTCATTAATCGGTCTAACAGTATCTTTGCTTTAGTGCATTCTGATGTATGTGGTCCTTGTCCAGTTACATCTGTATCAGATTTTCGATATTTTGTTACTTTTGTGGATGATTTCTCTCGTGCAACTTGGATTTTTGTTATTAAATCTAGACAAGAAATTTTTGCAAAACTTTCAGCTTTTTGTTCTTTTGTGAAAACTCAGTTCGATACCACTGTTAAAACTCTTCGTAGTGACAATGCCAAAGAATATTTTACAAATGAATTTGTGCAATATATGACTGATAATGGTATCATCCATGAATCATCATGTGCTTATACACCTCAACAAAATGGAGTGGCTGAACGAAAGAATAGACACATACTTGAGGTGGCTCGCACTATGATGATACATGGGCATGTCCCTCATTGTTTCTGGGCCGATGCAATTCTAACCACATGTTATCTGATAAACTGTATGCCATCCTCTGTACTTGATGGTGCAATACCCTATAATTTCCTATTTCCATCTGCACCTTTATTTCCTGTTTCACCCAAGATCTTTGGTTGCGTCTGTTATGTGTATGATAATCGACCAGGTCGTACGAAACTTGATCCCAAGTCCCTACGATGTATCTTTGTAGGCTATTCTAGCACTCAAAAGGGTTATCGATGTTATAGCCCCACTATTAGAAGGTACTTTGTTTCATCTGATGTTATTTTTATAGAGTCTGTACCGTATTCCTTAAATTCTGAATCTGGTCCATTATCTACATCTAGTAATTCTCCACCTATCATGACTATTCTGAAATATCCTGAGGTCCACATCGACTCTTCTTCAATCCTTGAGAGTGGCGTGCCACCGACACCTCCTGCGCCTCCTATTACTCAGGTATATACTCGAAGGGGTAAGAATCTCCATGTTAATACTAACTCTGTTCAGACTATGCAGGACCATGAGACTTGTGCATCCCCTGTTGAACCTGACACAACCACTGAATCCCCACAATCTCCACCACAAGCACCTGACCCTACCACACCTAGTCCACATATTCCTGATCCAATTCCACCACCTCAAATCTCCGATCTTGACCTTCCCATTGCCCTCCGTAAAGGCCCACGTAAATGCCCCAGTACCAGATATCCTCTCGACCGCTTCTGTTCCTACGCAGCCCTATCCACAGATCACCATGCCTTTACTACTAGTCTTGACAGTTACTCTGTTCCTAAGAATGTGCCAGAGGCTCTGCACAATCCGGGGTGGTTTAGTGCTATGCAGGAGGAAATGTCAGCTCTGTGGAAAAATGAAACATGGGATCTTTGTCCTCTCCCTCCTGGTAAAAAGGCAGTCGGTTGCAAGTGGGTCTTCACGATCAAGGTTCATCCTGATGGATCACTACATTGACTCAAAGTTCGCTTGGTTGCAAAAGGGTACTCTCAGGCCTATGGCATTGATTATGATGAGATATTTTCTCCCGTTGCTAAGATGGCATCTGTTCGCATCTGCATGTCTCTAGCTGCTATTCGCCGCTGGCCGCTGCACCAATTAGATGTCAAGAATGCATTTCTCAATGGCATTCTTGAGGAGGAGGTTTATATGACTCAGCCACCTGGATTTGTTGTTCAGGAGGAGGCTTCTAAAGTCTGCCATTTGCGAAAGTCTCTATACGGTCTGAAACAATCTCCCCGAGCTTGGTTTGGGCGTCTCTCCCAAGAACTTGGTCAGTTTGGCATGACCAGGAGTACTAATGACCACTCAGTCTTTTATAGACACTTAAAGGAGAAGACAATCATCCTAGTTGCATATGTCGATGATCTGATTATCACTGGTGATGATGTCGAAGGGATCTCGGCATTGAAGAAGTTTTTGAGCGAGCAATTCCAGATTACAGATCTTGGTAAACTCAAGTACTTTCTTGGCATTGAGGTATCACGGTCTCCTGGTAAGATCCTTATTTGTCAAAGAAAGTATGTCCTTGATATGCTTTTAGAATGCGGGTTGCTTGGGTGCAAACCCGTTGACTCACCGATGGTCCCTGAGACCAAGCTCATTCCTGATGACGGAGCACCCTTACATGATCCTGAGAAATATCGGAGATTGGTCGGGAAGTTAAATTATCTAACAGTTACTCGACCAGACATTGCTTATCCAGTGAGTGTAGTGAGCCAATTCATGTCAGCCCCGCACACTACACACTGGGATGCAGCTATTCGGATCCTTAGATACCTTAAGGGATCTCCAGGTAAAGGACTCGTATATTCTGATCAGGGACATAGTAGGATCGCAGCGTTCACTGATGCCGATTGGGCAGGTTGTCCTACTAGTCAAAGGTCCACTACTGGATATTGTGTCTTCTTTGGTGGTAACCTTATATCTTGGAAGAGTAAGAAGCAGACAGTTATATCTCGATCCAGTGCGGAGTCAGAATACCGCGCAATGGCAAACACATCCTGTGAGCTAGTTTGGACGAAGCATTTACTCAGCGAGCTAGGTGTTCGCCATGATGGTTTGATGAGGCTACACTGTGACAATCAAGCCGCCATGCATATTGCCAAGAATCAAGTCTTCCATGAGCGGACCAAGCACATTGAGGTGGATTGTCATCTGATTCGAGATCTTGTCATAGGAACATCCTCTTGTCCCCCATGTATTCAACTCATTCACGTTCGGACAGATCTTCAGCTCGCCGACATTCTAACCAAGCCTCTTCGCAAAGCCCCAATTAATACTATATGTAACAAGTTGGGCATGTTAGACATATACGCTCCAACTTGAGGAGGAGTGTTAAAGATAGAAAGTCGGAGGTATATTAGCTGTGTGGATTTAGGATTAGCTGTGTGAATATTTGTATTCATTACTTTCCTAATTTTATCATTTGTCTTTTGTTATATATGTATGTAACGTTGATTAGTGGGATATACAGAAATTACAATCTTTCTAATACACTTACATAGAGCCTTATTTCTGTTGAATTTCACAGCACCGAAGGCCCAAGGCCCAAGGCCCAAATACTACTTCTAGATTATTCAAGAAACTCTATAATCAAAGTCGGTAGTGTATAGGTGTCCTAGAAATTTGTAGATTTGTATTATAGTAAAATCTAGAATATAATCATGAAGGACCAAAACCGACATATGCAAAGTCGGTAGAAATAGGAAGTTAAATCTAGAAATATCCATTGCCGCCATATGAGTAGTATAAATAGTTGGTGGCACATGTGTATGTGGAGTGAGAAAATATATCAAGCTTTGTACTCTAAACTTTGTACTCTTGAGTAATAAAAGAAATTATATTATATAAACTCCTCTCTCCTATACTATCCACAATCCGGATTTCAATTTCCAACATTTGGTATCAGAGCTTCAGGTTCGAGTAAGAAGTTAGCGAAGTAGACTAGGGCGTTCGTGTAATATAAGAAGCATCCCGAGACGATGTCTTCAGGAGGCGCAACCATGGCGCAATCGACGGTTCCCATTTTAATTGGAGAAAACTACGACATGTGGAAGATCAAGATGCGGACGCTGCTGCTTTCGCAAGGATTGTGGGATATAGTCAATAAAGATTCTACGGTGCCGACTACGGGAGTTTTGACGCCGGAGCAGAAACAAGAACAAATGAACGATGCGAAGGCCTTGTTTCTAATTCAACAAGGTATTGCCGAAAGTCTATTTCCACGAATAAGTGGAGCAACTACATCCAAGAAGGCATGGGAAATTTTGAGTGAGGAGTTTGAAGGCTCCGAGAAGGTGAAAGCAGTGAAGCTGCAAACACTAAGAAGACAATTTCAAAACCTTCAAATGAAGGAGTCGGAGAAAATCAAGGAGTACTTCTCGCGAGTTATCGAAATTGTAAATCAAATGCGGAAGTATGGCGAAGACATCTCAGATCAGAAGGTAGTGGAAAAAATTTTAATTAGCCTCACCGACAAATACGACTACATCGTTACTGCGATAGAAGAATCAAAAGATCTATCAACGCTGTCGATTCAACAATTGATGAGCTCTCTGGAGTCACATGAAGAGAGAAAACTCCAACGAGAAGGAAATTTGGTAGAAGACGCATTTCACTCCAAGCTGAGCTTCAGACCTCGATATAACCCCACGAGTCAACAAAATATCCAAGAAGAAGGCGTACTGCGACAAGATGCAGAAAAGCAGTCGGCGCAGAAGGAGAAAGCACCAGGTTCGAGTTATTCAAATTTATGGTGCGATATACATAAAAGGTCGAACCACAGTACATCTGAATGTTGGTCAACAAAGAGATGCAACAAATGCAAGAAGATCGGCCACATAGCACGAATGTGTAGAACAAGAATTAACGACCGAGTGAACTTCATAGAAGAAAAGGAGAGTCATGAAAGCATCTTCTATGCGTGCCACTCAGCAAAAGAAGAGAAAGGCGATATCTGGTTAATTGACAGTGGTTGCACAAATCACATGACCGGAAACCGTGAATTATTTCACCACATCGACACTTCATATGAGACAAAGGTACGTATGGGAAATGGCTCAATTGTTCAAGCAAAAGGAAAAGGAAGTATTGCCGTACAAACTAAGATGGGTTCAAAATTTATTCGAGATGTACTATTGGTTCCGGACCTAAAACAAAATTTGCTGAGCGTGGGGCAATTAGTGCAAAACGGGTATGCAGTTCATTTTGAAGATGGAGGCTGCAAAATTTTCGACCGAAGAAACAAAAATCAAATGATAGCAAGAATACAAATGGAGAAGTCTAGAAGCTTTCCACTCCACATAAGCTACGCTCCGCATTTGGCGCTAAGAAATGAGGTGATCGAGCCACGAGAGAAAGGTGATATACAACGCCAAGACGGGTCAAGTTCAACTACTATTACAAGTCCAGGATCAAACTCGACAGCTAGTCAAAGAGCTAAAGAAGGATCTACGATATCAGAGTTATCCCCCAAGCAAGTAAGATCTTTACCAGAAATTTACGAGTCATCTAATTTCTCAATAGTTGAACTTCAAAGCTTTGAAGAGGCCGAGAAACATGAAAATTGGATAAAGGTCATGAAGAACAAAATGCAAATGATCGAGAAGAACAACACTCGGAAGCTTTCAAATCAATCAAAAAATCGTGAAGTCAGTTACAAGACAAAGTTAAATTCTTGCGGAGAAATTAAAAACTACAAAGCAAGATTGATGAAAAAGGACTTCATACAAAAACCCGACATCAACTCTTGTGAGACATATGCTCCGATGAGAAGGCTAGAGAAGTGGCAAACATATCGACTTGGCGTTGGATCGGCATTTCAAAATAACTACCTTGATAAAGAAATTTACGTGAAGAAGCCACACGGAATTTCATATCAAGGGGGAGATAATAAAGGATACAGAAAATCGATCAGCAAATTAAAATTTAAAGAAAATCAAGTCGGTGCTGAGGGGGAGTGTTGAATTTCACAGCACCGAAGGCCCAAGGCCCAAGGCCCAAATACTACTTCTAGATTATTCAAGAAACTCTATAATCAAAGTCGGTAGTGTATAGGTGTCCTAGAAATTTGTAGATTTGTATTATAGTAAAATCTAGAATATAATCATGAAGGACCAAAACCGACATATGCAAAGTCGGTAGAAATAGGAAGTTAAATCTAGAAATATCCATTGCCGCCATATGAGTAGTATAAATAGTTGGTGGCACATGTGTATGTGGAGTGAGAAAATATATCAAGCTTTGTACTCTAAACTTTGTACTCTTGAGTAATAAAAGAAATTATATTATATAAACTCCTCTCTCCTATACTATCCACAATCCGGATTTCAATTTCCAACAATTTCTTCTTTCACATTTAATCTCATTTAAGCAAATGATAAGATGAGAAGAAAATTGAGAAACAATATAGCTATTCTCAAATCTTAGTGTTTAATAATGCACCAATATTGATCTTTTTGGATAATCTTTTATATTCAATTAGTGTAATCAGTGTAAATGATATATTCAATCAATACAAAATCTGCAGTTATTGCTTAAAGAAATTATTTAGGGAAGATGGGAGGGACTGTAACTGTGCCACTGGGTTACTTTTTGTTGGAACCATAGAAGAGCTCTCAGAAGAATGAACTTGGATAAGGGTGATGCAGAGGCTGAGAAGTTCCTTTTTTCTTGTTTTTTCTATTTTGCAAAAGTGAGAACAGATGTATATATTTTTATGATTTTGATTTTATTATTATTTAATTATTGTTGAGATAGGTTGTCAGAGGACTATGAGAAAAGTTACAAGCAGATCCCTCATCTTTCTATTTTTCACAAAATGTAAGCGGGTAGTAACAGCAGCTAGGCCTTCAGCCTTTCTTTTCAGTTTTGTTTGTTTTCCAAGGGCAGTTTGCACAATAGAAGAACAATTTTCTTAGCAAGGTTGAAGCGAAGGGCAATGTAAGAAATGAATTGTTTGTGTAGAAGTAGCAGCAGCTTAGGGTTTTTGTTTTAATAATTCATAAGTAGAAGTAGTTCTCTTTCATTCTTAACTTTAATTATAAAATTGTACTAGTTTGAGTAGGAATTTTGATACTGGTAAATGGTTACCAATTGTAGCTAGCAATTATTGTAATGCAACTTTTTTTCAGTAATATATGCCTACCAGTTTGAAGTCTAAAAAAAAAAAAAGTAAAAAAATGTCTTTTCTGCACATCTAAATTTTTGTTGCTATTCTTGCACCTGAATGTATTACAAATATATTTCCTCAAGTTTTTATCTGAACTTTTATCTACTTGCGGGGTAGTGTGCTTTTTTTTCCTAAAAGATTTGTGGTATGGTATTTTCTGCACTTGTCAGTTGTGGTTATTCTTTTTGTTGATATTTTCTCTACTTGATATTTTGTCTACTTTCTTCAGGTGCCTTGTTGGCATCAAGATTTATATATAGCTCCATAAATTCAAGAATTCAAAAAATAATAATATACGCATTTCCAAGTTTGATACTTTAGATTGTACAAGATTAATATTTAATAATACAACTGCCACAAAAAAGAAAACAACATCTCTACAATTACCATTACATTACATTGAAAACATGCAAAGCTCATAAAAAAAAAAATCTGCTGATTGGATTTAACTCTTAAAAATTTTCAAGCTTTCGATCTTACACAAGTTAACAAGTTCTCAAGCTATGAGGAAATTAGGTAAAACTGTCAACATAAAGGGCTCATATGTAAATGCTGCAGAGCCAGAGAAGGTTGTCTTTTTCCTTGAACTTCTCAGTCAAACCCTGTTTAACAGTAAGAATTAGTATTTCTCAGTCAAACCCTGTTGAACATGTATGATTTTTTTCTTTATTTAATACAAATTGTACAAAAAAATACTAGAAAATCAATAGGCCCAACAGAAACAAAAGGCAATAATAATGTACAAAGTACAAGAAAGTTCATGTCTTATAGGGTTCTTATGCATAAGAGTACATCTAGTATACCGTGTTTTTCTGCTTTTGACAGGAATAAAAGTTTCCCTACCAGGGACGAATGTCACTTCCGTTAGCTCTTAAAATGTTCTCTCGCAATGCTAAGTTTTTATATAAAAATAGCAGTCATGCCTATAATAATTAACCATTTCTCCATTAAAAAAGTTGTAAATATAAGAATTAGAAAGATAACATATGCTTCTATTATTTGTTTTATGGTATTTTTACCTGGTAAAGCTGGGAAGCATCCATTCCAGATCCAAGACCTCAAACAAGCAATGTCGATAGGAAGAGAAGAAACAAGAAAGCAGTTCTATCCTGCACAAAAAGATGATTACTTGTTAAAATTACAAAACATATTTATGAAGGAAAAAGGGCACAAATGATGATGAAAAACCATCAGTTATAATCATATGAATGTGAGATAGCATGGTACCCTGTATCTGTAGTACTCTTCTTTAATTTTAAGCTTCTCATCTTTCCTTGTGACATGTACATCTACTGGTTCAAGAAACATTTTAGAAACCGACCTATAATTTAAAACAAGTTTCACATAATTATTTCAATAATCATTTAATCAACATTCAACAACTGACCAAAGAAGTAGAGTTTAACTTAACTGTTTTGATAATCACTTAATCAACAATTAACATTATATTTAATTTGTTGTGCAAGTATTGTCGAGATGAAGCAAAACCACTACTACATATACTATTAGGAGTACCAAATGAGCTCATTCATCTAGAAACACACCAGATCTTACCTGATCAGAATGGTATCCAACTGCATTCAAGCATTTTCAAAATTAAATACTCGAGACATGCCATAAAATCTGAAGCCACATGTACGATTGGCGACGATTGGTAGAGCGATAACTGGAGGTCAAGTAGGTAGACACTTGAAGTATCAGAAAATCAAAGAGAAAAGAAGATGAAATTGCAATCAATTTGTACATATCAATCAATCGTCTTACCTGCTTCAAGTTCGAAGAAGCTGCGACAGGGCGTGAGAGAGATGACCTGTCAGAGGGCGCTCTAAGAGAGATTCCAGTGAGGAGAAAGAGGAGAGAACCGGCAGAGGGTTTGCAAATGCGAGAGGAGAGGGGGTGACGCTGCGAGAGAGGCGAAACGAGAGAGCAAATGGGTTTCTGAAGTTATCGGGTCCAATTAAGAATAAATCAAATTCGATTCGAAAGCCCCGTCAATTTTTACAATTCAAATCTTATGAAATTCTACGGTAGGATTGCCCATCGGAACCAAACTAGGACCGATGGGCATCTGTTAAATTTGTAAGAGAGAATAGATGTAAGAAAACAATTTTATTATTGCAATCTTAATTTCAGATTTTACATATATGTCTATTTATAAATAAGAACAAAAACTAGCCGTTATACTATTAATTACAACTACCAACCACTAACCACTAACTCCTAGTCTATTAATTACTAACTAGCCGTTATTTACAAATTTGAATTGTGGCCGTTATTTTTAACACTCCCCCTCAAGCTAGGAATGTATATATCGTACAATCCTAGCTTGCTTGTAATTTTCTCGAATGGACCCGGATATAAGCCTTTAGTGAAGATATCCGCGAGTTGATCTTCACTTTTAACGTATGGTGTTTCAATTTCTTTTGCTTGAACTTTTTCTCTAATAAAGTGGCAATCCACTTCTATGTGTTTTGTTCGTTCATGAAACACGGGATTTGAAGCTGTGTCTTGCCGAATTATTGTCGCAATACATTTTCATCGGTTCTTGAATTTTAAATCTCATGTCCAATAGGAGTTGCTTGATCCATGTTAGTTCACTTGCGGTTGATGCCATGGCACGATATTCGGCTTCGGCGCTTGATCGTGCTACAACATTTTGTTTCTTGCTTTTCCATGTGACTAGATTTCCGCCTACAAATATGCAAAAACCGGTTGTCGACTTTCTATCGAATCTTCCGGCCCAATCTGCATCGGAATAGCCACATATATCATAAGAATTATTATTTTTCATCCAAATACCCTTGCCGGGATTATTTTTTAAAAATCTCAAAATTCTATTTACGGCTTCTAAATGTGGTGTTCTTGGTGAATGCATGAATTTACTAATTTGACTTACGGAAAAAGAAATATCCGGACGTGTAACCGTTAGATATATAAATTTTCCTACAAGTCTTTGAAATTGATTTATGTCTTTTAAAGGTTCACCATCTTCACTATTTAATTTGCATTTGTTGTCAATTGGGGTAGAGGCCGGTTTACATCCTAACTTACCGGTTTCTTTTAACAAGTCAAGTGTATATTTTCTTTGAGAAATAAAAAGTCTTTTATCCGAAGTGGCTACCTCTATTCCTAGAAAATATTTAAGATATCCTAAATCTTTTATGTCAAATTTTTCTTTTAGTTGTTTCTTAATGTTTTGGATTTGTTCAAAATTATTTCCGGTAATTATGATGTCATCTACATATACTAAAATGAGAGTAGTATTGATACCGTCACATTTTGTAAATAAAGAATGATCGGCATTACTAATTTTAAAATTACAAAAAATTAAATAAGAGCTAAGCTTGCCATACCATGCCCGTGGAGATTGCTTCAATCCATAAATTGATTTATTAAGCCTACAAGCCAAGTTAGAATTTGTTTCCAATTTATGACCGGGTGGTAATGTCATATACACCTCTTCTTCAAGTGTTCCTTGAAGAAATGCATTTTTAACATCCATTTGGTAGAGGTCCCAACCATTGTTTACGGCAATAGAAAACAAAATTCTTACGGTATTCATTTTTGCAACCGGTGCAAAGGTTTCGTTATAGTCTATGCCATAGGTTTGGGTGAATCCTTTAGCTACAAGTCTTGCTTTATACCTTTCTATGGTTCCATCACTATTATATTTGGTTTTATACACCCATTTACAACCAACCGGTTTTTTATTTTTTGGTAGAGAAACAATATTCCAAGTTTTATTTTGTTCTAAGGCTTTTAATTCCTCATCCATAGCCTTACACCATATTGGACATTTAATTGCTTCTTGGTAATTTTTTGGTTCTAATACTTTTTCAATACTAGTGAGAAATGTATGGTATTCGGTTGAGATGTTGTCATATGAAACAAAATTTTCAATTGGATATTGTACCGAATATGTCACATAATCTCTAAGTCTAGTTGATGGTTGTCGTTCTCTAGATGATATTCTTCTAATCGGTAAACTTTCTTCCGTTTCATTTTCATTTATGTCATCATTAGTTTCATTTTCTTGATTATTTTCAACTTGATGATTATTTCTAGAATAAAACTCAAATCATCTAAGTAAGGTAAAACTATATTGTCATTTAAATGTGTTTGATGAAATATTTCTTTTTCTTTGAAATATGGTTCATTTTCAAAAAATGAAACGTTTCTAGAAAGATATATTTTTTTATTAATTGGATCATAGCATTTATAACCCTTTTTATAAGATGAGTATCCTAAGAAAATAGTTTTTTGTGATACAAAATCAAGCTTGTCATTTCTTTTGATATGTACGAAACTTGTACAACCAAATACTCTCATATGGTCATAAGTGATTTTTTGTTGATAAAGAATTTCTAATGGACTTTTGTTTTCTAAAATAACACTAGGTAATCTATTGATTAAATGGGTGGCACAAAGTACGGCATCCGACCAATAAATTTTAGGAACATTATTTTGAAATAATAAAGATCGTGTCATTTCTAATAAATGTCTATTTTTCCTTTCCGATACACCATTTTGTTCAGGAGTATTGATACAAGTTGTTTGATGTATAATACCCTTTTCTCTAAAGAGACTTGAAAACTTCCTATTTATAAACTCGGTTCCATTATCCGATCTAAAGATTTTTAATTTTGCATTAAATTGTGTTTCTATGAGACATAAAAATTCATAAAAACAATCAAACACTTCATCTTTGGATTTAAGTAAAAATAACCAAGTTGCTTTTGTAAAATCATCAATAAATAAAAGAAAATATTTGAATCCATTATATGAATCTATTGGGGCCGGTCCCCATACATCGGAATGTACTAAATCAAAAGGAGCTTTACTTTTGCTCGTAGAAAGAGAAAAAGGAAGCTTTGTTTGTTTTGCTAATTTGCAAATTTCACAAGTAGTACAATTTAAACTTTTAAAATCTAAAATACTATTTAAAATCTTGTCGGAAGGATGCCCAAGTCTCTTATGCCAAATATCAGAATTAACGACTTTTGCGGAAGCACAAAAATTTAATTTGGAGTTCAAAAGATAATGTCCATTTTCTAGAAATCCTTCACCAATCTTGACCCCAGTTTCCCGGTCCTGAAATACAACGTTTTTACAAGAAAATATTGCATTACAATTTAATTCTTGTGTTAATTTATTTACAGAAATTAAGTTTACGGGAAATGTTTCTAAATATAAAACATTTTTAATTTGTTTATTGCATAGATTAATTTCTCCTACACCATTTATTTTTGCCTTCATACCATTTACAACCAATACAAAATTATTACCATTGGTCGGGTTGAGGTTTGACAGTAGTTGTTTATTCCCAAACATATGATCTGTTGCACCACTATCTATAATAATTTGATTAAAAAATAAATTTTTTGAGTTAGAAGCAATACCACATATGCTGGGATTGTTTTGATTGTTCATCATCGCACAGAACTGCTGAAAATACTGCTGCATTTGATCTCCAGGCCTTGACCCGCTTGAAAATGACCCATTTGCGCCAAAATTAGCCTCTGACCCGTTCCAGGATGACCCGCCAGCGCCTGACCCGTTCCAGAGTGACCCGCCAGCGCCTAACCCGTTCCAGAGTGACCCGCCAGCGCCTGGAATGGAGGGTCCATTTGGTGTCTCCTTATTGGGTCCGCCAGGGTTGGAATTGAATCCATTAGTAGTTTGGCTAGTGTTATTGGGTCCGAATCCATTTCCAGACGAACCCACTAGCCCATTAAGTCCTTTCTCTTCAACAGAAGCTACATAACTTCTGTTTTTTTCACCATTTTTTCCCAATTTCGATTCTGATCATTTCCCTTCCATTTTTTTGGTCTAAGATGGGGATAGAGGTGCCAACATCTATCTTGAGTGTGGCCATCTTTTTTACAGTGGTTACATTTTTCATTTTTTGATTGATTTGGGCGATTTTGAAAGCTAGGGTTTTGATTAAAATTGAAATTTTTTACGGTTAAGCCATGGGTCTCGTGTCCCTCATGGCTTACAATCTGACCATTCATGGCAATTCTCCTACTTTCCTCTTGTTGAATTAAACTTTTAATTTGAGAATAAGATGGAAGAGGTACCGTGGTCATGATTTGAGATCTTACGGCTTCATAACTCGGGTTTAGACCCGCGAGGTACTGAAAAATATCGTCCTCCTCAGCTCGTTTCTGAAGTGTGGCCAAATCTGTTGTAAACGGCCGGTAAGATTGAAGTTCATTGCGTTTTTTCTCAAGGGCACTAAGGTAGTCAGTGTGACTTCTTGACCCTTGTTTTTCTTGTTGAATCTCCTTCATAAGTTGATAAATGTGAGAAAAATTATTTTGTTGACCATACATACTTTTTACCGCTTCCCATAGTTCATGTGCCGTTTCGGCCAACGTGAAGAGTTCGGATACGGCCGGTTCCATGGAGTTGAGTAGTAAGGTAACAATTCTGTCATTCGTAGTTCTCCATTTTTTTGTTGCTATTGTTTCTTCGGGTGTTATCTTGCTTGTGTTTGCAATTTCTGGTTTTTTCTCTTCACCCGTAATGAATTCTAACATCTCTCGACCACTCAGGGCTCTGGATGCTGCCCTTGCCCATGACACATAATTTTTTCCATTGAGCAAGGTATTTGTTAACTTCGAGAAGTTCGCTGCTTCTTCTTGAGCCATTTTCTTTTTGCTGAAATTTGTCACGTGTTTTCGATTTTTCGGTCACAGAGAACCTGGCTCTGATACCATGTTAAATTTGTAAGAGAGAATAGATGTAAGAAAACAATTTTATTATTGCAATCTTAATTTCAGATTTTACATATATGTCTATTTATAAATAAGAACAAAAACTAGCCGTTATACTATTAATTACAACTACCAACCACTAACCACTAACTCCTAGTCTATTAATTACTAACTAGCCGTTATTCACAAATTTGAATTGTAGCCGTTATTTTTAACAGCATCGGACCTACACCTATTCCATATTATATAGGCAGCTTTCTCTTTGTTCAAGTAGTTGCAGGGTTTAATAAAAGGTTCACAGCTTTTTTAATTTGCAGAGCTGATGGAAGAAACTGTTGTAAATTATTTGTTTTTTTAGAAAATAAACTATACAGTTGTAAATTAGACAAACCATTCGTACTGGCATTCCTGCAGGGAGTCATTGCTTAGGGTCCTGCGTCTCTCTCTCTCCCTCTCTTCTCGTTCGTTCTGTCATGCAAACAAGACCGCACATAGAAGGATATAGCTAGCTAATGTACAAGGTTTTGTGTCTTTCTATGGGAGATAGAGAGCGGTCAGACAGATTTACACAAGATTGCGTGCATGTGCGTGCTGATGAGCAAAGGAGAACGAGAGAGAGCTGAGATCAGAGAACCAGGCTTGAAATCAATTATTTTTATTTAGGTTATGTCATTGTCAAGAAGAACAGCTCAAAATGTAATATGTTTTGTATCAATGGCCAACATCTATATATATATATGAAGTGCACAATACCATTATTTACAAAGTACTTGGTAAAATAAATTCAAGAGCAAGTCAGACGTAAAGCTTACAAGGTAGCATTTGTTCTAGTGACAAAGACAATCCTCAACATGACATCATGTGAGAGGTTGCAGTCTTGCAAATTCAAAATCCTAATAGAACATCTCATGTGGATATTAATACAGTTTGATGGATTAACTCCAACTTTACTCAAAAAAATTAAACCTCTTCGAAAAAAACTCGTTGAATCAGGATTGCCTTGACATTTCATTTCAATAATATTAAACAATATAGAAATGATTGGATTCTACCTCCAAATGTCTTACTAAATCAATTTTTTTTTTTTGAGAAATCTTACCAAATCAATGTTATCGAAATCCTGAAGACGAACAACCGTTACCACAACCGATTCAAACTAGTACCAAAACCGCAATCCAAAACCACAAGTCAGGTTTATCATACAATTGAAACAATAACAATTTCAAACAATTAGCCCCAGCATGGATAGTTGCCAATTAATAGAAATGAATCATATGTATACCTACCTTCATTAATTTCCATTATCAATTGTTGTTAGGTGACTTGACCTCTAACCTTTACTCAAAACTGGAGGCCAATTTTGCGAATCTAAGATATAAAACAATGAGAGAAACATACAATATATACAACCGTCAAATGATCTTTGGATCAAAATTTTTTTTTTTTAAAAGAGGCATAAGCCCGTTCCATTAAAATGAAACCATAATTACATATTCATTGTTCATCAAAGTAAGATAGCAGTCTCTGATGAGGAACACCAAAGAGTAAAAAGCAACATAATAAGCACAACAACCAAGATATAAACCATGCTTGTGTTGATGCTAAGTACCAAAAGTATTCTAAAGTTGCTAGAACTAAGCCGCATAAGAGAGGGCTAATGATATCTACTAAGTACAAAATGTGATTATGAAGTGTCTTCACGGCTGACCAGGCATCACTGGAGGTTGATACACCACCATCTCCAATGGCATGTATTGAGCTAAAGGGATTGCGTCTTCAATCACTGGCATCCAGTCCTCTACAGCTGTTTTTACCTTTTGCTTGACATTACCTGTCCAATAACAGAGTAGAGCTTTTATTAGAAAGATAATCAATCTTGCTGATTTAGTACTGCTGTTCGCGCGAAAGCGCAACGCAAGTTTCGGTACGCTTGAGGGCGTACCTTTTAAAACCGCGTTTACACTTCACGAGTAAGGGTCGCAAGTGCACAACCCCTATCGAGTAGTATAATCGGGTATCGATCCACAGGGACGGGCAATTACTAGGTTAGAATCTACCAAACTCAATTAAAAACTAGAAGTGAGAAAGATTTGGTTTGGTATTTAAGTTCCTAAAAGATCAATTCAAACAAACCTGACAATGCAAACAGATGTAATAAAATGCTAGAAGAAATGTAAATTGTGTTTTGATTATGGATAAAAGGCGTTTCCAGGGTTTCAGACTTCATCTCTTATCTGCCTCTAGTGGTACGGCCCGTACCAAGTTGGTACGGCTAGGCCGTACTTCACTTGGTAAGGCAAGGCCGTACCACCCTGGTAAGACCCGTACTGGCTTCCCAGAACAGAACCTACCAGTTCGAGTGAATGCATTTCCTTGCTGGTACCTTGTGCTAAACTCTTTAGAAAGGTTCAATTGACCATACCTAAGGTTCCTAACCCTCAACCGTCGTTTGTTGGATCAAGATCTAGGTTGGAATGCAATTGATTGCCTTTTAGGGATTTCTACACCTCAACTCTCGTGTGTTGGTACAGATCTACCCTAGCTGGTTGATTGGAGGTCTAAGGCACCCTCTAATCTGTCGATTAGAGGAGAATTCAACCTCTCGGCTTCAATTCGAACTATTCTACCCTAAGCATTTGATTTGGATGAGAGATTGAGATGATCACATGACCTTGATAGGTTCGATCTAAACCTAAAGGGACATCATACAACAATCACAGCAAGCAAAGCAAAAGATAGCAAATAAGATCACAATCAATCAAACTAAAGAGTTCATACAAAGTACAAGTCAAAGAAAGTCAAAACAAATCAAGAATCGATCTCTAACCCTAGAAACTAAAAGAACTACTCACAGCACATGATAATATCTAAAAATACAATAAAAGGGAGAGAGATAGCCATGGATCGAAGGGATCGAGAGGAGGAAGCTAGATCCGTCGAGTTTCGCCTCTTCCTCTTCCTTCCTTCTTGCTCTCAGCTCCTTAGCTCTCTTTCTCTCTCTTACTGTGCTCTCAAATGGATCTGGAATGGAATTGATGTCGAAATTGGAGAGTTCCCCGCTTTAAATAGCCTCTGCCAAAATTTGAATCTGTCAGGCCGCCTTTAGGTACGGCCCGTACCAAATTGGTACGGCATGGCCGTACCAGGCGTGGTGAGACTGTAGATCTTCTCGCTAGCTTTCCAAAAAGTGGTCATACGCTCAAAACGGAGTTACGAGTCAAAAGTTATGACTGTTTTAAGTTCGGTGCTGAAATTTCTGGATCTGTCAGGCCGCCTTTAGGTAAGGGCCGTACCAAAGTGGTAAGGCATGGCCGTACCAGGTGTGATGAGCTGAAATCGGCTAAGTCTGGTGAGACCCGTACCAAACCTGGTAAGGGCCGTACCAGATCATCCCAAATCGCCGTTTCTTCGTGTGTTTTGCTCCAAACCTGCAGAAAACAAACAAACACTCAGCAGTACCAAATTCTAAAGATATATTGATGAAATGCACATGATTCTGGTGAATTAGGGCACGAATCCGGTACTAAAACAGGCCTAAAATAGACTAAATATGCGAGGTATCAAATTCCCCCAAGCTGAACCTTTGCTTGTCCTCAAGCAAAAAGTTTCAAACTCGGGTAAAAGTGCTGGACAACTAAATCTAAATGCGGATACAAGCCTAAATGTGAAAACTTACATGATTGCTACAATAAAAGAACGCAAGAATCTTTTTGCTATGATTCGGACTTCCCTTGGTCAATTGTGATTCACCTCACAAATTGATTAATAAAACCTCAAACTCTAAATGTTTCAAGTCTTGCAAAGTTGATTACTCGAATTTATCGATTTATCATTCTTTCACTAAACTATGCCTTCGTTTGTAGAGATTTTCCCTTTTTGGCACCCCCAAGCTTGAATCAAGCTTAGGTCAGAAAGTTGCGGACTTCGTGTGTTGATATGTGCAAAAATTTTATTTTTTTCATTTCTAATTGGGAGACGAGCTCAAAGGCGCCCATTCAAGGCTTATTGCCAGTACTCTTATTTTCTCCATCTTTTCATCTCTCTCTTTTTTTTTTCTTTTTCTTTTTTTTTTATTATTATTTTTTTATTTGCACATACCATGAATACACACATCCACTAGCGTTCATTCACACCAACGGATATCCCAACCTTTCTTTAATTGAAATCCCTATTTCCAAAATTTAAAGGCACAATTCAGTTTCTAAATTCTATTTCAACATTCAAGTCTCCATTCTCACAAGTCTCAAACCATTTATTCCTAATCAGTTCTATTTGGTCAATTATGAGGTTAGTTCTAACTTCCCAAAGTCATCCCAATCACATGAAAATTTTCAAACAGGTCCCAAATCGAAACAATCAAGCAAATTTTTCACCTAACAATGCAAGAGAAAAGTAAAAATGACCTAAGTGCAATCAAAATAAATCCTAAAACACAAAAGTAAATCCTAAGATACAAAAGTCGTCTTCCCCCCCAAGCTTAGCCTGAGCATTGTCCTCAATGCTTCAAGACTGAAAGATAAAGAGATATAGAAGCAAAAGGGAAAGAGAAAACATACCCGCTCAGTCATCGGTGGGAGGTGGATCAGGTGGCACTGGTGGGAGCACCCACTTCTGAGGAACACGAACCGTGCGATCATACTCTTGCATCAGAAAAATCCGCAAGATTCCCATCAAGTTCTTGATCGAGCGCCCGATCGCGCTTTTGTGCGCTTCCAATTTCTCCAAGAGTGAAGCAGTCCGATCGGGTTCAAGATCTGCACTTATGATCACAGGACGACATCTATCTGGGTCTAGAAGCTCATACCTGAGGTGAAGAGGCTTGAGCCCAGGAGTCAGCCGCTCTGTCTGGGTCTTGACGCGGGTCGCATCAGGTGGAATGGCATCGCATGTTGACCAATCCGACTCGCTTCCTTTGGTCTCCAGGTCATCAGAACACGGCATGCGGGTCGCATCGGGTGGTGTGCGGGTCGCGTCCATATGCTCTTCAGGTGGAGATGCGGGTCGTGTCTCAATGATGCGGGTCGCGTCAAGTGCGGTCTGGTCTGTTGGCTGGGCTGGTCCTTCGCATTTTGGCTGAGCTGGCAGCTTTTCAGGTTGAGATTGGCGTGAGGTGATGATGTGACTCAACTGCTCCAACAGCTTGTTTTGAGCGGCCATCTGCGTGGACATGTTTTGCAACTGTTCCCACAGCATGTGGTTCACCTTCCCTTGCTCGTGTATGAATTCGATCTCAGCGGGATCAACGTACGGCTCGGGTGGATCGGGTTGGAATACGCAATTGTTCGAGTCATCAAATGGTGCAGGGTCGTAGAAATTGCAATTGTTGTTGCTGATATAGCCATCCTGCTCCTGTTCCTCACTCCAATCAGCCAGTGGGCAATACTCATAAGAGTGTCTCCTGTCCCCACATATGGCACATGGCTGTGGTTGCTGGTTTCTGGCTGCTCTCATGCTCAGTCTGATTGAATAACTCTCTACGGCCTCCTCCAGCTTGGCAGCTTTGGCATATAGAGCTGCGATCATGGCCTCCTCTAGCTCGGCAGCTCTAGCATATAGAGCTGTGATCTGATCAGCTTTGGATCGGCCGCCTCCTCCAGCTTGAAAATTGTCGCGGCCAAACCAATGTTGGTCTGTCGTCATGTTGTACATGAGATCCATGGTGTCTCGAGCTCCTCAGATAGTAATCGCCATAGTGTTCCTGAAAAAAAAGAGAAAATAAATAAATAAAAGAAACAAAACAAAAGAAAATAAAGGATACAAGATAAAGTCTAGATTAACTAAGTAAGGTAAAATCTAACTAGGCAATTGGTTACCGTCCCCGGCAACGGCGCCAAAAACTTGTTCGCGCGAAAGCGCAACGCAAGTTTCGGTACGCTTGAGGGCGTACCTTTTAAAACCGCGTTTACACTTCACGAGTAAGGGTCGCAAGTGCACAACCCCTATCGAGTAGTATAATCGGGTATCGATCCACAGGGACGGGCAATTACTAGGTTAGAATCTACCAAACTCAATTAAAAACTAGAAGTGAGAAAGATTTGGTTTGGTATTTAAGTTCCTAAAAGATCAATTCAAACAAACCTGACAATGCAAACAGATGTAATAAAATGCTAGAAGAAATGTAAATTGTGTTTTGATTATGGATAAAAGGCGTTTCCAGGGTTTCAGACTTCATCTCTTATCTGCCTCTAGTGGTACGGCCCGTACCAAGTTGGTACGGCTAGGCCGTACTTCACTTGGTAAGGCAAGGCCGTACCACCCTGGTAAGACCCGTACTGGCTTCCCAGAACAGAACCTACCAGTTCGAGTGAATGCATTTCCTTGCTGGTACCTTGTGCTAAACTCTTTAGAAAGGTTCAATTGACCATACCTAAGGTTCCTAACCCTCAACCGTCGTTTGTTGGATCAAGATCTAGGTTGGAATGCAATTGATTGCCTTTTAGGGATTTCTACACCTCAACTCTCGTGTGTTGGTACAGATCTACCCTAGCTGGTTGATTGGAGGTCTAAGGCACCCTCTAATCTGTCGATTAGAGGAGAATTCAACCTCTCGGCTTCAATTCGAACTATTCTACCCTAAGCATTTGATTTGGATGAGAGATTGAGATGATCACATGACCTTGATAGGTTCGATCTAAACCTAAAGGGACATCATACAACAATCACAGCAAGCAAAGCAAAAGATAGCAAATAAGATCACAATCAATCAAACTAAAGAGTTCATACAAAGTACAAGTCAAAGAAAGTCAAAACAAATCAAGAATCGATCTCTAACCCTAGAAACTAAAAGAACTACTCACAGCACATGATAATATCTAAAAATACAATAAAAGGGAGAGAGATAGCCATGGATCGAAGGGATCGAGAGGAGGAAGCTAGATCCGTCGAGTTTCGCCTCTTCCTCTTCCTTCCTTCTTGCTCTCAGCTCCTTAGCTCTCTTTCTCTCTCTTACTGTGCTCTCAAATGGATCTGGAATGGAATTGATGTCGAAATTGGAGAGTTCCCCGCTTTAAATAGCCTCTGCCAAAATTTGAATCTGTCAGGCCGCCTTTAGGTACGGCCCGTACCAAATTGGTACGGCATGGCCGTACCAGGCGTGGTGAGACTGTAGATCTTCTCGCTAGCTTTCCAAAAAGTGGTCATACGCTCAAAACGGAGTTACGAGTCAAAAGTTATGACTGTTTTAAGTTCGGTGCTGAAATTTCTGGATCTGTCAGGCCGCCTTTAGGTAAGGGCCGTACCAAAGTGGTAAGGCATGGCCGTACCAGGTGTGATGAGCTGAAATCGGCTAAGTCTGGTGAGACCCGTACCAAACCTGGTAAGGGCCGTACCAGATCATCCCAAATCGCCGTTTCTTCGTGTGTTTTGCTCCAAACCTGCAGAAAACAAACAAACACTCAGCAGTACCAAATTCTAAAGATATATTGATGAAATGCACATGATTCTGGTGAATTAGGGCACGAATCCGGTACTAAAACAGGCCTAAAATAGACTAAATATGCGAGGTATCAAATTCCCCCAAGCTGAACCTTTGCTTGTCCTCAAGCAAAAAGTTTCAAACTCGGGTAAAAGTGCTGGACAACTAAATCTAAATGCGGATACAAGCCTAAATGTGAAAACTTACATGATTGCTACAATAAAAGAACGCAAGAATCTTTTTGCTATGATTCGGACTTCCCTTGGTCAATTGTGATTCACCTCACAAATTGATTAATAAAACCTCAAACTCTAAATGTTTCAAGTCTTGCAAAGTTGATTACTCGAATTTATCGATTTATCATTCTTTCACTAAACTATGCCTTCGTTTGTAGAGATTTTCCCTTTTTGGCACCCCCAAGCTTGAATCAAGCTTAGGTCAGAAAGTTGCGGACTTCGTGTGTTGATATGTGCAAAAATTTTATTTTTTTCATTTCTAATTGGGAGACGAGCTCAAAGGCGCCCATTCAAGGCTTATTGCCAGTACTCTTATTTTCTCCATCTTTTCATCTCTCTCTTTTTTTTTTTCTTTTTCTTTTTTTTTATTATTATTTTTTTATTTGCACATACCATGAATACACACATCCACTAGCGTTCATTCACACCAACGGATATCCCAACCTTTCTTTAATTGAAATCCCTATTTCCAAAATTTAAAGGCACAATTCAGTTTCTAAATTCTATTTCAACATTCAAGTCTCCATTCTCACAAGTCTCAAACCATTTATTCCTAATCAGTTCTATTTGGTCAATTATGAGGTTAGTTCTAACTTCCCAAAGTCATCCCAATCACATGAAAATTTTCAAACAGGTCCCAAATCGAAACAATCAAGCAAATTTTTCACCTAACAATGCAAGAGAAAAGTAAAAATGACCTAAGTGCAATCAAAATAAATCCTAAAACACAAAAGTAAATCCTAAGATACAAAAGTCGTCTTCCCCCCCAAGCTTAGCCTGAGCATTGTCCTCAATGCTTCAAGACTGAAAGATAAAGAGATATAGAAGCAAAAGGGAAAGAGAAAACATACCCGCTCAGTCATCGGTGGGAGGTGGATCAGGTGGCACTGGTGGGAGCACCCACTTCTGAGGAACACGAACCGTGCGATCATACTCTTGCATCAGAAAAATCCGCAAGATTCCCATCAAGTTCTTGATCGAGCGCCCGATCGCGCTTTTGTGCGCTTCCAATTTCTCCAAGAGTGAAGCAGTCCGATCGGGTTCAAGATCTGCACTTATGATCACAGGACGACATCTATCTGGGTCTAGAAGCTCATACCTGAGGTGAAGAGGCTTGAGCCCAGGAGTCAGCCGCTCTGTCTGGGTCTTGACGCGGGTCGCATCAGGTGGAATGGCATCGCATGTTGACCAATCCGACTCGCTTCCTTTGGTCTCCAGGTCATCAGAACACGGCATGCGGGTCGCATCGGGTGGTGTGCGGGTCGCGTCCATATGCTCTTCAGGTGGAGATGCGGGTCGTGTCTCAATGATGCGGGTCGCGTCAAGTGCGGTCTGGTCTGTTGGCTGGGCTGGTCCTTCGCATTTTGGCTGAGCTGGCAGCTTTTCAGGTTGAGATTGGCGTGAGGTGATGATGTGACTCAACTGCTCCAACAGCTTGTTTTGAGCGGCCATCTGCGTGGACATGTTTTGCAACTGTTCCCACAGCATGTGGTTCACCTTCCCTTGCTCGTGTATGAATTCGATCTCAGCGGGATCAACGTACGGCTCGGGTGGATCGGGTTGGAATACGCAATTGTTCGAGTCATCAAATGGTGCAGGGTCGTAGAAATTGCAATTGTTGTTGCTGATATAGCCATCCTGCTCCTGTTCCTCACTCCAATCAGCCAGTGGGCAATACTCATAAGAGTGTCTCCTGTCCCCACATATGGCACATGGCTGTGGTTGCTGGTTTCTGGCTGCTCTCATGCTCAGTCTGATTGAATAACTCTCTACGGCCTCCTCCAGCTTGGCAGCTTTGGCATATAGAGCTGCGATCATGGCCTCCTCTAGCTCGGCAGCTCTAGCATATAGAGCTGTGATCTGATCAGCTTTGGATCGGCCGCCTCCTCCAGCTTGAAAATTGTCGCGGCCAAACCAATGTTGGTCTGTCGTCATGTTGTACATGAGATCCATGGTGTCTCGAGCTCCTCAGATAGTAATCGCCATAGTGTTCCTGAAAAAAAAGAGAAAATAAATAAATAAAAGAAACAAAACAAAAGAAAATAAAGGATACAAGATAAAGTCTAGATTAACTAAGTAAGGTAAAATCTAACTAGGCAATTGGTTACCGTCCCCGGCAACGGCGCCAAAAACTTGTTCGCGCGAAAGCGCAACGCAAGTTTCGGTACGCTTGAGGGCGTACCTTTTAAAACCGCGTTTACACTTCACGAGTAAGGGTCGCAAGTGCACAACCCCTATCGAGTAGTATAATCGGGTATCGATCCACAGGGACGGGCAATTACTAGGTTAGAATCTACCAAACTCAATTAAAAACTAGAAGTGAGAAAGATTTGGTTTGGTATTTAAGTTCCTAAAAGATCAATTCAAACAAACCTGACAATGCAAACAGATGTAATAAAATGCTAGAAGAAATGTAAATTGTGTTTTGATTATGGATAAAAGGCGTTTCCAGGGTTTCAGACTTCATCTCTTATCTGCCTCTAGTGGTACGGCCCGTACCAAGTTGGTACGGCTAGGCCGTACTTCACTTGGTAAGGCAAGGCCGTACCACCCTGGTAAGACCCGTACTGGCTTCCCAGAACAGAACCTACCAGTTCGAGTGAATGCATTTCCTTGCTGGTACCTTGTGCTAAACTCTTTAGAAAGGTTCAATTGACCATACCTAAGGTTCCTAACCCTCAACCGTCGTTTGTTGGATCAAGATCTAGGTTGGAATGCAATTGATTGCCTTTTAGGGATTTCTACACCTCAACTCTCGTGTGTTGGTACAGATCTACCCTAGCTGGTTGATTGGAGGTCTAAGGCACCCTCTAATCTGTCGATTAGAGGAGAATTCAACCTCTCGGCTTCAATTCGAACTATTCTACCCTAAGCATTTGATTTGGATGAGAGATTGAGATGATCACATGACCTTGATAGGTTCGATCTAAACCTAAAGGGACATCATACAACAATCACAGCAAGCAAAGCAAAAGATAGCAAATAAGATCACAATCAATCAAACTAAAGAGTTCATACAAAGTACAAGTCAAAGAAAGTCAAAACAAATCAAGAATCGATCTCTAACCCTAGAAACTAAAAGAACTACTCACAGCACATGATAATATCTAAAAATACAATAAAAGGGAGAGAGATAGCCATGGATCGAAGGGATCGAGAGGAGGAAGCTAGATCCGTCGAGTTTCGCCTCTTCCTCTTCCTTCCTTCTTGCTCTCAGCTCCTTAGCTCTCTTTCTCTCTCTTACTGTGCTCTCAAATGGATCTGGAATGGAATTGATGTCGAAATTGGAGAGTTCCCCGCTTTAAATAGCCTCTGCCAAAATTTGAATCTGTCAGGCCGCCTTTAGGTACGGCCCGTACCAAATTGGTACGGCATGGCCGTACCAGGCGTGGTGAGACTGTAGATCTTCTCGCTAGCTTTCCAAAAAGTGGTCATACGCTCAAAACGGAGTTACGAGTCAAAAGTTATGACTGTTTTAAGTTCGGTGCTGAAATTTCTGGATCTGTCAGGCCGCCTTTAGGTAAGGGCCGTACCAAAGTGGTAAGGCATGGCCGTACCAGGTGTGATGAGCTGAAATCGGCTAAGTCTGGTGAGACCCGTACCAAACCTGGTAAGGGCCGTACCAGATCATCCCAAATCGCCGTTTCTTCGTGTGTTTTGCTCCAAACCTGCAGAAAACAAACAAACACTCAGCAGTACCAAATTCTAAAGATATATTGATGAAATGCACATGATTCTGGTGAATTAGGGCACGAATCCGGTACTAAAACAGGCCTAAAATAGACTAAATATGCGAGGTATCAAATTCCCCCAAGCTGAACCTTTGCTTGTCCTCAAGCAAAAAGTTTCAAACTCGGGTAAAAGTGCTGGACAACTAAATCTAAATGCGGATACAAGCCTAAATGTGAAAACTTACATGATTGCTACAATAAAAGAACGCAAGAATCTTTTTGCTATGATTCGGACTTCCCTTGGTCAATTGTGATTCACCTCACAAATTGATTAATAAAACCTCAAACTCTAAATGTTTCAAGTCTTGCAAAGTTGATTACTCGAATTTATCGATTTATCATTCTTTCACTAAACTATGCCTTCGTTTGTAGAGATTTTCCCTTTTTGGCACCCCCAAGCTTGAATCAAGCTTAGGTCAGAAAGTTGCGGACTTCGTGTGTTGATATGTGCAAAAATTTTATTTTTTTCATTTCTAATTGGGAGACGAGCTCAAAGGCGCCCATTCAAGGCTTATTGCCAGTACTCTTATTTTCTCCATCTTTTCATCTCTCTCTTTTTTTTTTTCTTTTTCTTTTTTTTTATTATTATTTTTTTATTTGCACATACCATGAATACACACATCCACTAGCGTTCATTCACACCAACGGATATCCCAACCTTTCTTTAATTGAAATCCCTATTTCCAAAATTTAAAGGCACAATTCAGTTTCTAAATTCTATTTCAACATTCAAGTCTCCATTCTCACAAGTCTCAAACCATTTATTCCTAATCAGTTCTATTTGGTCAATTATGAGGTTAGTTCTAACTTCCCAAAGTCATCCCAATCACATGAAAATTTTCAAACAGGTCCCAAATCGAAACAATCAAGCAAATTTTTCACCTAACAATGCAAGAGAAAAGTAAAAATGACCTAAGTGCAATCAAAATAAATCCTAAAACACAAAAGTAAATCCTAAGATACAAAAGTCGTCTTCCCCCCCAAGCTTAGCCTGAGCATTGTCCTCAATGCTTCAAGACTGAAAGATAAAGAGATATAGAAGCAAAAGGGAAAGAGAAAACATACCCGCTCAGTCATCGGTGGGAGGTGGATCAGGTGGCACTGGTGGGAGCACCCACTTCTGAGGAACACGAACCGTGCGATCATACTCTTGCATCAGAAAAATCCGCAAGATTCCCATCAAGTTCTTGATCGAGCGCCCGATCGCGCTTTTGTGCGCTTCCAATTTCTCCAAGAGTGAAGCAGTCCGATCGGGTTCAAGATCTGCACTTATGATCACAGGACGACATCTATCTGGGTCTAGAAGCTCATACCTGAGGTGAAGAGGCTTGAGCCCAGGAGTCAGCCGCTCTGTCTGGGTCTTGACGCGGGTCGCATCAGGTGGAATGGCATCGCATGTTGACCAATCCGACTCGCTTCCTTTGGTCTCCAGGTCATCAGAACACGGCATGCGGGTCGCATCGGGTGGTGTGCGGGTCGCGTCCATATGCTCTTCAGGTGGAGATGCGGGTCGTGTCTCAATGATGCGGGTCGCGTCAAGTGCGGTCTGGTCTGTTGGTTGGGCTGGTCCTTCGCATTTTGGCTGAGCTGGCAGCTTTTCAGGTTGAGATTGGCGTGAGGTGATGATGTGACTCAACTGCTCCAACAGCTTGTTTTGAGCGGCCATCTGCGTGGACATGTTTTGCAACTGTTCCCACAGCATGTGGTTCACCTTCCCTTGCTCGTGTATGAATTCGATCTCAGCGGGATCAACGTACGGCTCGGGTGGATCGGGTTGGAATACGCAATTGTTCGAGTCATCAAATGGTGCAGGGTCGTAGAAATTGCAATTGTTGTTGCTGATATAGCCATCCTGCTCCTGTTCCTCACTCCAATCAGCCAGTGGGCAATACTCATAAGAGTGTCTCCTGTCCCCACATATGGCACATGGCTGTGGTTGCTGGTTTCTGGCTGCTCTCATGCTCAGTCTGATTGAATAACTCTCTACGGCCTCCTCCAGCTTGGCAGCTTTGGCATATAGAGCTGCGATCATGGCCTCCTCTAGCTCGGCAGCTCTAGCATATAGAGCTGTGATCTGATCAGCTTTGGATCGGCCGCCTCCTCCAGCTTGAAAATTGTCGCGGCCAAACCAATGTTGGTCTGTCGTCATGTTGTACATGAGATCCATGGTGTCTCGAGCTCCTCAGATAGTAATCGCCATAGTGTTCCTGAAAAAAAAGAGAAAATAAATAAATAAAAGAAACAAAACAAAAGAAAATAAAGGATACAAGATAAAGTCTAGATTAACTAAGTAAGGTAAAATCTAACTAGGCAATTGGTTACCGTCCCCGGCAACGGCGCCAAAAACTTGTTCGCGCGAAAGCGCAACGCAAGTTTCGGTACGCTTGAGGGCGTACCTTTTAAAACCGCGTTTACACTTCACGAGTAAGGGTCGCAAGTGCACAACCCCTATCGAGTAGTATAATCGGGTATCGATCCACAGGGACGGGCAATTACTAGGTTAGAATCTACCAAACTCAATTAAAAACTAGAAGTGAGAAAGATTTGGTTTGGTATTTAAGTTCCTAAAAGATCAATTCAAACAAACCTGACAATGCAAACAGATGTAATAAAATGCTAGAAGAAATGTAAATTGTGTTTTGATTATGGATAAAAGGCGTTTCCAGGGTTTCAGACTTCATCTCTTATCTGCCTCTAGTGGTACGGCCCGTACCAAGTTGGTACGGCTAGGCCGTACTTCACTTGGTAAGGCAAGGCCGTACCACCCTGGTAAGACCCGTACTGGCTTCCCAGAACAGAACCTACCAGTTCGAGTGAATGCATTTCCTTGCTGGTACCTTGTGCTAAACTCTTTAGAAAGGTTCAATTGACCATACCTAAGGTTCCTAACCCTCAACCGTCGTTTGTTGGATCAAGATCTAGGTTGGAATGCAATTGATTGCCTTTTAGGGATTTCTACACCTCAACTCTCGTGTGTTGGTACAGATCTACCCTAGCTGGTTGATTGGAGGTCTAAGGCACCCTCTAATCTGTCGATTAGAGGAGAATTCAACCTCTCGGCTTCAATTCGAACTATTCTACCCTAAGCATTTGATTTGGATGAGAGATTGAGATGATCACATGACCTTGATAGGTTCGATCTAAACCTAAAGGGACATCATACAACAATCACAGCAAGCAAAGCAAAAGATAGCAAATAAGATCACAATCAATCAAACTAAAGAGTTCATACAAAGTACAAGTCAAAGAAAGTCAAAACAAATCAAGAATCGATCTCTAACCCTAGAAACTAAAAGAACTACTCACAGCACATGATAATATCTAAAAATACAATAAAAGGGAGAGAGATAGCCATGGATCGAAGGGATCGAGAGGAGGAAGCTAGATCCGTCGAGTTTCGCCTCTTCCTCTTCCTTCCTTCTTGCTCTCAGCTCCTTAGCTCTCTTTCTCTCTCTTACTGTGCTCTCAAATGGATCTGGAATGGAATTGATGTCGAAATTGGAGAGTTCCCCGCTTTAAATAGCCTCTGCCAAAATTTGAATCTGTCAGGCCGCCTTTAGGTACGGCCCGTACCAAATTGGTACGGCATGGCCGTACCAGGCGTGGTGAGACTGTAGATCTTCTCGCTAGCTTTCCAAAAAGTGGTCATACGCTCAAAACGGAGTTACGAGTCAAAAGTTATGACTGTTTTAAGTTCGGTGCTGAAATTTCTGGATCTGTCAGGCCGCCTTTAGGTAAGGGCCGTACCAAAGTGGTAAGGCATGGCCGTACCAGGTGTGATGAGCTGAAATCGGCTAAGTCTGGTGAGACCCGTACCAAACCTGGTAAGGGCCGTACCAGATCATCCCAAATCGCCGTTTCTTCGTGTGTTTTGCTCCAAACCTGCAGAAAACAAACAAACACTCAGCAGTACCAAATTCTAAAGATATATTGATGAAATGCACATGATTCTGGTGAATTAGGGCACGAATCCGGTACTAAAACAGGCCTAAAATAGACTAAATATGCGAGGTATCAAATTCCCCCAAGCTGAACCTTTGCTTGTCCTCAAGCAAAAAGTTTCAAACTCGGGTAAAAGTGCTGGACAACTAAATCTAAATGCGGATACAAGCCTAAATGTGAAAACTTACATGATTGCTACAATAAAAGAACGCAAGAATCTTTTTGCTATGATTCGGACTTCCCTTGGTCAATTGTGATTCACCTCACAAATTGATTAATAAAACCTCAAACTCTAAATGTTTCAAGTCTTGCAAAGTTGATTACTCGAATTTATCGATTTATCATTCTTT
This sequence comes from Carex myosuroides, assembly GCA_028015225.1. Taxonomy (NCBI): domain Eukaryota; kingdom Viridiplantae; phylum Streptophyta; class Magnoliopsida; order Poales; family Cyperaceae; genus Carex; species Carex myosuroides. Next base: position 5,437,558 of record CM051471.1, read on the forward strand.
CACTAAACTATGCCTTCGTTTGTAGAGATTTTCCCTTTTTGGCACCCCCAAGCTTGAATCAAGCTTAGGTCAGAAAGTTGCGGACTTCGTGTGTTGATATGTGCAAAAATTTTATTTTTTTCATTTCTAATTGGGAGACGAGCTCAAAGGCGCCCATTCAAGGCTTATTGCCAGTACTCTTATTTTCTCCATCTTTTCATCTCTCTCTTTTTTTTTTCTTTTTCTTTTTTTTTATTATTATTTTTTTATTTGCACATACCATGAATACACACATCCACTAGCGTTCATTCACACCAACGGATATCCCAACATTTCTTTAATTGAAATCCCTATTTCCAAAATTTAAAGGCACAATTCAGTTTCTAAATTCTATTTCAACATTCAAGTCTCCATTCTCACAAGTCTCAAACCATTTATTCCTAATCAGTTCTATTTGGTCAATTATGAGGTTAGTTCTAACTTCCCAAAGTCATCCCAATCACATGAAAATTTTCAAACAGGTCCCAAATCGAAACAATCAAGCAAATTTTTCACCTAACAATGCAAGAGAAAAGTAAAAATGACCTAAGTGCAATCAAAATAAATCCTAAAACACAAAAGTAAATCCTAAGATACAAAAGTCGTCTTCCCCCCCAAGCTTAGCCTGAGCATTGTCCTCAATGCTTCAAGACTGAAAGATAAAGAGATATAGAAGCAAAAGGGAAAGAGAAAACATACCCGCTCAGTCATCGGTGGGAGGTGGATCAGGTGGCACTGGTGGGAGCACCCACTTCTGAGGAACACGAACCGTGCGATCATACTCTTGCATCAGAAAAATCCGCAAGATTCCCATCAAGTTCTTGATCGAGCGCCCGATCGCGCTTTTGTGCGCTTCCAATTTCTCCAAGAGTGAAGCAGTCCGATCGGGTTCAAGATCTGCACTTATGATCACAGGACGACATCTATCTGGGTCTAGAAGCTCATACCTGAGGTGAAGAGGCTTGAGCCCAGGAGTCAGCCGCTCTGTCTGGGTCTTGACGCGGGTCGCATCAGGTGGAATGGCATCGCATGTTGACCAATCCGACTCGCTTCCTTTGGTCTCCAGGTCATCAGAACACGGCATGCGGGTCGCATCGGGTGGTGTGCGGGTCGCGTCCATATGCTCTTCAGGTGGAGATGCGGGTCGTGTCTCAATGATGCGGGTCGCGTCAAGTGCGGTCTGGTCTGTTGGCTGGGCTGGTCCTTCGCATTTTGGCTGAGCTGGCAGCTTTTCAGGTTGAGATTGGCGTGAGGTGATGATGTGACTCAACTGCTCCAACAGCTTGTTTTGAGCGGCCATCTGCGTGGACATGTTTTGCAACTGTTCCCACAGCATGTGGTTCACCTTCCCTTGCTCGTGTATGAATTCGATCTCAGCGGGATCAACGTACGGCTCGGGTGGATCGGGTTGGAATACGCAATTGTTCGAGTCATCAAATGGTGCAGGGTCGTAGAAATTGCAATTGTTGTTGCTGATATAGCCATCCTGCTCCTGTTCCTCACTCCAATCAGCCAGTGGGCAATACTCATAAGAGTGTCTCCTGTCCCCACATATGGCACATGGCTGTGGTTGCTGGTTTCTGGCTGCTCTCATGCTCAGTCTGATTGAATAACTCTCTACGGCCTCCTCCAGCTTGGCAGCTTTGGCATATAGAGCTGCGATCATGGCCTCCTCTAGCTCGGCAGCTCTAGCATATAGAGCTGTGATCTGATCAGCTTTGGATCGGCCGCCTCCTCCAGCTTGAAAATTGTCGCGGCCAAACCAATGTTGGTCTGTCGTCATGTTGTACATGAGATCCATGGTGTCTCGAGCTCCTCAGATAGTAATCGCCATAGTGTTCCTGAAAAAAAAGAGAAAATAAATAAATAAAAGAAACAAAACAAAAGAAAATAAAGGATACAAGATAAAGTCTAGATTAACTAAGTAAGGTAAAATCTAACTAGGCAATTGGTTACCGTCCCCGGCAACGGCGCCAAAAACTTGTTCGCGCGAAAGCGCAACGCAAGTTTCGGTACGCTTGAGGGCGTACCTTTTAAAACCGCGTTTACACTTCACGAGTAAGGGTCGCAAGTGCACAACCCCTATCGAGTAGTATAATCGGGTATCGATCCACAGGGACGGGCAATTACTAGGTTAGAATCTACCAAACTCAATTAAAAACTAGAAGTGAGAAAGATTTGGTTTGGTATTTAAGTTCCTAAAAGATCAATTCAAACAAACCTGACAATGCAAACAGATGTAATAAAATGCTAGAAGAAATGTAAATTGTGTTTTGATTATGGATAAAAGGCGTTTCCAGGGTTTCAGACTTCATCTCTTATCTGCCTCTAGTGGTACGGCCCGTACCAAGTTGGTACGGCTAGGCCGTACTTCACTTGGTAAGGCAAGGCCGTACCACCCTGGTAAGACCCGTACTGGCTTCCCAGAACAGAACCTACCAGTTCGAGTGAATGCATTTCCTTGCTGGTACCTTGTGCTAAACTCTTTAGAAAGGTTCAATTGACCATACCTAAGGTTCCTAACCCTCAACCGTCGTTTGTTGGATCAAGATCTAGGTTGGAATGCAATTGATTGCCTTTTAGGGATTTCTACACCTCAACTCTCGTGTGTTGGTACAGATCTACCCTAGCTGGTTGATTGGAGGTCTAAGGCACCCTCTAATCTGTCGATTAGAGGAGAATTCAACCTCTCGGCTTCAATTCGAACTATTCTACCCTAAGCATTTGATTTGGATGAGAGATTGAGATGATCACATGACCTTGATAGGTTCGATCTAAACCTAAAGGGACATCATACAACAATCACAGCAAGCAAAGCAAAAGATAGCAAATAAGATCACAATCAATCAAACTAAAGAGTTCATACAAAGTACAAGTCAAAGAAAGTCAAAACAAATCAAGAATCGATCTCTAACCCTAGAAACTAAAAGAACTACTCACAGCACATGATAATATCTAAAAATACAATAAAAGGGAGAGAGATAGCCATGGATCGAAGGGATCGAGAGGAGGAAGCTAGATCCGTCGAGTTTCGCCTCTTCCTCTTCCTTCCTTCTTGCTCTCAGCTCCTTAGCTCTCTTTCTCTCTCTTACTGTGCTCTCAAATGGATCTGGAATGGAATTGATGTCGAAATTGGAGAGTTCCCCGCTTTAAATAGCCTCTGCCAAAATTTGAATCTGTCAGGCCGCCTTTAGGTACGGCCCGTACCAAATTGGTACGGCATGGCCGTACCAGGCGTGGTGAGACTGTAGATCTTCTCGCTAGCTTTCCAAAAAGTGGTCATACGCTCAAAACGGAGTTACGAGTCAAAAGTTATGACTGTTTTAAGTTCGGTGCTGAAATTTCTGGATCTGTCAGGCCGCCTTTAGGTAAGGGCCGTACCAAAGTGGTAAGGCATGGCCGTACCAGGTGTGATGAGCTGAAATCGGCTAAGTCTGGTGAGACCCGTACCAAACCTGGTAAGGGCCGTACCAGATCATCCCAAATCGCCGTTTCTTCGTGTGTTTTGCTCCAAACCTGCAGAAAACAAACAAACACTCAGCAGTACCAAATTCTAAAGATATATTGATGAAATGCACATGATTCTGGTGAATTAGGGCACGAATCCGGTACTAAAACAGGCCTAAAATAGACTAAATATGCGAGGTATCAAATTCCCCCAAGCTGAACCTTTGCTTGTCCTCAAGCAAAAAGTTTCAAACTCGGGTAAAAGTGCTGGACAACTAAATCTAAATGCGGATACAAGCCTAAATGTGAAAACTTACATGATTGCTACAATAAAAGAACGCAAGAATCTTTTTGCTATGATTCGGACTTCCCTTGGTCAATTGTGATTCACCTCACAAATTGATTAATAAAACCTCAAACTCTAAATGTTTCAAGTCTTGCAAAGTTGATTACTCGAATTTATCGATTTATCATTCTTTCACTAAACTATGCCTTCGTTTGTAGAGATTTTCCCTTTTTGGCACCCCCAAGCTTGAATCAAGCTTAGGTCAGAAAGTTGCGGACTTCGTGTGTTGATATGTGCAAAAATTTTATTTTTTTCATTTCTAATTGGGAGACGAGCTCAAAGGCGCCCATTCAAGGCTTATTGCCAGTACTCTTATTTTCTCCATCTTTTCATCTCTCTCTTTTTTTTTTCTTTTTCTTTTTTTTTATTATTATTTTTTTATTTGCACATACCATGAATACACACATCCACTAGCGTTCATTCACACCAACGGATATCCCAACCTTTCTTTAATTGAAATCCCTATTTCCAAAATTTAAAGGCACAATTCAGTTTCTAAATTCTATTTCAACATTCAAGTCTCCATTCTCACAAGTCTCAAACCATTTATTCCTAATCAGTTCTATTTGGTCAATTATGAGGTTAGTTCTAACTTCCCAAAGTCATCCCAATCACATGAAAATTTTCAAACAGGTCCCAAATCGAAACAATCAAGCAAATTTTTCACCTAACAATGCAAGAGAAAAGTAAAAATGACCTAAGTGCAATCAAAATAAATCCTAAAACACAAAAGTAAATCCTAAGATACAAAAGTCGTCTTCCCCCCCAAGCTTAGCCTGAGCATTGTCCTCAATGCTTCAAGACTGAAAGATAAAGAGATATAGAAGCAAAAGGGAAAGAGAAAACATACCCGCTCAGTCATCGGTGGGAGGTGGATCAGGTGGCACTGGTGGGAGCACCCACTTCTGAGGAACACGAACCGTGCGATCATACTCTTGCATCAGAAAAATCCGCAAGATTCCCATCAAGTTCTTGATCGAGCGCCCGATCGCGCTTTTGTGCGCTTCCAATTTCTCCAAGAGTGAAGCAGTCCGATCGGGTTCAAGATCTGCACTTATGATCACAGGACGACATCTATCTGGGTCTAGAAGCTCATACCTGAGGTGAAGAGGCTTGAGCCCAGGAGTCAGCCGCTCTGTCTGGGTCTTGACGCGGGTCGCATCAGGTGGAATGGCATCGCATGTTGACCAATCCGACTCGCTTCCTTTGGTCTCCAGGTCATCAGAACACGGCATGCGGGTCGCATCGGGTGGTGTGCGGGTCGCGTCCATATGCTCTTCAGGTGGAGATGCGGGTCGTGTCTCAATGATGCGGGTCGCGTCAAGTGCGGTCTGGTCTGTTGGCTGGGCTGGTCCTTCGCATTTTGGCTGAGCTGGCAGCTTTTCAGGTTGAGATTGGCGTGAGGTGATGATGTGACTCAACTGCTCCAACAGCTTGTTTTGAGCGGCCATCTGCGTGGACATGTTTTGCAACTGTTCCCACAGCATGTGGTTCACCTTCCCTTGCTCGTGTATGAATTCGATCTCAGCGGGATCAACGTACGGCTCGGGTGGATCGGGTTGGAATACGCAATTGTTCGAGTCATCAAATGGTGCAGGGTCGTAGAAATTGCAATTGTTGTTGCTGATATAGCCATCCTGCTCCTGTTCCTCACTCCAATCAGCCAGTGGGCAATACTCATAAGAGTGTCTCCTGTCCCCACATATGGCACATGGCTGTGGTTGCTGGTTTCTGGCTGCTCTCATGCTCAGTCTGATTGAATAACTCTCTACGGCCTCCTCCAGCTTGGCAGCTTTGGCATATAGAGCTGCGATCATGGCCTCCTCTAGCTCGGCAGCTCTAGCATATAGAGCTGTGATCTGATCAGCTTTGGATCGGCCGCCTCCTCCAGCTTGAAAATTGTCGCGGCCAAACCAATGTTGGTCTGTCGTCATGTTGTACATGAGATCCATGGTGTCTCGAGCTCCTCAGATAGTAATCGCCATAGTGTTCCTGAAAAAAAAGAGAAAATAAATAAATAAAAGAAACAAAACAAAAGAAAATAAAGGATACAAGATAAAGTCTAGATTAACTAAGTAAGGTAAAATCTAACTAGGCAATTGGTTACCGTCCCCGGCAACGGCGCCAAAAACTTGTTCGCGCGAAAGCGCAACGCAAGTTTCGGTACGCTTGAGGGCGTACCTTTTAAAACCGCGTTTACACTTCACGAGTAAGGGTCGCAAGTGCACAACCCCTATCGAGTAGTATAATCGGGTATCGATCCACAGGGACGGGCAATTACTAGGTTAGAATCTACCAAACTCAATTAAAAACTAGAAGTGAGAAAGATTTGGTTTGGTATTTAAGTTCCTAAAAGATCAATTCAAACAAACCTGACAATGCAAACAGATGTAATAAAATGCTAGAAGAAATGTAAATTGTGTTTTGATTATGGATAAAAGGCGTTTCCAGGGTTTCAGACTTCATCTCTTATCTGCCTCTAGTGGTACGGCCCGTACCAAGTTGGTACGGCTAGGCCGTACTTCACTTGGTAAGGCAAGGCCGTACCACCCTGGTAAGACCCGTACTGGCTTCCCAGAACAGAACCTACCAGTTCGAGTGAATGCATTTCCTTGCTGGTACCTTGTGCTAAACTCTTTAGAAAGGTTCAATTGACCATACCTAAGGTTCCTAACCCTCAACCGTCGTTTGTTGGATCAAGATCTAGGTTGGAATGCAATTGATTGCCTTTTAGGGATTTCTACACCTCAACTCTCGTGTGTTGGTACAGATCTACCCTAGCTGGTTGATTGGAGGTCTAAGGCACCCTCTAATCTGTCGATTAGAGGAGAATTCAACCTCTCGGCTTCAATTCGAACTATTCTACCCTAAGCATTTGATTTGGATGAGAGATTGAGATGATCACATGACCTTGATAGGTTCGATCTAAACCTAAAGGGACATCATACAACAATCACAGCAAGCAAAGCAAAAGATAGCAAATAAGATCACAATCAATCAAACTAAAGAGTTCATACAAAGTACAAGTCAAAGAAAGTCAAAACAAATCAAGAATCGATCTCTAACCCTAGAAACTAAAAGAACTAATCACAGCACATGATAATATCTAAAAATACAATAAAAGGGAGAGAGATAGCCATGGATCGAAGGGATCGAGAGGAGGAAGCTAGATCCGTCGAGTTTCGCCTCTTCCTCTTCCTTCCTTCTTGCTCTCAGCTCCTTAGCTCTCTTTCTCTCTCTTACTGTGCTCTCAAATGGATCTGGAATGGAATTGATGTCGAAATTGGAGAGTTCCCCGCTTTAAATAGCCTCTGCCAAAATTTGAATCTGTCAGGCCGCCTTTAGGTACGGCCCGTACCAAATTGGTACGGCATGGCCGTACCAGGCGTGGTGAGACTGTAGATCTTCTCGCTAGCTTTCCAAAAAGTGGTCATACGCTCAAAACGGAGTTACGAGTCAAAAGTTATGACTGTTTTAAGTTCGGTGCTGAAATTTCTGGATCTGTCAGGCCGCCTTTAGGTAAGGGCCGTACCAAAGTGGTAAGGCATGGCCGTACCAGGTGTGATGAGCTGAAATCGGCTAAGTCTGGTGAGACCCGTACCAAACCTGGTAAGGGCCGTACCAGATCATCCCAAATCGCCGTTTCTTCGTGTGTTTTGCTCCAAACCTGCAGAAAACAAACAAACACTCAGCAGTACCAAATTCTAAAGATATATTGATGAAATGCACATGATTCTGGTGAATTAGGGCACGAATCCGGTACTAAAACAGGCCTAAAATAGACTAAATATGCGAGGTATCAAATTCCCCCAAGCTGAACCTTTGCTTGTCCTCAAGCAAAAAGTTTCAAACTCGGGTAAAAGTGCTGGACAACTAAATCTAAATGCGGATACAAGCCTAAATGTGAAAACTTACATGATTGCTACAATAAAAGAACGCAAGAATCTTTTTGCTATGATTCGGACTTCCCTTGGTCAATTGTGATTCACCTCACAAATTGATTAATAAAACCTCAAACTCTAAATGTTTCAAGTCTTGCAAAGTTGATTACTCGAATTTATCGATTTATCATTCTTTCACTAAACTATGCCTTCGTTTGTAGAGATTTTCCCTTTTTGGCACCCCCAAGCTTGAATCAAGCTTAGGTCAGAAAGTTGCGGACTTCGTGTGTTGATATGTGCAAAAATTTTATTTTTTTCATTTCTAATTGGGAGACGAGCTCAAAGGCGCCCATTCAAGGCTTATTGCCAGTACTCTTATTTTCTCCATCTTTTCATCTCTCTCTTTTTTTTTTCTTTTTCTTTTTTTTTATTATTATTTTTTTATTTGCACATACCATGAATACACACATCCACTAGCGTTCATTCACACCAACGGATATCCCAACCTTTCTTTAATTGAAATCCCTATTTCCAAAATTTAAAGGCACAATTCAGTTTCTAAATTCTATTTCAACATTCAAGTCTCCATTCTCACAAGTCTCAAACCATTTATTCCTAATCAGTTCTATTTGGTCAATTATGAGGTTAGTTCTAACTTCCCAAAGTCATCCCAATCACATGAAAATTTTCAAACAGGTCCCAAATCGAAACAATCAAGCAAATTTTTCACCTAACAATGCAAGAGAAAAGTAAAAATGACCTAAGTGCAATCAAAATAAATCCTAAAACACAAAAGTAAATCCTAAGATACAAAAGTCGTCTTCCCCCCCAAGCTTAGCCTGAGCATTGTCCTCAATGCTTCAAGACTGAAAGATAAAGAGATAGAAGCAAAAGGGAAAGAGAAAACATACCCGCTCAGTCATCGGTGGGAGGTGGATCAGGTGGCACTGGTGGGAGCACCCACTTCTGAGGAACACGAACCGTGCGATCATACTCTTGCATCAGAAAAATCCGCAAGATTCCCATCAAGTTCTTGATCGAGCGCCCGATCGCGCTTTTGTGCGCTTCCAATTTCTCCAAGAGTGAAGCAGTCCGATCGGGTTCAAGATCTGCACTTATGATCACAGGACGACATCTATCTGGGTCTAGAAGCTCATACCTGAGGTGAAGAGGCTTGAGCCCAGGAGTCAGCCGCTCTGTCTGGGTCTTGACGCGGGTCGCATCAGGTGGAATGGCATCGCATGTTGACCAATCCGACTCGCTTCCTTTGGTCTCCAGGTCATCAGAACACGGCATGCGGGTCGCATCGGGTGGTGTGCGGGTCGCGTCCATATGCTCTTCAGGTGGAGATGCGGGTCGTGTCTCAATGATGCGGGTCGCGTCAAGTGCGGTCTGGTCTGTTGGCTGGGCTGGTCCTTCGCATTTTGGCTGAGCTGGCAGCTTTTCAGGTTGAGATTGGCGTGAGGTGATGATGTGACTCAACTGCTCCAACAGCTTGTTTTGAGCGGCCATCTGCGTGGACATGTTTTGCAACTGTTCCCACAGCATGTGGTTCACCTTCCCTTGCTCGTGTATGAATTCGATCTCAGCGGGATCAACGTACGGCTCGGGTGGATCGGGTTGGAATACGCAATTGTTCGAGTCATCAAATGGTGCAGGGTCGTAGAAATTGCAATTGTTGTTGCTGATATAGCCATCCTGCTCCTGTTCCTCACTCCAATCAGCCAGTGGGCAATACTCATAAGAGTGTCTCCTGTCCCCACATATGGCACATGGCTGTGGTTGCTGGTTTCTGGCTGCTCTCATGCTCAGTCTGATTGAATAACTCTCTACGGCCTCCTCCAGCTTGGCAGCTTTGGCATATAGAGCTGCGATCATGGCCTCCTCTAGCTCGGCAGCTCTAGCATATAGAGCTGTGATCTGATCAGCTTTGGATCGGCCGCCTCCTCCAGCTTGAAAATTGTCGCGGCCAAACCAATGTTGGTCTGTCGTCATGTTGTACATGAGATCCATGGTGTCTCGAGCTCCTCAGATAGTAATCGCCATAGTGTTCCTGAAAAAAAAGAGAAAATAAATAAATAAAAGAAACAAAACAAAAGAAAATAAAGGATACAAGATAAAGTCTAGATTAACTAAGTAAGGTAAAATCTAACTAGGCAATTGGTTACCGTCCCCGGCAACGGCGCCAAAAACTTGTTCGCGCGAAAGCGCAACGCAAGTTTCGGTACGCTTGAGGGCGTACCTTTTAAAACCGCGTTTACACTTCACGAGTAAGGGTCGCAAGTGCACAACCCCTATCGAGTAGTATAATCGGGTATCGATCCACAGGGACGGGCAATTACTAGGTTAGAATCTACCAAACTCAATTAAAAACTAGAAGTGAGAAAGATTTGGTTTGGTATTTAAGTTCCTAAAAGATCAATTCAAACAAACCTGACAATGCAAACAGATGTAATAAAATGCTAGAAGAAATGTAAATTGTGTTTTGATTATGGATAAAAGGCGTTTCCAGGGTTTCAGACTTCATCTCTTATCTGCCTCTAGTGGTACGGCCCGTACCAAGTTGGTACGGCTAGGCCGTACTTCACTTGGTAAGGCAAGGCCGTACCACCCTGGTAAGACCCGTACTGGCTTCCCAGAACAGAACCTACCAGTTCGAGTGAATGCATTTCCTTGCTGGTACCTTGTGCTAAACTCTTTAGAAAGGTTCAATTGACCATACCTAAGGTTCCTAACCCTCAACCGTCGTTTGTTGGATCAAGATCTAGGTTGGAATGCAATTGATTGCCTTTTAGGGATTTCTACACCTCAACTCTCGTGTGTTGGTACAGATCTACCCTAGCTGGTTGATTGGAGGTCTAAGGCACCCTCTAATCTGTCGATTAGAGGAGAATTCAACCTCTCGGCTTCAATTCGAACTATTCTACCCTAAGCATTTGATTTGGATGAGAGATTGAGATGATCACATGACCTTGATAGGTTCGATCTAAACCTAAAGGGACATCATACAACAATCACAGCAAGCAAAGCAAAAGATAGCAAATAAGATCACAATCAATCAAACTAAAGAGTTCATACAAAGTACAAGTCAAAGAAAGTCAAAACAAATCAAGAATCGATCTCTAACCCTAGAAACTAAAAGAACTACTCACAGCACATGATAATATCTAAAAATACAATAAAAGGGAGAGAGATAGCCATGGATCGAAGGGATCGAGAGGAGGAAGCTAGATCCGTCGAGTTTCGCCTCTTCCTCTTCCTTCCTTCTTGCTCTCAGCTCCTTAGCTCTCTTTCTCTCTCTTACTGTGCTCTCAAATGGATCTGGAATGGAATTGATGTCGAAATTGGAGAGTTCCCCGCTTTAAATAGCCTCTGCCAAAATTTGAATCTGTCAGGCCGCCTTTAGGTACGGCCCGTACCAAATTGGTACGGCATGGCCGTACCAGGCGTGGTGAGACTGTAGATCTTCTCGCTAGCTTTCCAAAAAGTGGTCATACGCTCAAAACGGAGTTACGAGTCAAAAGTTATGACTGTTTTAAGTTCGGTGCTGAAATTTCTGGATCTGTCAGGCCGCCTTTAGGTAAGGGCCGTACCAAAGTGGTAAGGCATGGCCGTACCAGGTGTGATGAGCTGAAATCGGCTAAGTCTGGTGAGACCCGTACCAAACCTGGTAAGGGCCGTACCAGATCATCCCAAATCGCCGTTTCTTCGTGTGTTTTGCTCCAAACCTGCAGAAAACAAACAAACACTCAGCAGTACCAAATTCTAAAGATATATTGATGAAATGCACATGATTCTGGTGAATTAGGGCACGAATCCGGTACTAAAACAGGCCTAAAATAGACTAAATATGCGAGGTATCAAATTCCCCCAAGCTGAACCTTTGCTTGTCCTCAAGCAAAAAGTTTCAAACTCGGGTAAAAGTGCTGGACAACTAAATCTAAATGCGGATACAAGCCTAAATGTGAAAACTTACATGATTGCTACAATAAAAGAACGCAAGAATCTTTTTGCTATGATTCGGACTTCCCTTGGTCAATTGTGATTCACCTCACAAATTGATTAATAAAACCTCAAACTCTAAATGTTTCAAGTCTTGCAAAGTTGATTACTCGAATTTATCGATTTATCATTCTTTCACTAAACTATGCCTTCGTTTGTAGAGATTTTCCCTTTTTGGCACCCCCAAGCTTGAATCAAGCTTAGGTCAGAAAGTTGCGGACTTCGTGTGTTGATATGTGCAAAAATTTTATTTTTTTCATTTCTAATTGGGAGACGAGCTCAAAGGCGCCCATTCAAGGCTTATTGCCAGTACTCTTATTTTCTCCATCTTTTCATCTCTCTCTTTTTTTTTTCTTTTTCTTTTTTTTTATTATTATTTTTTTATTTGCACATACCATGAATACACACATCCACTAGCGTTCATTCACACCAACGGATATCCCAACCTTTCTTTAATTGAAATCCCTATTTCCAAAATTTAAAGGCACAATTCAGTTTCTAAATTCTATTTCAACATTCAAGTCTCCATTCTCACAAGTCTCAAACCATTTATTCCTAATCAGTTCTATTTGGTCAATTATGAGGTTAGTTCTAACTTCCCAAAGTCATCCCAATCACATGAAAATTTTCAAACAGGTCCCAAATCGAAACAATCAAGCAAATTTTTCACCTAACAATGCAAGAGAAAAGTAAAAATGACCTAAGTGCAATCAAAATAAATCCTAAAACACAAAAGTAAATCCTAAGATACAAAAGTCGTCTTCCCCCCCAAGCTTAGCCTGAGCATTGTCCTCAATGCTTCAAGACTGAAAGATAAAGAGATAGAAGCAAAAGGGAAAGAGAAAACATACCCGCTCAGTCATCGGTGGGAGGTGGATCAGGTGGCACTGGTGGGAGCACCCACTTCTGAGGAACACGAACCGTGCGATCATACTCTTGCATCAGAAAAATCCGCAAGATTCCCATCAAGTTCTTGATCGAGCGCCCGATCGCGCTTTTGTGCGCTTCCAATTTCTCCAAGAGTGAAGCAGTCCGATCGGGTTCAAGATCTGCACTTATGATCACAGGACGACATCTATCTGGGTCTAGAAGCTCATACCTGAGGTGAAGAGGCTTGAGCCCAGGAGTCAGCCGCTCTGTCTGGGTCTTGACGCGGGTCGCATCAGGTGGAATGGCATCGCATGTTGACCAATCCGACTCGCTTCCTTTGGTCTCCAGGTCATCAGAACACGGCATGCGGGTCGCATCGGGTGGTGTGCGGGTCGCGTCCATATGCTCTTCAGGTGGAGATGCGGGTCGTGTCTCAATGATGCGGGTCGCGTCAAGTGCGGTCTGGTCTGTTGGCTGGGCTGGTCCTTCGCATTTTGGCTGAGCTGGCAGCTTTTCAGGTTGAGATTGGCGTGAGGTGATGATGTGACTCAACTGCTCCAACAGCTTGTTTTGAGCGGCCATCTGCGTGGACATGTTTTGCAACTGTTCCCACAGCATGTGGTTCACCTTCCCTTGCTCGTGTATGAATTCGATCTCAGCGGGATCAACGTACGGCTCGGGTGGATCGGGTTGGAATACGCAATTGTTCGAGTCATCAAATGGTGCAGGGTCGTAGAAATTGCAATTGTTGTTGCTGATATAGCCATCCTGCTCCTGTTCCTCACTCCAATCAGCCAGTGGGCAATACTCATAAGAGTGTCTCCTGTCCCCACATATGGCACATGGCTGTGGTTGCTGGTTTCTGGCTGCTCTCATGCTCAGTCTGATTGAATAACTCTCTACGGCCTCCTCCAGCTTGGCAGCTTTGGCATATAGAGCTGCGATCATGGCCTCCTCTAGCTCGGCAGCTCTAGCATATAGAGCTGTGATCTGATCAGCTTTGGATCGGCCGCCTCCTCCAGCTTGAAAATTGTCGCGGCCAAACCAATGTTGGTCTGTCGTCATGTTGTACATGAGATCCATGGTGTCTCGAGCTCCTCAGATAGTAATCGCCATAGTGTTCCTGAAAAAAAAGAGAAAATAAATAAATAAAAGAAACAAAACAAAAGAAAATAAAGGATACAAGATAAAGTCTAGATTAACTAAGTAAGGTAAAATCTAACTAGGCAATTGGTTACCGTCCCCGGCAACGGCGCCAAAAACTTGTTCGCGCGAAAGCGCAACGCAAGTTTCGGTACGCTTGAGGGCGTACCTTTTAAAACCGCGTTTACACTTCACGAGTAAGGGTCGCAAGTGCACAACCCCTATCGAGTAGTATAATCGGGTATCGATCCACAGGGACGGGCAATTACTAGGTTAGAATCTACCAAACTCAATTAAAAACTAGAAGTGAGAAAGATTTGGTTTGGTATTTAAGTTCCTAAAAGATCAATTCAAACAAACCTGACAATGCAAACAGATGTAATAAAATGCTAGAAGAAATGTAAATTGTGTTTTGATTATGGATAAAAGGCGTTTCCAGGGTTTCAGACTTCATCTCTTATCTGCCTCTAGTGGTACGGCCCGTACCAAGTTGGTACGGCTAGGCCGTACTTCACTTGGTAAGGCAAGGCCGTACCACCCTGGTAAGACCCGTACTGGCTTCCCAGAACAGAACCTACCAGTTCGAGTGAATGCATTTCCTTGCTGGTATCTTGTGCTAAACTCTTTAGAAAGGTTCAATTGACCATACCTAAGGTTCCTAACCCTCAACCGTCGTTTGTTGGATCAAGATCTAGGTTGGAATGCAATTGATTGCCTTTTAGGGATTTCTACACCTCAACTCTCGTGTGTTGGTACAGATCTACCCTAGCTGGTTGATTGGAGGTCTAAGGCACCCTCTAATCTGTCGATTAGAGGAGAATTCAACCTCTCGGCTTCAATTCGAACTATTCTACCCTAAGCATTTGATTTGGATGAGAGATTGAGATGATCACATGACCTTGATAGGTTCGATCTAAACCTAAAGGGACATCATACAACAATCACAGCAAGCAAAGCAAAAGATAGCAAATAAGATCACAATCAATCAAACTAAAGAGTTCATACAAAGTACAAGTCAAAGAAAGTCAAAACAAATCAAGAATCGATCTCTAACCCTAGAAACTAAAAGAACTACTCACAGCACATGATAATATCTAAAAATACAATAAAAGGGAGAGAGATAGCCATGGATCGAAGGGATCGAGAGGAGGAAGCTAGATCCGTCGAGTTTCGCCTCTTCCTCTTCCTTCCTTCTTGCTCTCAGCTCCTTAGCTCTCTTTCTCTCTCTTACTGTGCTCTCAAATGGATCTGGAATGGAATTGATGTCGAAATTGGAGAGTTCCCCGCTTTAAATAGCCTCTGCCAAAATTTGAATCTGTCAGGCCGCCTTTAGGTACGGCCCGTACCAAATTGGTACGGCATGGCCGTACCAGGCGTGGTGAGACTGTAGATCTTCTCGCTAGCTTTCCAAAAAGTGGTCATACGCTCAAAACGGAGTTACGAGTCAAAAGTTATGACTGTTTTAAGTTCGGTGCTGAAATTTCTGGATCTGTCAGGCCGCCTTTAGGTAAGGGCCGTACCAAAGTGGTAAGGCATGGCCGTACCAGGTGTGATGAGCTGAAATCGGCTAAGTCTGGTGAGACCCGTACCAAACCTGGTAAGGGCCGTACCAGATCATCCCAAATCGCCGTTTCTTCGTGTGTTTTGCTCCAAACCTGCAGAAAACAAACAAACACTCAGCAGTACCAAATTCTAAAGATATATTGATGAAATGCACATGATTCTGGTGAATTAGGGCACGAATCCGGTACTAAAACAGGCCTAAAATAGACTAAATATGCGAGGTATCAACTGCCACTATTAAAACAACTATCATTTCTTTGTCTCCAGAGTGTCCAGCACACAGCACTTACAACCATTAAGAAACCAATTTTTTCAGTCACTGGCAACTGCTGTGCATAAGTAAGAATATCAGCAAAAGAACTCCAATTAGACATAACATCTTGACTCTTCCCTAGCCAGAACCAAACTCTTTGAGCAAGAGTACAAGTTAGAAACAAATGGGTAATGGATTCTTTCTCCCAACAGAATTGACATGATTAGTCCCCTGACCATCCTCTGCTAGCTAAGTTGTCCTTTGTAAGTATGGAGTTATGTGTAGTTAACCACATAAATATCCTAATTTTTGGGGGTACAGGTAGGGTCCACCAGACCAGGTCATTGTTGGTAGGTACGACACCTCTGAAATTTAAAAAGTTGTATAAAGAGTGGGTAGTAAACTTCCCTGTATTATCCCATCTCCATGCTATTTGATCTTGGGGTGATGTAAAGGAAATGGTACTAATAATGTGAAGAATTTCTGTCCAATCTATCAAATCCATGCTTTCCAGAGGTCTTCTAAATTGAACCCTCAACCCTTGGGAATTAATAACCTCACTAAAAGAGATGTTTTTAGTAGTGCAGAGCCTATATATGATAGGATATCTAGTAGCTAAAGAGCAATCATTGTACCATATATCTTCCCAGAATCTACATTGTGATTGCCTACCTGGAGTATATTGTACACTAAGAGATCCTAAATGTTCTAAACTAGATATAGTATTCCAAAATGGGGATGGAGGAGTATTGTATACTACATACTTATATAATATGATGTGTTTCCAGATAGCATTGTAATCAGGGTTTTTCAACCTCCACCACCATTTGAGTAATAAAGCATGATTCATTTCCTTAAGATCTAAAACCCCCATCCCTCCAAATTGTTTAGCTACACAAATGGTTTCCCAATTCACTAATGCATACTTCTTTTTTGTTTCTGTGCCTTGCCATAAGAATCGCCTTCTAATTTTATCTATTTGTTTAAGTACTGTCTTAGGGATTTTGAACACTGACAAAGTGTATAAAGGGATGGAAGACAATACTGAATTTAATAATGTAACCCTACCACCTATTGAAAGAAGTTGGCTTTTCCAACTGGGGAGTCTGGCTTCTATTTTTTCTACTAAGAACTGCCAATCACTGACTGCTAGTTTTTTTATGTGTAAAGGGAGTCCTAAGTACTTAATAGGGAATTGTCCCCATTGACATCTAAAGAATTGGTTTAAGATGGAAGTTTGTGGGTCTATGTTTATAGGGTACATTTCAGTTTTGCCATAGTTTACCTTGATCCCTGATAAGGCTTCAAAGGCCATCATTGCCCACCAGGCAGATTCAACATTCTCTTCTTGGGCAGCCAAGAAAAGGATAGTGTCATCTGCATAGTGACAATTGGTGATGGCTCTTTGATCTATACAAGTTGGGCCTAGACCATTGAGTACTGCTGCTGTTCTACCTTTATTAAAAAATTTACTTAATGTATCTGCTGCTAGAATATAAAGAAAAGGAGATAGAGGATCCCCCTGTCTTACTCCTCTTTGACAATAAAAATAACTAGTTAATTCTCCATTAATTGCCAAACATGACTGTGAACTATATAACCAGTGTGTAATCCATTGAATCCATTTGTTGCCAAAATTTCTACTAGTTAGCACTTCCAACAAATAGTCCCAATGGATTGTATCATAGGCTTTTTCAAAATCTACTTTGATTACTACACCTTGTTGTTGATTTTGTTGACATGAATGAAGGATTTCTTGACTGACTATCATGTTATCTAGAATGTATCTATGTTTAAGGAAAGCTGCTTGACTAGGATCAATCAATCTAGGTATAACCTGTTCTAGCCTAAATGTAAGTAGCTTAGAGATAATCTTAAAACTACAATTAACTAGGCTAATTGGTCTAAATTTCTTAATCTGAGTGGCATCCTTTTCCTTTGGGATTAAGCAAATGCATGATTTGTTAATTTTGTGTAAATCAAGTGTATTTTCATAGAAGAAGTGAGTGAGAAGCATCAGATCAGCCTTAACTAAATCCCAAAAGTACTGGTAAAAATGGAAGGTGAATCCATCTGGGCCAGGAGCACCAGTGGGGTCAGAAGCAAAGACTGTCTTTTTTAATTCAGGTTCAGTGAAAGGTCTTTCTAATTCCCATTTGTCTGTATTTAACAATTTATCATCTGGATCCCAAAAATCATGATCTAAATGGGAAAATTTGACATCAGGGGTGCCTAACATGTCTTTATAATATGACACTACATGAGACTTGATTGCTGGGAGGGATTGGTTAAGTTGTCCATCTATTTCTAAAGCATTAATTCTATTTTTCTTGGCTCTATGGGTAGCTAAAATATGGAAGTATTTGGTGTTAGCATCCCCTTCTTCTAACCATTTTTGTTTAGATTTCAATTTCCATTGCTCTTCCTCTTCTTGATATATTTCATTAAGTTGGTGTGTGAGGGAAACCCATTGTTCCCCTTCAGATTGAGTGAAGTCTCTAGAATCTCTTATGAGTTCTAACTCATGTAATAAATCTAGTAATTTATTTTTTTCTCTCTTTTTTTTCCCATAGAAGTTGTGTGACCATCCTTTAACCCTTTTTCTAACATGTTTTAATTTTTGAGACCAACTTTTAGCTATGTCTGGTAATGAAAGGGGATATTCAGACCACCATTTATTCATTAGGGTGACAAAATCTGCTTGAGCAGTCCAATTAGGGTCAAATCGAAAGAAGGGAGGAGGTGGAGAATAAGCAGATGATGTTTGAACTAGGAGGGGACAGTGGTCTGACCCATGACTACTAAGATCCCTGATTGAGCTAGATGGATATCTTTGGATCAAAATAGACAAGGGGTTTCCCCTTATGTCATCCCAAGGACGATTGAGACATATTCTCGATTGAGAGGATTATATATATTCTGGCGATTCAGCATATTATGTTTTATTTGCTTTTGCATGTTAATAGTTAGCTTGTAAATTTTTATTGCTTTTAATTTTAACCTGTATGTAATTGTCTAGTTAAAGTTATTTGCTTGCATTTGCATTTTTTAAATTTTGGGTTGTGATGTCCACAACATATATATTTTTGTTATAAAATTTTCAAATAATAAGAGGGTCGTATATTTACCGCGAAGTTTGGCTTCCTTTCACAAAAAAAGAAAAAGAAAGGAAGCAACAAAGTAAGTTTTTATTGACAAAATTCAATCACGCTTCATTTACAATATTATTTTATAAATCGTCAAAAAGAAATATAGTTGTTGTAAATGAACATTGATTTGTTAATCTCAAATAAAATATAATATATACAAGAATTTGTCACTATTCACGAGGGGAAAAATGATTTTTATTGTCAGTATCATCGTGTATCTTGAAAATAACAATTTATGTCGGCTTACTCTAGGCAATAGTCACATTTTATCATCGCGGATAGTGACAGATTATTGTAAATTAATTAAGTCTCATAATTTCCTTTTTGATTTTTTCTTAAGTTTGATATTTAAGCGTGAATTGAAGGAATCAATGTGTGAAATCGGCAAAATTCAAGAAAACAAAATCAAGTTTTTCAAAAGCAAGTCTTTACAAGTATTTAAATCGTTAATTCCACACTTTGTAATTGTAAAACTTAAGTCTAAAAGTTACGTGTATTTATAATTTTATGATTCATCAAATTGGAATTTTCCTATATACTTTTGTCGAAAATTTACATTTTTCTCTGAACTGCATTATAACATAGCAGTGGTGCATTTGTAACGTGTGCACTCAATCTAGATGGCATGTTTGCACTGTGTGGCTACGTCATATAACAAAAAACCAATTGTTTTTGTAACGCACTCCACTATGTTTCCAAGAATCCAAGTGCAATAAATAACAACTTTCTTGAGAATCTTTTTTGCATCATAATATATTAATTCGTACACAAATGGCTATTTTTAAAAAATTCGGAAATTCTATGCCCAATTATTATTATTGTTGTGTTACGTTGTACATCATATGCATACTATGACCGAAAATACTAAGAAAAAAAAATAAACAGATATCAACAATTAATGAATAAGAGAGTTAAGTGAGGAACCAATTGTAGAATTCACATCTCCTGAGCTATCTCAAAATTTGAGTTGATATATAGAAAATCCGGACTGTTCAAATATTTACTGCACTAATTTCAGAGAAAAATTGATACTATTCCGTACATTCCGAATAGACACCGAATTGAATATAATCAAGCTTTACTTTATCAGTTCATCTCAGAGAATACGGAATTCCAATTGTAGAGTTCATAAGCGCATGTCTAGAAATTGCTAATACTGGGCCTAGATTCAAATCAACAAATTGGTCAATGGGCTTAATTCTTAAACACTGGGCCCAGATATCATAGCTTTAAGCCGGGAGGAGAGAGCACATCTGGAGCCTCATACATCAATTTTATCCAACTGTTTATTTACCATCAGATCGACAGCCCGTATTGTTCGTCCAAATTTTCGCTCGCATTCCCAATTTCGCATCGCTCATTCGCTCTCTTCTATGGCTGTTGTCAGTAGCAGCAGCAGCTGCTTTCTCTCGTTTTCTCATGGAGTATATGGACGGTGCCATCTCTCTTATCCCCGCAGAGGGAAGGTTTCTTCAGCAGCATTTTTCCGCGCGTGCTCGCGAAGTGAGTTACATGCGGCCTCAGTTACGAGTAACTCGGATCCTGTGGAGGTGATTGGGATCGGAAGCCGCAAGGACGCCGTTATAGACTTCTGTTTGAGTTCTAGCTCACTTTCGTCTTCACTTTCTCAGCTTCGCTTTTGGTAATTGATTAAATTAGTTGAATTATACTTCTTTATTTCATTGCTAAAATGATAAATTTTGCTTGACATAATTTGGAATTTAGAATTGAAAGTCACAATTTTCAAAGCAACTGTTGCCCTGTGAGGATACCAAATTATTTGCATGAAGGATCAGAAATTGATCATGTGCATGCTCCTGATTCAAATTGAAAATCTAGCACCAATTGATTTTGTTTATATACTGCTGTATATCTATTTCAAAATGCTGGTGTATAGGTGGACTTTGTCTCTTCATTAGAATATTTCTTTCCATTTTCTATGAAATGAATGTTTGTTGCAGGACAATGCATACTAGAGATTCTTCTAAGGTCCAGTTGATCCAAAGATGTCATGGAACAGGTAACTGAATTTTACATGCAGAGATATTCATACAATTGTCCACATAAACACATGTAGCAATACTTTGAGAACCTCTTTGCATCCTCCTCTCTTTCTACTCTCAGCTCTTAAGACTTGAGCTTTTCTTTTCCAAGAGAAATTATTCTTCTCAATTTAGTAATTCTTGACACAGTACAAGTAATTCCTCATAGGTATTCTTAAATGCTGCTTCTCTTTTTAGATTAAGTAAATTACAGACCAAATTGATGGAAGAAAAGCTATGGTTAACTTCAAAGTAATATGGGCTGTATTTAATACAGAATGTCTAATATATCCTCATTTGCAAGCTTTACCTTAGCCATTGTTAACTTACTAATGCTATATGAAGCTCTGATGTGCATAATTTCATCTAATGATGTTTCCTCTATATTTTAGATGTGATAATTAGAGACATCGAATTTCCCCTCTCACTCCACCCATGCCCGTCAGCATTCGTTCTTGTTTGTACACTCCCTTTTTCTATAGTTTTTATCTTGTAAGCGTATGGATTGTTAATTGCTAATCTAACTTTGTCGTAGTTGATGTTGTAGGTGGCAAGCACTGGGCATGGTTTAGAACATATTACTGCAACAGAGCTTCTATGTCATGCTAAATCCAAAGGAGTCCTAGCCATTTCAATTTTTCTACGGCCTTTTAGTTTTGAGGGGCGAAGGCGTCAAGAAGAGGTAATTATTTAATTGATTAGTTGATCACTCAACTACCTAGTACTGTGAAATTGAAAAAAAAAAAAATTGTTAATTCATTGTGCAAAATTTTCAATACCTTGCACACTTTTTCATCAGAAATAAAAATTATAATCCCATTCAGCCTAGTGCATACTGACTACTAATTTTTCTCCTTTCTAGGCTGATAATTTGATCAGGAAGCTTCAGGAATCCTCAAACTTTTATATAGGTAACAATAAGAGTAAAGATTTAACTATTGTATAACAGTAGATAATATTTGAGTTGATCATGAGCTTCTTTATTCTCCTTTTTCAGTGATAGAAGGGGACTCTCTGCTTAAAACAGAAGCTGAAACCCTGTCAGAGGCTTTTGAAAGTGCAAATAATGCTGTCTTTTTGTCTATTAGCATGATCTCAGCCATGACTTCAGTATGACCAGAGTTTTAAATTTGTTTCCAAATATTGTTTGACAATCTGGTAGCTCTTGTTCTGACTCTTTAATTTTGTGTTTTTTTATCAGGAATCTCATCTTTTAGAAAATTCACCGAATCAACCAACAAAAGTTATCACTCCATCAGAAGTCATCAAAGTATGATGTCACATTTCATTTCTCTTATTCCTTTTCCATTTTTTTGTTTTAGTTTGTCATTCTATAGACTGAAATTGTCACTAACTTGATAGTTTTTAGAGGGCCATGGAGAAGCTAGAGTTAGTTTTGGTGCTGGCTATAGCGCTAAGTCGGCAATAAAGCAGGCCATATCTAATATTTCATATTTTCACAGTGAAATCAAGGTTGGCACATGTAGTCCCTCAATCCTTGACAAATATTTATTTATTTTTCATTTACATTAACCTATTTTGGTTATATATGGTACTTCTTTTTTGTTTGTGTAGGTTTTTGTTTGTGTTACTTATTTTGGTTATAATGGTAATTCTTTTCTGTTTGTGTAGGTCTCTGATGGTGTAGTTTTCATTACTGTCACATCTGCATCAGTATTGGACAAAAATGATTTGATCCCAATTATACATACCTTTCGCCAATTCATAAATTTCCATGGCGAAGTTATATGCTCCAAAATAAACGAGCCCAGTTTCGAGCCAAGACTTACAATAGTTACTCTCCTTACTGTTGGGTAAGAAAGTGAGAATACATATATTGTAGTAGGTACTGGATTTAAATTCTTCTGCTTTTAATGAATTTATTAATATTCAGGTTTGAACATAGTACTGAACCAAAGCAAGGATTTCTCTCAGGCCTAGCTTCGCGAGTTCCTTTTCTCTCTTACTTTATCAGTACAAAAGATGCCCCTGAACTGAAAAATGACTTTCCCCGAAATGATGTTTCAACTTTAGAAGAGATACAAACATCTAAAGTTGAATCAGAAACAGTAGATTTGGGTACATTATCAGAAGTTAGCAAGCCAAGTGAAGGTAAATATCTAAAATATATGGTAGTATATGTATATTGTATTCTTTTCTCCTTTTTACTTTTTTTTTTCTAACATTGCCTTATAATCAATTACAGCATCTCAGTCTGAGAGTAGTTTCTGGAGCTTTGGACCTGGATTCCACATGGCGAAGCTTTGGGCACAAGAGAGGGACACAACCAAGGCATCTAAAACTATCGATGGAATTGACACTTTTACTATCCCAGTTGGAGTGAAATTCTCTGGGAACCGAGAATCTATGAAGGGAAAAATTTGTTGTGACAGTAGAGAGCCCACATCCTTTAATGCTGAAAATGCCCGTATTGGGGAATCATCAAGTGATAGTGGGGATAGTGCCCTGGGGGCAGTTTTAGAAATTTGCAACTCCGCAGTAGAATTAATAAAACGTAGAAGCATGGTTGAACCTAGGAAGCAAGGTGTGCTTTCGAACCGTGCTGCATCTATGCTGGTATTTGTTTTTTTCATTCTTTTTTGTATTATTGGCTAATATTACTTTGAAAAAAATATTGTACTTCATTGTTGGTTTTATAACTGCGGTGATGTTTTTTTTCTTTTTAACCCAGGCAGCAGAGAGAGAAACAGAAAAGACTTGGAGCCCAGTGGTACAAATAGAATATAGAGGAGGTATTTACAAGGGGCGATGCCAGTGTGGCATTCCTGAAGGAAAGGTATAGTTCTAATCATCACTAGTTCACAGAATGATCTAAAGCTATATCTCTTCTTACAACATAAAATGCCACAGGGCCGTCTGACATTTGCTGATGGGAGCATTTATGATGGGATGTGGCGGAATGGCAAGAGATTTGGTGTCGGTACCTTTTATTATAGCAATGGTGATGTCTTTCATGGCACATGGAGGGATGATCTTATGCATGGAAAGGTAGTCAAATTCTGCATTTGTTTACCCAGACTATACCCTAGTTCTTCCTCTGTGTATAGAGGAATGAGGAAGGTCTAGTGTGGGCATCTTTTGAAGAAGATTTGCAACTGACAGTGACAAATATTATAGTTAGTTGGGATGGTGATATTCTTTTTTTTTCCCCTCTCTTGCCGGGGTATACTGAAATTGCAACTTAATTCTTCATCATACTTGATTACATTGAAATTCCTAGTATTTAATTTGACAATGGTGTAGGGATGGTATTATTTTGGAGGAGGTGATAGATGGTTTGCTAATTTTTGGAAAGGGAGAGCTAATGGAGAGGGGAGATTTTATTCCAGAGATGGTGGCATATATTTTGGTTATTTCCAAAATGGGTGGCGCCATGGCGAAAGCTTATATGTAGATGCAAATGGATCAAGGTACAGTATGGTGCAATGCATCCGACCTGTACTGTACTAAAATCTAATCCAAAGTTGAAGCATCATTCTGAATCTTTTCTAATTGATCTTTACCGTCTTAAACTTAACTATATTTTATAGGTGGTCTGAAATTTGGGATGATGGCATGCTCATTAGCCGCATTGCAGTAGAGAAGTAGGTCTTTTCAGATATTTCAAAAACAAGCCAACTGGAGAACAAATGGGTAAAATCATGCTTTTACTGAAATCTTCATAAAATAGTGAGAAGGATCAGATTGGTCTAGTATCTCAAGTGATGAGATAGTTATATTGGTATGACTTGATCCATTTCAACCAAAAACAATATTAACAAAGAGAGCAGAAAAGAGTACCTTTTTTTATGAGAAATCCTAAAATGAATTGTGCTTTTTCTCTTTGTGACATGAGGTGCCTGATATAGATTCATTGAAATCACATACTTGTTTCTCAACTTGAATTGTGCGCTTCAAGAAGTAAAGATGTTTCAGTATTTGGCTTTGGATTTCAATATTGATAGATAGCAGGGAAAGATACTACTACTAGCGGGACCAAGCCAAGGTTGAAAGGGGCCTTTTGCTAAGATTTAGTGCCTGTTATGTTAAAGAGAAATGATGAAAAGAGGTGTTAGCTTTGGCACTAATAGTGGCGACGAAGTGACACGGCTAAAATTGCGGGTTAATAGGGATCAAACTACAGATTGATTCAAACATTCGATCTGCTCAATGTGATATGAAATTTTACATTTTTTGGATTTTTTGTTGTTATATTTTTAATAGAGAGAAGCCGTAACTATTGGATGATTTGGACTCCAGAATTATTTACATCGATGATTTTTTTTCCTCTATTCACACAAGGAAAGTTTACATATTTTGAAAATTTTGTTATTATTCTTTGGATAGAGAAACTGTAACTATTAGTCATATCAATGATTTTTTTCTCTATTTAAAAATAACAAAATATCTAAAAATGTAGAATTTGATTTACAAAAAACTGTTAATATGATTGACTTGGATCGGCAGTTCTAATTTTGAAAATTGAAATTTAAGACTGAAATACCAGTACATTTTTAGTGAACACTTCTTGTCTCCCAACCGACATAGCTTCATAGTTCATACAATTTCAGCACTTAGATTTGTTGTGTGGATGCATGATCCCACAAGTCATAACCAATTAGCACTTCAATAGTTCAACCTATCCATTAACTGAGCATTGAAGGGAGGCATGGGTCTAGCCACCGTCGAATTTGTGCTACCATTAACTGAACAAAGGACACCGCCTAAAGGCTCCCAACATAACACGTGCTTCTTTGTAGCTCTAACCTCTTAAAAAAAATGAAAAAAGTTCATGCATCGCAATAAATTATGCACATATCATGTTGACTTGGAAATTTTGTTTCATAATCTCATTGGAGCCGAATACGAGGGCAGTATGCGGGCCCAATCATGTCAGTTTAGTAGGGAGCCCGCTCAGCCCGGTATAAAGGCTTGTAATACCTTTCGGCCTGGTAGTGAAACATGTCACTTTCTGACTGTCTATAATATTTAGCGGTCGGATCAAAATTAATTTAATACCTACTTAGAATATAGAAGAATTTGTTTTGATATTCGTGCCAAATTAAAACAGACGATTCAGATCTCATTCTACACGGTTAGATATTGCATTGGATCTGAATTCCACTATTTATGATATAGGTTTTGTGGTAGTAAAATCTAAGAATCAAACATCTAGACGGATAAAAAAAAATACAAGTTCGTCATCTTCGTAGGTCAATTGTATAAGAGTGAGGATATGGTACATTGCAATGCGTGGATTGGTCTGTGTATTGGATTCATATCTTTGTTTTTAAAGTTCAAATCGATATGAACCATTCAACATTATTATCATATGAAAATATATTTGGAGATCAAATTTTATACGTTTTTGGAAAAAAAAAATTTACTATTTTTTAGTAGTAGAAAATCACTACTCTCGGATGGTTCCTAATTTTTTTATCAAGTGATTTTCTAATTGTTTAAAAAAATATAAAATTTGAACTCCAAGTATATTTTCATATGATAATAATGTTGAACGATTCAAATTGATTATTTAGACTTTAAATACAGAAATATAAATTCAATACACGGACCGATTCGCATATTGCAATGTACCACAGCCTCACTCATTGTATAATGTCGTCATTTTCCATTCTAGAGGATACAAGTTATCTGTAGATTGTCAAATGTGTGATTTGATATGCTATCAAAGTTAAGCCATTCATAAAGAGTGTACAGTGAATTTGTTATTAGGAGTCCATCGCCATAACAATTTATTCTTCTTGGTGTGTATAATTGTAGTTCTATAGGAGACTTGATGTGACAGATTGTATCTATACGAAAACGGCAGTTATGATCACATAACAAATATCCAATAAGCAATTATATATGTACAAAGTAAATTTTCGAATTTGTTTAATGTATATATTTAGGAAAAACAAATAACAAATAATTATGAGTGAGGCTATGGTGCTATGCATAGCACGGATGGCTAGTGTACTACGGCTCAATATGGTACTTTTTAAAACCCTAACGGTCGATCCGAACCGTTCAATGTGATATCCATATGAATATGTACTTGTAAACTAAATTTTATATTTTTTTGAACTCTTTTACTATTTTTTTAGATAGGTAGAAAAATCAGTGTTTTCTGAAAATTCTGAACCATCAAAATTCTACCTATCTAAAAAAATAGTAAAAAAATTCGAAAAAATATAAAATTTAGTTTGCAAGTACATATTCATATGATTATCACATTAAACGTCGGATCGGCTGTTAGAATTTTAAAAAGTACCATATTGAGCCGTAGTACACTAGCCATCCGTGCTATGCATAGCACCATAGCCTCACTCAATAATTATTATCTGTAATTGTAAATTTCCAAATAGTACAGGACGCAAAGGTCATATTTAATTGAAGAATAAAGTAAAGGATAATAAAATAACTTTTATCTATCTCTTGTACATGATATATTTATTTGTAGAGTAAAATACTTGAATAAAAAATAATTTTACCCACCACTTTTACAATATATTTTTTTTATTATTTCGACTTGTTCTTCTTAAATATAAAATATGAAAGTGAAGATAAAAATCCGAAATTTTTATTTTTACCATTTAATAAAAAAGATAAACAAAATAAACTACAAAATCTTAGACTATTATTTAGTTTATGTTTTTTAATGGTAAAAATAAAAATTTCGGGATAAAAATTATTAGTATTTTTTTTTCTACTTTATCCCTCAACAGAAAGAGAATTATTAGCAATTAGCATTTACGTTCATAAAATATTCTCACTCTTTTTGGGAGAATCGACGCGGTTAAAATACAAAGGTCTGCGGTCAATACTCTTGGATGTTGCCGTGGCCATCAACCGACCCATTAAAACCTCTATGGCAGGCGTGTGGTCACGCGCTCTGTTTGGGCGGTGCTCCCTCCGACGTGTCGCCATTTAGAACTTTTTACACCAGGATCACGATCTCCAAAACCTAATCTCCTACAGACATCTGGGACCCAACGGATAATTAACCTTTTTACATGAGCGCCTCTTTCATGACATGGTGAACTGCGTGTTTGCAAATATTAAGAACCTTGTATAGCGAGTCGGGAAATGGGACAAGGGACCTTTTTATGGGACCCAAATATGCCCGAACCGGATCTTCCATGACACGTGTCGGGATCACACTCGCTTGTACCAAACCGCGCTGCCTTCCCATGTGATAACCCTATCTATTTCTCTATTGGCCATATTTTGCTCCTTTTCACTCCACGTGTCACTCCCCTTCTCTCTGCATTGTATAAACGAAACAAATCAGACTCAAAGCGAGTGCTAATCAATTACAGAGAGAAAGAGAGAGAGAGAGAGAGAGAGAGAGAGAGGTGTTTCCAGTCGACGTACTGTTGGAAGAGAAAGAGATAAGAGGTGAGTGCTCTAAGCACTTCTCTTAAGGAATCTTTTTGAGCATTTCATTTTTCTTTTATTTTCTCTTTTTTACGTTTCTTGACTAAAGTGGGCGCAATAGAAGCACTATTATTTTGATATGTAGCACTCGCTTTAGGCGTGGCCTCTGATTTCTCATTGGTTACTTGCAAAATAAGAATTCATGCTCTGTTTTGACAAGAAAAAGACTAATAGAGATACTTTTTTTTTTTTATAATAATTGAATTTCTTTATAGGCACCAAAAGACTTCTCTCTGGAGATTCTTCCATTTGCGAAGTTTGAATGAGCTAATTTAGAGGATTTCAAACTTGGGGCTCTTTAACAAGTGAAGCTTCAATATCTCTCATGGCAATTTTATTGCCTCGGGTCGGTTGGCCAGTAGATATCTACTCAAATCTTCGATATAATTCAACAAATATTAATGCAAGGAGGCACAACTGGAGTAATTCATGTTCTCTCTATACCGGTTCGAAGTATGCTTGTGTGGGATTTGAACCAGAAAGCAGTAGTAGAAACTTTTCTATGTGGTCAAGTTTAGTTGTCACTCCTCCAGAGGAAGAAGTCTCAATTTCATCAGAGAAGAAGGTTTATGATGTGGTTTTAAAGCAAGCAGGTTTGGTAAAGAGAGAATCAAGTAATAGTACGGTTCTCGATGTCCGACCTGATTTGCTTCTGCCTGGTACAGTACCAGTACTGAAGGAGGCGTATGACCGGAGCGGCGAGGTTTGCGAAGAATATGCAAAGACATTTTACTTGGGTGAGAAAAAAAAATCCTTATACAATTTGGAACCTCCTTTGATTTTGCAAATTGAGTTCAGGTATGAATGTGTTCTAAAAATATAATTAACTGGCTGGTTGTGACAGGGACACTTCTCATGACACCTGAGAGAAGAAGGGCAATTTGGGCAATTTATGGTAATAATTTTACAGATTGTTCTTCTTTTGCTTTCTGTAAATATTTGGCTCTGTGAATTTATTGCTCAATTTGTTATCTATTATTTTTCCTCAAAATTATATCTGTTTCTAATTTCCTCTGCTATTCATATTTGGATTTAATCTCTTACTTAAATATAACCACAAATCTTTGATTTATTTGTGTACCTAAGTTATATGATATCCACCAACAAAATATTCAAACTAAATGAGTTATAGATTGAAAAAAATAAAAAATGGGAGGCATGGAAGAAAAATTGCCAGTACTAAAATTAGTAGTTTAGTACCAACCAGATCCAATAGTCTTGCTAACTTTTCAATTTTTTACTTCCTTTTCTGCCAGATAAGTACGCCTAAGCTTGATCAAGATTTGACCAGACTTTAAAATATCTGATTAAATATCAATTAGACTAATAAAGGAAAAAAACACATGATTGAATGCAGAACAAGTCTTACCTAGCCTGAGCAAATGATTGCAAATAGTCTTACATGCAAGTCATTGGGTTTACATTGGCCAAATGAATGAACAAATAAAATTACAAAAGAAGACCTCAGGAATTACGCGATATATAATACAAATTTTACAAGGGTCTAAGAAGAAAATTGCTGTTGGTAGTGTGGTGTAGGAGAACAGACGAGCTTGTTGACGGTCCTAACGCATCACATATTACGCCATCAGCATTGGATAGATGGGAGTCGAGACTTGATGATGTGTTTGCCGGACGGCCTTATGATATGTTTGATGCTGCTCTTTCTGATACTGTTGCCAGATTTCCAGTCGACATCCAGGTAGTTTATATATTTAATAGATTTCTTCTTTTGAAATTTTAGAGAAAAAAATGTTTTAAGGGACGTCTAATTCTCAAAGCACTTGTTACTTTCAGTACTTGAGTAATTTTACAAGCTTAAAATCATTTTGCATATGCAAATTTGTTCAATTGCAATACTTTGTACAAATCATCTAAATTGAGAAATATTTTATGCACTCCCTCCCTCAACTAAAACAAAGAAACTCAATATTAATGCCATGTATGCCTGTCCATTAAGCGAAAAATATTAACCTAAAGCAACCTATTTGTGCATAAGAATTTGTTAGAATACAAAAAAGAACGAGGCATAAGGGATGCTTAGCTAGAAAAAGAAAAACAAAGAAGAGAGGGCTTTTGGATAATATTTTCCGATCATGGATCAAAAAAGGTCACAAGATATATATATTGATTTCTAAAGAACAAAGATAAAGAAAAAGAAAAATAACAATTAATGTACTTTCAACTAACTAAACTTATTTTAATTCAATGTTGTAGCCTTTCAAGGACATGATTGAGGGAATGCGAATGGACTTGCGAAAGTCGAGATACAAGAACTTTGACGAGCTATATCTCTACTGTTATTATGTGGCTGGTACCGTTGGGTTGATGAGTGTACCAGTGATGGGTATTGCCCCGGAGTCTAAAGCCACAACTGAGAGCGTTTACAATGCCGCATTGGCCTTGGGTATTGCAAACCAACTCACAAACATTCTAAGAGATGTTGGAGAAGAGTACGTTGAACTAACATTCACAAAATGTTTCTTTAATTCATTTTATTTTTATTGGTCCAGGCCTGATTTATCATTCATACATCTAGTGCTACATTCTCACTAAATTATTGCAATTTAATAAACAACAGTGCTAGGAGAGGAAGGATATATTTGCCGCAAGATGAGCTGGCACAGGCGGGGCTGTCAGAGGAGGATATATTCAAGGGGAAGGTGACGGACAGATGGAGAAGTTTCATGAAGAATCAAATCAAGCGAGCACGAATGTTCTTTCAAGAGGCCGAGAAAGGCATCACTGAGCTCAATCAAGCTAGCCGGTGGCCGGTACACATCCTCTCTGTTTTTTTTTTCTTTTTGTATATTAATTTCTAAACTGTCTGCAGTCCTTTAATTAAATTTTCTTGAATTGTTTGCAAATAATGCCTATTATATATCATGGTTTATTTTTTTCCCAATAGCAAATTTAGATGTTGGGCCTATCGCTTCAGGTGTGAAATTTGTACTGATACGTTGAATATAATGTATATATGTAGGTATGGGCATCTCTACTAATCTATAGACAAATCCTTGATGAAATAGAGGCAAATGATTACAATAATTTCACAAAGAGAGCATATGTTAGCAAGGCCAAGAAACTCCTAGCACTCCCTGTGGCATATGGCAGATCTCTCATAAGTCCCTCTTCACGCAAGCACTCTTCACTAGCAAAAGCATGAGAGAAGAAATGAAAAATAGTATTCTATGTACACCTGATATATATCTAGGAGCATCTCATAAGATATATATATAACCTACAATAAATATCTCGGTGATGTATGTACAAAGTAAATATTTTATGTGACAGATCGAATGTCAGGGTATACATGGAAATAGAAAGTTTGATTCGATGATGTGGTAGTATACAAGCCGTTTTATTTTTTTGGTAGTATACCTTTGTAAAGTATTCCAAATTTAAAAAAAAATGCAATTTAATGCTTCTTGCGTCACTGCTGAGGTAGAAGCCAACTTGTGGAATTTCTAATGCTTTGTTTTCTTTTATTACTCTAAAATCTAAATAGAAAGTCAAACGAGCTCCGACATTTAAAATAATAATGGGCCATAACTGATGATAAATGGCTCTTGTAGTAGTGTTGTGTTGTATTCTCAAGTGTCATGTTTAAACATGTCCTTCAGACATGTAATGTCGTGCTGGTACGAAAACTATGCACGACAAGTCTACGGACAAAACATTTGCTAGCATGACGTGTTTGGAAGTGCCAATACATGTTCTGTTGTATTTTTATTTATTTTTTAATTCAAAAAGATCATTAAAAATAATAAAAGAATGGATAAAATATGGAAAAATGTTCTAAAAATAGGGAACAAAGCAAAATTCATATTTTTCAAGTCCTTTAAGTCCCTTTTTTTAGTTATTTTTTATTTTTCTAATTTTTCAGTATTTTATACATTATGGTCGTATACTACCACATCATCGAATCAAACTTTCTAGCATGACAGGTGCGAAAAATATGGTAGTATTTTTATACAAGCACGTTTTAGGAGTGTAATTTACAACAATCTAGGGATACATAACATATCTAGGTGCAAACATGTCCAGTCATGTTTCAACCATAGTGACAAGATTCGCGAGAAATTTGCGAGAAATTCGCGTTTAATTCACGTATTATTCGTTTTTTCAATGTTGCCGAACCGAACTCCGTATAAAATGCAGAACAACGTATATTACGTTTTATTCGAGAATAAAACGCGTATAAAACGAGAGTTGACGAATTATTCGCGAAAAAACAAATTTTTTTTTACAGTTTTTTTGGGTTTTTTTGGGTTTTTTTTTTTGCTTCCTTATTGTACCGAATTATACCTGAATCACGAATTTTTGACCTCATCGAACAGAACCCGAACTTTTAATTTGTCACTGTAGTTCCAACATGTCTGTGCTATGTGTTCTTATACATATTGTGCCGCATATAAATCTCTTACGACACCCGCAAAGGACACATCACGGACACGTCTAGACACATACGATCTTATCCAGCACACGATACCTGCAAAGACACAACACGGACACATCTAGACACGGCACGTGCTGTGTTGTCATGTTAATAGCTATGCGTGGTGTGGCGTGTTCTAACCGTGACGTGTTTTTTAATTCACTGACCATATATAATTGTTATCTATGTACTAATTTATTTTAATTTGCAAATTTTGAAAGGATATCTTGAAAATTAAGCCGTGTTACTGATTAAGCAAACAGACCGTGCAATCTAGGTAATATAGAAAGAGACTTCAGCTCTAACATTAATATTGAATTAGTGATATTTAACAAAGAATTAAAGATGCACAATTAATTAATTAACCTTAGTACAAGGCCACTCGTACACTCCTATAACGTGGCAATACAACACACGTGGCGTAATTAGATACAAAACTTATATTTATACAAATATGTTACAATCGCAATCTGAGTATAACAACACGGCTTTCGAACGAAATTGTTCTCAGAGGCAAATCATCAAACACCTGGCGTGCATTCTTAATTAATCACCGCGCCAAACAAAACTCGGCGCCATCAAATCAAATATGAGGAGAGGAAGGAGGGGGTTTCTTTGAATCGAGGTAGTCTTGCCATGCATCAAGCTGTTGCTTTGTTGGGGGCGTATCATTATTCTTAATTGATCGATGCACGTCATATGTGGTAGCTCCCAAGAACAGCAATCTGCTACCATGTCATTATCATACGAAAGTATTAGAGAATGAACCTGGAAAGGAGGGACTGAACTTGGAAAACTATAAAAATGAAGAGGGAATGAACGTGGACAATTGTATGATATAAACAAATGGTGACAGACTGACAGGTGTTATTTGTTACTTACCCGGCTCCGAGAAGAACTATCTGTCTTGGACAAAGGTTCTTTCCCAATATCCTCATCGCCTTCAATGGTTTTGTCCGATTTGATTCTTTTTTTTATAACTATAATTTGTTATAGCGATGCGCCGCGAAATTGATATATAATGAGGCCGGAGGCACGGAGGGTAAACTTCTGAAATACCCTCCCTTTACTTCAAATAAAGATAAGAGCCCTCTTTCGAAACGCTAGTAAAAAAGATGACTCTCTTTGCTCAAACAAAAGAGAGAATAATTTCATGTATACCACTAAAAAAATTTCAAATTATGTATTTCTCCCTTTAAAATTAATAATATCATATTTTCCCTTTTAAATTTCAAAAACTCACAGATTTATACATTTTATTACTTTCAGTATTAAAACTCATTTTAAATTTGTATATCCATTTTACCCTAGGGCTGCACAAAAAATTCATAGTTCGTAATTCGATTCGAGTTTGATTCGAAAAAGTTCATAAAAAATTCAATTCGAAATTGAGTTCGTTCGAAATTAATTCAAACCAAACTCAAACTGGACCTAGTTTGCTCGAAATAGGTTCGCAAACCAAACTTAGTTCGAAATTAACTCAAACGTGAACAGTTGATTTCCGTTGATAATGAACTTTAATGTTTTATTTAGAATAATATTTGGGTTTGTAATAATTCTAAAACTTTGGTGATTGTTCTATACTTATATTGATATTTAAATTGTACTTTGAATACTTTGGATATTTGAAAACTTTGGTGATGTTGCTCCTGTTGGCGATTAGGGAAACTTTGGATTCTGTGATTGTATTGAACTTTGATTGATTGTACTAACCTTTGGTGTTTGATATAAATTTTGGTATTTGTAATTAACTTTGATATAAACTTTGGTGTACTGTGTAATTAGAATTCAGAATGCCTGAGTTTTTATTGAAGTGCTGTAATTTCGAACTATGGCCCAGCCATAAGTCATAACTAGTAAGTCGTAACAAAGTTCGTAAAAGTTCGAAATTGAGTTCATAAAAAATTCGATTCGAAATTGAGTTCGTTCGAAATTGAATTCGTTCGAAATTAATTCAAACCAAACTCAAACTGGAGGTAAGTTCGATTCGATTCGGTTCGTTTGCAGCCCTATTTTACCCTTTATTACAAAAAATTAAAAATATGTAGCATGTTTACAAAAATATCAGTTTTCTAGTTGATCGTTTTTCAAGAGTAAATACGTCATTTCTCTACTTCTAACGCATATAGAAATACAAAATGACACATTTTCCTCCGAAAACCAACCAACTAGAAAACTGACATTTTTTTCTAAAACATACTACATATTTTTTTTTTATCCCCTAAAGTAATTATATTTGAGTTTGGATCTTTCGATCAGAATCTACACTAATAAAGGGACCTCATGAATTTTATCTCTAATCTAATCAGATTGACTTGATTTCTTTAGCCCAAGTCATATGGGAACTGAATAACTATTTAATCTTTGCCCACAATGAGATATGGATCATAGCAAAATAATTCTTATACACCCAACTAAGAACCATATCTTAAATATTCATCTCAAGTCAGGGGCGGAACTAGAAAATCATGATAGGGGGTGCTAAAATTTAAAATGCACAATATGTTGCTAGTGGGAATTGAACCCATGCTCTCCACAACTACAAAATAAGCTATAACCACTGGACTACAAGTAGACATGTGATATTTTATAAGGGGGCTAGACTATATACAAAATTCTAAAATAATAAAATTCAATTAAATTTCAATATATATAATTAAAATTTTAAAATCATAGGGTGGCTTAGCACCCGTACGGGTGAATGTAGATCCGCCCCTGTCTCAAGTAGACCCAACTTAGTCAACTTTCTCCCATAAGTGGGCCTAACAGGCTTTCATAAAGGATCCCTCAATAGATGCAAGGCTTTGGTTAGGAAAAAACAATATGTAGCATGTATCAGAAAAATATCAGTCTTCTAGTCGGTCGGGTTTCGAAGAAAAATGACACATTTGTCCTTGAAAAGCGACTAAACTCAGAATCTGCCCGAATATTAGAGGAACCTCGTGAATTTTATCTCTAACCAGAATGACTTGATTTCTGATTAGACAGGCCGGATCCAAACTCAAATTTGAGTCTTTAGCCATAGTCATAAGGAACTGAATAACTGATTTAGTCTTCGACCCGCAATGAGATATGTATGGGCCATAACAAATTAATTCTTATACCCCCAAGGCCCCAACTAAGAACCATATCTTAAATATTCATCTCAAGTAGACCCAACTTAGTTAACTCTCTCCCATAAGTGGGCCTAACAGGCTCTCATAAAGGATTAGGCAATATATGCAAGGCCTTGGATAGGAATGACCAGATCACTAATGGCTGACATCTGTGATGTGTGGTACCTCAGCAGCATCGAATCGGGAGCGCTTTGATGAACATTGGACCAAATTGGGTCAGATGTCTGATCATAACCGTCCAATCAGCATCAAACTTCCGACGACAACTTTGATCAAGTGTGCACGAATTTTAATGCATATCAAAAGGCAGGGACTTTAACCACCAAAAAAGGAAAAAAAAATGTTTTGCACCAACAAACATACCAAAACATATCTGTCATAAACCTTTTTATATCACAGTAAAGCCCCTTTGTGGCTGGATTATCTTTGTTCATATCGTTTATGTGGAGTAGACTAAGGTGTTCTTAAGCTCACCAAGTCTCTTTGTGAGCTTAATTCAAAAACCTATCGGATTGATTTCAAATGACACATCCAAACTGTTGAAACTGTTCTACTTTACGAGTGATGCATTTACATGTCAAATTTATAATTTTTCGAACTAGTTTAGTATAAGGTCAAGCAGTAAAAAAATGATGAAAAATGAACTCATTAAAATTAACTTATAAATTATTTTTTTTTGACCGCTTGACTTCATACTAAATTAGTACAAAAATTTAAAAATTTGACATGTAAACGCATCACTCGTGAAGTAGATCGGTTTCAACGATTTGGATGAGTTGTTTGAAGTCAATCCGATAAGTTTTTGAGTTTTTGAGTTAAGCTCACAGTAGGCTTGGTGAGCTAAAGAACACCTTAGTTCTACTCCGTTATGTGTCATATAACTTCTCTTCTGTTTGGCACGGGAAAATAATATGTAAACTGTACATTTACTTTGGCGTGCTTCTTTTGTGAGGTCAGTAGAAGGCAGCTAATACAAAAAAATATACACTGTATTAAAAAAGTTAATTTTGGCGACAAATTAATGACAGTTGGAATCATAAATTGACCATACCACCCAAGTATCTTTACAACATCAGCAAGTGAAGAGCAAATTTACCATGAAGGTTAAGTGCTTTCATTTACTGTATTCAAGCAATGAATTATACATATTTATTAAAAATAAATAAAGTTAAAACAGAAACAGAGATTAAACGAGGCATTTTCTGATTCACTGTCAGACTACCTAAATGGTAAGACTCACAAACGCTTCTTCTTTTTCAATTGCATGTGCAACGGAAATGCAAGGAGATAATTGAAAGGAGAACTATGTCACAAACAATTTCCTGAAAATATGCACAATAATTTTCGATTTAGGGGCAACGGAAAACGTGAGGTAATTGAGAGGAATAATTTCCTGATAATACTGGCAATGTGTGGAAGAAAAGCTTCAGGTAGAAAATGTGGAAATTAAAGAGCCTAGTTGAATGTTTTGAAGAACATTAGTAAATTTTCAAATGTGTGTGATTCCAAAGAGATCTGGCTCGTAAATGAAAAAAAAACAAGAGATTAAATAAATAAAAATTATTGATTAATCTAATTATTGTATATAAAAAAAAGATTAATCTAATTATTGTTTGGCTAAATGGAAAAAAGAAAATAGCATGACACCGCTGACCTGTACCAACCACCAAAATATAATTTCTGTCCCTGGCTTAATTAAACCCCATTTGCCATGAAAGCGACCTGATACCTTACAAGACAATCAAGTGAAGCTTCAACAGACCAAAAAATGAATATACATCTTTCTACATTAGAAATTGCAACGAAGGAGAATATGACAGATCTGCTTGGTTTCATATCTTACCCTCTTATTTCAATATAGTTTATCACATTTGCTGTATGTTTGGAATCTACACATTCCAAACAACAATGCCAGTTGTAATACTTGTGAATCGGCAACCATAGTTGAATGGCTGATCCAATATTGGATTGAACATCTAAATTTTTTTTTTAAAAAATACTAAACAATCAACTTTCGGTAATTCTGGAACCTCGGTATCCAAATGAAAATATGGTTCAGAATCAGATCTATTGTAAAATATTCTATTGAAAATCTTTGTAAAAATTTCCGGTTCAGCCTCTGACAATAAAAGTATTTCAGCAAACCAGACGGAGAAAAGACACAAATCAATCAGAATTTACCATAAAATAGCAAAATGTTAGCACAAGTTACAAGCCAAAACAAACCTAAACACTTCCTAAAGAGAGAAAAAAGCCACAGATACACTTCTATGAGAAAACAAGCTTCAAAGAATAAAGGAAAAAAGAAAAATGGTATTTGGCGGGTTTTGGATCCGCTCCGGTTATGTGGAACTCATTGGATGGTCCTCGTTAGATCCGGACCATCCCTTGAAGATCAAGCAGTCCAAATCACGCTGGCCTGACACTACTACAAGCAGTTAGCTTTAGTCACATCCAATCTGGACCATCAGATCAGAAATGACGGACTAAATCTGACTGGAAATCTCCAATGATCTGTACAAATTAGAGAGGAACCAAACCCAATTGGTTTCACATAGTGAAATCAAATCCAATAAATTATGGCTCTTAATCAATCAGCTGTGATCTGACATCTAAAATCAATCAAAAGGAACAAACTGAAAACCACAGCAAGATAAATAACATGAGATAAAATCCATAAGTGCACACCATTACAAATGCAACACAGCCAATGATTTCATTGTACAAGACAAAGGGTCGACTTCATGCACCATTTGCTTTCTCGACACACGGGACCACCTCATATCACCACCTGCCATGTGGCAAGCTGTGACAAAATGAAGCACCTGCCCAAATATCCTAAACATCTCCAGCCCGTATATACACTCCGTATCAGCCACGTAGGCCGCGCACCAGTCCATTGGTGCATCAGGGTGCCTTGAAACTTCCTTCCATTTATTACCATCACTGGACTTCTCCAGTTCAAAAACCTTTCTAACAGCCTTCTCTCTCCTGTT
This sequence comes from Carex myosuroides, assembly GCA_028015225.1. NCBI lineage: Eukaryota > Viridiplantae > Streptophyta > Magnoliopsida > Poales > Cyperaceae > Carex > Carex myosuroides. Next base: position 5,476,262 of record CM051471.1, read on the forward strand.
CACTGGACCATCTCTCTCGCACCAAGAGACACAGAGCACGAACAAGCGGATTCCGCACGATACTATTTTTGGGTTGTACTCACAGAGTCTTGGAGCAGGTCGATTTGTCTGAATTCCAACCCAAAAGCCCAAATCGAGATCATAAGCAGCAAGCTTATCAGTCTCAGTATAAACATAGAATTTGCGATCACAAACGGTACCAGTGCAAGGCAATCCGAAATCATCTGGTAAACCAGCAATGTCAACCCATCTGTCATTTATCGGGTCATAAATCTCACCTGAATCCAAAGGTTCCTCCCAGCAACCATGACCACCAATTACAATGAGACCGAGTGTCGGTACTGAACCGGTACGAATTTTGTTAATTTCATTTGAGGGATCTGGCAAATTGCCGTCATCTTCATCAAATGCATCTCTAAGACTGAACCTCAGAGATAACCGGTGTGGGTCATCGTATACATCAGAAACTTTTCCTGGGCCCAAACGGACCTTTGATTGTTTTACTGGGTCACATCTGTCAACCTGGTCATGAAAAATAGTGCAATTGGGTGTGATTTCAAATGCTCCAACAATGGGCCTGGACCTTGCGACCCGCATCGAGGCGGCTTTACGCCACAGACCTGTTAATGGGCTGAAAACTAATACTGATTTGTTGGTCTTTAAAGAAAGAGGTGAATTGGGGGTACAATTGGGAGCACTTGAACAGCCCCCAACAACGTACAAATCAGATCCAACACCTACAGTGGAATACAAAAACCGACCCTGGAGGCGATCTGACTTGATATGATGCCATTTATCACTGGACATGTCCAGTGCATGGATGTCTCCGGAGTGAGATTCATCTCTCATGACCCCCAGGAGAAACAACCATGGAGTACTGTACTGACAATTAGACCTTAATTGTATGAATTGCCGGGTTGTTGTTAGATCTCTCCATTTTTTGCACACACAACGGGCTGCCATTAGAGAAGATAAAGGGAGTCGTACCAGTATTAACTCTAGGACATCATCTGGGAGTGAGAAACCAGGTTGTGGACTTAACAGGTGCTCTTGGTTGAACCGTTTACCCTTTCTAGAACTCTTCTTATAAGAGAAGCACTCAATAGCAGTTGTTTCTACAACTGAAAATATTTTTGAAGGCACAGATTGTTCCATGGAGGTTACTAACCTTGTTTTGACCATACTATCCAATTCATCGCAAGCACAAACTCTGCAGCCGTTACTCTTTACTGGTAAACTGAGGCACTTGGATGAACCGGGTCTCGGGTGGGTCAGTTTCTTTTCATCAGCACTCCTCTTCCTAACACTGTTAGCTGAATTGTTGGAAATTGGGTTGGAGACACTGAGTGATTCCAGATCTCTGTTCAGAGAACCATCATTTGGGATTATTTCAATATCATTTCTGGGATCATTGAATAAAAGGGAGGTTTTGCAATTGCTACTTGAGCTACTTAAGGTAGCAATGTTCATACTACCCATCTCAAACCATCAAATTTTTCGTAAAATCAAACTAGTTCCAATCTAAACTATAAGCTCAAAATGACCAAATAAAGCAAAGGAGGCAAAATAAAGTGCAACCTTTTTGAAGAATTTAAAACTTCAACAAATAATTTGCTAAAGTAACCGCATTTAGTAAGAATAAATGAGAAAAGGAGAGAAAAAACCGGATTTGTAGACTGGATTTGGAGAGGAAAAAAGTGGCGAAGTGGTTGGATTTCGCTGGAAGATAAAGACTAAAGAGGCTTTTATAGCGAACAGTTAAAAGAGGAAATAGAAGAGGAGCTTTTAGAAAAAGTACAGAACTGGGACCCCTGAACAGTGGGGCCCACTCTGAAGGAAAAGTTTGGATGACATAGTTGGCGCGATGCACGGCACGGGATGCATTGCAAATAAGGTCAAAAGTTGGGTGTCATTAAGCACTATTTATTTTATTTATTTAATATTTATATTATTTACTTCTTTGCTTATTTTTTTTTTTTTTATAAAAAACAACGAAGTGTCCGTTTCATATTAGAAACAGATAGAGTTTAATTACATATTACTTCTTTGCTTATTTACTTTATTTATTTATATTTTCTGTGATAATTTTCTGTCTTATGCAAAGTCTTGAAGTAGCAGATAATAGATAGATTTATTGCTATTAGTATTTACGAGCAAATAGGTGGTAAGCTTATAGTTATATCCTTCATAGTTAGTACGCTTATTTTTTCAATTAAGATTCATGAAATACATCAAAAAAATTGTTAGTGTTGATGTGACAGTTATAATTTCAATTGCACAAATGTGAAGTAATTACTAATTTAGCAATCTTTCTAAAAGTATCACATTATCATTTGCAATTGTTGTCAAATGCTAATTTTAGAGATGCAAACTAATAAATTACAAACAATATAATACAGAGGGATGCTTCATTTTGTACCCATCTTAATAAATAGTAAAAAAATTCAAAAAAATGTAAAATTTGACCTCCAAGTACATTTTAATATGGAGATAATGTTGAACGGTTGGATCGACTGTTTGAACTTTGAAAATAAAAATATGCTCATTTTACAAATAGGTCCTTATGTCCATAGAAGAATTTGCCATATATATATAGAGTAGAACTAGGGTGCTCTCGAGTTCACCAAGCCCTTGGTGAACTCAAGTCCAAAACTCATTGGATCGGCTTCAAACGACGAATCCGACCTAAGGTAGATGGGTTTCAACGGTCGGATTCGTCGTTTGAAACCGATCCGATGAGTTTTGGACTTGAGTTCACTAAGGGCTTGGTGAACTCGAGAGCACCCTAGTTCTACTATATATATATATATATATATATATATATATATATATATATATAGACTATGGTGAGTTGAACGTTTTACTTCACGCCATATTTTCATTTTGAAAATCCAAACAACCGATCCGAACCGCTCAACATGTTCTCTATATTGAAATGTACTTTGAGACTAAATTTTACATTTTTTGGAATTTTTTTACTATTTATTAAGCCACTTTGAAATCGCTGATCCACTATGAACAGTAAAATATAGTAAAAATTTCTGGACCACCGGATCAGCGATTTTCAAAGTGGCTTAATAAATAGTAAAAAAATTCCAAAAAATATAAAATTTGGTCTCCAAATCACATTTCAATATGAAAATCATGTTGAGCGGTTCGGATCGGTTGTTTAGATTTTCAAAATGAAAATGAGCGTGAAGTAAAAATGACCTCTTACTTCACAACTCACCATAGCCCAGCTCTATATATATATATATATATATATATATATATATATATATATATATATATAGAGAGAGAGAGAGAGAGAGAGAGAGATAGGTTATCATGCTTTGGGAAGTAAAGGGAGTGTTTTACTCCCCGCTCAGATTTCTATTTTCAAAGTTCAAACAGTCGATCTGAACTTCTCAACATGATCTTCATATTGATATATACTTGGAGACCAAATTTTACATTTTTTTGAAATTTTTTACTATTTTTTTAGAATTTTTGAAAATCACAGTTTTTCATTAAATAAAAAAATAATAAAAAATTCACAAAAACACTGATTTTCAAAAATTCTAAAAAAAATTTCAAAAAATGTAAAATTTGGTCTCCAAGCACATATCAATATAAAGATCATGTTGAGAAATTCGGATCGAGTGTTTGAACTTTGAAAATGGAGATATGAGCAGGAAGTAAAACACCATATTTACTTCCCATAGCATCGTAGCATCACTCTATATATATATATATATATATATATATATATATATATATATATATATATATATATATATATATATATATATATATATATATGAGGAGGGATCAACTTACAACAAATTTGAGTTACAACAACCATATTTTTTCATTTTCAAAGTCCAAATCGTCGATCCAAACCGTTCAACATGTCCATAATAAAATATGCTTGCAGATCAAATGTTACATTTTTTTGAATTTTTTTTACTATTTATTAAGTATTTTACAAAAAATAGTCATATTCAGACCATTGAATTTTGTACCCATCTTAATAAATAGTAAAAAAATTCAAAAAAATGTCAAATTTGATCTGCAAGCACATTTTATTTAGATAATCATGTTAAACGATTTGGATCGACGATTTGGACTTTGAAAATAAAAAAAAATGATTGTTGTAACTTTGTGTGACTTGATCCCTCCTCATATATATATATATATATATATATATATATATATATATATATATAGAGTATATATTCAACATGTCTCACAAACTATAAGTAGAAGGCATTACAAGGATGCAGAATTGAGAAATAATAATGGCTAAAGTTGTTGATGCGTCAAAAAAATTATATATTCTGCAATTACAAGAAAAGAGATGTTCTTAGTACATAATTGTAACTAAGATCAATTAAGCATCATGATACTTCAAAAAGTAATTAATTAAATACTATAGTAACTAACTAGTAATTAAACCATGATAACCATTCAAAGTCAATCATTCACCGATAATACATAAGTATAAAAAAGGACAAAAATGAAAAAAAAAATATTAAAAAGGAAAATTCTGTTCATCTGTCATCTCCTAATGAACATGACATGGCCCAATATTCCCTTGTTCATCTTCATATGACGACAACTTATATTTTCTTTCCTCCTAACTTCCTCACCTTCCAAAAGCAACTGATAAATTTTGATAAAATATGATAAATTGTCCCTAGCTTCCTCAAATTTTGATAAAAAATGATAAATTAAAGGTGGGGACCAAAAGGAAAAGTTTGGATGTGATGCTCATTTGGTGGGTGGGTGGGGTCCGGTATATGTTCTTTGAAATAGAACATGGGAACATGAGAGGCCGAAATTTTTATTTATAACATTTTCACAAAATAAATTAATAAAATAACCATCGTTTCTGGTCAATTCTAAATCTAACACGGCCGCAGAATGCCGGAGCGGACCCATATGGGGGAGGCCGCAGAATGCCGGAGCGGACCCCAATATGGGTCCACAGAATGCCAGAGCGGACCCGGGTCCGCACTATGCCGGAGCGGCCCCTGTTTTTTTTTTTTTTAATATGATTCTGAAGTTGATTATGATTTTGTTTTGGAAATTTTTATCAAAAATGTAAAGTTCATACTGTCGTTTTATCTGAAATTGTTTGAAATGTCGTTTAATCTGAAATTGTTGTTCGTCGTTTGTTTAATCAAAAGAAACATTACAATAGAAAGCCATATAAAGAAGCATACAATAGAATAATGCTAATGTTATCGGAAATTACAAATACGTCTAATTAACCGAAAATAAACAACATTTCTACGAGTACAATTAAAAAAGCAACATTAACTCTCAATCTCGTGCAGCTCGAGCAGCTCTGTTTTGTCTTTCTTGTGTATCTCGGCCGGCTTGGTGTCCTCTTCTCCTATTATGTAGAACGTCCATCCACATCGGAATCTGTCGTGCTGTCTTCTGCCCACAGCAATATTTTTTTTCTCTGGAACAAGGACCGGGCCATCGTGTTGAGGCCATTCTGACTGATTTCCATAGACATGCCATTGTGCGCTCCATGTGTTGATAAGTGTATGGATGTGATAGTAGTGACTTACAAATACGCCAGGGTCGATGCCTCGGAGACGACACACGGACAGAACATGAGAGCACGGTATTCTCTCCAATTGAGGCTTCTGGCACGTGCAAGTTACCGTGTGATCATCCCCGATTATCACCGTGTATTTGTAATTGGCCTTGATAAACCGACCAGAATCGTCAGGTATGAAAGCGTGAACTCTCTCCTGTGTGGAGGTTACCTCGAACTCGTTGTTGTTTCCAAAGCCCCCCAGCGTCTTCATTTTATCGGACCTCTCGAATCGTTTGTTGATCAGCTACGAAAAATTAAAAAATAATGAAGAAGTCAGATTTTTTTTAACAAAGTTCATTAAATTAAAAATTATGAAGAAAGAACTACAAATAAAAGTACCTGATGCACACGACACGAGAATTGTTGACCTTGACTGACTTCCCATTCTGCTTTGGCCCTCCTTTGCGCAAACCATGTCATACATTTGTAAAATGTGTCTTCAATTATTGCTGCAACCGGTAGCCTACGAGAGGACTTGAAGACCTTATTAAGCGATTCGGACCCGTTTGTAGTCATGATGCCCCAACGGTAACCACCGTCCAGTGCTTGGAATATCTTCCATGGTTTGGGGCACTCGTTCTCATCTTGATCCAAATATTTACCCACCCCGTCCAGCCAATTGAGGGCAATGTCACATGCCTGCCCCATTGCTTGCATTCCTTGCTCGTACCTCCTCATTTTCCTCTTAGCCACACATATTCTAAAAAAACGGATTGCCTTATCACTGCAACCGTTCTTCTTCATGTTCTCGGCTATGTGAGTAGCACAAAGACGGTGAACACATTGATCCTCATCCTCCTCGTTCCACCCCATATCATCTTGTCTGAACACCTTTTTGATACCCTTTCCCCTATCAGTGATGACACACATGAATCTGGAGCGGATTACATTACGGCGCAACCATTTCATGAACCATGCACAATCGTCATTACGGCGTTACCTTTATACCGGCCTGACAGGAAACATGCATCAACTGTGATGACCGGTCTGATATGTTGAAAAGCAGCTATGCATGGTCCAAATGCCCAAGCCGCCCTATGAAAATACCTCCATGGTCCAGGTTCACCAGTGGGATATGAGGTCACCTCAAACAATGTTTCTGTCAAAAAATTTAAAAAAATAAGTTCAATTTTTGATTGAGAATGAAATGACATAAAAATTGAAAGAACAATGTAGTACCTGGGTTGCTTCTTTTGATTGCCTCCAACAATGGAACTACAAGAGCGTATGACCCCTCCCAAATGCCAAATTGACGGGCTATTGCCAACTCACGGCCACGCCATAGTTTGTTGTACGCCGGTATCTGACCGTTGTACCTTTCAGCAACAGCAATTCGGACAGCCTGAATACTCAAGTCGACATCGTTCCTCATGTGAGCAGATATACACTCGGCAACCATAGCAGCTGACAACTGGGCGTGATCTGTTCTTGTCGCATCCGCATGGCATGAATGTTGTGTTGGGCACTTGGAGACACGCCATTGTGTTCCATAACCGGTGGCCCTTGCGAGTATGTACCACCCACAGTAACTGTCCTTGCACTTGAACCTCATTCTTGTGCGGTCACTGTGCGTAGGTTTTACCTCTTTGTTGCAAAGGATGTGAAACCTGGCAATTGCGCTCTTCATTTCCTCTTTTGAGTCATATGTTTGTCCCTCGGACAATTCATTCTCATACTCTGCCCTACTTCCAAACAAACCCGAATTGGCTTCCATAAACCCTGATGTGTCGTTGAAAGCATTAATCGGGTGTTGAAACCCGCGATCCATTATCCGAAACCCGCGATCCATCTTGAATTTCTTTGATAGTCCGAGCACAGGCCCGGTATCTTCCTGGTCAGAATAATCGCTCATACCCTCAGGATCAACAGGACCCCAATTTTCCTCTGCCTCTAGTATTTCCGGATCCACTTCTTCATCGGATTCATCCGGATCACAAGTTTGACCCCAATGAGCGGTCCGACTAGATGAAGGCTGGTCCCTCTGAACTGGGGCCCGACGGGAGGGTCGGTCCCTCTGAACTGGGGCCCGACTACTGGACGGTTGGTCAATTTGGACAGGGGACGGACTAGAGCCGGATGAGTTACCCCGACTACGACCCTGGATTAACCTCATAACTGGGTTCGAACGTCGGGCTCTGGTAACCTCCATATATAGGTCAATTATCTTGTATGCACCCCCAGAAAAACTCATGGTTTGGTTGTACAATACTTGCCAGACTCCCTCATTCTGAACTGGAAATAGTTGGAACCAGGTTTGTGCCGAACTAGTCGGCATGCTAATTTTGGCATCAATTTTGAGGTCATACTGACCCTGATCCAACCCCAAATTCTGACTTATACTTGATTTAAGTCCCAAATAATCAGTACCCGGCAATACCGGGATCACAGTAACAGGTCCAATACTATAGTAAACTCCGTTAGGACCTGTTAAAACATCCCCACCAGTGTAGATGGATACCATAAGAGCCATTTTTCCAATTCAATACAGAAAAAACCTACAATTAAAAATTAACTAAATTAATTATTCTAAATTAATTATTCTAATTAAATTATTGCTAATTTAATTATTGCTAAATTAATTATTCTAATTAAATTATTAATCTACTGAAATAAAAATTAAAATTTAAAAGAAGAGAGAAAAAACTTACAGATCAGAGAGCTAACTCAGGAGAGAGAAGGTGTGAGAGTGTGGAATGAAATTTCTCTGTCATTTTCGGGATATAAAGAACAGGGTCCGCTCCGGCATAGTGCGGACCCGGGTCCGCTCCGGCATTCTGCGGACCCATATGGGGGTCCGCTCCGGCATTCTGCGGCCTCCCCCATATGGGTCCGCTCCGGCATTCTGCGGCCGTGCTAGATTTAGAATTGACCAGAAACGATAGTTATTTTATTAATTTATTTTGTGAAAATGTTATAAATAAAAATTTCGGCATGAGAGGATATGGTCAATTTAGAAATAATTTAGGTTTGCTAGCCTTGTTATTTAATGTTCTTAATTATATTACCTTGGACTTATTGCGACTTAATTACTCTAGTTCCTTTTATTTTTTTATTATTGTTTAGTCAAAATGTTAAAAATATGATTTTCAAGAGGTTTTAAGTTCTAGTCTTTATGGAACAATAAAATAAATTAATAAGAAACGGACTTTGGACTTTTGAATAGAAGCCTAAAATAATAATATTGTGCATGATCAATGAGCCTTTTATTTTATCAAAAAGTATACACTAACTCAGCATTCTTCATAAAATACTATTATAAAATAGCAAGTTGTTATTTAGATCCATGTCATATATAGAGCCTACATAATATGATTTTTGTTGTTCAGTTTTATAACACAAAGTTAGAGTTTTATTTATTTTTTCTGAATAGAAGTCCAGTTAATTCTCTAATCCATTTCTTTGCAACTTTTTTTTTTTTGTGAAAATCGAACTTACCTTTTTTTTTAAAAAGTAAAATTTATCATCATCATTCTAGATCCATGCATATGGTCTATAAAGTTAGAATTTTATTAGAATCATACAACGGAGAAGCTAAAGTCTGCATCATTATATGCTTCAAATGGGGGGAAGACGTCGAAATAGGAGAGTAACATAACTAAATACGTTTTAGATATATACTTTTAAGCATGATAAGTGCATATATAGTTTGGAAATTATTTTTTGAAACCTTCGCAGAAGTTGCAAATTCATAAGGGGAAATCAAACTCTCGATCTTTAGATAACTAACATCTTTATAATTTTTTCCTAACCAACCGTGCTACCTTCCCTTTCTCTAGTCTGAAGATTAGTAATCTCATCTTTGAAAAGGATTCTAACCGACAGAAATTTAATTGGGAATAAGAAATATACCATTATATCACTAATCAACCTGTAGATTATGAAAGGCATGAAGGGGAAACAAATTCCAAAAAGCTGGATCTTTTTAGCAAAAACTCTTCATGAAAAATCAAATAGAAGTAACAAGATTTCTAAATTTGAGTTTTTATTACTCTATATATACGAAAGCAGCATATTTCTTAGCCGGTCTATAAATATTTTTTTTTACTTACGGTTGCATAATGATTTTCCACTTTACCCAAGTCTAATTTTGGGCCTAGCTCTATAGCTTAAGGGCTATAGCTATTGAAAATAAGTTGGTTTCTTTCACGGGCTGGATTAATTCGCAATTAATCCAAGACTTGAAAAAGCGGGCCGCAAATGCATTTATGTACTTCATGCTGTTATTTCTCAAATCAGAAAAGAAAATGGGCAAAGAACTAAATTTTTGAAAACACAGAATTAAATCAAACTTGAATCAAATCAATCCTAAACTCAAATTGAACCCAATCAAGCTTGAATTGAATCCAACCAGGCCTAATAAATTCAATTAATCTTAATATAAAATCAAACAAATCCAAATAAATTGTAACAAGCACAAGTAAATTCAAATAAATGGCAAACTAACCCTAAACAACCTCAAATAAAGCTGAAATCCAAATTCAAACTCAAATCCAAGTCAAATCTTAAATCCAAATCAAATTAAACCCAAACCAAAGCCAAATTCAAATCAAATCCAAACTCAAATCCAAATTCAAATCAAACTCAAACCAAATCCTGAGTTTAAATTTAAATTCAAATTTAAAATCAAATCCAAATCAAGACAAATCAAATTCAAATTCAAGTCAAATTCGAAATCAAGGTCAAAGGGACTCAAAATTCGAAAAACTCAAGTCAAACCCAAATCAAGTTCAAAGGGACCCTATTTCCGTAGAACTTAAATGAAAACCAAATCGAACCCAAAGGGACCCGAATTCCCGAAAGCTCAAGTCAAACACAAATCGAGCTCAAAGTGTTCCAAATTCCCAAAAGCTCAAGTCGAATCCAAATCGAGTTCAAAGAGACCTAAATTCGGTTAAACACGGCGGGGAGAAAAATGCCTCTGGAAGCGCGCCAGGAGTGCAAGCAGGCGATTCTTCGGGCGATACACAAGCGACAGGCGGAGGCGGTGGAGATCAACCGGTGCATCACCTATGCAGAGGCTGTCAAAAAACCAGTCAACTACACTACCCAAACCACAGCTTTGTCTCCAATTAATCCAACCAAACCCCCAACCACCATAGCCAACCCCGACCTACCCATTAATGCAATACAGTGTATTAATGGCAGCAACAGCATCCATATTGATTCCCCATTCCAAAACCCAGAAAACAAAAGTTACTACAATGATGAAGATGGATGGACGCTCGTTACAAGGAAAAAACGCAGACCTCTACACAACGGTATCCAGCAGGCCGCGCCCAGTAAGCTTAAAGGGGATCACGCATGGCTACTTCAACAGAAGAGATGCTTTAACTGTTTCCTCAAAGGACATCAAAAGCAACACTGCCGAAGGGAGATTAAGTGCCTTCAATGCAAGCAATCCGGCCATATCTCCAAACGGTGTACCACAAAATTAAATTTGCCAACCTCGCCTGCAGAACAGGTTACGCCTAAATGGTTTAAACCAGGAAAAGGTAGACAGCAGGAATCACGTAAGGAGCAACCATTCAAGGAAAGCATCGCACAGACCAGCGGTCCAAAGAAAGACTCTGCAAGCTTTCTCAACACTCATCACACATGGCTCCTTAACCAGGGAAGATGTTTAAAATGCTTTCTCAAAGGCCACAAAAAAATGTCATGCACCAGGCCGATTAAATGCCTGCTCTGCAACCAAGAGGGTCACATATTAAGGCAGTGCAAGAATAGCACCGTTAAGCAACCAGGCCACCCTATAAATACCCAAGGCAGAGACCACCAACAGCACACCAAGCACAACTCAGTTCCCCACAACCATTACACTCAAATGGCGAACACTGCTAGTTGGGAGACAATGGATCTTATGGACCCCGATGACATGGATGTGGGTCGAAGGGCATCCATCAGAGCTTTCCTCCCCCCGAGGGGTCAACTGCGAAGGGTTAATTCATACCTAGAAAGGTCGGCATTGGTGCTGGCTGGACCGCACCAAATCACTCGATATTTGGCTCATCGTTTGGCGGTCAAGCTTGCAAACTACTTCAACATGCAGCCACGGGATTTCTATATTACCCGGGTCCACCAGAGCTATGGCGACTACATTGTCAGGTTCCCAAACGCAGCTCTTCGGGACCATGCCGTGGCAGTCTGTGCCTTCACACTTGGACCAAACCTGCAGCTGCAGCTGGTCGAATGGTCTCCCGACATGGGACGGGTTTATGACCCGGTCACACACAGAGCACGGCTGAGGCTCTATGGCCTTCCTCTGCACAACTGGAACATTCACGACCTGGACATAGTTCTGTCAGGTTTTGGCCATCTTCTCCGAGTCGAAACCTTTTTTACAAATGGAAACCAACATGAGATCCGGGTTCTGGTTGCTTGCTTCCACCCGATCAACATTCCCCATACGATCGATCTATCGGAGGAGCCATTTTCAACCATCGTCACGGTGGTTCTAGAAGGATGGATGCACGATGGCACGGCTGACATTCCACGCGACGTTAGTAACATCGACGACAATGAGGACCCCTTCGGTGGACCAACACATGGTACACGCCGGCAACAGACCGCAGCTCATAGGCAACCAGCACAGCGACGGACCGACACGACGTCCTCTACCACCAATGAACCGGCCGGTCTTCGGCACACTGGGGGACGGCAGGTACAGTAACAACAAAACCTGCCACTGGAGATGCCACTGGAGACAATACAATTACAACGAACTGGAGGAGGTGCAAAAATCGACAAAAAGGAAACTGCCGAGCAAAAGTTCTTTCAGAAACTTCTCTGTGAGGCAAAACACCTCCTTTTTTGTCTTTTGTTCAAACGGCTAGCCCTGCAGGAAGCGTCCAAAACAGCGCCAGGCATTAAATGTAATGCACAGCAAGCTACAGGCTCGCAGCCTTTGACTCACATGCTAACCACCTTGGTTCAGACCCCTTGTGCGGCACAGGAAATAAACTTACAACTCACTGTAGGTCAAACAAAAGAAAATTTTAACTGGGCAGCCCAACCAACCCGGCCACACAGTCGAACCGGGCCAACCATTACAGAAATAGAGCAAACCAACGGCCCAGAAATGCAGCAAGATTTGGGGCCGCTTTCACCCCATCAAGGCCTGCTAAGTCATTCACGACAACAGGGACATAATTTGGGCCAGCAACTGCAGCAGGAAAACACTTCGGGCCCGATCCTGGATCCTAGAGAATCCGAAATTAATTCTCAGGAATTCTTTGCTCTACCGCCGGGCCCCCAGGGCCTGCAACTGCAGCAGGGAAATATTTTGGGCCCGCTCCCGGTTCATACAGAGGCCGAGATTAATTCTCACGAATTCCTGGGCCCGCCGCCTGGCTTCCAGGACCCTCCACAGTTCGGCACAAATAAGAGAAGAAGTTCCATATTATTGGAAAAGCAAGGGGGCAAGTATGTATCGATCTTGCAAAGGGCTCAACAGATCAAAGTAGGCAACGCCAGAGAAGGAGGAAATTTACCAAACAGGAAGAAGGCAAGACCGGCAAATCTGGTTCAGCTCACGTACTTGCAAAGTGCGGACCCGCTAACTACCTTCCAGGCCGAGGCAATAGTGGCCACTGCCGGCGTCGATTTGGGGGAACCGTTGATTGCAAAGATAGCAGAGATGGGGACACTGCATCGGCCGATGGTGCCGGAGGAAGAGGTGGCGGCCTAGGAAAGAAGACGGGATCGCGTCAGTAGAGTATTACTTCCATCATCAAGGATAGTAGTACTATGTATCTTGTTTTAGGAAGTTAATCCATTTCAATGTTAGCTACAAAATTAAATTGGGAAAGGGGACTGAGTAGTTTGGGTAGCAGAAAGGAGGGAGCATTTCATGTTGTAATGGGATCAGGATGTGTACTGCCTTTACCTAGTAATGGAAGTTTGGAGGTCAAATGTTTTCATGAATTGCAAAAAAATTAAAATCATAACATGGAATGTCAGAGGCATCAATGAAAGGGACAAAAGATTGGCGATACGTCAAACTTTCAGATCACACAACCCGGATTTTATCTGTATTCAGGAAACTAAGATGGCGAGTATCGATATATCGATTAAAAATGAGGTTTGTGGTAGAAGACTTGATGGGTATAGAACAATAAATGCAAGGGGAACAAGGGGAGGATTGTTGATGGCATGGTCAACCGCAAAGTTTCAGGAGCTTGAGACAACACAAGGTAATCACTGTTTGACGTTGAGGTTCAAAAATCACCAAGATGAGACAACTTTTCTTATTACGGGGGTGTATGGGCCATGCACAAGCCAGGGTCGAAGGGAATTTTTTCAAGAGATAACACAAGCAAAACCACTTGACGACACGCCGTGGTTGCTTTGTGGGGATTTCAACCTAACAATCCTAGCGGAGGATCGCACGGTCAACACTAATGATTGGAGCCAAACAGTTAACTTTTCCAGACTAGTACAACAACTGGACTTAATCAATTTACCCTTGCACGGCCGGCGGTTCACGTGGTCAAATGAGCGGGCAAATCCGCATTTGGCACGATTGGACAGATTTCTGGTTTCCGACGAATGGAGTGCTCTTTTTGCGAATGGACAGCAGGTGGCATTGCCAAATACATCATCCGACCACTGTCCGGTGATGTATTCAGCAAAGACTACGTTTCAAAGTACGAGGCTTTTCAGGTTCGACAACTTCTGGCTTCACTCACCAACATTTCAGCAAATGGTGAAAGACGAATGGGCCTCGGAAGGTGCAGCAGCAGATCCGCCACAGTTGCATGCTAAATTGAATAGATTACAAGCCAAGATTAGGGAGTGGACACGAAAGGAAAATTGTACGATTCAGCAACAACTCAAAGCATGCACTGATTTCATAAGTTGGAGGGATAAGGTGGTGGAAACGCGCCCTCTCACGCCTTTGGAGAAGTTCATCACCAGCACGCTCAAAAGAAGAATTACTGAGCTATCAAAATGGGAAGAGGAAAAGTGGAGGCAGAGAGCAAAGGTAAAATGGGAGGTGCAAGGTGACAGAAACACAAAGCTTTTTCATGCAATGGCTTCCTTTGCAAAACGAAAGGGGACAATCGCATCCGTCGAATTCAATGGGCAGCAACACAGTGACCAAAGAAGTAAAGCGACAGCCTTCTTTAATTTTTTTGTTGAATTAATGGGAAAGGACTCGGCACCACTACCGACTATGAACTGGGACAGCTTGTACCCAAATAGACAACAGCTACAGGACATAGCCCGATCAATAACAGTAGAAGAAATAGCGGATGCAATCAAGCAATGGCCGAATGGAAAAAGTCCGGGCCCGGACGGCTATACGGGTGAGTTCTACAAACTTTTTCTGCATCAATTGCTACCAGATCTGCACCAGACCCTCAATTCGGTACTGCAACAGCAAGCTCCCCTTGGCCCTCTTAGCACATCATACATAGTTCTGATAGCAAAGAAGGAGGCACCTTTGACACCAAATGACTACCGACCTATAAGTCTTCTACACGGGATCCAAAAAATCTATTCAAAGATCATGGCCAATCGGTTAAAGGAAAAAATGCATGACTTAATAGATGACAAACAGACGGGTTTCGTCAGCGGACGACAGATCACGGAGGGATTTGTATACGCGCAGCAGCTACTACATCATTCTCGCAAGGCTAAAATACCACTTGCGGTGTTTAAGGCGGATATCAGAAAGGCTTTCGACACCTTAAATTGGGATTTTCTACTACAGATCTTATCACAACTTGGATTCCCAACACAGTTTGTTGGGGCAGTGCAAAGAGGGGTATTGCAAGGCACCTCACAGGTCTTAATAAATGGCTTATTGGGCAAAAAGATAATTCTGAAACGAGGAGTACGGCAGGGGGATCCGCTATCTCCACTCTTATTCATCATAGGAATGGATTTTCTTGGAAGGTGGATGGATAAACTTGTGACAACCGGGGCTATAAGACTACCCTACAGTGACATGAAGCCTTGCCTCTTTTATGCGGACGATGCAATACTTTTTATAAAACCAGAATTGCAGCAGCTACAGGCGGTCAAGGTGCTCATATTGGCCTTTGAAAGGATCTCGGGTCTATCCGTAAACCTAAACAAGTCAGAATTGCTCTTCTCTCAGGTGCCACAGGAGCAACGGCAGCCATTGACGGATGTCCTAGGATGTAAAGAGGGCACCTTCCCCTTTATATACCTAGGACTGCCGCTATCGGACAGGAAACTACCAAAAAGTGCGTACATCCCGTTAATCGAAAAGATGAATAAGAGATTAGCGGGATGGGCAGCCAAGCATCTCACAATCGCGGGAAGACTTGTCCTATTGAATGCGGTGTTATCATCTTTGCCGACCTATTTCATGACGGTTTTCAAAATGCCAAAATGGGTGATCAACGGCATAGACAGGATTCGGAGAAGATTCTTGTGGCATGGGGTTACTCAGGAAAATCGAAAGATCAACCTAGCGAAATGGGAACTTGTGTGCAAACCAAAGGCAGATGGCGGATTGGGGGTCATGGACCTAGCTATTTTCAACAAGGCATTATTATTAAAGTGGCATTGGTATTGGACAAAGCCGGAAAGCAGATCGTGGAAAACAATCTACCAACTCACATCTCCCACAGAGACTTCGGCAATAGGCATATCATTAAAAGATGTCGATCTGCAGCAATTATTCAAGGCATCGGTCCGGTTCATACCGGGAAATGGCGCCAACATAAGTTTCTGGGATGATAATTGGGGAGAAGGCATACTCAGGTATAAATTCCCAATTCTTAACACTTTTGTACTGGACGCCAAAATTACACTGTTGCAGGCCAAACAAACACCGTCACTGCAGCCCTATTTACGGAATGACCTTTCACCTCAAGCTCAAGAAGAATTACAGGGAGCAATGCAACTTCTGGCAAGCCAACCGCTACCTGCACAAGCACAGGATGTGCTTGTATGGATCTCGGACGCGGCAGGTGAGTTCACTGTACGGAGTGCCTACAAAACAATGGTGAGTGGCCCGTCTGTTGGTTCAGAACTCAGACGACTCTGGAAGCTCAAGGTGCCACCAAGAATGAGGGTATTCGGATGGCTAATGAGGATGAATAAAATTCTTACACTAGATAACCTCATCAAAAGAGGCTGGAGTCTGGCCAATAGGTGTGTTCTTTGCAAACGTCAATCAGAAACGGTCAACCACATGTTCAATCAATGCCCATTCGCAAAAGAATTCTACCAAGAGGTGGCAACTTCAACTAACAGCACCAACGAGGCCAATAGGATAATGGGACCTCACACGGCCATCATCACAGATACAAATTACAGTAAAAAGTTGCGGCAGATTTGGTTGATTGCACAATTTGTACTCTGGCGGGAAAGGGGCGCACGCATATTCAGAGATTGCAACAAAGACGTGCGGGAACTGGCACAACAGGTACAGGACCAGTTGAGGTACACACAGTTGAGGGAATTCACATAGCAAGACACAGGGAGACAGGTACAGGGAGGCAGGTACTGGCCAGGTGTGGTACTGGCAGAGAAAAGGTCTAGGAAGGCACCAGTGGAACGACCCGGCGGATACTGCCATGGATGGGATTATTCTTGCTCTTGGCATAAGAACACGGAAGGTGAGGATCCGATATGCAGTCCATAACACTGACGGTACGATGCAAGAGCAACTGGTACATCCAACGAGCTCAAGGAAATAACAAGATGGCAGATCCGAAAATTCAGCAGTCCTACCTCCTTCTCTTTTGTTCAGAGCCGTTTTTAATTTTCTGTATTTTCATTTCCTTATTTTTAAATTCCCTAAGCTCAATTGTTTTGAGCTGAGTTGATCTTTTCTTTCTGTTACAAAACCCTTGTAACTCTTTCATATTAATCAAATGAGGGCTTGACCCTTATTTTTATTCGAAAAAAAGAGACCTAAATTCTCAAAAACTCAAATCAAATCCAAATCGAGCCCAAAAGGACCCAAATTCCTAAAAGCTCAAATCAAGTCCAAACTGAGCACAAAGGGACTCAAATGCCCATAAAGCTCAAATCAAGTCCCGATCAAGTAAAAAAAAAGGATCATATATCCTTAGGAAGAGTTGAACTGAAGGGTATCCTGAATTGGTATAGCGCTTCATGTTCAGCACTCGTACCAAGAACTCAAATTAATAAATAACCTGAACTTGTATAGTGCTTCATGTTCAGAGCCTCTCCAAGAGTTCAGGTTCATAGGCAGTCAGAACTGACATAACACTAAACATAGCGATGTTAGATCATAATCCAACGTTGAGCATATATGTAATATAATTATGAATTGTATACTGTCATATATGATTGATTAAGTCTTCCAAGATATTCAGATATGACCCTTGAGAAATTCTCTCCAAATTTTCTAATGGATCTCTCTTCTCTATTCTTTGATGGTGGAAGAAGAAGAGAAGAGAAGACACACAGATCTGTATTTTCTAAAGAGAAAAATGTTTGTTTAGTTTCTGTACTTTTATGTGTTATCTTGTGCATTGGGAACCAATTCTTATATTGTGTTACCTATCTGGTTATCTGCCAACTTGAAAAAGGTATTTTGTGCATCTGCATCAAAAACCGTACATCTGCATCAAAAACCGTGCAGTCGCATCAAATTCCGTGTGGCCTGCACAAACTTCTGAAAAGACAGATCCCAAAGTATTCTAAGTTTATTCCAAATAAATTATATCGATAAGGTTCTCCTTAGATATGACAAGTAAAACAATAAACCAGAAAATACCTCAGTAGTAAAAGGAGACGAATTTAGTCAACTAGTTCCCCTAGTATCTTTAGAATATAGAACAATGTGAAACTAAAGTAAGATAAAGTAAATAAAATAGTACATAATGGTTGGTTGTATAAATGAACAGACTCCATGTGGCTCATATGGGTGTAATTTCCATTAGGGATGCCAAGTTTTAGTGAGAGTCTATTATTGTAATTTGGATATGTAAACTTGCATTAAGTTTGTATGGATATGCATGTTTCACAAAATGATATTATATTTACATCCTGTCTCTATTAAGATATGATTTAAACTTAAGGTTTGTAATTTGCAAAAGGTTTTTATGAATATGAATTTTACAATGATATAAACTTAATATATGTAATTTGCAAGATATTTATATATATGCATTTTACAAGAAGTTTATAAAATTCAGTTCTTAAGTTTTGAATATGTAAATTGCAAAAGGGCTTATTTGAATATGCATTTTACAACAAATTTCAGCTTTTAACTTTAGATATGTGTTTTGCAAACGGTTTATTTGGATATGCATTTCACAACAAGTTTATGAAATTCAGTTTCAAGTTTTAAGTTGGAGACCAAGTTAGAAATTAGCATGATAAGATCACAATTGTGTGTAATTTCTATGCTACACATCCACAACAGAATTGGTTTTTTGGGAATACATAAGAATGACAGAAAAGTATGTGCGCACATAAGATTGACAATACATAATTAAAAGAGTATGACATATTGCTCAAGTAAGAGATTGTTGGATCATAATCCAACGTTGAGCATATATATAATATAATTATGAATTATATACTGTCATATATGATTGTCACAATTAAGTGATTTAATATGGAATTAAGATATTAGACAATCAATGTATTCAATAGGATGTGATCCATAAATGTGTAAAATAATTTAAGCCAAGATCAAATCATTAATGAACTGATTCTGAGATTTGCAATTCAGAAAACTGACTTTTCAGATGTTTGTGCAGGCCACACGGATATCGATGCGGCCGCACGGAATTTGATGTGAGTGCACGGTTTTTTATGCGGATGCACAAAATACCTTTTTCAAGTTAGCAGATAACCAAATAGGTAACACTATATAAGGATTGGTCCCCAAGATACAAGATAACACAGAAAAAAACAGAAACTGAACAAACGTTTTTCTCTTTAGAAAAATACAGATCTGTGTGTCTTCTCTTATTCTTCCACCATCAAAGTGAGAGGAGAGATACATTAAGAAATTTGGAGAGAATTTCTCAAGGGTCATATCTTGATGTCTTGGAAGACTTGATTCACGACTATACGACGTAAAGGCGAGAAGGGCTTCTTGTCATTGAAGACTTATCTCATGCCCACGGAGACGGTTGTTGCTCTACCATGTTTTTGTATATTCCATGACAAACGGTATGGAATAAGGCATTATGTTCCGCACTTCTAATTTATGTTTTGGATGTCTTTGGCATAGGACGATCATTAGGTTAAGGTGGAGAACTGTTTCTCCTTCTTTATGGTGTAAGTGTTTGATCCTCAGATGAGATGTAATTGTTTGGCTTTAATGATTTCCCAACAAACACTTTCTATTAAGGCTCATGCTACACCAAATACTTTGGCTACGTAAATTAGTCATTCATAGGTCAACAAGGAATCAAAATTCCCGACCTTTTAGGTTACCGGACTGGGTACAATTGAATTGGACGGTCCAAAATTGTTTTTTTCAGCTTGTCATGAATCTCAAAGCACAAATAATACTTTCCCATGTGCAATCTCAAGCAAGCATTGGCTGAGAGTAAATATGGCCCGTCTATTTCAATTGTGTAGAGTCATGTACCTGGGAGGATACGGATCCGTAAAATTTCCGGTCTCTCAAATTAAAATCTTTGAAGATAAAGGCATCAAAAATCTAAAGTTCAAAATATTGGTGCATGAAGTGATTAGGATAAATATCCTAGTTTGCATATGCATTCATAATAAAAGAGGGAAAATAAACATGTACAACATACAACCTCTTTTTATTTAGTTCATATGCCTTAAATCTCGGAATGTTGAGGATCCAAACTTCTTGGGTAATTAGCAACAGAGGCTTGTGCATACCGGAAGATTGAACGTTCTTACAATCAATAAAAATCAATGTGCGAATATAACACATGAAAATGAATCAAGAAGTCTTTTTTTCTCTTTCTTTTTCCCTATGTACTATATAATATTATTTCATTTTGTTTAAACAGGCCTAGTAACCTTATTATAAAATAAAATATTAGTTCAATTTTTGCACAAATTAAAAATTACTTATAAATTATTATTCTCTACTTTTTTTCGCCATCTTTAAATCAGTAAAATTCGACGGGTCTCTTTGTGTTAGGTGTTTGTCCTGTAAAATTAGTCTGATAAAAGTATCACTAGGTAAACCAATTAATTAATACGTAGGGATTTGAATGAGTGGATAGCCAAACTGTAATTTTGTAAAACAGAGGAGCATTTGTTGCTTTCAGGAACAATACAAAATTGAGGTTCCTGCTTTCATGTGGAACATAATATGCCTGTGGATTGTGTGCATGGATCTTCCCTACAGCTTCATTGAATGTATGAAATGCGCTCAATTGAGGAAGAAATTTGAGAGTAAATTAAAGTGCTGACATGTACGACATTCTTTTATTGAAAAGTAAATTGTTTGATCTTCTAAAAAATAAAAAAAAGGAGAGTTAATCAATTTCGAGTCAAGATGATACTCCATGTGAAATTCCCCCGAAACAAATCATCAAATTAACAAGATCTTTTGTTTTTTAGAGAGAGAGATCGACGGGGTTCTTGTGCTAAAAATTCATTTAACTCTGTTTTCAGAAATATAATCAAAATTGAATACTAAAAAGAATATTACATAAACCACACGGACTAAAGTACATAATTAATATTTTTGCGAAAAATCCTAAAACAAACATTGTGAATATATATTTATTTACATATTTATACACTAAACGAGATAAACCTTCTGAACACATCAAAGAAGTACATGACCCCCAGACTGCCATTTCATCATTCAAACGAGATTTAATTCCATCTAGTACAAAATAATGATGTCTAACATCTACCAAATATTTGTTTGGGAGACATGCATCACCGTGCAGACAGTTGCATTACCTTCAGACAACAAGCAAACCTGATGATGGAAGAGTATGTGCCCAGAATACCATCAACTTCATATACATGAAATGACATTCCATGAGTCGATAAATTTGAGGTCGGTGCATTGCATATGCAGTTTTGAAGTTTGCATCGTCTCTGTCCTGGGCACGCCGGGTGCCGCTTGGTAGGCTCTGATCCTTTATTGTCAGGAGAGCTAATTTTTGGTAGGTTTTAGCACGGAGTTGTACGTGGAGTTTTAGGATTTGTTTTATCAGCTTTTAATGAGGTTGTTTGAGTTTTTGATGAGAAATGTGGAGGACTGTCATCTCATCTGGTTATAAAGGAAGCTTTGTTTTAATATTTTAATTATTCAGGGAAATTAATTCTGTCAAGATTTCAAATCCAGGGAATATTTCTCTTGGTCTTATGGTGTATCACTGTCAACGTAATGTTAATTAATGAATCTCATTTGTCGACTATTTCATTTCTCCTAAGAAGTGGAATGACTGTTTGCGACGAACTCACGTTTTGGAAACAGAGTGTTTTTAGATAACGACACATCTGATTTTAACATTAATTAATCATCAAGTTTTTTTTGTTTTTTATGTTGTCTCTTGACATTCTCACGTTATAAGAAACAGAGTGTCTTTAGATAACGACCCATCGGATTTTAACATTAATTAATCATTAAATAATTAATTAAGTATTTTTTTTTATGTATTCTCTTGACATTCACTATGTAACGATCTCGTATTTTGGAAACAAAGTGTTCTATTAGATAAGAACTATCTGATTTTAATATTAATTAATCATCATCGGATTTTAACATTAATTAATTATTAAGTATCTTTTATGTATTCTCTTGACATTCACTATGTGACGATTTCGTATTTTGGAAACAGAGTGTTCTATTAGATAACGAACCATCTGATTTTAACATCAATTAATCATCAAGTATTTTTTTTTGTTTTTTATGTTGTCTTTTGACATTCGCTATCTGACGATTTCGCGTTTTGGAAATAAAGTGTTCTATTAGATAGTGAACCATCTGATTTTAACATTAATTTAATCATCAAGTATTTCTTTTATGTTGTCTTTTGACATCACTATGCCGATTTTTTTATTAATATCCAACATTAAATAGAAAATAACACAAATGTCCACATGAGTATTTATAAAAATGTCCAAACCAACTAAATTCTCGGCATCAAAACAGTCCAGAAAGGAAGTGGACCGCCGAATTCGTAGCGGCCCCGTTTTTTTTTTTTTTAAATTGAGGTATGATGCTTACTCCCTAATGTATGTATGTATATTAATATGCACATTCAAAATCCAAATGTATCTGTCTAAAATATCTCAAACTGAGAGGGGACTAACTTTGAGTAAATTTTGACTAGCCATAACTTTATGTAGGAAACTCCATTTTAAGCGTTCGACCACTTTTCGAAAAGCTTGGGAGTAGGAGATATGAATTTTGAATATAAACTAAGGTTGACCTTACAAAATGTCCTACGTACTTAGAATTGCAAAAAAAAAAACATCGTTTAGAGCCTCAAAACTTCAATTAGAATTTCTGAAAACTAAAAATAAGTTATAAAATTGATTTCAACAGAAAAATAAATGTTATATTTATAATAAAAATAAACAAATTTGAAAATAAACATAACATTATTTTTTAAACTTGTACTTGATAGATTGAAAAAATTTCATGTTTCTTGTACTTAAAAGAAATTTCATGCTTCTTGCATAAACAATCTAAATTGTATTTGATCAATATACAATTTTCTCGGTACTCTTGAACCGGGAAGAAGTAAGCACTAGACCTCAATTTTTAGAAAAAAAAAAACCGTCACGATTCTCATTGGTCCACTTTTTTTCTAGACCGCCAGAGACTCTTGATGGTTCTGGAAAAAAGTAGACCACCGAAATTCCTGACGGTTTGAGCACATTTTTAAAAGTTTCAAAAAAACATGAACATTTGTGTTATTTTCTATTTAATGTTGAATATTAATAAAAAAATCGGTTCACTATGTGACGATCTCACATTTTGGAAACAGAGTTTTCTATTAGATAACGAACCATCTGATTTTAACATTAATTAATCATCAAGTATTTTTTTTGTTTTTATGTTGTCTTTTGACATTCATTATGTGACCATTTCGCATTTTGAAAACAGAGTGTTCTATTAGATAACGAACCATCTGATTTTAACATTAATTAATCATCAAGTATTTTTTTTGTTTTTATGTTGTCTTTTAACATTCACTATGTGACCATTTCGCGTTTTGGAAACAGAGTGTTCTATTAGATAACGAACCATCTGCTTTCAACATTAATTAATCATCGAGTATTTTTTTTTTTTTTTAAGTTGGCGATATAGAAACAGAGTGTTTTTAGATAACGACCCATCGATTTTAACATTAATTAATCATCGAGTATTTTTTATTTTTTTAAGTTGGCGTTATAGAAACAGAGTGTTTTTAGATAACGACCAATCGATTTTACCATTAATTAATCATCGAGTATTTTTTATTTTTTTTATGTTGACGTTATAGAAACAGAGTGTTTTTAGATAACGACCCATCGATTTTAACATTAATTAATCATCAAGTATTTTTTTTTTTTTATGTTTTGTCTTGATTTTATCCGCGGTTTTGCAACTTCTCCACAAGTATCGGCTTGCTTCATGTGCTTCCTTCTTTTGCTAATTTGAAATATTCCATAAACATGGTTCATAACCTTAAATGTGAACCGGTGAATTCATACTCTCATTTTTTAATATCTTTTTCTTTTAGAAACTGTTCCCGATTAGATGCAGAGGAAAAGAGAGCGCCACTGCGCCAGAGCCAGACTCTCCTAAAAATAAAAACAGATGTTAAGAAAATGTAGGATAACTCAATGAGAAAAATAACAGTGAGTAAAAACTATTAGTTGAAATATGCAAGGTGTACAATATAATACAATTATAAGAAATGGACCTTTTTCATAACTCAAAAGGGCTTCTGAGTAAAAACCTAAAACAAAATATTGTGCATGATCAATGAACCTTTCATTTTATCATAGAATACACTAACTCGGCATTCCTTCATAAATTATTACTATATAATAGCAAGTTGTTATTTAGATTCATGTCATATATAGAGCCTACATAGATGATTTTTGTTGTTCTCTGAAATAAAAGATAGTTAATTCCCAAATCCATTTTTTTGCATTTTTTTTTTTACAAAATCGAATCTTCATCTCTTTGTAAATAAATTAAAATTAATCATCATCAAGTAGCAGTAACCAGATTTCTAAATATGAGTTTTTATCGCTGCAGCTTCCATGTATGCGAAAGCAGCATATTTCTCAGCTGGTCTATAAATATATATATATATATATATATATATATATATATATATATATATATATATATATATATATATATATATATATAGAGTGAGGCTACGGTGCTATGCATAGCACCAATTGAGTCCGTACTACGGCTCAAAATTTGACTTTTCAAAATCCTAACGGTCGATCCGAACCGTTCAACATGATTATAAAATGAATATGTACTTGCAAACCAAATTTTACATTATATATATATATATATATATATAGAGAGAGAGAGAGAGAGAGGCTAAGGTCAAAGTGGTATGACCAAGGCCTTGGTGCTACCAATTAGTTTTTGTAATTTTAAAGTTCAAATAGTCGATTCAAACCGTTAGATGTTCAATCTATATTAAAATCTGCTTGGAGACCAAATTTTATATTTTTTGGAATTTTTGTACTATTTTTTAAGCCACTTTGAAAATGGCAGATCCGGGTGAACAGTAAAAACAGTGCAACCAAATTCTGGACCATGTGATCAGCAATTTTCAAAGTGACTTAAAAAATAGTAAATAAATTCCAAAAAATGTAGAATTTGGTCTCCAAGCAGATTTTAATATAGATTGAACATCTAACGGTTTGAATCGACTATTTGAACTTTAAAATTACAAAAACTAATTGGTAGCACCAAAGGCCTTGGTCATACCACTTTGATCTTAGCCACTATATATATATATATTACTTACGGAGTGAGGCTACGGTGCTATGCATAGCACGGATTGGGTCCGTGCTACGGCTCAAAATTTGACTTTTCAAAATCCTAACGGTCAATCCGAACCATTCAACATGATTATAAAATGAATATGTACTTGCAAACCAAATTTTACATTTTTTCGAATTTTTTTTACTATTTTTTTAGATAGGCCGAAAAATCACTTGATCTGAACATTTTGGACCATCCAAAAACAGCCTATCTAAAAAAATAGTAAAAAAATTCGAAAAAATGTAAAATTTGGTTTGCAAGTGCATATTCATTTTATAATCATATTGAACGGTTCGGATCGACCGTTAGAATTTTAAAAAGTCAAATTTTAAGCCGTAGCACGGACCCAATTCGTGCTATGCATAGCACCGTAGCCTCACTTTGCATAATGATTTTCCCTTTTTCTCTTTTGAATTACAAGTCTAATTCAATTTGGGCCTAGGCCTTTTAAGAGCTATAGCTATTGAAAATAGTTTACTTTTCAAGACTTGAAAAGGCAGGCCGCATATGCATTTAGTAGTTCATGTTATTTCTAAAATCAGAAAAGAAAATGGGCAAAGATCTATATAACAAATTCCTTACAAGTTGCAAAATTCAAGCCTAAATATTTTGATACAGAGATTACAGCTCCTCTGCATTGGTAATGCACCAAATCTACATTCCAAAATGCCAAAATTCTCCTACTGTAAGTTTACCTTGCCTTTTCCTTTTTTCGTGACCAGCATAGTTGCTTCACTTCCCAAGAATAAATTGAATAATAGATGAAAAATAAAAACCAAAATTGGTTTTCTTCTACCCAACTAGGATAACACCCACATGAACACAGTAGACCACGCGGTAAGTGCGATTGCCGCAACCAAATAAGTCCATAGGAAAATCACCGAGCTCTCTTCTTGACCGACATCAAATAGTTGTGCCATTGTAGCTGCGTTTAAAATTTTCGAGAAATTAAATTTTGAAATAAGTTGAAATTAATATCAAATGACAAACTTATGACCCCAGCAAAGTTATCAGTGTCAGAACACAGTAATCTGGTATTGTACTGAAATGTGGTTCTCCTTCTTTCATTCATAAATTCCCAAATTAGTAAATAACAGAAGGTATTGTGATAGATATTAGTGAGGAAATTAGTACCAATATTCATAGCTGGAGGCACAGTGAACTGTATCATGAGCACGTATCGGTACATCGGGTCATCAGGCAAGAACCCAAATTCATATGCCAATTTTACCACACCGATACCAATTATGGGGAGAATTAGGTACCGAATGCAAATAATTGCTACTATAGCTAGGCGCCTGAGTACGGATTTGTGGAATCCTTGTGTTAGGTTTCCACCAAGGATTAGAATAATGACAGGAATGGTCCCATTTCTGCAATGCAAAAATAAATTGTTAGAAATATTTAAAAGTTACATTTAAAAATTATGATAACAATGTATTTTATTAAATTGTTTACCCTAAGAGTTGGAGGGTCTCTTGGATGACATGAAAAGGGGCGTTTTCGCCAATGATCAAGGACTTCAGCCATGGAATTGCACCCACAACAAAACCCAAAATCTGAGGTGGAAATGCACATTGCATTAGTTAAAACTAATTTAGAACATTTCCTTATTTTTTCAAGCATAACACAAGGAAAAGGGGATTTATTTCTAATAACATACCGCAGAAATAGTTGGTGGTTCTAGTAGCTCCTCAATAAATTGCACAACTACTTCTTTAATACTTCCGAATAGTCCCTTATTCTCTTCTTCAGCATCCCGATACTCGTCAGATAATAGAGGGACATTCTGTAATATACATGTGAAATTTTGCTAAAAAATTAGCTTTATAAAAAAAATTCATTGAGTTTTCAAGAAAATGGTGCCCAGTACAGGATCAAACCCACTGAGTTTTCAAGAAACAGCCTTCAAATCATACAAATTACTCAAAAAGTTCTTACAAAAAGTGACCGAAAATCTTGGCTTTGCCGCTGTTTTTGATATAGATACTTCTTTTGTTTTTAATTTGCAAAAAATATTTACAACTACAACTAAAACTTACAATTTGGGTTTGTCCCCCCTCTTCATCTGTCTTGGATGATGCAAGGAGAATTGCTTCCGGGTCTGTGGTATCACTGGTTGCCGCTTTGGATTCATCTCCAGTAATGCCCAACTGGTGAGTCCTGTGGTATATCTTTCCAGCTTTCTTCATGATACTATAGGTATGAGTCCATATGTAGAAACCCCCGAGCTGTATGTCAAGATAGTATTACATAATTTAGTTCTAAATATAAAGGTAAAATTTCTTCTCAAATTAAGAATAAAATGGTCAGAATGTAGTATAAACATGGATCAGTAAAACTAAAAGCAAAAAAAAAAAATTACCGCCATTGAGAAGGACGCATAGGAGAGACCACGAGATTTACAAATGCTCTCAGATCCCGGGAAAGGATTCCCTTCTTGTTCGCAAACGGCCGGGACGATTATCAAAAGTAAATTTCCAAAATTTCCTGGGTGTCCAAAGAAAATAAATTTTTGAGCAAAATGAATACAAAAAAATGAAACAATGAAAGAAATTCATTAATCGTGGAATTTTGAAGAATACGATCAATTGCCATTAGATAGTAATTTTTTTTTTTTTTTGCATATTCTTATAAGAAGAATTGAACTCTGTTTCACATGATGATATACTTCAGAATTTTCAAGAACAAAATCCATGCTTAGCCCCACAAACCTCATGATATCATGTAAAATTCACGTAATAAAATAAAACATACGCGATACACATGTAAACAGAGAACGACTACTCCCACATCATTCTAAAACTTAGGGGGCATGGGGATGATATTTGCAAGTTTGACTATTTGCAAAATGCATTTAAAAAATAATTTCTGGTGGCCAGTGCATTTTTTTGGATTAAGTGGAAGGAGCAGAAATATGATTTTACTTATTATGATTGTGGTCTTTTCTTAAATATGGGACAGATAATTGGGACTGACCCTGGGTTGCAATGGGTACCAGTGGGTTGACATTCAAGAAAAAATACAAGAAAGAAAAGGGCTAATATGCTAAATTTGAAACTTATGAATTATTGTACTTCATTTGATGTGGTATATAAGCTTAAAATTGAAGTGATGCAGCTATAATAACCTAATATAGTAATATTTACTGTTGTGTACATGCTGGTATCAGTCTTGTTGGTTTTAGTGTCAATGGTGGATACTAAGAATGTCAATTATTGAAAAGGAAAATCTGAGTTGTTTCTCTTTGACTCCATACCGACATGTACCACCTTGATAGGTACCATTAGGAATATGGAGATTGAATTGAGAAACTCCAATGTGGGTTTAATTGTGTAAATTAGGAAGTACTTTTCTTTTTCGAGCTCAGTTTGTTTTTCTTGTTTATTGGATCTGTAAACAGTAAACACTTCTTTGTTTTGTCATGAAAAAGGGGCCATCCATAACAGTTGTGAAATATTTCACACAAACCTGCTGAACAAAATGCTGTCATGACTGGTTGGAGGTACAGCGGCAATTTCAAAAGCTTTGCGGCTAACCAACCGAGGATTCCACCAGAAACATAAACTATGCCGATATTTACTGGCATGAACCACCTACATAAAAAAAAAATACATGAGTATTGACCCAATACATTACAATAAAAAAATTGATTTAAGTTATCAAATAGAGTGGAGATTTATGTGAACTAACCAAGATTTAACATCTTCGAGTGTCACAGTCATAGCAAGACTGGTAAACATGAGAGCAGGTGTGAAAACATGAAATACAACCTGTGCAAACACTTATCCAAGATTAGAGCTTTTAATTGGAAATGTTGGAGTTATGGAATTTATGGAAATTACTATTTCAAATAACCTTGTTCATGTCTTTCCTTGCACAGGCTGTCAGAATATTGCTACGGTTTGAAGCTAAAAATGCTCCAATTAGACCTATTAAAAGGACTTGTATAATTGGCATTGAAGCCACCAAAAACAAAGACAAGATATCCATGTCTTCTTTTCTTGAATTCTTGATTCAAATGTTTAAGCAATCCTACAATGAGAACAAAAAATAGAGACAACTTCACATTCAAATCTCTGATTTATAATTTCTAATTAAGTAATTATACATTTTCTCTCAAAAATTAAACAATGGAAGAATGATACGAGAGAAGAAAACAAAGAAATATTTCTAATTTGCATACTTCTACGAGAATTCAAAATGAATTAGATAAAAACAGTACAAGAATTGATTTGGGAGAGAGAGAGAGAGATGAGAACCTGTGATAGGAGAAAGATGCCAACACAAGACGCGAAAGCCGTTACGCACTCGCGCTTGCTGTTTGTACGAACGAGAGAGAGAGAGAGAGAGAGAGAGAGAGAGAGAGATTTAGTTGGAGAGAACCGCGCGGAGAATCCTTTTATAATAAGACAGCAATTCTACCTCCCCCGCATAGCCACATCGGCACAACAAATCATATCACCACCATTTCCTTAAAACTGGAGGCGTCCAGAAGTACAGGAGGCCTATATACCCAATTCCAGATTTTATTTTCGTTTATAGAAATTATTATAAAATGATGTAGAGTATTAGATAGATTGTATCCATATTCGATTTCATAGAAGGAATCGAAAAGTTTTGCAGTTCTTTTAGGTAATCTTAAAGGAATCGAAAAAAAATTGGTTTCTTTAGGACCATAGTGACAATTTAATGATTCGGAAAGATTTGATGGGTCAAAAGTTTGTGATTCAAGAATAATTCGGATATAATTCGAGAATAATACAGAGCGAAATCAAAAAGCAAAGTTCCAAACGAGGAAAATTTGATACTTAGTGGTTTAATTCCTCTCTAGTTCTTGATTGAGAATTTGACATTTAGTGGCTTAAATTTCTGTCACATACATCAATGGTACAAAGTCCATAGCAATGCAAGACTTAAAAGGAGCACGTGCCTCTCATATTGTCAATTTGATAAGTGTGAAGTGGTTCCCTTTGTAATAGTTCTTTTGTCTTTAGTGAATTCCACTAGTGTGTTTTGACTTACGACTTACGACTTACGAGTTTAAACTTTAAAAAGCAAATTTAAATTGCTATGCGAAATTTACACTGATTTCAGACATAGAGGATCTTAAGCCCCACTAACGCTACTGCTAATACACATGTTTCACTCTCATTACGCTGGATCTAGAAAAGCGTGAGATTGGCATGTCTTTTCCTCTCTCCTCACGCGTGATCCCAGATAATTTAGCGATGAATTTTTCCAAATAAAAATAGAATTCGTAAAATTTTCGAATAATAGGCGAACTGACTGTTTATCGTGAATTACCGTATTATTCGTTGTTTGGTTCGCAGTTGATTCAAATCCGAATTATTTGCGAATAATTCACGAATCTTTTTACTATGTTCAGGACTAGTCAACCACTCTTTTGGCCACATCAAAATATGTCATTTTTCTGCTTAAGAAGGAATTAGTAGAAAAAAAACATGAGAACAAAAAAAGAGCGTGGCGTCGTATGAATTAAGTTCCTAGATAAACTGAAATATTTTTCAGGTTCCTTTATGTTCCCAAAAAAAGATTTTGTTCCTTCTATGATATTGAAATACAAATACAGTTCATCTAATAACCTCTATAATTTTAAAATAATTTCTATGAATAGAACTTTCCGTTAGTTCGGAGAGAATTGATGTCTACGGAAACTACGCGGGAAACGTTGTAGTCTTATCTGGACATCTGGTACAAGTGAAATGAAGATCTGGCAACAGAGCGGAAGCTGAGTCAGCACAGGATTCTGGGAGTCCGAAATGGAGGGCTAATATTCAAAGCTGGATCTTCTATGAACATTATCAACATAAACGGTGTAAGGAGTCGTAAACATAAGGTTGTTTGCAATTTTGCATAGTGACAAATCAAAAGTTCGGGTTCGGTTCGGCGAGGTCAAAAATTTGTAATTCGGGTATAATTCGGAAATGATTCGGTACAACAAGGAAGGAAAAAAAAAACCCCAAAAAAAAACGTAAAAAAAAAAAAATTCAAAAAATTCAAAAAAAAATGTTGACGTTTTTTTCGTGTTTTTATCACGAATAATTCGTAATTTGCGTTTTATACGCGTCTTATTCGCGAATAAAACGTATTATCGTTTTTCCGCGTATTAAACGGAGTTCGGTGCGGTTATATATAAAAAAACGAATTATACGCAAATTATACGCGTATAATTCGCGTATTTTGTTACTATGCTTGTTTGAATTGCATATAGCCATATACATGTTGTCTATCCCGCAATAGTGAATTTTGATCGCTAGTTGTTCTAGGGGTGCAAACAGATCGGATACAGATCGGATAGTGGTAAAACCATATCCGTATCCGCTTTTATTTTCCGGATACGGATACGGATCGGATATTAGACGGATACAGATACGGATCGGATATTAAACGGATACGGATACGGATATCCGCTTTTCAAATGCCTCCATTTTTCATGCCTCCATTTTTAAAACTTTAATAACTCAAAATTTAAAACTTAAAAGTCAAAATAAAACCGTTGGATATGATCTACATTATTTTATCTATGTGCTCATAAAAAATTATCACATTTCGATTTTGTTTTTATGTGAATCAATAAGTTAAAAAATCAACGTCTAGAAACTATCCACATTAGTACGTTTTTTACATGCTCTTGATGACAACCAAAACAAAATTGAAATGTCATAATTTTTTAGACGTGTATAGATAAAATGATGTAGATCATATCCAAAGGTTTTATTTTGACGTTTAAGTTTTAAATTTTGAGTTATTAAAGTTTTTAAAAATGGAGGCATAATGGAGGCATGAAAAATGGAGGCATTTGAACCCTCCTCATCAAACTATATGATATAATTTTAATATTCGGATACGGATAATTAAAATTTAAAACCATATCCGTATTCGTATCCGTATCCGCACGAATATTCGGATATCGGATATCCGTATCTAATTTTCGGATACGGATACGGTCGGATAATATCCAATCCGTTTGCACCCGTAAGTTGTTCGGTTCCACACTGTTCGGAGTTCTGATTGATTGCTCCAAGAGGGACCCCGGGCCCACGGATATCTCAGTTGTTGTCGCCTGCCAGCCTTTTTTTTTGTCAAGATATACAATCGCTTAGGTGATATGATGCACTGTCTTATGTCATGCATGTATTATTTCCCTAAAGATGATTTGCACAAAAGGTTGCAATTGAAATGAATATGAATTCACTGTTCATTATGTATTTGAAATTGATGTACTTTTCATGCAAACATGTGAAAGGCGATGTAGGTCATATTTAGCAGCTATATTTTAAATACTATACTGAGTGAGGCTATGAAGCTATGCCTGGTACAGATTGGTTCATATAAAGAATCAATATTTTCATTTTAAAATTTAAATAGTCGATTCAAACTAGTTCAACATAATCTTTAACTGAAAATGTACTTGCACCCTAAATTTTATATTTTTTTTTATAAAAATAATACTTTTCTTATATAAGATAGAAAATCACTACTTTTGAATATAAGTCTAGAATTTTTAAATCAAGTGATATTCTACTTATCTCAAAAGAAATGTATAAAATATTCTAAATGTAAAATTTAGTAAACAAATACATTTTCATAGTAAGTCAACTATTTGAACTTTGAAAATGAAAATATTAATCAATAATACTGACCAATCCACACTATAGATAATATCATAAACTCACTCGTATTATA
The DNA here is from genome assembly GCA_028015225.1 of Carex myosuroides. NCBI lineage: Eukaryota > Viridiplantae > Streptophyta > Magnoliopsida > Poales > Cyperaceae > Carex > Carex myosuroides. The sequence continues at coordinate 5,509,492 of CM051471.1, forward strand.
TTTAATTATATATATCCATTTTGTTAAAGAATAAAATTATACATGATCAAAGTGAACCGTATGATATTACGCATTATATTCCAGTTGATTAAAAGTAGAAACTTTGATCCATATCAAGTGTTTGTTCAACAAATTACTAATATAAGCAACGATCACATTAATTATTTGGAAAATCGGAAAGTTGTCGCCTAGCTCCTTTGTCGAAAAAACAAGAATTCCATTATTGGACGACGTTCATATCTTTCATATGAATAACTAAAAGAGACAGATGAACTTTTGTTGGCTTTTCTGCATTTCAAAGTATTCACAAAAATAAAAAGAATTGACATGCCATGTTATGTAAAAGAAAAATAGACATAAACCAGTAACGGTATAATTTGTCAATTGTATTGTAGACTAAAGATGTTTTTTTGTAGAGGCGGATCTATGTGTGTGTCAAGGAGTGCTAAGTCATCACCATGATTTTAAATTTTTTAATCATGTATATTAAATTTTTTTTTTAGTTTTTATCTACTTTAACCTTCTCATAAAATGATAAATGTGTGTTTGTAGCCTAGTAGTTAGAGTTCTACTTAGTATTATGAGGTCTTGGGTTCAATTCTCAAACCATATATTTTTTTTCACAAAGTATGTATTTTATAGTTTAACTTCCCCCTCCCTACTCACATTTTCTAGTTCCGCCGTTGTTTTCATGTAAAAGATTTAACGACAAGAAAACCACTAATTTTGATAGTTCTATCTAGGGGTGTTCATCGGTTCAGTTCGGTCCAAACCGAATTAAAATAGGTAAATCAAAGTTTTATTCGGTTTTCAAAATCGAACTGAACAAACCGAAGAAATTTTCAGTTTGTTCGGTTGAACCGAAATATAATTTTAATGATAAAAATAAATATTTTTTGTTAAATTTTTGAATATTTTGAAGATGGATTTAAAAGTTTTGTTTGGCTCGATTTAACAGGTTTTAAACCGAACCAAGCAATATACATTATGTCGTAATTTTTTTTTTTTAAATGTTTGATTGGGACAGGAATGAGTTTAAAAATTTCGGTCAGCTCGATCTAACCGGTTTTAAATTTCTAAACCAAACCAAAACGAACTATTAAACTGATTTTAAAAAATGAACCGAACCGATCTCATTTAACCGGAAAAACCGAACCGTTTGAATCGAACTATCTTGGTTCGGTTTAAAACCAACTAAACCGGACCCTATAAACACCCTAGTTCTATCTTTCGATTAAAAACACTAATGAATGATATCACAAACTAATATCGCTGAAAAGCGAAACAACGCTAACGAATTTAAAGACCAGAGAATTAATTGTCAATATACAAAAATTCAAAAGAAGTTTGTCCCAATTTTGAGGGTCAAGTCATCAAGTGAGATGTCGGAATTATTTATAACAGAATGTCATATGTACAGCGTAAAATTTCAAAATTTGGTGTCCGCAAATCATGTCAATCTATGGATATCATGTGAATTGCTGAAATATTACGAAAACATTATCAGATGTATGATGATAGTAAATAGTTATTGTGTAAACAATATATTCCGTTAAATTTAACGGATAATATTTTACGATGAGGAGATATTTGACTGTGGATCAGTAACTTCATAAACTGTTCCCGTTATTTCTGACTCAATAGTAAATAATGGACAACAATACCCCCGGGTCAAATCCAACTCAGCGCTAACTACAGTTTAACCCAACCGTCCAACGTGACTTTTAATTTGAGGTCAGAACTCAGAAGAGGAGATTAAACTGGAGAGCATTAAGTTTACGCAGTTACGTGGCGAACTTTTGCTTTTGTATGTTGACTTGATTTGGATAGATGGAGATACACTGATACAGGCATACAGCTCCGCTTTGCTTTCTCCAACCTTTATTAAATTAAGAGAGGAGATAATGATTGAGCCGTTTGAGGCGGTGTCTCTTCTTCTTTTTCTTACTGGAAACTTATTTTCTTCTTTTCTTCTTTAGCCGACATTTTTATTAATATCCAAAGTTAATTACAAATTAATAAATATATCTAGCTGAGTTTTTTTAAAAATGTCCAAACCGGTCATTTAATGGTCAGTTTCTATTTTTTTCTCAACCGGTTATTAAATGGCCGGTTCTCAATATTTGTACACATACACACCCGCATATATTTCAAAATAAAATTGATTGAAGCAACATATCGGAAAGTAACTTCCCTTGTAAACTTAATTTAATATTGAATATAAATGATTGTGTGCATCTAATGATTGTTAGTATTTGTCGGTCCAAATGATACTACAATATTCAACAATATTAATTGAATGTAAAACTGTGGAAATAAGCACATGAGTATATGTCATTAATCTTGATAGGAACTTAATCCCAATTAATATATGAGCAATGCTTCTATGCACTACTGCTACAGTGGTTACTGTGTATTTAATGTTGATCGAACGGTTATTAGTTTGTCGCTGTTTTTTCTTCCGGAAAGGTCAAAATGGTAACGAGCCCACTCCACTGGAGGCGTCAATTAACTCCCTTCCCTCACGCGAATTTTTTTTTTTTTCGGAAAGCACTCCCTTCCCTGTCCCTCTCCCTCTCGCGATCCATGGAGTAATCCCTCAATCCAGCACTCCCTTCCCTGTCCCTCTCCCTCTCGCGATCCAGCGGTTCCTCTCCCTCTCGCTAGCCCACTCCCTCTGGCGACCCAGCACCCCCTCTCCCTCTCCCTCTCGCGATCCAGCCTTCGACGCACCCCTCCCGCTGTCTCACTCTCCATGCTCCTCGCCTCTCTCACTCTCCACCGCTCCTCGCCTCTCTACTAGCACGCGGCAGAGGCTCTCGGTGCTTCCTCCAGTTGCCTCCTTGCACCTGTGATTGCTCCCGTCAACCACTTCTTTCTATTCCCCGAGGAACCATATACGTCATTTGAGCAATTTCTCGATTGCAGGTTAGTGTATGATTTGGGGATTGGTATTAACCATGGTTGCGCCTGTGATTGCCTCCTTGGTATTAACCACTAGTCAAGTACCTGTGCTTTGCAACGGGGAATGAAATGAATAATCTAAAATCATTTGCATCTATGAAAATCATCATTAATATTCAATATATACAATCTAATAATTCAAATTTTAAGTGTGCACACATTTTTAACATGCTATACTATCTCACTTCATCTTCATGGAGCAAAAATGTTGGCATGCATGTTATGTCCCTGTATGAGAGAATGAGAATGACAATTTATTGTTAGTCAAAGTGAGGCAGCAGGATTTATTACGTAAGGAGTACAAAAGCTGATAAATGAATACCGGGTCTTTTCAACCAAATTTTGTATGTATGAGGTGCTAATATTATGAAATAGGCATCAATAGTTAATATAATTCACAAAAAAAGTGAAGGATATGAGTTGAGAATTATATTTGTTGCAATTTCATCTAAAAGCAATTTATACACCAAGCACATGAATCAGCAATGTTGCTTACCTCAGTCAACCATCCGGTAACTCTTCAATAAAAGAATGAGCATTTGCAACTCTGCAAGCTTTCATTACATCTCCTATCATTTTCTCTTCCATACATGATATTTTTGGCAATAGATGTAGAGAATAGAACTGGTTCTTGACAGATCAGTCCCATTTGGTTTCTCAACCACTTCAATTGGAGGTTCCTTATATCATGCCAATCCAAGATTAGGGGTGTTCATTGGGTCCGGTTTAGTCGGTTTTGAACCGAACCGAATTAGTTTGGACTAAACGGTTCGGTTTGCCTAGTTCGGTTCGGTTTCAACCGAACTGAACCGATGAACACCCCTATCCAAGATAATTCTACCTATTCCCGTAGACATCACAAAATTAATGGCGATACTTATATCTGCAGAAAAAAAAAAAAAAAAATAATTTGCTATAGTTTTTGTTATGACTGACAAGCTGGGATTCGTGAACCAAGAATTGCAATTTGGATTGATACATCTTTGTACTGGACAATAGAACACAGAGCGCCCCAAAGGTGGCATTTCTTTTTCTTATCCCATTGCAAAGCTTTGTAATTACCTGATTTTGGTTCATAAAGCCTTTCAATCAATGAAATAATGGTGCTTTTTTCACATCCACTTTGACCGACGATTGCAGTTGTTATGCCAGTACCTATTGTGAAATCTAAGTCCTAAAATGCTTTTCCTTGATTTGCATGCAAAAGAAACATTACAAAATTTAATTTCTCCAATTAATTTTGTCCTGACAATTTCTTCTCCTTCTGTTAGAGAAGAGCTCTTATCCTTTTCTATCACAGTGACAATGTTTCTTGCATCAACCCACACTTTTACCAAAGAACTTAAATTAGATGCTACTTGACCAAGAGCACTGCACTGAAAATTATTAATATTACAATTTTTTTTAAAGTTAGGTCTAAAAACAGTAATTATAGAACTACTGTTTACAGAGAATTACTAAAAGCATTTGTAAAAAGAGTTACTTCATGAATTAATAATAATTAGAAACTCTTTGGTATTATTAGTCTGAAAAGGAGTAGTCTAGGAAGTTTTGGAAATAAATTTGGATTTGAATTAGTTTATAGACACATGAAAGTGACATATAATTTTGATAGCACTCTCATTTCATGAGTTTTTTTTTCAAAAAATAACAAAAAATAACAAAAAATGAAAAACTTTGAATAGAAGTCATAGATCCAATTTCAAATCGAATTAAGTGATTCATTATAATCTGATCTCGAGAGAGACATCTTGACAGAGAAATTATGCAAGAAAACCCTAGTTAATTACTGTTTCTATTTGAATCTGACTTTATGCATAAATAAAAGGGCAAAATAGACTTAGTTCAGTTCATCTAAGAAAACCCTAGTTAATTACTGTTCCAAAGGACATGACCCTGGGATAGCTTGGGGCATAAACTCATGCTCAAAGAGATGGCTGAACGGGCCGTGCCAGATATCATGTAATAATCCTAACAGTAGTTGTCAAATAACTTGATATCATTTTTTTTGTATATGTTCTTCAAATAGTTATACTCCTTGAATAAATATGTGTTATGATACCTGCCACTTGAACCATTTGCATGTCAAAGTTGTCGATATCTACCTCAGCGCCCTGAAAAATTGCAAATGTTTTTGCTTAACCATAGTTAATCCAGCACTAATACACAAAATAAAGTTATTATAGATATACCTGATACTTCTTGAGAGACTGTACCGACTCGCTGGCAAGCCAATAAGCCCCTAGAGAATGCTTGAATCGAGTATGTACTGCTTCTGAATACACCAGATATGTCAGACCTATAAAGAGAAGACAAAGAAAATTATTCCGAGGAATCTTGCAACTTTAGAAAATATGGAATTTAAAGTGATCATTTTTTTTGGAAAATATATGCTTCTGGTACAAGCAGGTATGATACATTCCAATTGATGTGACCATTAATAACGCACATGCTGGTATTAGACCTAACTATATGCTAGAAATCATATCTAGAGAGGCTTACTTCATGTGTGCTCTGACGACAAACTCAACAATTTTGCAAGGTACCTTGCAAGGATCCGATCAAGCAGTTGACCTCCTCTGCACAACCTGTATTAACAGAAAGTCATTAATCACCTCCAACTATCCACACTGAAATTTGGAAAGGACTAAGCATTTTACGCAATATACAACCCACTGGTTATTGATTCATCGCTATTATAATGAAATAAGACCTACTATTGGTTTACCTCTAATATATAATCACTTAGTTTCGCAAAAAATGAATACAATTCAACATATGTCAGTTGCTTCGCTGCTCCTCCCCATCACCTCTTTTTTTTGTAGGATTCTTAGTTTTGCTTTTGATTTTGCTTTGAAGGGATTAATTGACTACATACAACAAGCTTTCAAGAGGAAGGAAGATGACAATGGGCCCGGGCTGACGCGGAGAGATGTCATAAAATACATACAGTTTGAAAGGCTTCGATTTCGCGGTGTTAATTTGCCTCGGTAGCCTACTGCTGAAGCAGATCTCATGGTTAGTTTTCGATTGAATTTTATTTAGAACTGGAGCAAAAAAAATCATCCTATGATAAATCCCACCAGGGGCATCTAATGGAATGGATGTTGGGATAAATGGGGCTCTTATTACAAAAAAAAAAAAAAAGTTGTATAAACCTCTGTAAACAGCACCGTGAACAGGTCCATGTAAACAGCACCGTTTGCAACTTACATCTAACAATTCTACTTATACAGTACCAGTGACACCCAAGTGTCATTTGCAAATTTTTTTTTTCATTGTCTTTGTCTGTACCCCCAAATTTTGTAGGCTAATGAAGTCGATGTAGCGTCATTGAGAGAGTATGAGAGAGTTATTAATATGACATTTTCAAGCCAAGAAGAAGCTTACGAGTTTTACAACGATTATGCTAAAAAAAATGGGTTTAGCATAAGGAAGAACAATATTACGAAGGATCGAAAGAATGGCTCCATTACATTTCGTCAGTTTCACTGCAGCAAATCTGGTTTCCGAGAGAAGAAGTATTTGGATAAGCTGGATCGGAAAAGAGCAGCCCCAGCACTCTCTCGTTGTGGCTGCCCCGTCAAGCTCCACGTCAGACTTGATCCGAAAATTGGTAGATAGTGGGTGGCAGACTATGTAGATGTTCACAACCACAGTTTAGCGGCTAGTGATACGGCTCCTTTCCTCCGATCTCACTGTTCTATTAATGAAGCTGAGAAACACGAGATAGTCACTTTTGGAAGCTCAGGTATCCGCAAATGTCAAATATTAGATTACACAGAACGGAGGAGTGGTGGTTACGAACACCGTGGTTATCAACGGAAGAATTTGTATAACTTTACCTCCAGGCATGAGCGGTCTGCGATGCTTGCAAATGATGCGAATTCAGTGATAAATTACTTCAAGGAGAGGAAGAAAGCAGATGCCGACTTCTTTTTCAGATATGACACAGAAGAAGGTCATTTGACAAGTCTCTTTTGGGCCGATGCTCAGTCAGTGCTCGATTACTCTAGCTTCGGAGATGTAGTTGTCTTTGACAGCACATACCAGTTGAACAGGTATAAAATGATACTCGTTCCTTTTCTAGGAGTCAATCATCATTGGAGCACAGTTATTTTTGCATGCGGCATTGTATCTCGCGAGAATAAGAAAGCATACGAATGGCTTCTTGAAGCATTCATGGCGGCCATGTATCAGGTACGACCTGAGGCTGTAATTACGGATGGTGACCTTGCTATGCGCGAGGCCATTAAATCGGTATTACCAGGCACCGCACACCGGATATGCGCATGGCATATGGGGGAAAACGCGAAAAAGTATATTCGTAATTCGGAGGTCATGCAAATGTTCTACAAGCTGATGAGCAAGGCGTACAGTACTGAAGAGTTTGAGAACCGGTGGCAGGAGTTTGGTGATAAAGTGAGTAAAAGGCCACAAAGCAGACAGTGGTTGCAGAAGATTTACGAGTCCAAAAAATTATGGGCGGGATCCTTTGTAAAGAAGAAGATGTTCTTAGGAATTTCCACTAATCAGAGAAGCGAGAGCCTCAATTCCAAGATCCGGGGGTACTTGAATAGCAGGTTGTCTTTGTGTACGAGTGTACAGCAACTGGAGCGGTGTCTTACGGACATGCGCACAAAAGAGGCCGAGTTAGATTGCAAATCATCTCAGACCGAACCTGTTTTAACAACTCCGTTCTACAATATCGAGAAATCTGCCGCAACAAGCTTCACACAAGAAGTTTTTCTAATTGTTCGTGAGGAAATTGAGAGGTCAAATGAATTGGTTGTTTTTGAAAAACACGAGAGCAAAGCTTGTTTATCGTACACCGTTGCTCAAAGAGGTAAACTGGAGAGTCGGGTAGATGTGGACTGCTTTGTATCTGAGGGCAATATTGAGAAAATCACATGTACGTGTTATAAAATGGAATGTGAAAAAATACCATGCCGTCACGTGTTAGCTGTATTGATATACTTGGAGATCCCGTTAATTCCGCAGTGTTGCATTGCTGAAAGGTGGACCAAAACTGCCAAGTCTTTATTTTCTTCGGATAGGAAGGGTGGGGATTTTGAGGTTTCTGAACAGGTCCAAATGTGTCATGAGCTGACAAAGCTAAGTACACAAATCAGCTACCAAGCATCTAAGTCGAGGGACGAATATGTGAAAACAAGAGAGTTGTTAAAAGAAGAGAAATGTCGGCTTAATGAAGTTGAGAAAGGAAAGAAGAAGCCTAAGGTGGAAAAGGATGACGTCTCAAGTGAAAGGAAATCACCCCAAAAGATTGAGAATCCAAAACCTGTTGTGACGAAAGGCGCACCAAAAAAGAATAAGTACGAGCGGTTGAAGTCTTCACTTGAAGGAAGGAGGAAGAACAAATGTGGGCATTGCGGTATGAAGGGCCATAATCGACAAAGATGTCAACTTCTCCAAGCGGTACGTGAAGAACGACTCTATGTTTTTTTTTATGACAGTTTCAACCTCTTTAATGGGTTATTTGGTTTAGTGGTGCCTATCATGATTCAGTATTGTCACTGTATTGATGAGTTACACAAAATAAGGTTCTTACATTGTATTACTGCCTTACATTAGTTCTCGTACATTACTGCCTAACATTATTTTACTGCCTTCCATTACTGCCTTACATTATTTTACATTATCACTGTAACATTCAGTATTATCACTGTAACAGTGAGTTCACTAGTAATTTTCTGCTATGGTGTCTTGCATCAAATTTACTGCCTTACATTATTTTCTGGTACTGCTTTTGTAAATTTTTTATGTTTAGGGGCTGCTTTTGTAAATTTCTGGTACTGCTTTTGTCATAGTTCTGGTACTGCATTTTCATCAACCCTTTACTGCCTTGCATAATTGAAAATCGAATAAATTTGAATATTTTTTTTTGCATGCAGGTGCAAGGCCAAAACTACATGGATACGAAGTAACATGAAGGCGCAGAAAGGATCATGCAAAAACATGGATACGAAGTATTTTTTTTATGGGGTTCGTGTTATTTTTGGATGGAGAGAGCAAGGAATAATGGTTTTGGGGTAGTAAGAGTTTAATTTTGATGTTATTTTGTTTTGAATTGAATCTGAACACTAATTTTAAGTGTCATGTTATTTCAGTTTAGTTTTAAATTTTTAATCTCGAAATCTGACATGATAAGTGCCATGTTATTTCAGTTTAGTCTCGATATCTTGAATTGAATGGAATGGTATTGCAAATGGTATTGCAAATGGTATTGCAAATGTAAATTTTTAATCTCGAAATGTATAATGTTTGGTATTGCATGGTGCAGTTATTTGGTACTTGTGAAGTTAAGATTAGAGAGGATTATTAAGGTTTGCTTTGACTCAAGGAAATATAAACCCTTTGTATCTCTAGTTGGCAGTTGGGCTTATAATTTCAACATATATAAGTACAAATGAAGAGATGTATAATGAAACTCCAGATGGCGACAGAGAGACGAAGGGGGTACCAGTGTTGTTATGATAGCAATTAAAGCTTAAGAGGCTCTTTGCAAACTTGGGTTTTCGACAACGAATGAGGTGTAAATTGTAAACCTGGAATTGACAGATCCAAACAGTGATGTTACACATGTATGTTTGCTTCTTTAATTTAGAATGAACTAAAATCAGACGTGTTTGATTTATTTTACAGAAGCTAAAATTACATCAACAAGAAATTTAGGGGCAAAGAAAAGAAAAGAAAGTTGGAAAAAAAAAGCTATGCAACAGTGCCTAATCGCCGAGAAACATTTTCTTGAATTGAACAATCTGATCAAGGGACTGATCAAATTTGGTCTGTTCAAGACTGAAACTGAATCGGCAGTAGTTAGGTAAACGGGTCCAGGATCCGCCATTAATACACAATCCAGTTGATTTAAGCAAGGCCTCTCTGAAATTGGTCCCAGCAAGAGTAGCCTCAGAGTTATCTATTTTGATTGTTTTACCAAGATATGCTGTGGGTTTTGCCACCAAGGAAACCCCACCATGGCAATCGATCACATCCCAGCCACAACTAGTCAGAGTCTGCATCAAAGGGAGAAGAGCAAGAGTGAGAAAGAAATAAAGTGAGAAGAATATTAATAATCCAAAAATGGTTTTACAGTTTTGGCAAGAGTGAAGTGCGTAGGTAAACCCAATGAGGTCTCTAAATCTGTTCCCGCACAGTGCAGCAATACAATTAAACCAGTTGTATAAAATATAGTTCATATAGCATTTGAAAACACTGGAACAAAAGGATCTAACCGGTTTAACATTCTTACAATTTGAAATATCAGGAATCACCTTCTTTTGCATTATGTACTTCTTTGTTAGGATTTTACTCATGAATTGGGCTAAATCGGGAGCTACCATTCTAAGTTTCAGGTAAATGTACCAGAAGCATTCCATCAGTATCTCACCATACAAAACTATGGTTTAGTACAAGTTCAATCCATAACTGTATGGTAAATGCAGTTAACAAATGAAACAAATAAGACAAAAAACAAACCTTTGTTAGAACCTCAACACGATTCTTTAAACTCTTCTTTTGTTCTTTAATGGCCTCAAGGAGCATCTCATCTGCCCCATTTTTAAGACCCAGTAGTTTCCTCACTGCATATTTCGAGATACCATGTGGCCGACTCAAGCCCCGGAAGAAATTACCAACACTCTCGACCAAATCAGGATCAGGTTCATTTAATAGCAGAAAACCAAAATCGAAACCCCCGGCAAGCAACTCAAAGGACAAACCCCCAAGCAAAATAACACAAAAGTTCTTATGAGAGCCAGCCGAGTTGCAGATGCCCTGCTTTAGGTTCCAAATGGTCGACCCATTGCTAGCTTCAAATTCTAAACCTGAAAAGGAGGTGTCTATGACAACTCTGGCCCCAGATTCAGCACAAACAGTTAACAAGCTATTTATCTCCGAATCGCTATAAACCGACCCAAAGGAAAGGTAATGTCAATTGCAAAATACAGTCTTGGTTTAAGAAATTGGAAGTTGTGTTACCTGAGAATCATCCAGATTTTTATTAAATGGAGTAAATTGGGGGGCCTGCTTGAGAAATGTAGGTTCTTTTTCTCCAAATAAAACAGGAATCAAGTCTGATGCAGGTCCTTTTTGCACAGACATGCCAAGATGGTTGAGTGCATCTTTCATCCTCTTATAAGTTACCTAATTTTCATTTCAACTGAGTAATCATCAATTAAAGCTCTTTTCAACAGAAAAACTAGAAATTGATTATTTTTCTGAGGTGTTGAAATGATTGCACCATGGTAGAGTACAATACGACTGTTGCATTGATGAAAAGGCAGTACCTCATTTGCAACCTTCTCAAGACGTAAAGGGCTATTTAAGCCATCTTCAGGTATCTCATCAAAAGCAACTACTATAGAAGAATCCTGTTGATCAAAATAATCAAAATGCAATTAGTGTGTTCCTTTTGAATCGGTTCTAAACATCTGGTACCAGCTCAAAGCAACTAACTTTGGGTCAAATTGAGAAATTATGTTTAACTTGGGGCAATCTGAATTGAAACATTACTCACCAAAAACTCAAAGCAACTAACTGAGAGATTTTCTCAGTCAGTCCCGTGACCCTTGTGACTGGATTTTCTGCAATTAGTATTAAATTGAGACTCCCTTTATGAACAATTAGAGTTAGAATGGGGAACAAACACATACCAGACCTTTAAGAACTTTAGGTAAACTCATTGTTAAACTGTAAAAACATGAAACTTGGGGGCTCTTTTGCACTTCTAAACATCTGACACTTCAAAGGCTTTCTTTCTTTCTTTCTTTCTTTGACAAACCTAATCCTAAACAAATGATGAGATTGGAAGTGTAAAAAGAAAACATATACACAGAGAGAGCAAGTATTACTGCATCTAATTGTTCATACCTTGCTGCATGCCCATACCTTGCTTTTACTAAAGCCTCTATCTGTTATGAGAGAGAGCAAGTATTACTTAACAGAAAATGAAAAACTTGTTCACAACTAGGATTAACAAGAGTAACAGCACAATGTATAGAGACTAAAACTGATCATTGCATCATATTGAAAGATATAGAGAATGTTATTACTAGTTTCCTACACATTCATACGAAGTGGGAGTTAAACTTACATGCTATTTAAAGAACAACAAAATTAGAAAACCAATTAAAAATGCAATTACTAGTTTCCTATACATCGCATTCATTTTTTCCTCGAACCGGCGAAGCATGAATTGGGTTTGCATCTGGTGAAAAATAGCATCGTCGCACCACCCCACAAATCCATGATTAGTAGTGGTACAATTATAGTATCTTCGGCCGTTGTTGTTTGCGGTATGTGCTGTTGTCACAATAGTTACTCGTAGACATCTCCGGCAAATAGGGTTTGACATCCTTTGCAAAAAGTAACACATCAACATTAGCAAAAATTTAGTCACTAGTAATTCTTAATCATGTACACAAATTACTAATTTATCTAGGGAAATTACGGATTTATCTAGGGAAATTACTAATTCAGAGTTCAGAGTTGGTTCTCTGACTTTTTTGGTTTCGGACCGCAATAGGCTTGTTTCGGGCCGCAATGGATTCAGTTCAGACTTGTTTTGTTTTGTTTTGTTTCCCATTTATCTAATAGACTCTAGCTGTAGCTACAAAATTCATCAATTTCTGGTACATACACAAATATCAATTTATCTAATATATTCTTTCTCTAAATAAATAACAGTTTCAGATTACCATTGTAATCCAGAAAAATGAGAAATCAGTACCAGAAAAAAAGTACCAGAAAATGAGAAATCAGTGCGAGAAATCAGTACCAGAAAAATGAGAAAAACAGTACCAGAAAATGATCAGTACCAGCTGATAAAAACGAATAGGAATTGAAATCTTACAGCTAGAAATTCTCTGAAAATCAGCGTCTCTGGAATCTTCAGCGTCTAAAGGAGAAAACTACTGAATAGATCGAAATTGAAAGGTGAATAGAAAAATATGAATAGGAACCTTCTGAATAGGAATTGAAAGGTGAATAGAATAGTTCATGTGATTGAAAGGTGAATAGAATAGATCGAAATTGAAAGGAGAAATTGAACGGAGAAACCTTCTGAATAGGAATTGAAAGATGAATTGAAACATTCTGAATATAAACCTTCTGAATAGGAACCTTCGGAGTTGAAACCTTCTGAATAGGAATTGAAACCTTCTGATCGGAGAAACCTTCTCAAAGCCCAGCGGGATTGGTAAAAAAATCGGGAAAATCGAATAAGTGAGAGTTATGCAGGCGGGGATTGGTAAATAAGTAGGCGGGGATTGGTAAAATCGAATGGAAAATCGGACAAGAAGGCGGGATCGGTAAAAAAATAAAGCCACGTCAGCGATCCGTGTGATCGTATTCCATTGGCTCCCAGCAGGATCTAATTAATTTCTGCGCAGTGGGGTCCGCGGGTCAGAGACGAAATGTCTGAATTTCTTATAAGACAAGAGTGTTTAAGTAACCCTAGATATATATGAAAAAAAATTATAAATAAATGTTTTTATTTTTGTAAAATCTTATTTTCCTAAAATAATATTTATCTAATAGATTTTTAGAGGGTTTGATCATTTTTTTCCCATTCATAGGCATGAAACAGTTTCGGACCGTTCGTTTTCACGGGGACATTCAACGGTCGATCTGCAACAAAATAAGTCGAAATATTATTGAAAATGATCAAGGTACCATATTGAACGCTAAGGTCGATCTGCAGCAGAAGTTTTATTACATTTGAGCTTCAATCGGACACGAAATGTTTACGGCCATACGATTCTTCAATTTTGTATTAACTAGATGGATGGGTAAACCCCAAAAAAAAATGACTAAAAAATTCATGAAATACATTAAATGCAGTGCTCTTTGATTTCAACGGTCCCGATCGGTCAACGGACCACGTCATTACGTGCGCCTTCATTAACTTACAGAGCAAGGGTACATGTTTCATGAAAGTAGAACTCTTGCTTTGTGAGACTGTGAAGAACCAGAAAAATAGTTCGACCGTTGATCGATCGGAACCGTTCAAATCAAAGAGCACTGCACTTAATGTATTTCATGAATTTTTTAATCAATTTTTTTGTCGTTTACCCATCCATCTAGTTGATAGAAAATTAAAGCATCGTATGGCCGTAAACTTTTCGTGTTCGATCGAAGCTCAAATATAATAAAAATGCCGAACTTTTATATTGGTTGCGTTCAATATGGTACCTTGATCATTATCAATAATATTTCGACAACTTTTGTTGCAGATCGACCGTTGAATTCCCACGAGAAAACGGACGGTCCAAAAATGTTTCAAGCTTTTTAATGGGAAAAAAATGATCAAATCATCTAAAAATGATGTTGGTAAGTATTATTTTGCCTTATAAGATTTTACAAAAATAAAATATTAATTTAGAATTTTTTTGTAATATATTTACGATTAATATCATGCTGCACCTCTGTAATGAAAAACGGATTATAAAAAATTAAAATACATTAAAATAATAAAAAATTATAAAAAACCAGAAAAAATCTTAAAAAAATTCCAAATAATAGAAAATTGAAAAAACATTAAAATAAATAAATTACAAAAAACTAGAAAGTAATTTAACAAAAATTTATAATTAAAAATTAAAAATTACAATATTATATAATAAATAAATAAAATAAACATTAAAATAAGACACATTATCTAAAAAAATCTAAAAGAAATCCAAAAAAAAAATCTGACAATATTAGAGAAGGGAATTGCCATCATTTGTCATTGGGAGAAGAGAATAGTCAAGGTACAATATTAGAGAGAAATGCTATCATTGTTTTTCACATTGGGATAAGATGCCATATATCTGCCAATATTAGATGTCATTGGGATATTGCATCATTGTTTTTGACATTGGGCTAACTGTTGTTAATCGGGACGTTACGGTTCGTAATATTTCCTGGACGTTACGGTTCGTAACATTTTCTGGACGTTACAGTTCGTAGCATCCTCTGAACGTTACGACAGGTAACGTCTATGTTAGATTTCCAAATCTGACGAATTCTTTATTCTATGTCAACATTAATTTAATATTTTTTCAAAAAAATAAAAATTTCGGAATATTAGAAACCTTATTATTTGGAAAAACATAACTGAAGACGTTTTTGACATTGGTTTTTAACATTGGATTTTAATAGTTGGAAAATCAAAGACGTTTTTGATATTGGTTTGCAATAGTTGATTTTCGACAATATTAGAGGCCATCATTGCAAAGTACACCTAATTTGATATATTCTACACGACCAACAATCTCCACGAGCAACAATATTTTGTCCATCATTGCAAAGTACACAATATTACAATCCAAATCAGTTCATTAATGGATAACCAGAGGCTCAATATGACAGACCAATTTGTCCCATCAATCTGATCAGTGCTCTTTAAAATAAAAAAATTAATGTACAAATTATCAAGTATCCACTATCTAGCTCCTATATACATTGAATAAAGAATGTTGCTTTCTTCTTGAATGAATATATCAAAGCAACACTGATCAGATTGTTAAAAGACAGACATAAATTGCAAATGAAGTTTTCTTCCTGAATCAAAAATGGAGCAAAGTTCTTGTCACTCAAATTAGTGCAACACTATCTTCATCTCATCTCGGCATTGTTACATATCTTCTACTACAAAATTCAAACAATTCAACAAGAAAGTAAGGACCTTTTTCCATCTCTTTTCATCTCATTTGTTTTTTATTTTTTAAGTCTGACTTCTTAAACTTAGAACTTAAGGACATTTTTTTTACAACTGCTCAAGTCCTTTCTTCTACCTCTGATAAAGGACCTTTTTTTAAAGTCAGATTTCTGAATTTTTTTAAACAAATTTTTAAGTCTGATTTTTTTCAGTTCTTTTTCTGGGCTATATGAAATAAGGACATTTTTTGGACCACAATTATTTTACAAACAATATACTCAAACAGCAATCCTGAATAGGACAATTGTGTGAAAAAAGCAATAGTCAAACAACCAAAATTACAAAAACTATTGTATTTAGGGGAAGAAAAGAATACCAGTCATCTCTTGGAGGGCCAAAACGGTCATTGTCTACCAATTCCCACCGGCTATTTGATGTAGTCGCCAATCCTGAAAATTGGAAGAAATTTAAGTAAGTAAAATGCTGAATCTCATCTCTATCTTGATTTAACCTCCTCTACTCCAAAATTCAAACAATTCAACAAAAACAAAGGTGTCAGGCTGGCCATATGTCATCTCCATTTTTTTTTTCGGTTCTCTTTTTTTTTCATCTCTTCTACCACTGCTCAAGTCCTGTTTTTTACCTCTAATATAGGGCCTTTTTTTTAAGTCAGGTGCACATTTTTTAAACCAATTTTTAAGTCAGATTTATAACCAACTTTTAAGTCAGATAACCTAACTGAACTTGAAAAAAGCAAGTAGACTAAAATATCTTACACATTTACTTGTTATTTTACTTAGGATTGCTTTCCTTGTGATTTTTAAATAGTAATTTTATTTTGTAGCATCTATATCCTGCTCATGGCATTGGTGTTTATGGAAGTAGATCGGGCAGCTCAATTCGTGCTTATGCTCGACGGCTTAAAACCCGAACAGAGGAAAAAAGTTTCAGATTTAGGGTTTGGCTGTCTTTTCAAATTACATCCTATCCTGATCAGCCGTGTGTTGATAGCAACACTCAGCAAAGTCTACCAATCGGATGTCCAAACATTTCGTCTTGGTGAAAAGAATGTGGCACTCACCCCATGGGATGCATATTGTATCATAGGTTTGAGAGATGAAGGCATTCACATCGACATGTTTAAGAGAGAAGCTCCAAACGAGGATCTTTCCAATCAACTTGAAAATCCTAATACCCACAACATCTCTTTTCGCGATCTTAAGTCCCGCATTTTAAAACTTGGCACAACGGATGAGAACTTTGTTAGATGTTTTGTGCTCTTGATGATTGCTGGACTCCTAGCCCAACCGGTGGATGATCGTATACCATGGGAGTATGTTAGTATAGTGGAAAATGTCGATCTCGTATCTAAGTACAATTGGGCCGAGTTCACCGTATCGTTCTTGCATCGCAGTATCAGACGAAATAAATCTACAAAGATGCGCCTAGAGGGCAACTTCATATTACTCCAAGTAATTTTCTAACTCTGGTTTGTATTATGACTTTTCAACTTTTATGGTACTAACTTTTATGGTACTACTGTTAACCACAAGTTAGAAAAAGAATTTATAGAGAATTAAATACTATTATGGTTTGCTTGTTACTTGAGAAATGTAATTAGGGAGCTGCTGGACAGCACCTGATTTGTATCGTTTTAGATCAAATACTCATTAACTTTTTGTGTCACGTGTGCTTTAATGTAGTTGTGGTACTATGAGCATGTACAAGAAATTGCAGCCAACAACTATTTCGACCAAAATCGTCCCTTAATGTCCAAATGGACCCGTGAAAAGATGAAATGTAGGGAAGAATATGAGCGTCGACATGGACGGTTTCACGGAAATATAATTCAGGAGCTTACAATTTCAGAAGTTAAAGGAGATAACAATGCATATCCTGATGAGGTCCAAGTTACCATTTCCTTTTTAATTATGAGCCTTCTTTGGAACTTTTTGGCACACAGTAGACATCTTCAATATGTATTTTTTTTGCATAAGTTTAGTTACTGTTTTTTTTCCCTCAACCAAAGCTAATACTAATCTCATTTCAGATAATTAATTCAAATTCTAAGATGGACCACAATAATGTTGGTAAGGACTTTGAGGTGAAGCAAATTAGCAAGGAACTATGGACATCAACCCTTTCAAACAAGGTAACACCGTAATTATCATAGTAGGACTCATATCTTGGTAACAGATTATAACAACCACATGTCTTGCCAACATCATGTAATTTATGCAGAAAATGAGGCATAAATCTATATGGCAGATGCCGACCAAAACTCCAGAGAAAATGACAGAGAATAAAAAGAGACAGGTCATTATGGTGTATGACGATTATGAAGATCAAAGTGAGAAGCCTATACAGAAGAAGACAAAAGAAAGTAGGCTGAGAGAACAAGAGAGACATACATATGGATTCATTCAACCAAAATATGGTATGAAGTTGGCATTTGGTAGTCATACAACTAAATCTGTTATGCATTAACTATAGTAATCTAAATCTACCAATTTGCAGCCATGTTTTTTCTATAACTATTTCAGTCATTTTTATTCAGATATACATGACATCGGATTAACTAAGGATGAGATGGCAGCAGTACAGTATGTGAGAAATATAGATCCTACGGCTGAAATTGTCATAATGAACTGTGAGATTGGGCGTCTTACATTGACAGGCGACGACATGAATTGTCTTATCCGGCCTACCAACGAGACAGGCCCTTTCAAATGGATTAATGATAAGGTACATTTTTAAGTCAACCTTTTTCTTAATTCATGCATTATGAGACCAGCATTAAATCTCACGTCGATTTTAATAGGTACTTGATTGTGGGATCAGCATTATGGACCCTACTCGGCACTGCCTCCTCCAAGTTATGGCAGTGGATACGTGCAACACTTGTGTGTACGCTCAATCTGAACTAAAAAATTGTACTAATGGACGGGATTTAAAGAGGTGGGCACAAACCGGAAGTCAATTTCTGAATAGTGATTTGGTACGTAGATGTAAATTATATGATTTTTTTTCTTATCTACGTTGGAAGAAATATTAACCCGTTTAATGAGGATGTTATTATGTAGGTCTTCTTCCCTATCAATCTTCATAACCAGCATTGGTACGTAGGTGTCCTTAATCTCGGATTAAAACAGTTTCAAATTTTGGATTCTAAAGCTAAGCATTCGAGTCTCTATACCGAGTGGACGCTCAATTTGGTTAGTGTTTGGGAACTATATATATGTTTCGTACAACATTGTGCATTATTACAATTACTAATTTACTTGTAAAATTGTAGCGCAATGGTATCCAATTTTTGATCTCTCTTGCACTCGACACCGACAAAGCCCTACGGACCAAGTACTTGCACCTAAATATTACCGATTGGCCTGTGAAACTGATTGAGGCTCCACAGCAACAAGATAATCACTCTTGTGGTCTATTTACTTTAAAATTTATTGAATTATGGGACGGCCATGATAAGATTAACTCGGCTATGGAGGTAGTTATTTCATTTATAAAATTCTACTTCAGTTTTTTGTTTCACTATACTAATTTTGTTGCATACACTTATTCAGGTACAAGCTGATCTGTTTCGAAAACAACTCGTTTACCACCTAATTTTTTCGGAGAAAAATATACTAACCAATGTCCAAGACGATATTAGGAAAATGGTCCAAACATGATGCTGAATCAATAGACAATTTAAATCTATTATTATACTACATTTTTTGGGCTGATGCGTGTGGGTTAGTATTAGGAAAACGGTCCAACGGACCAGATGGGTTTGGTCAATCAGCATTTTTGGATGTAAAAAGATGAATTCTAAAATTAAGTTTGAAACCAGAGAAGGGAGAAGAGAGAATGCAAGAATTTTTATTAATTTCTTGATTAGCTTGTACAAGCACATATCATGCCTATTTATAGGCCATGTTTAATTCCTAGTTAACTAGAGTTAGACTCTTCCAATCATAGTTCTAACTGTCAATACTTACAACCACTTGAGAACAGTAACTAACTTTCCTAACAACATCGCTTATTACTAATCCTAACAGCTTCTATTTTGTCTAAGCTGTATTACCATTACTAATCCTAACAACTTCTAAGTGAAGAGGATAGAATGCACATATGCCTACGTGTATTACCATGACAATTTGGAGTAACTAGCTATAATAATAATAATAAATGGATTTGGTGATAATATATACCTACCTGTTTAAAGAACTGCAAAATATGATTCGAAGGATCTCGCACGAACTCGTGAATTTCCAACTTGATGGTCTGACTCGCAGCACCCACTCTCCCTTGGCAGTATCTCATATGTGCTACAGTTACATAAGATCTGACAAGGGTGAGGAAAAATTAACAGGAAATCCCCTATGATTGAGTTATTTACATATTTGTCAAAAAAACAGTGGGTTTGTAAAGATGAAAATCCTTGAGCATGGTATTTGACCCGTACACCAGCCCTATGTGTCTGTACCAGACATGTACCAGGTCTAAAATCAAATCAAAACTCAATAGCACCTTTACTGGTACCAGAAATCCCAGAAAAACAGCAAAACACAAATTAAATTGCCAAAAATAGGTATACTGTGAATTAAGTCATGGAATTTTGCAGTTATGTAGAGCATAACTTGTTAAACATCTCCATATAAATTTTTCCCATTTTTGGCCAGTAGAATAATTTTGGTGAATTTTACAATCTCACCGTTTCAAAACCCTAAAACTGTCAAACCAGTCAACACTGACCCAGAAACTGCCTCTCACTAAACTAAGCATTAAAAATAGTTCTCATGTGCAAAAATTCTAAAATTTCACGAGTTCAGAGATTTTGACCTTGCAAGCATCTCCAAATAAGGGTATCTCATATGTGCTGCAATTCATTACAGATGCAAAACCTGATATAAATAGAGAAGATAAATCAATTAAGTATCACATACAAGATATTACAGCAATATAACTTAAGCAAACTAATTAAGCTTGAATTGCATTTCCTAGTAAGCCCCTACTCTTTTGAGAGCTGCCAAGACAAAAGTAAAAAATTACATAAATAAGATTGAGAGCTGCAATTCCTAGTAAGACTCTACTGAGGCTTATGGGTAAATAACAATCAAGGGTGAGAACCAAGGTCCAGCCAACGAGAAATTGACTATTTGCCCCAGACTTTCGAACTACTTGAAACCCGACATGTAAAACACATATGACTTCATTCCAATTTAATTTGGAGTTGTAACAAAAATAAAGCTCAATATATAGGGGAAAAGCAGCAAACATTTAACAGAAACAATCTTTGCCATCCTTTTAATTAAACACAAGAACAAAAGGAGACAGATAGTTAACTAAAAAACCAGCCATACAATTTCAGGGACCAGATTGGGAATCAAGTGAACTTAAAGGTTCACTAGTTACTCAAAATGTCAAAAGATTGAAGTACCTAGTGCAGCCAAAGCTTGAACTTCCATCAATGCTCTTTTCCTAAAAAGTATAACATAAAATGTCAGTTTTTTTAGTAAAAAAAAACTGATTAAAAATTGCTCCCAATGGAAAATCCACTCTCAGGGTGTTAGTAATAAGGGAACATATTTTGCATTAAGGAAGCATTAAATGGGGAGGTTTGTAGCAAAGGTGATGTATCTCTATGTTTATTAGGGCAAAGTATGTCCTTTGTTTAGCTTTTGCATTCATGACATTTTTGTAACCGATAATAGAAGAACCTGGCAAAATTTTGGCATCCTAAAAAACAGATCAGCACCTATAGTGTAATGAATTTCGATAGGGTTTTCAGGTATGCACAATACTTGAGATGTTTTTCAAAAAATTCATGTGGAGTTTCCATGATAAAAATAAAAGCAACCTGACAATTTGATCTCCTATCACAATATGCATCAACATGTAATGAGGCCACGTTGAGATATGGATTTTTAATGCAGGGCGGTGGCATGACCCGGCATCTCAGTGCAACTGCACTCTGGGAGACATAGCTGTGCTTCTTCTGTGAATCATCCATTGGACTTCTGGATTTATCTAGCCCATCCTTGCTGGAGGCATCCAGTGTGATTTCCATGGGCTCATATTGTGATGCCAAGTTGGTGGATTGTGGAGCATCTGGTGACAGGTCTAAAATAATAGCAATAACCAATTAACATTTGAAATCAGTTATTAGTAGACAAAAAAATTTAAAATTAGAAGTGAGAAGAATAATAATCAAGCAGAAAAGGAAAGAATTCTGCAATATTTGATAGGTATAGGTCTGGTATATCTGATATGGCTGCTACATTTATCAAATATTGTATTTTAATTCTGATGGTTATATGCAAGCTTGACATGCTTAAGAGTTGCTGAAAATAACAGGCCATAAAATATACTATTTCAACTTAAATAGTATAGTCCGCAAGCCATATATGACATGCACATAATTAATAATATTTGCAGAAGCCAAGCTGTAAAATGAATACCATACTGCTAGAATTGGAATTTACCCCTGGAAAGCCATTTAGAAGATAAATTTCTTTTTTTTTAGAAGTTTCACTAATTAGACGGGGAAGGCTCAGACCTCAGAAAGTCAGAAGCCCTCAATTTTTTCAAATTGGGCCTTAAAAGTCATCCTAATATAAGTCTGCATTGTTTGGTAATTTGGTAAATAAGAAGTATATTTTTGAAAAGGACAAGTATATAAATCAACATACCTCTCTTGTATCTTTTACTTCGTGCAACTGTAGACTTCTCCGGTGATTTTGGGCAAACATTCTCCTGGATATAAAAAGGAATTTATTTTTAACAGAACGGACTTTCACTAAAACTAAAAGAAAAGGGATTCAGCTTCAAAACTGAAGCTTCTCACCTTGTCAAACTCAAGGCAGCTCGTGAATTGTGGTGCATATGGCGTAATGTAGTCTGGTGTACTGCAATCAAAAGAAACTCAGGCAAGAATTCAAATTTTAATTAAGAGGAGATAAAGAACAAGTAATGAAATTGTCCCGGGTTTAGCACTAATTTTCAAAAAATATTTGCTAATTTCGGTCTGTGGCGTCCATTGCTCACATTACTCACACCAAGAGTTTACCCCCAAATATCTATCAGGAAAAACTAAAATAAGATGAATGATTGCAGATCTGAGTTTCGAATTACCAGAATAAATCCTGACTAAGGATGAAATCTCTCTCCTGCAACTGCTGCTGCTGCTCTTCGGGCTCTGGCAAGCAAGAAGTTTCTAGAAGCTTCTGGAATCGGGTGGAAGGACGGAGAAGGGTGACGCCCTCGAGCTGTGCGGTCAGATCGCTAGTTCCCATCGCAACTGGATGCGATGAAGAGTGACGCCCTCCAGGCGATGCGATGAAGAAGAAGAAGGATCGGCTGCTCCAAGTCTAGGTTTGGGTTGCGATCGGGAGGGAGACAATTTCTTGTAGTGAGAGATCGTGAGAGAGATCGCATCGCCTGCGTAGGAGATAGGGAGATCTTGTTTTTGAAATGGGAGAAGCAGAATCGCGGGAGGGTTAGGTCTCGCCACTTTTTTTTGCTTTTGAGATCGAATCTTGTTTTTGAACTGGGGAGAAAGGAGATTGCGGGAGAGGAAGGAGGTTGTGTAAATTTATTTTTTTGCCCTTCCGACAAAAAATCGAGTGAAAATTTATGAACTTAGCAAATTAATATGAACCGTTGGATTAACCACAAATGAACAGTGCAGACGGTAGAATTAGTGCATAGAAGAATTTGCCTTAATATATACTTCATTGTTGTTAAATAACCTCAATTTGCATAAAAAAATGTAACCAGATATAATTTTCGGTTACCAATAGTAAACAAAAAATGGAAATATATAATTTTCGGATATAATTTTCGGTTACCCAATTTTCAAAACTATATCCGGTTACCCAAAAATTATTTTTTACTATTGGGAACCGAAAATTATAACTAACATTTTAACATAAATATAATACAGTTATTAAAAAATTATTACAAATAAAAAAATTAATCCGGTTCCAGGAGAGAAATCCTATAAATAAATATATATACGACAAAGATTTAATGTCTAACTGTACAAAAAAAAAGTCCCAACCGGCTATTTAATGGTCCGGTTGAGAAAAAAATGAGAACCGGTCATTGGATATTTTTAAAAATACCCAGCTAACGTGGATATATTTATTAATTTGTAATTAACTTTGAATATTAATAAAGATGTCGGCTTCTTTAGAGATGATAATGATTGAGCCGTTTGAGGTGGCGTTGCCATGTCAGCAGTGACGAGCCTTCCCTGTTTGTAGCTAATCTCATGAAAAGTCACGGTTAGTTGGTACAATAAATGTTGATATAATTATAAAGAAGTAAAATGTTGATAATCAATTCTACTATAATTAATATATTGATACAAGAAAACTATGGTTGGAGACATTTTGTAGATTGATAGATAGATAATAATTATAATGAAATTTTTAGCATGATGATGAAAACTGTTTGTCTATAATTGAGAAATTATTATATTAAATTAAAAGAATAATTAGCATTGAATGAACTCGTAGGGACAGTTGGGCAGTAGGGCAGACCAAACCTACGTTGACACATATAAGGCAACAGCAGCTTTCGTTTCATGTCACAAAAGTGACTCCAAATAATAATTAATAATAAATAGGGAGCTGATATTGATCCCCAAACCATTATACCAAAAATATCCCCAAAATTTGACTTCAAAGACTAGCGAAAAGACACGAAGATACCAGCGCTCGGTCAACAGTGTAGCAGATTAGTTTTGAACTCTTTATACTTGTTAGCGCAGCCATTCAATTATTAACATCTATTATAATAACATTTTCTTGAAGGAAGTGCTTGCTTTGGTTTTGATCTACTTGTTTAATTATGAACCGAAATTTTCAAAGTTATCACAGTTTACAAAAAAAAATAAACCAAAAAATCATTGTTTTTTGGAAATTCGAAATCTACCACGGTCGCAGAATCATTCTGCGGACTCAAATGCTAAAGACTGCACAGACGTTCTGCGGACCCTTTTTTTTTTGGTGTTTTATCTAATTAAAAGAGGCACCACGTGTACGAGATATCTCAAAGTTTTTTGGTTTTTTAATATTTTTTTTTGTTCTAAGAATGTGTGCCCCCGTTATGAGATATCTCAAAGTTTGAAAAAAAAAATGGGTCCGCAGAACGCCTGTGCGGTCTCCAGCATTTGAGGCTGCAGAATCATTCTGCGGTCGTGTTAGATTTCGAATTTTCCAAAAACGATGATTTTTTGGTAAAAACAATGGTAGTTTTAAAAATTTCGGAATTATGAAGCTAATAATATTCAACTAGCTATTAATAGCTATTATAATACCCTTCGAGTAGAGATTGGTTTAAGTTTTTCATAGTTTGCAGATTGATTTATTTATAGTTTTATACTACTATAACTAGTTATTAATAATGTATTTTTTATTTAGAAATAAAATAATATATTATGCTGAGAAGGAAATGGTTGGAGTGAGTATTCGGAAAAGAGGGAAAATCGAATTTTTTTTCTGTGTCGATTTTTGTAGGTGCAGCTCTTTTTCCCATCCCAAACTCAATTTTTCTTCATTTTCTATTCCAAATAGGGAGAGAAAAGTAGCTGCACCTCCAAAAAACTTCGATGCAGGCATTGGGCCTTTCTGCACCGAAAAAAAATTCGGTTCTCCCTCTGTTATGAAAACCAACTTCAACCATGTTCTTTTCAGCATGAATTCAGAGTAGGTCCGATGCCCATCGGACCTATTTTGGTTCGATGGGTTTTAACTCTACTCGATCTGCATTAAGATGCGTCCGCTTTGCATTAAAATCAGTACACATTTGCTTTAATTTCCATGCACACAAGTCTTAATGCTGTCGAACAGTATTGGAACTAATTGGACTCAAAAGTAGATTCGATGCCCATCGAACATATTATAAAAAATCTCTTTCAGCATATATTATATTATTTTATTTCTATATAAAAAATCCATTAAAATGATGTGCCTTTGGATTTGAGCTATTTATATTTTATACTCGTAGATCATTTTAATAATACTAATTGAACTAGCTAATAAAAAAAAGGGAAGAATTTGATGATGCAGACAAATACGAATATACTGATATCGAAGATGTGAAACTCTTTTTAATTCTCACCAATTTTTATTAATATCCAAAAAAAAAAAAACAAATTATCAAATCTGCCCCCACCCCACACTACAACAAAACAAGTCTTCAGCGACCGGTATCAGCGACCAGTTTAGTCGACAGTCGCTGAAGATCCTCTTTCAGACAATAAAAAATGTAATTAAATTATTTTCGGAGACGACCTCTTCAGCGACCGATTTGTTCCGGTCGCTGAAGGGTCTATGTAAAAACAGGGCAGCGCGCCATTCCTTTCCTCTCTGTCTCCGATCTCCCGCTGTTTAGGTTTGAGATAAAAAAAAAAAAAATTGCGCCAAATCCCGCGCCGCCCGAAGCCCCTCCGCCCGACCCCCCGCTGGAACGCCGACCCCGATCAGCGACCCCGACCCCGACGCTGTGACCCCGCCGCTGGAGATCGGAGTGACCCCGCCGCTGGACCTTGCTGACCCCGCACGAGCGAGACTAACTATCTAACACTGTCAGACGATAAGTTGATGGCACAGTGCGAGATGGACACGTACAAGTCGACGGGGCCTGGCGGTCAGCACCGCAACAAGAGAGAGACGGCTGTTCGTCTCAAGCACCTCCCTTCTGGCATTGTTGCTCAGGTCTTGTTTCCATTTTACATCTTTCAGTAACATTGTTGAAAAATCAATCAATTGGCAAAAGTGTATTACGAATTAGTTTGAATTAGTTTAGGACTTGCAACGAGGATTCATTTTAGGCAAATGCTTCTGTGCATACAAGGACCTATTTGTAAAATGAGCATATTTTTGTTTTCAAAGTTCAAACAGTCGATCCGACCGTTCAACATTTTCTCCATATTACATTGTACTTGGAGGTCAAATTTTACATTTTTTTGAATTTTTTTACTATTTATTAAGATGGGTACAAAATTCAATGGTCTGAATTTGACTAGTTTTGTAAAATACTTAATAAATAGTAAAAAAAATCAAAAAAATGTAAAATTTGACCTCCAAGTACATTTTAATATGGAGATAATGTTGAACGGTCGGATTGACTGTTTGAACTTTGAAAATGAAAATATGCTTATTTTACAAATAGGTCCTTGTATGCTCATTTTATCATTGCATAGTATTATAGAAATCTCAGATTTTGATGTGTTACTACATAAGTTAACTCTCAAAAGTACTGATTTTTAGTCTGTTTGTGCAAAATTGACTGCCGTTTTCCCTTTTTTTTTTTTTTTTTTTTTTGCATTTTTATATATCCGACCAAATTGGCTTATACTTGTATTGTTTCATAGGCAGCTGAGGATAGATCACAGCACAAAAATCGATCATCAGCTCATAATCGATCATAATCTCAATTCTACAATTTCAATCTTGTTTGCTGTAGCAGCTAGCACTTCCATTTATACAAGTGATTCTATGCTGAATTTTCTTTTCTTTATTTCCTTAACAACAAGTTAGTCAGGAATCAAATTGACCTTGAGACTTACTCACCTCCAATAGAGCTCTTTCAAATTCTCCCTTTAAAATCTACTGTTAGAGGATCTGATGTGGGGTCCCAAATTGGACCAAAAAATCCTAAATTTATACCAGTAAGTTCGTTGCTTCTTTTCTTATTTCACATTTTTGCATTATAATATTTGGGTTTGGGAACGGCACGGTACGTGCTGATGAACTTCCCCTTTAAACAGGGAATGCAAGCTTTGCTGGATTTAATATTTTCTGTTGAAGGCTCTGTGTCTGAAGCTGCAAAACTTTTAGGGTACTTGAGCTTTTTTTACTTTTTTCCTTGATGAATTAGTGGCTCATATGTCATATACATAGCGGAGTTTGTTAGTAGATTGTGTATAAACAAACCTTGTATGAAATGCAAAAGAAGGAAAGAAAGAAGAGTTCTACTAGTGCATGCATTATATCCATCCATGATCCATGTGTAAATATCTGGCATGATTCTTTTCCTTATTTTTATGTTTTTTTTTTTCTAAATTTAACACCATTGATTCAGGTTAAGCACAGGGGCTTTATCCAGATTGATTATTTCAGATGATTCTCTTCGTTCGGCTGTAAATGAAATAAGGACCTTAAAGGTAATTCTTCAAAGAAATTTGGGAACTTTTTTTTTTTGACATAAAAGCAACTCACATCCATCTCAAAAAAACACCTCTTGGCAAGTATTTGCCCCAATATATTTTTTAGAATTGTTATAGCATGTGCTTTTTCGTTTCTGTGTGCTGGATAGCTGATGCCTTTCTATTTTTCTGTAAAATTATTATGGTGCTACAAGCAATAATATGAATGTAAAAGTTTTTAACTTGAGCACCATACTACCTAGTACCGATTATTATCAACATAATGTGTACAATTTGTAGGGGTTGAAGCCTTTGAGATGATGATCTGGCAGAAAGTAATTTTAATTTGTTTATTTGTATTTATCATGTAGGATATTTGTATTTTATAATTTTTAACATGTCAGAAATTTAGGTAATTTTAATTTGTTTATTTGTATTTATCACGTAGGATATTGAAGAATAACTAGTTAAAGGCCTATTCCTTCAGAGATTGTACCAATTTGATTAGTATAATCCATTAGCTTGTGTTTTTTTAGTAGTATACCATTTTTTTATTTGATCTGAATGTGATATGTTAATGCTATGCTTGTAGTTTGTATATGTATGATGACATTTCATATATTAAGACATTATACTGTTAGTTTGTATATGTATGATGACATTAACATATTTTAATGAAAAAGAGGAGGGCATTAGATGTGTTCAATCATTTACAAACAATAAACTTTAATGAATTATGTTTTCATTGCTTGGTACGTTTCGTACCAATTGGGAAAAAGAAAAATAACAAAAAAAAGCATAAAAAAAAAACCTTCTGCTACCGATTTTGGACCATCAGAGACCGGCCGATCGGTCTCTGATGATCTTACGCCACGTCAGCACGCAGCATCAGCGACAGAACCAATCGGTCGCTGAAGGAGTCATCAGCGACCGGTGCTTGAAGCTTCAGCGACCGGTGACGTCAGCGAGGTGGTCATCAGCGATGAAGCATCTGCGTCCGAGTCATCTGCTACCGATTTCGGTCATCAGCGACCGGTAAACCCATCAGAGACCGGCGAAATACCCTTCAGCGACCGATTTGGCCGGTCGCTGATGGGTGTGAATGCTGTAGTGCCAAACTTATTTTTAAATCTACCCCAACCGCCCGTCCACTGGGCAGTTCACTTTCCCCACCAGACCGCCCAGCGGCTGGGCGGTTCACTACCCATATCTGACCGCCCAGCAGCTGGGCGGTCCGCTATAAAACCCCTATAAAAGGGGTTTTTCTCTCTCCTGATGAGCACAGTATTCATTCCAAGTTTCCAACAAATTTTCAAAACCGAATGAGAGAAAGAGGGGCGATTTTGAGGCGATTGTGAACAGTAATTCCAGCACAGTAATTCAAGCACAGTAATTCCAGAACATTATTTTCAGAACAGTAATTCCAGAACTCTCATATGTTGGTTGCACTGTATGTGGGCGGAAAGTTTACCCGGGGTGCGGAATGAGCACAGTACACTAAGGAAGCAGCCTACGGCTTCGAGGTAAACGAAAATACCTCATTTGTTGAACTGAAGGGAATAGTGTATGAAAAGATCGGTGTGAACCCCAACCGGTATGATATAGATTTAGCTACCCGGATTAACACGGTAAGTGGTGGTAGACCTTACTATACCAGGTATCCAATAACAGATGAGTCGTTATGGATGAGTGTTTACAACACTTTTAAGTCACAGGGGGTAATGGTAATGGACTTATATTCCAGGAGAGTTCAACGTGAACCCGCGGTTGGAACATCTAGGGAAAATAGAGGTTATGATCACTCAGGTTATGACAATCCGCGTCACTCGAGTTATGACAGCTCGAGTTATGATCACTCGGGTTATGACAACTCAGGTCGTGAGCACTCAGGGTATGACAACCCCCGCCACTATAGTTATGACAACCCCCGCCCCTCGAGGTATGACAACCCCCGCCACTCGAGTTATGAACCGCCTGTATCACCCGTTTATGAGAATTATGTACCTGATTTTACCACCGATCTACCACCACCACCACCTCCTCCTGAAACCCCAATCCAACCCAGATTTCCATCTGTACCACCATCAATACCTATAGTGTCACCCGTTGCTACCCGGAGAGACTTTGACCTTGATGCTGAGCTCGATGCCGTACCACAAAGAAATTTGAAAACAAGTGACGAATGGGAAGGGGATTGGGATTCTGATCACCTGTCAGAAGGTGATGGAGATTATTTACCTAAGGAAGACAGATTTCCGATTAGAGGTCGGACAGATAGGCATTTGTGCCCCATATTCAACGATACCACTGCTTTTGAAGAGGCAGACATCTCATTTTTTGGGCCGCGTGTCAGGTACAATGCAGAGCTTGCTCCGCAGCAGGTTTACGCCAGCATAAATGAACTTGTGAAAAAAATAAATGAGGTCCATGTTCACGGCAACTGGGAGTGCAGAAATGAAAAAAGGGACCGAAGAAGGTTAGTAATTGTTTGTGCCGACAAAGCGTATTGCCACTTTCGTCTATATGCAACCCCTGTGGGTAAGGGCGAGGCATGAATTATTAAGAAGTGTGAACCACCTCACACATGCAAGGCTGCGTCATCAAGGAAAGACCATGCACAGCTTACGGCTTCACTTATTGCCGATGTAATTGAGAATGACGTTAAGGAGGACCCATCGATGAGCCTTAAGGAGGTCGGTAGAGCTGTCAGACGGGTTTACAAGCATGTCGTCCCAAAATACAACAGGTTGTGGAGAGGGCGTGAACTTGCGATTTTACGAATGTTCGGTAGCTGGCATGGTTCATACAACTTGCTTGCACCATTGCTGCAGGCCATAGCAAGTACAAATCCCGGCACTGTCTTTGAATGTTGGAATATAAGCGTACCGACTGTCGACAACGCGTTGAAATTCAAGGCCATAGCATGGGCGTTCGGTCCATGTATACAGATTGTGCCATACATTAGACCGGTCATTAGTGTAGATGCATGCTTCCTGTCTGGCCGTTACGACGGGAGACTGCTGATCGCATGTGCATATGATGCTGAAAACCAGTTGCTGCCTTTGGCCTTTGCAATTGTTGAGAAGGAGGACGGGAAAAACTGGAGATTTTTCATGAGGTTCGTAAGAAGACAAGTGGTTGGCGACCGGTTCTTTTGTGTCATATCAGACTAGCACAAAGGAATCAAATATGTTTTTGATCGCCCATATTTCAGGTGGTCGACAGCGAACGGCGATTGTGTGCACAGGTTGTGTATGCAACATATTACAGACAACCTACACAAGAACTGCAGACCTGAAAAATGGGTTGCAAATACATTCAGAATTGCTTGCAAGAAGAAGAAGCCGAGAAGGGTGGAAGAGATGCTCAAAGATTTTGCCAAGGTATGTATATTTTTATTTGTTGACTTATATTTTCTGAATTATTTACTTAAATTTTCTCATCTGAAATTTTTTTTTTGACAGTACTGTCCAAAGGCAAATTTGTACTTACTCAAGGTGAGAAAAAATAATCCCGCCGATCTTGCTGAGCCACCCGCATATGAGAAGATATTGCAAGCCCATGATGGAGGTTTCCGATGGGGAATTATGACCATAAATGGGTCTGAGTCCTTGAATGCTGTTTTCAAGCAGAGCCGGCAGTTGCCCGTGGCAGCAATTGTGGAGAACACCTTCTACAAGTTAAATGCATGGTTTTTTGCACGGCGTGTTAAAGCCCTCGAATTACTGTCCAGGTATGTATATTTTTATTCAGAGATTTTGCCAAGTATATATTTTTATTTGTTGACTTATATTTTCTGAATTACTGTCCAGGAGTCAAACGTTTTCAACAAGGGTGTAGGAAAAACTAAGGAAACATAGGGAGAAAGGTGCAGCTATGAGAGTTGTCCCGTACGGGGAGAACCAATTGGAATTCGAAGTGCACTGTCCAGATGAGTTTGCTCCAACCGGCCGTAGACCGGATGGGACTATGGAGTTTGTGAAAATGATGTTCAAGTATGTTGTTATTTTTGCACCTGACAATACTGTAACATGCACTTGCCAAGGAATCCAGTTGGCCCACCTACCTTGTTCTTATGTTATGGCGGTGTGCCGAGAGAGAAACTTCTCTGAGGATGATTATGTCGCAGACATGTACTGTACCGAGTACCTACGAGTACTTGGGGTGCATCTTTCCATCCTTATCCCAACCAGTATCAGTGGCCGCCCTATGTTGGTGATAGAGTTTGTCCCGCAAGCAGGTGGATCAGAAAAGGAAGAAGACCCCACAAGCGTCAAGTAATGAACATGGACGAGATGGAAGGTAGGCGAATGGAACATCATGCCCGCCGTTCAACAACTGACAGGCAGCGAGCAGGTACGGTTGATTTTATTTATTTACTTATATTTTATTTTGATTTTATTTCAACTGGAATGCAATGTAGATGCCATTAACGAAGCCAACGAAATAGAAAAATGCTAGAGTTGTTGCTGAGGCTACCGGTAGTAGCCACCGCACTCATGAAAGCCCAGGAACCGGTAGTAGCCATGGAGAGACATCCGGTAGTGTCGCACAACCAGCTGCATCCAGACCCAGACGTCGTATTTTGAGTTTGTTCGGCTGTCGTCGCTGATTACCAAGTTTTGTTAAATTATGTTATGAACTATTTTAGATGTATATTGTGAACTATTCTAATTGATAGTTTGTGAACTATGCAATTTTTTATTTGCCTCGATTATTTTATATGTTTCATTATTTGTTATTTTTATTACTTAATTACATATACAAAAACTAACAACATAAAATATAAACAAACACAAAACTGATGAAATAAAGTCTACAACATAAATTCCTAAAAATAACAACATAAATTCCTAAAAAATCTATTTCTTACAACGAGCCTTGAAAGTGCATGGAACAAAGTCATCATCAGAGTTTGTCTGATCTGGATCAGTCACAGCAGACGAAGTGGTAGCCTTACCAGTACAAGGAACAAACTCGTCGTCCGATGCTGGAGGCTCTGGATCAACTTCCTTCTTTTTCAAACCAAAGCCGTAGGGGTTTTTCACAAAGTCATCGTTTGAAATTTCATACCGACCATGTCGTTTACTCCATTCCTCCATCTTACATGTCTCACAATTAAGAAAATCATGACATACTTGACACTTGTACTTTTTTCTCTCGTTTTTACCTCGATCACTAATAGACACTCATCTCGCTACGCCACGATCTCGTTTGCTCGCTTTCTTACCTCGTTTGTTACTGTCCATACCTCTACTAGCCTCAAAATGACTCAAAATCGCCTCTCTTTCGGTTCTGGAAATTGGGGAATGAATACTGTGCTGCTCAGGAGAGAGAAAAACCTCTTTTATAGGGGTTTTACAGCAGACCGCCCAGCTGCTGGGCGGTCCGATCCGGGTAGTGAACTGCCCAGCTGCTGGGCGGTCAGGTGGGAAAAGTGGACCTTCCAGTGGATGGGCGGTTGGGGTAGATTTAAAAATAAGTTTGAGGTGGGAGCAGATTTGATAATTTTTTTTTTTGAGGTATTAATAAAAATATCGGCACAAAATGACAAGGGACGATAGAGAGAACATCCTGCTGAAACAAAGAGATCAAGGAATTTTGATCCAGTGTAACACCTGACCGTGTACAGTGTACACAAATGCGTATCGGACGGTTCTAATTGAGCATCGAATTGAATTAGTCCGATCCACTCCTTAAATTTTGGTATTTGAGTTTTGAGATTCTAACATTTATTATCATAAATGATAAATATAAAAATATTCCAAATAATGAAAATTAAAAAGTTCATATTCCTAATTATCCATAACGTCATACTGCCGTGGTGAGTTGCTATTGCGGGTCAGATGTTTTTGTTCTTTGACCCACTACATGAAAGATATTGCTAAATTTGTCGCAACTCACAAAAGGACTTGAATGCGCCAATGTTTTTGTTCTTTTTCTTATGACGTAGGATTAAATTACGTTGAGACATGTGGTCATAAAATTGGAACCGAAATTGGTATTTGTTTCCTCTTGGTAGATGAGATGTCATATTTCCTAAATATTTGGCAATGTGACATATGTCGGAATTTGATTTAAATATGTTTTATCATGTTGCTTCACTTTCCTAAAAGACCTTCCAACTGAACGAAATGAAGAGATTGGAATATGATATTCTTCTTAATTAAACTATAGCATATTGAGTTGGGAGGACAGAAATGATAATTTTACAGTATAATTATTATTGTTTAAATCTTCAATTGCTAAGAAACATAAGAAGAGAGTTCAATGTCTCCATATATATTTTGTGACTTCTCATTTTTTATTTTATTTTTATATTAATCAATAAGTTGAAAAAATTAAAATAGAAAATTATCTACGTTAGTCTATTTTTGCAAGTTTTTTTTTATCAAAATAAATTCAAGATGTTGTATTCTTTTTATGTGCACACAGAAAAATATATAGATCATATCTAATAATTTTTTAATAATTTTTCGAACATTTAAGTATTTAAGTTGAAGTTATTAAAATTCACAAAAAGAAAGATATAATAAAGATAAAAAAAATATTATAAACCATTGGAATCCTTCTTAAAAAATAATAATAAGTATTCAAAATTTCAGAAGCCTTGCCCTGCTTTGTTTGAATGAAGCTCCGCCGGCTCGGCTCACTTGATTTACTATTTCGTGTCTGTTGTGTCCGAAAATATTTATGATGCTCAGAACACGGAATGCAGCCAATGAGCAAATAAGTGGGGCCCAAGGAAAATATGGTGCAATAACAATGTGATGTTTTCATTTGTATTTCCAACCATTTCAAAAAATATTCCTGATCTTACCAATCTATTAAATAAGTATTTATTTATTTAAGACAACAAATATGTTGATTTATAAAATATCTTGTCTAATTACAATCCAAAATAATAATGTCTAACTATATTTTTTTTTCAAGGCGTATCAAATGTCTTGTGTGCGGCCTACGGGCCATTTCTCAAAAAAAAAAAAAAAAAAAATTGTCTTGTGTGAAGTGGGGAATAAAGGTTTTAAAGCATGTCATTCCATAACTAAGCAACTTTATTAACATAGTGATAGGATTAAATATAAAATTAGAAATACCAACAGTTGGTTTAATATTAACAATACATTGCTCAAATCACAAGCTAAAAATTTATTTCGAATTATTTAAAATACTTGGTAATATCTATTAATCAATACATAAGGGAGTAATAATTAGGCAATACCCGGCTTATCTTTCTCCGAACTGAATTGGAACAAGAGAATAATTATGATGGCAAAACTAAGTGGATTTTAACGAAGGATATTGTTGGTAAGGAAATAAATCTGACATGAACCTGTTATCCCGATCTCAACTATTCAAAATTTTCTATGCATGAATCTCAATGAAAAAAATCTCAAAAGAAATCAACGGTTGATTATAGCTTTAAAAAAGAAGAAGATCTGTTCGGCTCCAAATTGAATACCGATTTTAACAGCGCACCTTTTACTTTGCAGTGCAGTACAGTTTGGAATTTTTTTTTTTATAAAGGGAGATTAATATGGTGTTCAGCTTTTGTAGGTTTATTGTAGAAACTAATTAATGAGAGTATCCAGAAACTGCCACTCGCTTCGGAGCTCTTACGCCCTTCGACAACTTGTGAGAAATTTAATTGGGCCGAATATGACTGGACTACGGGCCGAGGTCACAACATCTTTTTCTTTGCTTAATTCCTTCTACTACTCAGGCCCAATAATACTGGCACTAAAAGTGAAAATTGCAGGCGTTATAATTTTTAAATCTTCCAAGCGCTTGAATTTTTTTTTTAACAAATCATAATATATACGAAAAAAAAATGAAATTTAGAGAACTAATATGATGATTTTTTTCTTTTACAAAAGTCATAAGTACTTGATAGCAAAGCTAGAGTGTGGTGTGTTCACCAAGAGAGGTTGGTGAGCACAACTCCAAAAGTTAATCAGATTATCTTTAAGTGACGAATTCAAACTGTTGAAATCTATCTACTTCATGAGTGATGCATGAACATGCAAAATTTTGAAAGTTTGGTATTCATTTAGTACAAAATCAAGCGGTAAAAAAAATGAACCTTCTATAAATTATTTTATAAGTTTTATGTATTCATTTTTCATCTTTGTTTTGACCGCTTGACTTTGTACTAAATGAATAGGAAACTTTCAAAATTTTGCATGTACATGCATCACTCATGAAGTAGATGAATTTTAACAGTTTGGATTCGTCGTTTGAAGCCAATCTGACTTTTAGAGTTGTGCTCACCAACTCCTCTTGGTGAGCACACCACACCCTAGTTTTGCTCAGTACATAATAGGCTATTCGGTATCTCTCATTTATGTCCAAGGGGTACCGAATAACCTATTGGATACCTCTCCATGCCACATTTTTTCACCATTAACTGTGTGTCTTTTTGTTGAATACTGTACCGAATAGGCTATTCGGTACAATAGTTTTTTCTTTTTTTGTTTTCAGTTGCCATCTTTTTTGTTCAAAATAAATTTATAATTTCCTTGTACTCCATTTGAAACTTGTTCTTCTTTCAAAACTCTACAAATCTATGTAATTGGAATAAAAAACAAATGAGTAAAGAGTGTGGAGAAAAAAAATATATTGAGGTAACCTTATGGTTTTCAGATAGGAAAAGGGAGGACGGAGAAAGAAAGAAGAGAAAATAGAAGAGAATAGGAGAGAGAGAACCGTGTGAAGGAGTTAAAAATTGTGGTAAAATGGTTGGGACCGAATAGGTTATTGGGTACATGGAAGATATAGATATGAATCTTCTGTAGACACTGTAAAATAAAAGAGTAAAACTGAGAGACCAAATATTACCGTACCTCTTGAACGTAAATGGAAGGTACCGAATAACTTAGTGTGGAAAAGTATTGATTTTCTACTACCAATAAACTTATCTGATAAATGCAGTAATTTATTAAATAATTATTAATATTAAGAGAAGGTTCAAATGCTTTCACTTGTGTCTCAATTTTAAAAATTTTATAACTTAAAATTGATCTTAGAGAAAACGTAAATAATTATGATATGTTAACATTATTTTTAATTGACATCAAGAGTTATATTCTAATGTGGATAATTTATTAATGTTTTTAACTTATTAATTTATATAAAAACAAAATAAAAGAATTGATAATTTTTATTTGTGTGAAAAATTAAGGAGATATGATGGAGATATTACAAGTATAGGCATTTGATCTCTCTTGACCATCTATCAAATGATTTGAAAGGTTAATGATTCAATTTTACCACTTGATTGATGATCAAATAATTTCTAGTTACACTAAATTTCATACATGACCTATTTAAACTAACATAAAATAATTATATAACTTTCTCACAGTTGTAATGTACAATTAATTGATTGTGAAAATTCCTTTCCTTTAAAAAACACAAGTTCACATAACAAATTCGTTTACGACCTTGTTATTGTCATGAGTAGTACATATCTTTTTATTTTGGCAACAGGTCCGTAGGATTTCATTAACACAAATTTAAGGATCACATAGGGATCAGTGTACAGAGCCAAATTGGCACCAAATAGCAGCACCTTAACCCCATCCAACGGTACCAGTAACTAGAACATGTAACTAAAACCAGCACAAAATAGCACCCAATACCAGTACCTTAACCCCAATCTATTCGTACCAGTATTCGTACCAGTAAGTAGTTAGAACATGTGAGTACCCAATACCAGTACCTTAATCCCAATACCAGCATTCGTACCAGTGAGTAATCTTTTGCATCGGTACCCAGTAACATAGCATGCAGAATCTATCTTCCAGCATACACATTTACATGAACCTACCCGCATCCCATCGTAAGATAGAAAGATTCACATATACCAAGCAATGGTCGATTAACCAACCTAGTAATTTGAAAGTACCCTTGCGAGATGATAGAAGCCGTCAGATAACCAAAGAATATGTACAATGGTAGATAATCCAAAACTACTAGATAACCAAAAGGGCAGTACAAATCTATACTCTCTAAAACATGGTGGTAATTGTACTCTGTATTGTCGCCTCAGGTTCGTTCGATTGGATCAAGATTCGTGAGTGTTATCTCTTTTCGGTTTAGAAAAGAAGAAATGAAATTGGTGTAGTAGTTCTTGTAGTGAGTCATTTCTTACAGATAGCGGGTGGGAAATCAAGGTTCAAAGTTTGGCAGCAGAAAGAAAAGCACAGCAATAGGACACCAACACGTGATGGAACCGGTTTACGTATTCTTCTCAGCCAATACATTAGATTTCGTAAGAGAAATAGATGGACCAATTCCACCCGTTTGAGCCTAAGGGCACTTTTAGGCCGAAAATTCCAACCGTTTGCTCTGAGAATGAATTGGCAAATGATTGAACTAGAAGCAGTACATGTCAATCAAAGATTGCGCTTTGTAGTAATATGTTTTATATCTGATAAGTCATAATTAACCATAATTTTTCTGTTTAAAGAGTCACTCATGTTATGTTCTTTCTTATGTAATTATGAAATGCTCCTAAAACAATAATATTTAAGGCATTTATAGCTAGAATTTTGTTAATTGCCCGATTTTCTCTCTATTTTTGTGTGTGTCATGGTTATGTTTATTGTGTGTTTCTCTAAGCATCTCCTCGGTGCTTTTGCTTCGCCAACATTTACCTATATCTCTTTGGCCGGTATAAAACTATAGTGATTTTTTCAGAAATGAATTGTACAGTATTCTGATGAAAATCATAGCTCAAACTCTATCGATTCTTTTTTTTCTAAATATTGAGTTGATTATTCGTTCATGAAGCACTACCTTTTTTCTACATTATTGTGTTAATAAAAAATCTATTACAATTTTTTATAACTTTATTGCTTTCTATTATTTAGCTATTAGATATAGGTAAATAATTACGGAGCTGTAACAAAATTATAATAAACGATTTATGATCTTTTTGGAGTCCAACTATCTCACTAAGGAGGAATAGGGCTGTCAAAAAAACTCGTAACTCGTAGTTCATTCGGGAATGGCTTGAAAAAAGCTCTTGATTAGCTAGAGGGGCAGAGGTAGGATTTTGAGTAATGAAAGTAAAAAACATACAAAAAAACTGTGAAGAGCGGTGATATTGGAGGAGAATTTTTGTGACAGTTGAGTGTTGGATGGAAGAGAGAGAGAGTCACACAGACATATTAAAAGTTGTGAGCTTCTCAACTTTAGGAAAAAAAAATGTAAAATGGTACTAGTTCTCAAGTTGTATACATTGTATAATAATTTATTTTTTTTCTCGAAAATAAATGAAGGTCAACCATACAAAATTTTCACAAATTTATGAGGTTTATTTTTAAGATACTCATAACATTTAACTATAAACTATACAACAAAAGTATATATAATAATTAGTTTATGAAATTGAAAGGAGTCAATTGACCCCCATTTGATGAATGTCAATCCGTCCTAATTAGCTCGTATGATTTTAACTCGGCTCATCATCAGCAAGTTTAAATTTGGCATAGCTAGGCTTCGACTGGCTTGGCTCGGCTCGGCTCGTTTGTTCATTGCAAAAAGAAAATAAAATTATTTGTCGATTGTTTCACTATTTGTATTTGTGCTCATAATAAGAGAATGAAACTCGGTGTAAAAAGAAGACAAAATTCTTTTTCGGCTCGTGGTTTATGAGCAACTCACAATATCAAAATGACAAAAAAAATTAATCTATGTGCGACTCACAATACCCGATATTTTTATTAATAGAAATAATAATAAAGAAATGTCGATATAGAAGAACGAATCCGTCGGAATTTTAAATCTAACAAAGACGTTATTTTCGGTAACGTCCTAGGGGACGTTACCAACGATAACGGCCCGATAAAACTGATAAAATCGCTAATTGTCGCGGCTAATCCCTGGACGTTGTTAAAGGTGACGTCCAGCGAAAAAAAAAAAAAAAAGGGGGGCCGTCGCCAAAAATAACGGCCTGCGGAAAAAAAAAATTATCCTGAGGCCGTTGTCAAAGATAGCGTCCAGAATCGGAAAAAAAAAATGTTTGAGGCCGTTGCCAAGGATGACGGACTGTCGGCA
This sequence comes from Carex myosuroides, assembly GCA_028015225.1. Taxonomy (NCBI): domain Eukaryota; kingdom Viridiplantae; phylum Streptophyta; class Magnoliopsida; order Poales; family Cyperaceae; genus Carex; species Carex myosuroides. The sequence continues at coordinate 5,549,331 of CM051471.1, forward strand.
GTACAGGGAAAGCGACTTGGACGTTATCCTTGGTAACGGGCAGAATGATGAAGGCTGTTCCCGGGTCCCAGCGGAAAAAATTTAAAAATCTGGACGTTGTATTCGATAACGTCCAGACAGCCTATAAAGCGCTCCCCTCTCTCGCTGAAATTTATATAACTCTCTCAGAATCTCCTCTCTCGCTGAAAATCTCTCCTCTAAAAAAAATAAATAAATAAAGTTATGAAGAATAAAGAAATCGAACCGGAAATGAATTCATAGTTAGTTGGAAGCCAATGTTGATGTGGAGGAAATGCTGAACAAAGAAGAATAAAGAAATCGTCAATAAAGGTAAATTTTCAATTATATATCATATATTTACGTTTATGATTTAATTAGATGAATATCAAAATTATTTTTTATATTAGTTAAAATACTATTAGTAATGTTAATGTTAATTTGTAATGTTAGTAATGGTAATGTTAATGTAATGTTGTAATATTAATAATGTCTTCAATTATATGTCATGTATTAGTAATGTTGTAATGTTGTAATGTTAATTTGTAAATTTGTAAAAAATATTGTAAAAATATTAGTAATGTTAATGTGTAAAAATATTAGTAATGTTAATGGTAATTTGTAAAAATTAGTAATGTTAATATTAAAAAATAGTATTGTTAATATTAAATAATTTGAAATATATAAATAAATAAAGAAGTTCACATTTTCATGCTTAATTAAATTTAGTTTTTGAAAAAATATTATAAATTTAGTAGTACTTAACGTTTGTTGTAATAATAAATTATATCTAATTTATTTATTATTGTGCAGGTTGAATCATCAAAATAATTAATCATGCTCATGGTGAGAGTTCATTTCGGTGGTGAAATACGGCAAGGTCGTAAAGGAGTGGAGTACACCGAATCTCCTCGATTCACATTGATGGCAACTAGTGAGCAGGGTTGGCATGATGTGAAAGGTGAAATTTATCGCCAGCTTGGATATTCTGAGAGTGAGTACAACCTAAAAACACTTGCACGGGTTAATGTTGGTACAACAACTCGGCGTTATTATGAGATATTAGAAATTGTGTGCGATCAGACGTGGCGAGGCATTTATGACCAAAGTATGTTTGCCAGGACCCAGTATTCTTACGTCGATTTATACATTGAGTTAGTTCCAATTGTCGGTTCGATGCAATCACAATTATTCATTGATAGTGTGGTACCAGAGACACAACCAGACCCTGGACATACCCAATACAATGTTTCACAAGCGGGTCCCGGTCTATTCGAACCCTATCAGACACAACCAGACTCTGGACATACCCAATACAGTGTTTCACAAGCGGGTCCCAGTCTATTCGAACCCTATCAGACACAAAAAACACCGAGGCGTGACCTTTATCTGAGTCCTTATCCCGATGTGAATGACTTGTCACCGCCTGTTCAGGCAGATATGGGTTGGTCAGGGCAGAATAATCAGGACAGTCCATGGGTTGATCCGCCGAGGGCCGGTGGTCCTTGTAATGATGCTGACGACGTACCGCAAAGTGACGACGAAGATGACGCTGACTCATGTGAGGATGATGCCGACTGGGATACCGAACCTGATACAGAAGGGGATGTCCCGCCTGATACTCAGAGACAATCGCAAAGACCACGTGTTCAGGCTCAACATTTTCCCATATCTGATCGCGGGACGAGTCACCCGGTGGGCAGTTTCAATGACACCTCGGGATTTCAGGAAGCAGATGTATCCTACTTCAGCAGGACCCAACACGTACATGATCCACTTGGTGTAGGTAAGGAGTACTCTTCAAAAGAGGCTCTAAAGTTGGCCATAAATGATTATCACATCAAAAATAATATTGAAGTAAAAACTACCGGTAGCAGTAGAACCCAACTGATATTGGAATGCAAGAGCAGCAGGTGTATGTGGCGTTTGTATGCCAAGTCCGGCATATTTTCATCAAAGTGGGAAATTAAAACGAGCAGAGCACCACATATGTGCCAGGCCGATGCTTCTCGCCGCGATCACTCACAATTAACTGCAGAAGTGATTGCCGATGTTATAAGAGAAGATATCAGGGAAGATGTTACAAAAAACATTAAAAGCATTAAAGGGCTAGTCAATGCCAGTTAACAAAAAGAATCGGGAAATGCTTACCAATGACTTCAATGCCAGTTGGTGAGCACGGTGAACACGAGGTCAGGGTCAGGGATGAGAGAGTTGTATACAAAGAACGGGATGGGAATTTTAGTTACAGAAAGGAGACCTTCAAGTACAGGGTCGACATACGTGACGAAAACATAGCAGAATGTGTGTGTCTCAAGCCACAACTTACAGGTATACCGTGCGCCCATGTTCTCGCCATGTGTCGGGACCGGAGATACAACCACAATTTATTCGTGCATCATTTGTATTCCACGACCAAACTCGCTGAAACTTGGAGTGGCCAATTCCACGGCTATGCCAACCAATGTGACTGGCCAACCATACCCGGTCCGGAAATTGTTCCGGACAAAGACAAAATCAAAAAGGGTAGGAGAAAGCACGCTCGTATAGTCATGACGATGGACGAAATGGAAGGAAGGAGAGTTGGACACCAAGCTAGACGTTCTACGTCCGACAGGCGTGCAGCAGGTTTGTTAATTTTATTTTCAATAGCTAATTTTGGTGTCATTCTAGTTGGAAATATCAATTTTCAACGTTATTTTATTGGTTCAGAGGCTTCTTCTGGACGGGGCATGGGACAGCAAGCGAGACGTTCTATGTCTGACATACATGCAGCAGGTTTGTTGATATTTTAAATTTAATTTATTTGTCTGATATACATGCAGCAGGTTTGTTGACACGTCTTGTCTATTTCTTTGCAGGACCCTCTTCTAGTTACAGTCGGAGATGAAGCGATAAAAAACTACTAGTATTTAGTAATTGTTGTTGTTTATGCATAATTTTGTAATTTTTTTGGACATGGTACTTATTTAGTAATTGTTGTCGTTGTTTATGCATAATTTTGTAATTTGTTTGGATATGATTGTGTAATTTTGTAATTTTGTATTTGGGTAAAAATTTGGCAGAGTGCATTTTGTAATTTTGACAGCACCATAAAACCAAAGCACAAAGTCCAAATCCCCAAACCAAATCCCCAACCCGAATAGATCATGCCGAACTCAGCATGACACAATCATATCCCAACAACCCGATCCCACAATACAAGCATACAAGCATACAAGGATCCGAGATATACAAGCACAAAAACAACAAGCATACAAGCATACAAGCACAAAAACTACAAGCATACAAGGACAAAAACTAACAAAAACTACAATAATCATACAAACACAAAAACTAACATAAACTAACAAATGGTCATACAAGCACAAAAACTAACATAAACATCCGTTCATCAAACAACATACACGAAATGAAATACCTACTCAAAAGTGAACTTGTCCGGACTGTGGCGCGATCTGAGTGGGTATCTGCGTGCTGGCTCTTGTTGTTGTTGTCCTCTCCTATGCCTAACGTAGACATTATTGTACGCATCGGCACTGTGTGACGGGGTGCCAAATATGCTCTCGACCGCTGCAGTACGTGGTGTGATGACTTGACTAGGTACCGTACCGTCATATGTACCGGTAGCAACTGGCTCGGGCATTATGAAATGGTCATCCGAACCCTACAACAATCGCCGAAGTCTTTACCAAACATATAGAGACGATTTTTTAAATAAAACTTATAATTTCGGAAAAATTACCTGGTATACCACACTTGGTCCTGTATGACCCGTGTATTGCTCATCGTAAGCAGAGGCATGTGGGTATGTCTGGTGTCCAAACTCATCAAAACCGACAAACTCATTATGTCCCTATAATAAATGTTGTAGTATTGTAATAAACATTCAACGACGAAATTTTAGAATTTAATTTGTTACGAGTTTGGAAGAAATACCTGGTCAACCTGACTTGGTCCCGTGTGACCCATGTGGAACGAGGAATCTTGGACGGGAATGTCGCAGTGTGTCGTGTACTGACCCTCCTGTGTAGGACCTTCCTGAACTGGCTCGTTTTGAAGCAACTCTGTCATAAATTGTGATGTCTCAAGCCAACTCAAGTCGGGTATTTCCTGCAACAAGTATTTAGTACTTAATAAATGTAGAATCAACAATCAACACCAAAATTGTTACATTTTAGAATAGTTACCTGGCCGACCGAACTAGGTCATGTGTTGCCCTGTGCAATACCGTCATGTGAGGCTCCGACATTGACCTCCGGTTCCTACAATACACATATCAGTATATCAATAAATACAACCGATAATTACTTAAGATTTTGTAAGGTTTTATACACTTACCGGATCGACCTGAGGAGGTACGACTCGTGCAAGGTAGTCCATCAATCCGTCATTCGAGTCTAGCCAATTCTCTCTATAGTGGGGATCATCATCTGCGGGCAAGTCAGGGATGGGTTCTTGACCGGGAGGAATCTCACCGTCTGGAATGTCCTCGTAGTTGGCCGGAAGATCGGCCGCTCTCATCATGTCACGGTATTTTGGCTCCATACCATTGTCTCTGAGAAGGCCACAACTTAATCTGAGGAAAAACTTTCCCACCTTTTTAAGAGTCTTTGTTTTGGCACAAGCTATACCGTACGACACCATCTTCACTCCTCGCAGTGCCTACAAAATAAAAAAAAGTTAGTAACATGTATGAAAGATTAATATCATAAAATAAATATTTTGATGATTGAATTGAAACTTACATCACGAGTGCTCTTCGGGGCACTGGGAATGTACCCTACTTCGTTATGCTCATCCCTGTACTCTGGAATTGGATGATCAAGACCTTGTATGCACATTCTCGACAATAAGACATTGTGCATACAATTGTTTTGAAACCAAGTCCGGTATGGAAAAAGCTGGTCGTCCGACCATGGTCCCGTCGGAGCAACCAAGTGATCGGCAGGATGAGATGCCTGTTCTACGTAGGTGTGGTGCTCAACAGCCCAATCTTTTCTTGTCACATGCACAGAATGAATAATGTTATGTAACCGGCGTACCTCGTCCTCGCCTAACGGCGGTGCTACTGGGATGGGCTGTGAAAAGCCAAACTGACGCATCACCCGGCTAGGGTAATGGTGCTCCACTATCCAAAAGTGTATCAGTGGCACAACGGCTAGCCACACATCTCTATCATCCTGAACTCGTGCTGGCAACCGAGATTGCTCCTCATCCAACAGTGCTTTGTAAGGTTCCCATCTTACCATATAATCTTCAAGATCCTGCAGTTGGCTTCGGAAGTAGCTAACTCCAGCCCGATTGTGAGCTTGATTATATGAATGGCGACAGCACCACATCTCCCCCATTGCAGGACACCTGTAATAAAAAAAATTAAGATTCTTAATAAACATAAAACACATTAAATTAAAGTATTGTAAAGTTTCTTGTAGTTACCTTTCTGGATTCGGGTAGCCCCAATGTGGAGTCCAATCAAATTTGCTACGAGGACGTCCGGTCGGTAATCTGGACCAACACCAATGCTGTAGAAGAAGAGTTGGCCCCCACATAGTCTGCGTGTGACGCTCAACGGCAACGCACAAGTTCCTATAGAGTAGTGCTAGAACAACACCACCCCAGTTGTATTGCACCGGTTCGTCAAGGTTTTCAAGAAATTGCAGATACATCACCGGAACCGAATCTCCCAAAGAATCAGCAAAAAGTAAAGTCCCGAACAAGTCCAGTATATAAGCCCGAGTGTACTGGCGTACCTGCTCATCTGTAGGCTCACCCGGATTTTCAGCTGGCATGGCAGCAAATCGAATGCGCAGTTCCTTCAAACATATAGAATATCCGGACGTCGTGCGAACAGCACTTCCATCGGCCGACTGCGATCTCTTCTTCTTTTTAAGCACCGCATCCGCACTCCCAGCTCCAAGAAAATGCTCCACTAATGCACGCGCATTTGTGTCTGCAAACCCGGTTACCGGAGCCCCCTTTATCGGCAATCCCCACAGACATGACACATCTTGCAGTGTGACCGTCATCTCTCCCACAGGAAGATGGAAAGTGTGCGTCTCCGGTCTCCACCGCTCAACGAGGCCAGCGAGGAGCCCTTTGTCAATGTTCATATCATCCATTCGAGCTATCTGATACAAACCGAGACTACACAAGAATCGGTCGCAGCGCGGGTCGCGTGGAATCACAGACCGGTGGTGTCGAACATCCACCCCGGTATAATCCTGTCATTGTTATACAATTTGATTAAAATCAAAACTCGTAATTCAAACATTTATATCTCTTTATTCAAAAACATGTGAATTTTGGATATGAGATGATTCATTGAGTAACTTACTGTTTGACCCAAAAAAAATCGGGATATTGAAATAAAAAATATAAAAAAAAAAGAAATGAAATAAAAAAAAGTATTGAAATAAAAAAATGCGCTGGTAAGCTTTTCAATTGAAGCTGCTTAAATTAAACAACATATATCATTAGATTGGGTTCGGCCATATAAATTAAACAAAGAATTAAAGGCCTAAGCTCAATTGATTTAATAATCGGACTGCTACTTGGGCCTTGATAAAATTAAGCAGCTGCTGGAGTTGAACCGATCAAAACTTTCACATATCCTGCGCAAAAATTGACCCCCTCATTCTCCCTAAACTCGGTTCACGCAAGGTCAATGCAAAATCAGACGTGGTCAGTGAGCCGGCACACCGTAAACCAGTTCTACCCGAGTCCCGCGACATAAAATTGGAATTCAAGCGCAGCGCATATCCAAAAATGACCCCTTCGTTCTATGCAGACTCGGCATACTATAGACCAAGATAGAGCTTATGTGTGGTCTATGGCGAAACAGGTGCACTCAAACCTGAGACATAAAATGTTAAAATAGTCACTGGCGAGGCTGACAGGCAGGCCGACACATGTCGGTGCCTTCTCCTTGGCTGCAAAACGTGAGCCTCAATCCATGGCAAGGCCTTCAAACCGAAATCCGGGCCTTCCAATTTAGAAGCTACCAGTGGTTCAGATTCACTCAATTGTTGGATCAATGAGCTGGCATTTCCCCACTGGCCACAAGGCAACAAAAAGAATGCTTAAATAATAAGCAAACTCTCACAGACCATTGATCGAACATCTGATGGTCATGATAAAAAACCAGTATAGAGGCAGCAAGCCGAAACCCTAATCCTGCCTTATATAAGGCACCCCAAATGCAAACTCCAGATACACTTCATCTTCTCCAGAAAGCTTTGAGCAAGAAACAAGAGAGAAAACCCCATTTTTACACCAAGGCTAGGTTAGAAGCTTGAAGTTTTCTTAAGCAAGGCTAATAGGTAATTAATACCTATGTAATGTAAGGCTCTTGATGAGCAATGTTATGTAAATATTATGTTTTTTAATCGAAATAAAGAAGGGTTTTTTGATGATTTTCTTGTTTGTTCTTCATTACTTTAGCTTTATCCCTCACCTCTTCCTCTTTTATTTTATTTCTAAAACCTTCAAAAATCATGGATGTGAGAGTTGCATAGTTCCTAGTTCATCTTAGGATGAACAAAAAATGAAATATGTAACTTGAGGATCAAATAAAAATATATTTTCCCTTTTTAGTTCCTTTCTTTGCATCTTTCATGAAATAATAATGAAAAAAATATAAAAATGTGATTCTTCTTACCTTTTTATTTACTTTGCATAAAAATATATATAAATATATATATAAGTATTAATATTTATATATGTTAATATTTTATCATCTCTTTTATTTGGAGTTTATGAAATAAAAATAATAAAGTTTTGATCTTTGATATTTTCTCCCCTTCTCTAAACTCTTTTAATTTCTTCTAAAAATAATTAAATAGTAGAAGTATGAGGGTTGAGCCATGAGGTCTCCCTTCATATGAAAACTATATTAATTATTTTGTGAGGATGTTAAAGGAAAAATAAAGTGACAACAAAAGAAAATTAAACACAAGAGGTAGTAGGGTTGAGCCATGAGGTCTCCCCTATTATTCTCTCAACCTAAATGATCAAAGGGCCTATTTGTGCAAAGGGATTAATTTAGTCAATAATTAGTGCATTTACATGCATGAATATTGGCAAGAATTAAAAACTATGTGCAAATGGGGAGAAATTGAAGTCTAAAGTATTAAATGATATTAGCTTTGGCTATGATATGTCATTTGTGCTTTAAACTTGTGATATTTCAATGACCCTCCCTTTTTAGATCCATTTGTGTATGGAAGAATACTTGATTTCCTAAGCCAATATGCTAAAGGAAATTAAATATTCCAAATATATGCAAATGATGGAAGATGGAAGGTTTGAAGTGTAAACAAATGACAAGTTGGATGTTTGCATCTCTAAACCTAAGGAAATCTTAATGACATGTTCTTCAAAAAACATCAAAAACATGATTTTAAACAAAATCAGGGGCTTCTTTGCATAAAACCACATTTTGGCAGATTTTTGGCACCATTTTCGGAATTTTTGGATTTTTTTCTTTCCCTTTTGTTCATTGGTACCAAAGATATAGCAACAAAGGCCATGAAAAGTCCCTAAAAATGATGTTTAATTCATGGAATTAGTTGTAAATATTCTAAATCAGTCCCTAGTACCCTCTGGAACAATGGACCAACATTACACTACAAAGCATGCACCAATGACACAATAAAAGCCCTCTAAAGTGTCAAAATGACCTTCTCTGGTAAACAGTACCTTCTGGACTGGTACAGGGACCAAAATAAAAAATGGACTTCACCACTGGATAGAGGACTTCAAAACACACAAAATGGACATCAAGTTTGCACTTTTCTGACTACATTTCGATTTTATACGAATTTTCAAAGTTCAGATCCAAAAAATAGAAAAACAGCATTTAAAGAAAAAGGGGGCTGCTGTTGGAAAATGGGCAGTATCGAATGACAGAAAAAATCAAAACATAAAATAAACATCATAATTAAATAGAACATTTCAAAACACACAAAATAGACATAAAGATCATATTTTTCTGACTTTGTTTCAAATTGATATGAATTTTTAAAGGTTGAATTGCTAAGTATAAGTAGAAATCCAATAAAACAGCTGCACGGATCTTAAAGCAATCTGAGACCCTCCATTCCGGCGCCATAACAGGATTTGAATGACAGCACGGGCTTTAAAGTCCAGAATACACATCAAATGGCCAGCACAAATCCTGAAGCTCAGCCCACATCCTAAAGCCCAATACACGAATCTAAGAGACCCAAAAACCCGAATCTTAAAGCCCAAACAATAAATAAAATTATAAATCAATCCCCTTTTTATGGAAAACCCCCTCTGATTTCCCAATATTCGCAGCGAAGCCCCTGTAAATTTACAAAAAGGCCCCTGACAGCACAAAACTCTCAAAAATAAGCCCTTAGAGGCCCAAATTTCACATGAAACCTTGTCTAAAACCCAAATCACAAAACCACACCCTTCCAGCTTTGTAAATAAGCCCCTGGAAAAACATAAATATTTACAAATAAGTCCTGTTTGGCTATAACTTCTTCATTTCAAGTCCGAATTGACTCAAACCACCTCCAAATGAACCCAAATTGAACCCTCCATCTTTCTAAACCAAAATTGAGCATGTCCGGACATCAGCCAAGCCCTGAAATGACGAAAATACCCTTTTCTTCATATTTCAATCATTTTCTCTTAAATAAAAAGGTGTAAATAAAGCATAAATATATCTTCTCAAGTACAAATATGTTTATAAATAAATAAAAATGTGTAATAAAGGTATTTTAACGATAATCATTACACCTCATGCATGCACATTAATTAAATACCTAAAACAATGGTAAATCAAAGAAACACACGAAAACCAAGTACATGAGCTTCCCCTTTTAGCCCTTTTATTCAATTCACAACAAATAGGCATAAATCCTGGAATGAACGAGGTATTCAGCATGGCTTGGGAGGGCCATCTGATGTAATTAACAGCGGGGGCTTGCGCCCGCTGGGAGTTAAACGTCCCCACAATCATTAAACTCTCTCGATGGACCGATCACGAATCGTAGGTCCGTCGAGGGTGAACCAGAAGGAATAGCGGAAAGAAAGAAAGTAAATGTTTCGAGTTCGATGTTCTCTAATCAACAGAGAGCATTGAGCCACGAGACATTTAAATACACGCACACACCTTCCCATACCAACAGCTGTGCAACTTTCTGCGCCCTACAGGTTTTGGCACGCCCGGTGGGACATTCTCCTCCTCACAGGTTCGGGATCCGATACGAAGATAAAAGGAACATACTCAAGTAGCCAATGACTTCAAAACACTCAAACAACAAGTCATTGGACCGCTTGAGTCATGTCATTTCCTTTTATATTCGATATCGATGCCTATGAATTGAATAATCGGGCTAAACTCATGTACAAACTAAATTCTCATACGAAAATTGACTAATGAAATTGCGAGTTTGCTTGTTAACAGGACATGGACTACCATACCGCAATCAACACTCGCTCTTTTGCCCAAGTTGCCAGCCTCCCAGCTGGGGAGGAAGTTGTTTATTTCGGGACTTTCGCAGTCCCTATTAATGAAGTCAGGGCATTTGAAGCCCATGTTCCAACTCCAATGAATGAACAGCTGTCCCTCGGGTCCATCACCGAGGAGAAGGTGGAAGAAGGTGATGAGGTGTGCTATTACCTCACCCCCAAGGGACGGGATGGTAAGACATTCCTCCCGCTTTCTAAATCAAAGCGCGCAAAGAGACGCACATCCAAGAAAATGACTCACGACACCCAAGTCCCTGTGACCTCTCAGTTGGTCAGCAAGAAAAGAGCTCTCCAGGTCTGCCAGAGTGAAACGGTGGCTTACACAAACCTGCCCACTTTCAACCCATTCTCTCCACTAGGGATTGGGAAGAAGAACCTTGCCGGCGCACGCATACGCGCAGTGCATGAAACCCCTGAGTATAAATCCACCTCTTCCTCTGCCAAATTGAAGAAGGTAATCTCCGACCCAATACGGGTTAGCAACTCCGCTCAAGCCATAGCCTCTTCCAAATCTAGAAGCACTAGACAACCTGATAAAGGGTCAAGTGTTTTTGATAAACTAGGGAACATACCAAACCCCTCTTCGCGAAAGACTGGGGGCATGACACTCCATGCCAAAGACTTCTCTAATAAGAAAGAGAGGGTCGTCCTACAAAAACTTCTCTAATTTAACAAAATTAACCTAATTACACCTAATTAACAATAACAATAATCTAATTAACAAAATAAAACCAAATTGAATGTTAATTTACAAAATTAAATCTAACAATAACCTAATTACACCTAATTAACAAAATTAAACCTAATAATAACCTAATTAACCTAATTAACAATAGCAATAACCTAATTAACAAAATTAAATCTAGTCAAATGCAATTTCACATAATTAAATCTAACAATAATTTTGATAACAAATTCAACCTAAATTATTGTTAATTTATAAAGTTCTATAATATTAAGAAAAAATTACCTAAATTTATGTCAAAGGGAGGAGTTCAGAGGGAGAAGAGGAGGACCAGAGGTGAGTTCCGGAGAGGGCAGGATCGGACCTGGACGTTGGGAAGAATAACGGCCAGCTTTTTTTTTCTCTTCCGTCGCTGTCCTCCTCTTCTCTTTTTCGCTGCTCCGTGCCCTCTTCTTTTTTTATTTTTTCGGAACTTACGGACAGAGACAGAGGGAGAGTAAAGAAAACTTAGCGATTTCGAAATAATGGTCTGGCCGTCATCGTTGGCAACGGCCTAAATTTTTTTTTTTTCCGATTCTGGACGCTATCTTTGACAACGGCCTCAGGATAATTTTTTTTTTCCGCAGGCCGTTATTTTTGGCGACGGCCCCCCTTTTTTTTATTTTTTTTATTTTCGCTGGACGTCACCTTTAACAACGTCGAGGGATTAGCCGCGGCAATTAGCGATTTTATCGGTTTTATCGGGCCGTTATCGTTGGTAACGTCCCCTAGGACGTTACCAACAATAACGTCTTTGTTAGATTTAAAATTCCGACGGATTCGTTCTTCTATATCGACATTTCTTTATTATTATTTCTATTAATCAAAATTTCGGCTCACAATACACATGAGCTCCGCTCGATTTGGCTTGACTCATAATTGATTCTGCTAAAATTTAGTTCTACTCAGACTCGGCTCATTCTGACACGAAACAATTTCATTTTTTTTTTTTTTTTTGGGTCTAGTTCGATTAGGCTCAACTCGTTGACACTGGAACTTTTTAGGTCACTTTAATACCTTTATCTGTGTTTTCTCCGTTTTATTTGCAATTGAAAAATACCAGCAAATGGACTATATATTAACAGAAAAAGGTTTGGTAAAATAAGTCGGTTGGATTTGTCCTAGCCTGGCAGGGTCTTTACTTTTTACTCTTTAGTGGAAGGAGCACTCTTGTGTGCTGATCTGGCATCACATTCTTTAACTAACTTAGGTGAGATGTATACATGGTATGATGACTAGACTCTGAGACTTTCAGTCTTTTTCATTGACCCTTGATAAGACAAAAGCATGATTTGAACAAAAAGATATCAGGACACCATTAATTTATTACTTGGAAAAAGAGATTACCAATCGACGGAAGCACTGCCACAGTGGCGCCGCTTTCATGTGAAAAAATAAATATTTGGATACATTGTATACTCTCAATTTTTTTTCCTGTGAAAAAATAAATATTTGGATGATGTCATTGTTAGATACTTTATTGATCATTTTAAAAATTTATTCATATAGTGAGTTACTTTTAAAGGTGTATGAGCAATCTGTCCAACCTTTCAAATTTTCAACTCGTCCGTCTTGATTAAAAAAAAAATAGAGGGATGGAATAATTTGTAGTGAGATGAATAATTAAGTTATTTAAAAAAAATATTCGTAATTGGAAAAGAAAAAGAGTAAGGTTATGATAATATGCATATATATTACAGATCGACTCATACTGTGAATTCATATCTCAATTTTTAAAATTTAAATAGTCGATCCAACGATTAAATTTGATTTTTATATGAAAATATACTTGAAGAACAAATTTAACATTTTTTTTGGAATGTTTTTTTACTATTTTATTTAAGTAGAAAATTACTTCTTTTGAATGGTTCAAGTTTTTTAGTTCAATTAATTTTTTACCTATTTAAGAAAATAGTAAAAAAATTTAAAAAATGTAAAATTTGATCACCAAGTACATTTTCATATGAAGGTCATGTTTAACGGTTCATATCAACTATTTGAACTTTACATATAGAGATACGAATCCATAGCACGTATCGATAATAGTTGTTTTAAGGCCTTAAAATAGCCACACTCAACAAAAAGATACCTATTTCGTATCTATTTTCTAATTATTATCAGCCTTAAAATACATAGTTATTTCTAAAATCACCATAGATCCCTGACAATTGTCTGAATCAAAACACGCCGTCCATTTTGATTTCCCATCATGTTGAACTTATCAAGCATCGCAAATAAACTTGTTAATTAATTCTTAATCACAAAAAATAATAGCTAAGGCCTTAAGCTCTAAAGGTTATCAAGCATCGTCTTGTTAAGTTTTTCTAATTTAACATCCTCTGTATAATTTGGTATTAAAGAATTTCTGAATTGCAGTAATATTGTAAGGGCCTACTAGCATTGAGATCAGATTTAAAAAATAATTGTAATTGTAACATGTAGCAGTAATTAATAACAATTATAATAACAGTTGTAGTAACTTGCCGACTAATCATGATGTATAGCGCTAGGACCTTGTAAATAAACTTTTATATTTTTTATTATTCGAAATTGTTAGCAGCAACTTAGCAACTTGCCGCCTAATCTTAAGAAAAAAACAATTGTAGTAATATTAATTGTAATGGCCTACTAGCATTGAGATCAGATTTCAAAAATAATAATAGTGTATAGAATCACGGTAGATATGTTATCCTGTTAGCTTTAAACGCAGTGTAACTTTGAAGAGTCACGCTTGAATGCCTATTGGTTTTGTTGTGTCAGATCTAAGTGAGATGACTCGGTGGGATTTATCCAATCTCTGGGAATCCCAAAAAGGAAATAAAATTAATTAAGGACTAATCATCCCATTTACAACATGGGGAATAATTTTTATTCCCATTTCTTATTTTAACAAAAACAGGTAAATTAAAGATCATGTGTGTTGAGATTTTATTGGTCATTTCTTTCTGACATTTTTGTGTACTAATCTTTTTCTTATTGTAATCATTGTGCTAAATTGTATATATTGCCTTTTACACAAGCATAAATTTACATCCGCACACATGGTCGGCTAATGATCCTCTTAAACAATTATCCAAACTACCCACTAATTAATCCACTAAATTTCCCTTTTAAATGTGCTTATAAGTACATGCACTCAAAGCTTATTCTTCAAACACAACAAACAAACCAACCAAAGCTCTCTCATTTACAAAAGAAACAAATGTCTAGACTAATTGCCTCATCACCTTCTTCATTACCTCCAAGTTCACCACCTCTCTCTTCAAACGTAAACACCGATTTACTTCTCGTTTTAGCCTCTGCTTTCTTCTTCCTCGTCTGTGTTTTCACCGGATTAGCTCTTGCCGTTCGATATGCCTGGTTAAATCGCTCTGCTCCACCTCCACCACCTCCTCTAAAAAGAAAAAATCTCGACTCCTTACCAATTGTAAATATTAGACCGGGATTGAAGCAAATTTCAGACGAGTGCCCGATTTGTCTGGCTGCGTTTGCGCACGGCGATAGTATCAGAGTCCTGCCACAATGCAGCCATGTGTTTCATGCAAGTTGCGTTGACATGTGGCTAGTATCACGGTCTTCATGTCCTACTTGTCGTTGTGTTATCATGGTTGTGGTACCGAGTAGTAGTAATAGTAGTGATGTTAAAGAAGACCATACCGGCAGTAACCAGTCCATGCAGTGTTGCTTCTCAAATTGTATATTTCCTGTTTGAGTTTTTGTAGTAACTGTGACACCTACACTAAACTTAATTGTGAATGAATGTAGTTGTCATGATCAATCCAAAATTACTCGAGTTCTTTTTCTTTTGTCTTCTTCTTCTTCTCTCCTAAAATGTACATATTCTTTTTACAGGAATAATAGATGTGAACCTTTTTCAATTTTAGAGAAAGTATATAATGTACGTAAAGTAGTTTGTTACATTGTTTCCAGAATCTGATTCCTATGGAATAACAGATAACACCTCCATCATTAAATAGATTTTTTTGTGTTAATTAACTGCTAAGTGGAGTGGTAAAGTAACTAAGATTTATATAGCCCTTTTGGTTGTCAATTATCCCTTCATGTTATGATGTTAATGCAGGGAGAGAAATCTTTAGATGATCCTCGCCTTTCCTGCATAATTGCTTATAAAGGCCCATCAACTCACACATGTCACAGGTGGTAAAGGCAAAAATAGGACCAAATACTGAGTCATAAATTTTAATCAAAGACCAAGAGAGAAGAGAAAAAAAGGCCCAATTTTGATAAGGCTCATTAGATATCCTGGCCCGGTAGGGCTTTCAGACATTGGATTAGGTGAATCCAAGAAGAAGAAACCTACAATTTGATGGTATAGATTAGAATTAACAACACGAAGAAATTAATTAAAAAAAATATTGTTATATGCTACATATTGCCAATAGCCCCAAAATTTCCATCATAAACTTACTAGGCACTTTAACCCATGAAAATATGACGCTAAACAATATTATAAATGAAGCAGTGGTATATGTTTACCGGATGAAATTGCATAGATAGTGATAATTCAAAGGAGAATTTGTCATTGAATATTGCTAAAATTTAAGATTAATATTTTAGTTGCTCCATACTTAATTTTTTGAAGGAAATATGTGACGTGATGTGACTAACACATCGTCACGTAATCAAAAATTATTTTCACGTAATATGATTAAAATAGTTTAAAATAGCCACGTAACGTGTAATCTGACCATAATCACGTGAAGTGACTGGTCACATTTAATATTTTTTTCTTCAAAATTTGAATTAGTTCATAGAAATAAAAAAAATGCTAAAATAACATTGCAAAATAAATTAAAATAAAAAAATGATGTAGGAAAAATGATCATGCAGCATGTCATGTGCCGTAATGTGTCATTTTCGACTGAATGTAGAACATGCTAGTCACGTCATGTAACTGATATGCGTAACAAACCGGTATTGCGTGACTAATTTTCTTCTCTAGCCAATTACTCAATTTTTTTAGTTGTGATGCCCTGATGCCAACTCTTAAAGATCAGGTAGACCAAGGAAGCACGCAACTCGTACGCCGGATGTAATTAGCCTGCACATGCGCCGGTCTATGCACCTTCCTCCCATGAAAATAGGATTTCAGATTACAAATTATCACGAATTAAAACTGCCCCGAAATTTGTAATTAGTACCATCTGATACCTGTACTTGATAATTTTTAGTACTAACATGATCCCACGAGCATTTCATTATCAATAATTTAAACGGATCGAAAACTCCAATTTTTTAGCAGAAACTTGCTGTGTAACTAAAATATAGAAACAAATTGATAAAAAAAACAGAAAAATGTTCGGGCCCGAGCCATTATTCCCGAATCAGTCCGCCAGCTAATTCAACCGATTTTAAGCGACAACTACCTTATTCACTCCCGACATTTTTATTAATATCCAAAGTTTAATAGAAATTATTATTATTTTTATTACTTTTTGTTTTTTTGTTTTTAGAGAGACACTATGAAGATCAAAATATTGAAATCTAACACTGAAAATTTGAATTTTTTGTTTAAATTATTTGTTAGATTACTTCTTTTGATGTATAATTAACATATTTATACTAAAATACGCTAGATTACTTGAAATTATATTGAATTATACTAAATTACGGTAAATTACAATAACTTCGCTAATTATGCTAAAATACGGTAAATTACGCTAAACTACACAAAATTACGCTAAAGTAGACCGATTTTGCTCATCTTTCATTAATCATAAAAAATAGTAAAAAAAATTTCAAAATAGTAAAAATTGGTATTCTACAAGTTCATTATGTAACTAATTTACTGAGCTACTTGGATTGAATAATAGAAATTAAAATCTTAATCGGAAACTTCAACTCAAGTTTTGAGGCTCTTCTCTTTGTTTTTTTGGCAATTATGAATTTCAGAAAACAACAAAGTAGTCAGTGACGCATGCGTATTTTCGCAAGCTTTCTGAAAAGTGGTCATTTGCTGAAATCGGACACTCGAGCGCCGTTTTATAACCGTTTGAAGTTTTGTTGTCGTTTTTCGCCTTTTCAGTGAAGATATCGTCCCTATTCATATGTAATTTACCATAATTTACCGTATTTTAGCATAATGTAATGTAATTTAGTGTAATTCAACATAATTTCAAGTAATCTAGCATATTTTAGTATAAATATGCTAATTATATATCATAAGAAGTAATCTAACAAATAATTTAAACAAAAAAATCAAATTTTCAGTGTTAGATTTCATTATTTTACTCTTCATAGTGTTTAAAAAAAAATAGAGGAGTAAGCCAGCCACAAAATGGCCGGTTATGGAGGAGTATACCGGCCATTTTGTGACCGGCTTGGGCATTTTTGGCGAAAGTCAGAAATTCGAAGCATAAATATTAATTTCTAATTAACTTTGGATATTAATAAAAATGTCGGTATCCACTCGGATAAGCCTAATTATTTTTTCTATCATTTTATTTTCCCTTCGTCTTTTCTCCTCCCGACATTTTTATTAATCCCTAAAAAAAAATTTAACAAATCTACTTTCACCTCAAATTTTTTATTAAATCTGCCCTAACCGCCTCACTGGGGGTGGTCCACTATTTTTTTTTTTTTGAGAAAGACAATATGAATATCAAGATGCTGAATTCTAACGCTAAAAATTCAGATTTTTTTTAAATATTTGTTAGATTACTTCTTTTAAGCATATTTATACTAAAATACACTAAATTACTTGAAATTATGTTAAATTACGTTGAATTACACTAAATTACTTTAAATTATGCTAAACTCTAAACCCTAAACTCTTATTTTGAACAATTTCTAAAATCCTAAACCCTAAATCCTAAAAATTACCGTACATTAAATGATTTACAATTTTCACATAATATATTTATAAAAATTAGTGATATTTAAAAGAAACTCTAAATCCTAAACTCTAATTTCTAAACCCTAGTTTTCGAAATTTTATTAATAAATATACCCACGTTAGTTGAGTTTTTTTGTTAGATTACTTCTTTTGATGTATAATTATCATATTCATAAATATACCATAATTTCTAAATTACTTGAAATTATGTTAAATTATGCTGAATAACACTGAATTACGTTAAATTATGGTAAAGTACATTAAATTACATTAAATTAGATTAATTACGCTAAATTACATATGAATAGGGATGATATCTTCACTGAAAAGGCGAAAAACGACGACGAAACTTCAAACGGCCATAAAACGGCGCTCGAATGTCCCATTTCAGCAAATGGCCACTTTCGGAAAGCTTGCGAAAAGACGCATGCGTCCTTGTCCGCTACGTTGGATTTCAAAATTCAGAATTGCCAAAAAACTAAGAGAAGAGCCTCAAAACTTGAGTTGAAGTTTCCGATTAAGATTTTCATTTCTATTATTCAATCTAAGTTGCTCAGTAAATTAGTTACATAATGAACTTGTAGAATACCAATTTTTACTATTTTCGAAAGTTTTTTACTATTTTTTATGATTCATGAAAGATGGCACAAAATCGGTTTACTTTTAGCGTAATTTTGCGTAGTTTAACATAATTTACCGTATTTCAACATAATTAGCGAAGTTATTGTTATTTAGCGTAATTTAATGTAATTCAACATAATTTAGCATAATTTCACGTAATTTAGCGTATGTTAGTATAAATATGCTTAAAAGAAGTAATCTAACAAATATTTAAAAAAATTTGAATTTTTAGTGTTAGTATTTTGCATCTTGATGTCTATAAAAAAAAATAATGTCGGTTTCTCCTCTCACTCACTTTCTCTCTCTCCAATGTGACGTTAGAGTAGATTTAATAAAAATACGAGGTGATGACAGATTTGTTAATTTTTTTTTTTTGATTACTAACACTACCAGAATTTTCGTTTGTAGCATGGGTAGCACTGGTTTGTTACATGGGTGTTAAGGGCTCATGGAAAAGAATTGACATTTCTGATTTCGTATGCCTTTTTCATGGGGTGGCTCATGCAAAACATTACCCATGTAACTGCTTGCTGTTTATCCATGCAACTGTCTCCCATATACCCATGTAAAAATTTTTGGGAGAGCCCGCCTCTGCCAAACCACTCAGGTAGTATATTTTATTAAAGGTTCATGCAAATAGTTGATCCTATGCCCATGGAAATATGTATAAAGTTGTGAGACATATTAGTAGTATGGGCTGTCGCATGCAATTGTTTTGTGGATTCCTTTTTATATTATTTAATGCTAGAGGTCCATGCTAAAACCCGGCCACCATACCCATGGTAATAGTCTGGAGAGTTCAGATGGACTATTAGCATGGGCTGCGCATGCAATTGTTTTTGTTGACCCTTTTTATATTATTTTATACTAGAGGTCCATGTTAAAACTCGGCCCCACATGCCCATGGTAATAATCTGGATTGTTGAGAATTAGTAGTTGCATGGGCTGCCCATGGTAATACTTTTGAATTAATGGTCAGCATATAAGAATTCCATACTTTGATAACTTAAATTTTGATATTTAAAATAAGTCAATTAATATTTTAATTGAAATACAAAAATAACTATACAAACATCGTGACACAACACATTGTATGTATTGCTTTACCAATTAATATTTTTCATTGAAACCATCGAGCCCATACAAATCAACTTTTTTTTCTCACCTTGCTCCATGTGATACTCTTGCTCTTAGGGTTGTCATACAAGTCAACTTTTAGAGTTTGGCAATTCAGAAAAACACAATCAAATATCAAATGAGAAAGTACAATTGTTTAAAATAGAAAAAAAAACACATGAAAATCGCACTCTCCACTAATGTACCAGCTTATTTGGTCTGGACAATTAAAAAATGCAAGTGATAGAAGATGCACTAAATTTCAAGTTGCCAATAAAGTATTTGTTAACAGATCAATCGGAACATCGTTTACAAAAAATATGTGAGACAATTTAGTGGATCCACACAAAAGATAGATAAATATTCATACTATATTGTTAAAGTTAAAAAAAAGACATGAATTTAAATATATATGAAATATATTTTTAGTATACTGTCAGACACAATTACACAAAAAAGCTTACCAATATCAAAGGAGTTCCATAAAAGATTTGAACTATCCCAAATTTTATAAATAAAAATACAATAATGTCTTTACTTAAGTGTATAGATATGGCCTCTATACCAAAGGGCACTGTTTACTGGTAGCACAAATTTTGTGGTACATTAATGTACTGATATGATGAGATATTTCCATTTTGCCTCGCTAATCACCTCACCACAAAACATCTAGCTGAAACTTAAAGAAATTTACCATAAATTCAGCAAGTATAAATGGATAAGCATAAACTCTAACATCCTAAGTTTATCAAAAATTTAACCCTAAATGAAAAAAGTACCTGAGACTCGACTGAGTCAACTAAGGCGGGGAGAGAGACGAGCTGGGGTCCTCGGATCTGAATTAGTAACAGTAACAAAGCATTTAGTATTGTGCATGAGCTACACATGGGCTCATAATAAAAAGAAGAGTGAGAGGATTAGTTTAAGAACACATTTATACCTATATGAAGACCAAACTGGTTCTGACAAAAGTATTGTGGGCAATCCTAGGCACTACTCGACATGCTATTCATATAATAATTAAAAAAAAGTTTATTGTTTTAGTTTGAGCATTTCATCAAACACCTGTAATGCATTAATTTATTTAATAAAATCAACTCAAAATTTCAAGCCTTTCAAACATCTGTCAATATTTGTGCAAACCTTCTGAGGTGAAAAAATAAAACATTATGTACAAACCTTATGACAAATAGTTTGATATGAATAACACATACTAAACCTAACTTAACCAACATATCACAATTTTCAGCAACTTGAGCGCAAATCGATTTGCCGTAACATTTGAAGCATTTCATTTATTCAACAATACCTCATAACTACACAACAACTATTTAGGCAAGATCAAGCACAATTCAAGGAGCATTTCACAGTCAAGTCAAAAAGGGTCGATGTTTTGCATATGAAAGAGGGGAGGAGTCGAGGAGAAAAGAAAGCAATAAGTAATATGCTCCAAATTGAACAATTCCAAACATTACATCAACTAAATAAAATTAGGACAACAGAGTTTTGAACGGATTGTACCTTTCTTGATACCCAATCAGCCGAATCAAAGTATGCCCTTTCATGGTCCTGCACAAGTACAACAAGAGTAGTTCTTAATAAATGAAATCTATTCACTCATGTCATTTCATCTAACACCTTGTGTGCATGTAAGTTATGAACAATATGAACAATTAGATTAAACAAAATCAGAGACAACCAGAGAGAGAGAGAGAGAGAGAGAGAGAGAGAGAGCATACCATGAATAGAGAGACTAGAGAGACTTGTGCATTTATAATGAATTCTCAAAGTTTAGCTTCTAGAAATGCAAAAACTGGTACAATAGTGCTATTGCTGTAGAACTTTCTGAAATTTTAGACACAATAAACATCCAATTTGGATCTGTGGTTTGTTGTACACAAAAATAACAAAACAACATATAAAAATGATCCAAACTGCACCTCACAAACTGAGAAGTGATGAAATAAATTGTTAAAAAATATTGAAAAAATAAGAAAAACATGCACAAATGTTGTATGAAGGTCTTTGGGTAAGTTGTGCATACATTTTTGTGATAAAATCATTAACTTGAGCATCAAGGAGACTACAAACTGACCCAAAGTACATGTTGCTTTTGCGATATGCATTGACATGAATTAGAAGATGTAAACCTAACATAAATTTAAACATTTTATAACTCCGCCTAACTTTAAAATTAGAAGATCTAAACCTAACATAAATTAAAACAAAGGATTAGGATACTTGTACCTTCCGTTTCTATTATCCTTTTTTCGGCATGTTTGGTTTTCATTTGCAAAGCTGATTTTGTTTCAGGACTGTGGAAGATAAGTTAGGACAATTAGAACATATGATTGTTTGGAATTGATTATATTATCTAGGGTTCGATAGAGTTGAAGTATGTGCACATTTTGCTATTACTTCTTCCTATTTAGACATTTCCACAAATACCTTATGTGCAACATATTGTTAGTGCCAAATTTTGATCACTTGGCATAAAACAACATAAAACAGAAACTAAACCACAACAATTTCAAATACGAGCCCGATTAAACATAAATTAACGAGTTTTCCCTCGATCTTGCCCTTCTCTCTTCATCTGATCTTACACCCACTTACTGGGCTCTCTATTGCTCCTTCTCTCTTAGGTCCTAATTGTACAAGAAAATCAAACATCAAGACGTTATCTCAAATTACCAACACTATATACTCAAGCCTTGGGTTTTATCAAAATTCACACAAATACACAACTAGAATACCAAAATAAGAACCGAAAAGAGCAAATTTTACCTTTATCGAGCTTATTCCTTTGCAAGAAGAAGAAAGGGTCGCACTTTTAGGCCTGACGGTATCTCACAACTCGCGCCAAGAGAGAGTGGAGAGAGTGGAGAGGTCAGTGACGGCGACTGCGCGATCAGCTTTGCTTAGAGAGTTGAGAGATGGTGGAGAGGAGTATTGAGGTTTGGATTTGGTTTTGAAAGAGAGGGGGTGGGTTTGGATTTTAGAAAAAAAACACCAAGTATCCCAGAGAGCAAATATCTCTCTGTATCACATTTGGTAGAGACACCTACCAACAAATTTGTATCTCCTGAGGTAACAAAATTTCTCTATTTTACATAGGGGACATTGAATCAGTTTTGACACGAATATTGAAGGATCCATTGCCTTTCATCTAGGGCAGATTTAGACATAAATATTAAGTTACCTTAGAGAATATGGACTCCCACCCACATCCTATAAAATGTGACACCTCCTTTGGAATCAAGACCATTCATCTCCTATCGGACGACAATGATTTTGCAAATATACAATTTAAGGAATAATTGTACAACAAATAATATGAAAAAAATTCAAAATAAATATTTTCTACTTTTTTACATCTTACATGGCCAAATAATACTTATAAATATCAATTTTATATAATTTCATAGTTATTTGCTTCTTAAAATTGAGCCAAAAATTTCGGACCGTTCATTTTTACGTTATCAATCAACGGTCGATCTGCAATGAAATGAGTCCAAATCAGTTTTAAAATGATCAAGAGAAAACTCTGAACAGAAACAACACAAAATTTCTCGAGTTTGGTTATGTCTAAGCTTCGATCCAATGTGAAGTGTTTATAGCCATTCGATGACGCAATATTCCGTCAGCTGGATGGATAGGATAATCAGCATAAATTTTTACCAAACTTTGCTACAATTAAATAAATGTATTGATCTTTAGTTTGAACGGTTCAGATTGACTAACAGATGTAATATTTGTGTGTGTCTTCATGAACTCACACAACTAGAGATCATGTTGCATGACATGCATATAGGATATGAGTTGTTATGGCAAATTGCATGTAATAATATGCTATTTCACGTATCGATATATTATACTAAGATTAGAAACACGTCCTAACATTCATTATCGCGTAATTTTCATTATTATATTTTTCAGTTCCAATTTTTTAATCAATTAATGGCGAATTGGTTCATTAATTGCTTAAATTTCATTAATCACATAATTCATGTAATACATAACTTCAACGTGGTAAACTGGTAATGTATATAATTTCAATCCGCTTCAAATTATTAAAATGATAAATTACTTATTACATATAGAAATTCAATTTAAATAAATAAATAAAATTAATAAAGTTGTTACAACATTTATATTGCCGTGATTTTTATTTTTACCTAAAAAAATATATTTTAATATAAATAACCATGTTTTTAAAAGATTTTTATTTCTACCCAAACGGCAAATAATATTTGCGGTTTGAATTAACAATTCAAACCGCAAATAATATATGCGGCTTGAATTGTTAATTCAAACTGCAAATATTATTTGCGGCTTGAAACCTATATCCCACATTAATCAAATTTGTGGTTCTGCTCATGTATCAAGACAACAATTTTCCAATTAATTGGTTATCTCTTGATATTGACATTAATTGTTTCTCTCTACAGATCATTCAATAAAGACGTACAAGTTTTTTCTGCCTGCTAGATATCAATTAATTGAGTTTCTCTTGATATTGATATTAGTTATTTGTCTCTCCACACTCCACAGACCATTCAATAAATACAAGTTTTTTCGACGGCAGCGGCGGCCGCGACGGCAGCGACGGCCGCGACGGCAGCAACCATACTGTAAACCGTCGCGGCCATCGGCACCCCGTCCCATTCTCATTCTCTCTGATTCAGTCGCGACTCCCCGTCCCATTCTCATTTCTCTTTCTAGCTATTTCTCTCATTCTCTAGCGCGGCCGCGGCACCCCAAATCCTCTCGCGTCGTCGCACTGCGCCCCAAATCCGATCCGCGACGGCAGCGACAGCCGCGACGGTTTACAGTATGGTTGCTGCCGTCGCGGCCGTCGCTGCTGTCGAAAAAACTTGTATTTATTGAATGATCTGTGGAGTGTGGAGAGACAAATAATTAATATCAATATCAAGAGAAACCCAATTAATTGATATCTAGCGGGCAGAAAAAACTTGTACGTCTTTATTGAATGATCTGTAGAGAGAAACAATTAATGTCAATTTCAAGATATAACCAATTAATTGGAAAATTGTTGTCTTGATACATGAGCAGACCCACAAATTTGATTAATGTGGGATACAGGGTTTGAAACCGCAAATAATATTTGCGGTTTGAATTAACAATTCAAGCCGCAAATAATATCTGCAGTTAGAATTAACAATTCAGGCCGCATATATTATTTGCGGTTTGAATTGTTAATTCAAACCACAAATATTATTCGCGGTTTGGGTAGAAATAAAAATCTTTTAAAAACGTGGTTATTTATATTAAAATATATATTTTTTTGGGTAAAAATAAAAATCACGGTTTATATTGTATGTACAAATTCATATTCTTAAATAAATTGAACCCTAAGCCAAACATTTAAATGAAAAGTGTATTAATTTCATTTCCCTCATATGAAAAAGGTCACTCAACTTAATTTATTTATGATAAGTTTTTTTTTATCTTTCATATAATTATTTTCAATATGTAAATGAAAAAAATAATTTACAAATTTTACAGTGAATAAAATAATTACTTAGAAATATCTTCCAAATAAAAATTATTAAATTAAAGTATTTGAAAAAAACAAGTAAGAAAAGAAAATGATAAATAGAATGAAAAGTAAAACAAATGAAAAATGAAAAATTCAACCTAAATGAAAAATTCCCTCTTAAATTTCACTTCACTTTACCAAAATTTTCGTTCCCCCTCATTCTCTACTGTCTCCTTTGAATTCACATCCTCTCCAATATTTCCCAAGGAAATCTTTTACAATTAGTGGATCCAGACAGTTCCTTTTATCCTGGCACTAATCTCAAAGCCCTGTAATACTTCCCCTTGTGCTAGCTCGAATCGCAAA
Organism: Carex myosuroides; assembly: GCA_028015225.1. Classification (NCBI taxonomy): domain Eukaryota; kingdom Viridiplantae; phylum Streptophyta; class Magnoliopsida; order Poales; family Cyperaceae; genus Carex; species Carex myosuroides. The sequence continues at coordinate 5,575,020 of CM051471.1, forward strand.
GCGATGAGATTTAATCTCAAACCGTAAAGTGAGCCCATCTTCTCTGATATTGGAGAGGAGTTGAATCCGTCTCCCTTTCTCTCTTCAGCGCCTCTCTATCAAAATTTGACCCAAATTTGGACTTCCCTCTTAAATTTTTTACCAAAAATTGGATTCCCTCCTCCTCAATTTCACTTCCCGCTAATTACCAAACATCTCACTCCTGTCCTCTCTCTCCCTCTCTATCCATGTTCTCTCAAACCTGTTTCTCTTCAAAATGAAATTCAGCACTGGACGGGCTTCGGAGCTAGGGTTCCAGCACCGAGGCATAGCTCCGTCGATTGGAAGTCGTTCGTCGAGCTAGGGTTCGGAGCTAGGGTTCCAGCACCAAGTCGTAGCTCCATCAATTGGAAGTTGTCCACCGAAACCTTCTCTCTTTCTCTTTTATTCCCTCCCAAATCAGATATAGGGTTTATCCCTCTCCTCTTTTCCAAGTTCAGATTCTCAGTTTTCCCTGGTTGCTTGACCGTGCGTAGAGCTCGGGTACTTGCTGGAAGCTAGGTGGGAGGTCGTTGTAGCTTGCCTTGGTACCGACCGACTCACGCAAAGCACGATTCAAAAGCAGTAAACAGGTAAATTTTATAAGGTTAAATAAAAAAAATTTACCTTGCCTTTTTGCTCTTGTTCAGTTTACAAGTTTCAATTTGCATTTAGGTAAACTTATTTTTTCATGAAATTTGCTAGTAAGTTTTGGATGTTGAGATGAAATTGTTCGGTGACAAACTAAATTTTTCATTATCTGTTGCGCTAGTCCGAGTATATTCTAAATTTAATAAATTCTTTCTTTGGTACAATTTTTTAATGCCCAAATTTGCAAATCATTGGCTTTGAGTATATTTTGAACGAGTACAATTCTTTGGTATGAGTATATTTTTTAATGCCCAATTTTTTAATGCCCAAATTTGCAATTCATGCTTAAATTCACAACAGATTAATTAATTGGCTTTGATTATATTTTGAACTAGGGTAAGAGTGAAAAATTGATTCTGACAATGTTAGGATATAATTTTGAAAATAAAAAAGAAAAGAAAAAACAGATGGATATCTATGAGAAGTTTGTTTGATTCTTATTTATACCTGTCCATTTGTGGTGTAAGGGCTGCACTTTGTGGTTTTAGTTTAAAAAATTTATGCAAGTAACCTCAATATATCATGTTTAGGCAAAAATTATAATTAAACTCAGAAAAGAAGGTAAGATATGGTCTTGACTATTGGTAGGTGCATTTTCTGTGGTTATGCAGGAAACAGTTATTGATGCTGGTATGTACGATGATACACTTGGCAAAATTTGTGCAATCTCTGCTATGAAGGCTTTGAATATCAGTGGAAAGTTAGAGAAATTGCAAAGACCAAGTAAGGTATTAGATCATTGTGGTTTGTAATGTTCATTTGTAATGCAAGTAGTGATTCTTTCTTGTACCGCATCCCGCGTGCAAATAGATTATAAGACAAGTTTTGTTAATTGACAAAACTAAATGTGAACTTGGTTGGATCTATACATGTCAAATGAATTGAATATCACAAATACATTTTAAAAAGGAACTTCTACCACTTTAGGCTGGTGCACGTGTGAACCTAGTATTATTTAAACAGCTAGCATTGACATATGAAACTGAAATGTTGCTCTCATTTACCCGTGTGCATTTATTTAAAAAGAATACATAGGTTGTCGTATCTCATCTAACTAGTGAGTTTACCTTTGTAAATATATATGATTTGTATTTATTAATAATGAATGTTTTCAAGGTGTTTGATAAAATGCTCACACCAAAGTTTTTTCATATTATTTGTTGTACATGCATTATTTAATTAGTATATATCAATCTTTGAGCCGTCCGATAGGTAATGAATGGTCCTGATGGTAGGGAGTCTCTATTCTCCGAGGTAACATAATATTTCTGTTTAAATCCAGCCCTAGGTAATGCATAGGGTCCTTTAATATTCGTGCATAATGATAATCAGACGGTTCCGATTTGAACACAAATATTATTGCTCATTTTTTATGAAGAGATGTGCAATGTGTCAATCACTAGTGAAAGAGGGTGCAGTAGTATTTTTTATTGAAACTATTAAGTTGGGCAAATATTGTGAGTTTTTTTTTCTAGTCATGGCCTTGTGGGTGTATGTGATGTTTTCATTTTTAGAGAAATTAAGAAAGTTAATACTTGTATGCTTTCTATATTAGATTGGGTGACAATTATTTTTATTTTATTCTATTTGTAGGTTACCTTAGGTGTTGATTTCCTCACGGCTGATATAGTCATGATTACTAACCAGGGCATTATTTCTATGATTGCTGGTATGATGCGGATGCTTGAATGTTCACACTTCCCGGTTAGTACTAGACTATTAGTCTTTACTATTTCTTATACTATTACGTATAAACATTCACAAAAATTAAAACCAGGAGTTATATATTCATAAAATTCTAAAAGAGGAGTTTTGAATTTCTTCAATTTATACGCAGATTGATGATACCGATGTGTACATGTCATATCTGCCACTTGCACATATGCTTTATCAGGCGCTTAAAGGAGTTATTAAATGTTAATGGCGCATCTATTGGCTTCTGGTGAGGGGTATGTTTTTATTTTATTATTATTATTATTATTATTATTATTATTATTATTATTATTATTATTATTATTATCATTTTGTGAAAATGCGCACATCTCAAGTTTTCAGCATTATAGTGGTATCCACCATGAGACCATTGGCCTCTGACAAGCAAATTGGCATATTGAGAAAAGTTCTATGTATGTATGGCTTGAACTCTCTTGGCATAGCATGCTGCTATTTCATAATATGATTTTTACATGTTTAATAGGTGCACAATATTTAATCAGTCTCTTACTAATAATTCTAAATTTTAAGCTAAACACAAAGTAACTTAATTAGATAAAGACTTTGCATTACAGGATGTGAAAGGATTTAATTGATGACACAGTTGACTTGTGAGTATTTGTCTGCTTTTTAACAGTTGACTTCAATTTAACAGCAAGAAAGTCCACAGATTGATGTTTAACAAGCTCGTCTTTTCTTCCGTAACTTTAATAAACTACCAATTTTTTCTATCAATTTACCGAAGTTCACAAACTCTCTTTCATATTTTCTAACTTCATATATTTTTTTTCTTACTTCAGGTTTAAAAGATGTTGGGCAGTAGAGTTAACAGCTGACTTCAATACTAAGTCGGGGACAAACTGGACAGGAGGCAGCAAGTAGTGAAGCCGCAATGAACCAATGGTTTGGGACAGACACCTAGAACAATGGCGAGGCATTCTACTAAACTTTTAGCATAAGTATGGTATTTTGAAGTTCTAACATGTGCAAAGCCTTGGGGGTATAATCTTTTGTAAACCTTTGTTTATTGTTTAACCATGTATTTTGGGTACAGGCACAAGTGTATTACATTAATGTGGTTGTTATGCTTGTCTGTTTTTGGTACAATGCGTGCTTGATGACAGTGTTTGTTAATGCATATTACAAGGTTTCTTCTTAAATTGCAGTGTTGTAACTAATGCTTATTTATTTAAAATACAAATGTTTTATGGGTGGGAATTGGCATCGTACCGGGGTGGTATACTATTGGTACTGGATGGTACAATTAGAAAATGGTGATTGTTTTTTTCAATTTCGGATCTATTATTTACATCGCAACATCCAACCAAATAAGCACGTACAAAACCCTGGCAATTACATAGGTGGTACCCACGTACCTGGCCATGCAATTAATCATGTGGGGCCCACTTTCGCTGCCCATGTAAAAAACCAGGTGGGGCCCACGGCCTTTATCCATGCAAAAAACAAGTGGGACCCACACGAATTATCCTTGGAAATACTCACGTGGGGTCCACGCTCCTATCCTTGCAAATACTCACAAGCTAGCCTTGCAAATACCAAGATGGGACCCATACTTCTATCCTTGCAAATGCTTAAAGGATATCCTTGCAAATAACAAGATGGGTCCCACGTTTCTATCCTTGCAAATACTCTAACCAGGCGCCAACCCTGAAAGTTTTTACATGCGTAGTTGTTCCATGCGTGAGCGCATGCAAAAGGCTGGGAAAAGGTATTTACATGCGTGTCCATGGAAATACTGAGTATTTACAACGGGGGTATAACCATGGGTAGTATTAACATGCGTAGGCGCATGCAACAAGTGTTTTTGGGGCTTGTTGCATGCGTAGGCGCATGCAACAAGCTATTTTCAGACCCATGCTACAAATGAAAATTCTGGTAGTGTAATAAAAATGTCGGTTTCTCCTCTCACTCACTTTCTCTCTCTCCCTCCATCTTCGTCTCCTTCCACCCTGCTCCGCCTCGCCGCGCCCTTCAAATCGCGGTCCCTCCGACGATCCTGACCTGAAAGCAACCTCCTCTGCTGCCTCCGCCTCCCACCATCTCTCCTCCTCCAGTCGTGAGAGAGCGGCTAAGCTCCAATTAAGCGAAGAGGTGGAGAGATTTGCTGACACAATATCGCTCTTATCGGATCTCACTGACGCTGATCGGATCTCACAGACGCTGATGAGGATGGAAGCGAAGAACACGGCTGATTTTGCTGATGAGGGAATAACACTGCTGATTTGCTGACACAGTATCGCTCCTATAGGATCTCAATGATGCTGATGAGGATGGAAGGGAAAAAGAGGAAGATGTACCAGGACCTGGTACGCAAGTTCGTACCACAGGTATGCTAGATTTTACTAGGTCTTGTTTGAATGTTTTTCAAGTTTGGTTGATTTACTCGACCTTTGCTTTATCTTTTCTCAATTTTTGCTGCCAGGGGAATCAATACGTCTGGTTCAGCAAATTTTAAACCAAAATGGACTGTTCATTTCCCTTGTAACTGTTGGATCTCTCTTATGATTTCTCAAATTATGCAGACACTCACGGATTGAAAGAAAAAAGAAGGAACAAGCAAATAAGACACAGAAGGTTTTTTGTGATGCTCTCTAATCACATCGTTTTCTGGTTTTTTCATATATATAGACATAATACAAAACTGTCCACTACCATTACATCCCACGTTTAGAACTCTAAAATTAGAGCTAACCAATTTAAACTTTCCTTAAATAACTACTACTCTATTTTCAGCAACATGCTGATTCTAAATTCTAACTTCCTAAAATATAAACCCGTAAATAGACAACCCGAATTGGAGAGAGTCCGAACAGCTGGACCCGAACTTGTGTTTGGACTTGGACTATGGACTGGACTCGGACTTGGACAACTAGATTAACTCATCAGTAACAAACAACCATTAATATAATACCATAATTAAGTTGTTTTCTTCTCAATTTTTGTGCTCGATATATCCGATTGCTCAATTATGAAAACAGTAAAGTATAATTTGTGCTTCATCTGCTTAATTTACGGATCGTTGCTTACTTTCAAAAATCACCTGTATCATTTGAACTTTAATTCGTTACTAGCAGTGCTTACAGATCAGTTGCTAGCAGTGGTATTTGAACTTTAATTTGGTACTCCACCAAAAATATTCTCCGTTGCTGATTTTTTTCCAAACCAGATCCAACCACGGCAGCTCTCAGACCTTCGTGAGTAGAAGCTTGAACCGACGTTGAAACGCATCTTCATCTCCAATTCATATTCCGTCGCACGATCACATCCTCTCTCAACACTCTCGCACACGCAAATTGCAATCGCAAGTTAGTTTTCTCCTTTCAAATTGTTGTATATTGTTGAGGTTTAAATGTTTTTTACATAAGGTTTATACGCTTTATTCTAGAGATTTAAAGTGTTATTGTTGAGGTTAGATTGCTGCATATTTCATTTTTTTATTTATTTGATCGTTAGTTTTAAATGCTTCATTATTTTATTTTGAATGCTTTATCATTTGAGGTTTAAATGTTAGATCTCACTATAAATAAATTGCATGTTTATTATTTAGTTGATCATTAAGTTTAAATGCTTGATATATGAGGTTTATACGCTTTATTCTGGAGAACATCACTCTTTTCAGATCTCCTTTTACATTCAGTTTTGTAGAATAGTAAATTGTTAACTGCCCCAACATGACTGTGCTATCTCTGGATTTCCTTTTTTCTTTATTTATGAATTAATAAAATGCTATTAATTTCCTTTAGGTGTTTAACTGCCCTAACATGATCGAGCTATCTTTGGAATTCACCTGAGAAGGCAATGACTCAATTGATCTCCCTGCATTAATGGAAAATTTGGGTCGAACATGCCCTAGACTAAGTAAATTGCACGTGGCCTCTGTTGAAAATATAAACTTAATTTGCCATTAAATTCGTGACTGCACAATGGACAGATTTTGAGGCTGATTAATGAGCGAATTTGAAAGGACAATTCTAGATCATTCTGGGCAAATGAGGAGTCTATTTGACGTGTCTTGAAGTCTAGTTTCTGATGGTACAAGTTTCAAGTCGTTTGGAGTTCCCTACAATAAGTTATGACAGTTTTAGTAACCAAGGGTCAGAATTTACTGTGCTGCTTTGTTTTCTGTTTTGAATTGTTTTGAATTCTGTTTTGTTTTAATTACTGTACGAATTTTAAGAGTCATGTCTAAGGCTATAAATAGAGTTGTATCTCAGTTGTAAAGTAAGAGAGAAGAAAAGGATAATATATATTTGAGAAAGAGAAAATATTGTTTGTGTTAAGAAATATCAAAATCTGTCTCTCTTCCCTCCACCGAAATATATCAAATACTAACAAATTGGTATCAGAGCTTATGGCAAATTCCGGGAGAATGTCGGTGGGAGGTATGCCACTGCCACGATTGACGAGAGCCAACTACAACAACTGGAGTATCCAAATGCGAGCACTACTCGGGGCTCAAGACGCATGGGAAGTAGTCGAAGACGGTTTTGAAGAGCCGGCTGCAAACGTAGTTCAGACGGCGAATCAGTTAAAGGCGTTGAAAGAAACGCGTATGAAAGACAAGACCGCTCTCTATCTCTTGTTCCAAGCGGTGGATGAGTCGGGTTTTGAGAAGATTGCCGGTGCAGCAACGTCGAAGGAGGCGTGGGAGATTTTGCGAAAGGTCTTCAAGGGCGTTGATCGAGTTAGACAAGTCCGTCTACAAACGCTTTGCAGTGAGCTTGAAGCGATGAAAAAGGAAGGAGAGGCAGAGAAGAAATGGAGCAAGAAAGAGCTGGTTGGCGACAAAACAAATAAGTACTGTAAGTTTGTTGTTTCTCTCGGTCAAGAGACATCAGATGAGATAGAACAAAATGATGTTGAGGCCACAGCCAAGAATGCGCCTGAGGAAAGCAAGATGTTAGAGCGAACTCTAGATGAGAGGTCTCAGGAGTCGGACAAAGCGGTCGAGCAAGATCCTGAGGCAGAAAACTCTGATGAAGTAGAGGATGATGTCAAAGTGTGTGATATCTGTGGAGATGTAGGTCAAGAAGATTTGCTTGTTTTTTGCACAAGATGCAGTGATGGAGCTGAACATACTTATTGTATGCGTGTTATGATGAAGAAAGCTCCAGAAGGTGAGTGGCTATGTGAAGAATGCCAAATTGATGTGCAAGCTGGAAAACAAATGGAGAAACAAATAACAGTGGCTAAATTTGAAGAAAATCAAGAGAAGGCTAAAGAGGAGGATAGAGATTGTTGTGTTGAAATAGTACATGTCGTAAGAGATGGTGCAAATGAGGGAAGTAGAAAGAGAAAAAATATCAATTTTGCTGAGACAATACCTGTTGGTTGGCGAACCCGCTCATTTACAAAGAACGGAAAAAGAGTTGACTATGCCACCTATTACAAAAATACTGTTTTCGATTCAGAGCAGAGTAGTCAATTTGAAGAGTCTGATTCTGAAGCAGATTTTGAGTCATACACAAACTTAGAATCAGATTCTGACAAAGAGGGTTGGGCACCTAAGGAGAAAGAGAAAGGTAAAGAGAATGATAAGGAGCGGACTCGGAGGAAAGAAGAGAAAGAGAGACAACGAGATGATAGAGAAAGAGAGAAGAGGCCGTGGGAAGCTGACTGGGATGAAGAAAAAAGGCGAAGGTGTGTGCAGGAGTAGCAAGAGCTTAAGCGTATAGAGCAGCAAGAGAGAGATAAGTCGAGTACTAAAGAGGAATTGGCAGTTGTGGGTAAAAATTGGACCTTAGAAGGCGAATCTGATGAAGGGGAGGATAAAGAGAAAACTGAAATGGAGATCGATGCCGTAAATGGAGAGAGTGTTCCAAATGGAGAATTGGAGAGCAAGAAAGAAAATAATTAAGTTTAAGGGGGGATGTTGAAAATATAAACTTAATTTGCCATTAAATTCGTGACTGCACAATGGACAGATTTTGAGGCTGATTAATGAGCGAATTTGAAAGGGCAATTCTAGATCATTCTGGGCAAATGAGGAGTAAATAGTTTTACACAGGCCTTCAGATAGATTTTAGAATTATGATTAAGGATCAAATCGTGACGCATCGTATCTAAATTATTTCCTTGTTCTTGAATTTTCAGATCTAAACATAATGTCAAATCTAAGTCAGATTAAGCCCCTCATGGGGAACAATTTCAAACAGTGGGAGGAAAAGCTGAAATTAGTCTTAGGGATCATGCAATTGGACACTGCACTGAGATTTGATCGCCCCAAGCCTAATAAAGAGGGTGAGGAAACTCCCCAAGAGACGACTGACATTAAAAGATGGGAGCATTCAGATCGCATGTGCATAATGGTGATGAAGCAAACGATCCATGAGACTTTTCGAGGCATCATACCTGATACAGAGACAGGCGCTACTAAATACCTTAAGGCCCTTGAAGAAAAATTCACAAAGAGTAAAAAGACTGAAGTTAGTACACTTTTTGTGAAGTTAGCAACAATAAAATACAAGGGAAAAGAAGGGGTTAGAGAGCATGTTATTGAGATGACAAGACTACAACGTGCCTTGAAAGGGCATAATTATGACATCTCTGATGAGGTTCTCATTGAGTTCATTTTTCTGTCTCTCCCGTCTAACTTTAGTCAATTCAAGATGACTTATAATTGTCAAAGAGAGACATGGACACTACCTGAGTTTGAGGCTCAGTTGGTGCAGGAGGAAGAGAGACAGAAAATGACTAAGGGAGAAAGTGCTCATGTAGTAACATCTAATCCTAAGGGTAAAGTCAAAAAGCGCAAGTTTACTGCCAAGGAAAAGGGACCTACCAAGATAGCTGCAAACAATGCCGCGCAGAAAAGCAAGAAGGAAGATACTTCTGCGAAAGCAGATGAAAAGAACTGTTTTTTCTGCAAAGCGCCAGGACATACAAAGAAATTCTGCACCAACTATCATGCATGGTTGGCAAAGAAAGGTGTGTCTCTTGCTTTAGTTTGTTCTGAAGTTAATTTAAGTTCTGTATCTAGATATACTTGGTGGATAGATTCAGGTGCAACGACTAACATCAGTATGTCGATGCAGGGTTGCCTAAGCCATCGCAAGCCAAGTGAGGCGGAGCGCTACGTTTACCGAGGAAATGGCAACAAAGTAGAAGTGGAAAGCATAGGAAAATTTAGATTATTATGTAAGACAGGATTTTATTTAAGTTTTGATGCTTTAGTGGTTCCATCTTTCAGAAGGAACCTAATTTCTGTATCTTATTTGGACAAAAATGGTTATGTATGTTCATTTAGTAATGGAAATTTCAGTTTGTGTCAAGATTCTAAGCTTCTTGCTTCTGGTATCCTGTCTTCTTATGATAATCTTTATTTTCTAGATATAGACACTTCACATTCAGAGGCACTGCACATAGATAATAGAAAACGTAAATTAACTTGCGAGAAATCTGCAACATTATGGCACAAACGATTAGGACATATCTCTATGAAAAAGATAGAACGTCTTGTGTCTAATGATATTCTCCAACCTTTAGATTTTACAAACTTAAGTGATTGTGTAAATTGTATAAAAGGAAAACAAACTAATAAACGTAAGTATGATGCAAAAAGGTGTAATGATGTCTTAGAATTGATTCATACGGATATCTGTGGTCCTTTTTCAAAGGCTACAAGAAATGGTCACCGTTACTTTATCACATTCATAGATGATTATTCAAGATATGGTCATATTTACTTAATAAAAGAAAAGGCGGAAGCATTAGACGTGTTCATAAAGTTCAAAACGGAAGTTGAGTTACAACTTAACAAACGTATAAAGTCCATTCGTTCTGATCGTGGTGGTGAATACTACGGTCGTTATGATGGATCAGGAGAACAGCGTCAAGGTCCCTTTGCAAAATACTTAGAGGAATGCGGAATTGTGCCTCAGTATATATTGCCAGGTTCGCCTGCAATGAATGGTGTTGCTGAGCGACGAAATCGCACCCTTAAAGACATGGTGAGAAGTATGATTGCTCGTACAACTCTACCTGAGAATTTGTGGGGAGAAGCCTTAAAGACTGCAGCATACATACTTAATAGAGTGCCTACTAAAGCAGCTAACAAGACCCCTTACGAGTTATGGGTTGGGCGCAAGCCTAGCTTGAATCATTTGAGAGTTTGGGGATGTCCATGTAAAGCTAGGCCTTATAAGCCAAGCGAAAAGAAACTGGACGAAAGAACCGTTAGTTGTTACTTTATAGGCTATTCTGAACGATCTAGGGGGTACAAATTCTATAATCCAACAGAACATACAGTTTTCGAGTCAGGAAGTGCAAAATTTTTTGAGAATAATGAGTTTGTAGGGGGAGATATGACAAAAGATAGTATTTTTGAAGAAGAAGAAGAGACGAATACGAATGAGACTATGGACCAAAATCCTAGTTTTATTCAAATTCCGATTGCATTTAGAAATACATCTTTTGACAATGTGCAAACTTCATCATCTCAAACAACTCAGTTAGAAACTCAACATGGAATAGAGAACACAAATGGACCTGAACCCAACCCAAACCCTGACATTGACATGACAAATGTTGATGGCCTAGGGCCTGTGGGAGATTCAGAAGTTGGTAATGATGTTCCTCCTCTTGTTGAAGATCAAGTTGTAATTGAACCTCAAGAAAATCTAGAGCCTGTGCCAGTTAGGAGATCTACTAGAGAGAAAAGATCTACACAATCGAAGGATTATGCATATCTTCAAGAACATGAGTTTGACATTGACTTGTTTGAAAATGATCCTGTTAATATCAAACAAGCTGTGGAAAGCTCTAACTCTCAATTGTGGATTAATGCCATGAATGAAGAAATGAAATCTATGTACGACAATGACGTTTGGGATATCGTTCCGTTGCCTAAAGGCAAGAAACCCGTTGGTTGCAAATGGATATTTAAGACTAAGCGGGATTCTAAAGGCAATGTTGAAAAATACAAGGCACGTCTTGTTGCGAAAGGTTTCACACAGAAAGAAGGCATTGATTATAAAGAGACTTTCTCTCCAGTTTCATCGAAAGACTCTTTAAGGATTATATTGGCGCTTGTAGCACATTATGATTTAGAACTTAATCAGATGGATGTAAAGACGGCATTTCTCAATGGTGACATTGATGAAACGATCTATATGAAGCAGCCAGAAAACTTTGTATCAGGTGATGCAGGGTCTATGGTCTGCAGACTTAAGAAATCTATCTATGGTCTAAAACAAACATCTCGACAATGGTATCATAAGTTTCACAAAGTTGTTAGCTCATTTGGTTTTGAGTCTAACATAGTAGATGAATGTATATACCTTAAGTTCTGTGGGAGTAAATTTATTTTCTTGGTTCTATATGTAGATGACATATTGCTTGCCAGTAACGATAAGGACATGTTACATCAAACTAAGAATTTTTTGTTTAAGAATTTTGAAATGAAAGATCTTGGTGATGCATCATTTGTTCTAGGGATTGAAATACTTAGAGAAAGATCTCAAGGTATTCTAAGGTTATCCCAAAGGAACTATATCGATAAGATTCTAACAAGATTTGGCATGCAAAACAGTAAACCAGGAGATACCCCTGTATCAAAAGGAGATAAGTTTAGTCTAAAACAATGTCCCCAAACTGACTTAGATAAAAACATCATGAAAGATATTCCCTATGCCTCAGCCGTAGGTAGCATCATGTATGCACAAGTATGCACGCGTCCGGATATTGCGTTCATTACTGGAATGCTAGGGAGATATTTAAGTAACCCAGGTATGGAACACTGGAAGGCAGCCAAGCGAGTGTTGAGATACCTAAAGAGAACTAGGGACTATATGCTCACGTATCGGAGATCGGAACAGCTCGAGGTCATTGGATATACCGATTCTGATTTTGGAGGATGTGTCGACAGCATGAAGTCAACATCAGGATACATCTTTATGATGGCAGGCGGTGCCATGTCATGGAAGAGCGCTAAGCAGTCATTGGTAGCCTCCTCCACTATGGCAGCTGAATTTGTCGCATGCTATGAAGCATCTAATCATGGCGTATGGCTGAAGAACTTCGTCACAAGGCTGAAAATTGTGGATTCTATTCAGAAACCACTCAAATTATTATGTGACAACAATTCAGCAGTGTTATACGCCACCAACAACCGAAGTTCGTCAAAGTCGAAGTACATTGACATTAAGTTTTTGGTTGTAAAAGAGAGAGTGGAGAAAAATGAATTATATATAGAACACATAGGTACAGACTCCATGATTGCGGATCCTCTTACTAAAGGACTGCCACCCAAGAAATTTCACCAACATGTTGCTTGTATGGGTGTAATATCTGTTTAGGATAATTAGAAAATGTGGGAGTCTGAATATGTTTTTGAGTTCTGATGTTCTATGTAATGCAATTGTAAACAATTTTGATGATATATATACAAGTTGCATTCAATTTCAGTTTCATTATTTCTTTCTTTAAAGTTTAAATTCTTGGCCTCATACAGTAAAGTGAAGGTGACTCAATTAGAAATAGGCACGTCTAATCACACTTGCGTGTAATTTCTAAACTATATGTCCAAATCAGATTCATGTCATTCAGTTATAAGTCTAGTTTCTGATGGTACAATTTTCAAGTCGTTTGGAGTTCCCTACAATAAGTTATGATAGTTTTAGTAACCAAGGGTCAGAATTTACTGTGCTGCTTTGTTTTCTGTTTTGAATTGTTTTGAATTCTGTTTTGTTTTAATTACTGTACGAATTTTAAGAGTCATGTCTAAGGCTATAAATAGAGTTGTATCTCAGTTGTAAAGTAAGAGAGAAGAAAAGGATAATATATATTTGAGAAAGAGAAAATATTGTTTGTGTTAAGAAATATCAAAATCTATCTCTCTTCCCTCCACCGAAATATATCAAATACTAACAGCCTCAACCTGGCTATGCAATGATGCTGTGCTTGCTTTGGCAAGTTCTGACGTAAGGTACTTCAATAAATCAATACTAATTAAATAAGAAAGTGGTTTAGTGAATAGACACTAATACGTATATCTACCTGTAGTACAGAGATAAGAATATGCCTACTAATACGTATGTCTACCTGTATTTGGGTTTGGGCTGTTAAGGATATAAGGTTACTAAGGTATAGAGTCGACCACGTTTGGAGTTTTGGGTAGCTGTTGAACTTTTTCAGGTGAAACTTGGTAATAAGGTCTCGTTAGAAATAAACTTATTTATTGCATCTATTAGATGCAACTTTTACATACGACATAGGTGTAATCTTTCTTGTATGCATAACTGTGTATATAACGCATTATCCTATCCGAGTATTATTTTCAGGCTAGTATAGTTGCATTACCAGTAAGAAAATAATACTGTATATATGCATTAGCCCTCTCATAAATCTTATAGTTATGCATAGTATTATTTTCGTTAGAAATAAACTTGGTAAGAAGGTGGGACGAGTGGCGAGGGCGATATGCATATTGAGTCACCCCATCCCTGTTCAGATCATCCTGTCTCAAAATCAACTCGGTCGTAAATCCGACATGGGAGATATATCTCCAAGGACAGTACCACTGCTTGAGGATTTTACAAGAGACATCATATATGCAATAATATAATTTTCTTTTCTTTTCTTACTATAGTTTGTTGATTTTTTTGTATATGCAGGGAGCTTTTGCAAGGGGAGTTATGGGAAATAGCTCTGGTCGGTCAAATGTGAGTTCTAGTGTGTTGTTTGATGATTATGGGAGGTCGAATTTGAGTTCTAGTATACATATATCCCTTCTCTTTTCACTTACTATGCACATTATAGCAATCTTGTTCACCAAATTGTATATATGCTTTTCATTGATTGTACTATATATGCACAATTAATACAGAGCAACAATGCACTAGTTTATGCTGGTGCTGGTATTGTTGAAGGTACCAATCCTTCTTCTGAGTGGGAAGAATTTGATCTCAAAAGCTTAAATTGTTTTTTGATAAGTTAACATGTAAAGGCTTATGTTGTTTATGTTGAGTTTATGTTGTCAATGATTTTATTTTTTAATTTTTTTTTATTAAACAGGTGAGGATGAAGAAGCCCTTCCAATAAGTTCAGAGTTTAATTTATGTTGTTGTTTGGTTATGAGTCTAAGTTTAATTTATGTTCTGTTTGTATGTTGTTTGTGCTATGTTTGCCAAGACATGTATCTTATATCTTTTTGCTGTTCCGTACTGAGAATATCTCAATTAATAATAATATCGTTTGCTATGTTAGTTCTTTGCTGGATAATATGTGGGATTATTGTTGATGATTTCTTTGATGTATGTATGACGTTTTGATGAAAAAAAAACCCTGTCTTAATCCAGGATTTTTTGTTTTCATAAGGATCATAATTCCAATATTTTAAAAAAAATATATGTTATGTAATTAGAAATTTAGAATCTTTTTTCTAATCCATAAAGAATTGTAACAACATCAATTTCTTTTTACAAGAATAACATTACTATACTGAAGAGATTGAATTTTTAGGTTTAAATGTTTGATATGTGAGGTTTAAATGTGTCATAGCAAAGGTTTAAATAGCGTTTATCGCGTCATAGCGGAACGGCTGAAAAAACGACGCTATGGTTATATAGCGCTGTTATAGCGCGAAATAGCGCGCTATATGGCGATAGCGTCATAGTTTTTTTAGTCCGAAAACGCTATAGCGCGCTATTTAGAACATTGGTCATATGTGAGATTTATATTTATCACTTTATAGATTTAAATGGTTGATATGTGAGGTTTTTAGTCAATTTTAAGTTAAAATATCAGCGAGGAGTGTCATTTTTGCCATAAAGATTTTGACATCTGACAAAAATGACATTCGTTGGAACATTTAATTTTATGTTTTCTTGGAAAACAGTTGTAAACAGTTTATTTCCAATGAACTTTTACAATAGTTATAACAATTTAAATTTGCAGTTCTAAATGTTATTGGTATACTCATTTTCTAATTTTTAAAGATTTCCTATTATTATTTTAAATCCTTCTTAAAAGAGATTTAAATGTTTGAGAACAATCGTCAAAATTTCACATTTCAACTACTCCATTTTAACTTAGTTTGATGCTTAAACACTTTAACATAATAGTTTAAATGATAAACATCATAGGTTTTAAATAGTTTAAAATATTCCCTCTAAAAGGTGCTACGGACCTTCTACAAGATTGTCGTGGTCAAAAGTGTCAGTTGTGAAAAATAAAAAAACTATAAGTTTGATATGAGATTTAAATGCTTGACTGTAGTTTGAATTACTTTAAGAGTAGGGTTAAAATGCCTCATTACACTACTAGAATTTCCGCTTTTTCCATGGGGAGAAAACTGGCTTTTTCCATGGGCTTACGCATGGAAAAAGCCCAAAAATGGCTTTTTCCATGCGATACTCATGGAAAAACTCCCGTTGCAAATATCCTCGTTGGAAATAGTCAGTATTTCCAAGGGCGCCGTTGGAAATACCTGATTCTGGCTTTTTCCATGAGCCAGCTCATGGAAAAAGGGCGCATGGAAAAACTTTCAAACTTGGCCACCGTCTGGATTATTTCCATGGGGAGCATCCGTGGGACCCACCTTACTTTTTCCAAGGGGATCCAACGAGGGACCCACCGAGTATTTCCAAGGGAGGGAGCGTGGGTCCCACCTGTCTATTTCCAAGGAAGACGCCCGAGTATTTCCATGGCAATCTACGTGGGACCCACTGGAGTATTTCCATGGCAATCTACGTGGGACCCACTGGAGTATTTCCATGGCAATCTACGTGGGACCCACTGGAGTATTTCCATGGCAATCTACGTGGGACCCAATGGAGTATTTCCATGGGCAATTTACGTGGGACCCACTCCAGCATTTCCATGGCCATTGAATGTGGGCCCACCTGGTCAGATCTGGGCGCTATTATTTCCTTGTCTATACCCACGGAAATACTGACCTCCTTTTTTTGGTAACAGAATGCCCACAATGAACAATCCTCCCTGTACCGACCCAGTAATCATTTACAATCCCCACTTCTCATTGAAACTGATAAACATAAATACATCTTACAAATAGATAGAAAAGACAATTGAGAAAATACAACATAAAGCATTTAATAGGCATAAATCATTAACATAGCATAATCAACATACATTAATTGTACCTCAGGCAAAACATGCATTTTCCAAAATACATTGTACCAACAAACTGTGAAAACCCCATTAATACACTATCCCTGTGTAATTACACATTGCTAATACACCCAAAATATACCCACTATGAGTTAACAAAAATTCACATAATTAAGTTACCACCTAGTTTGCTGATATGTTAGAGCTTGTAAATTCACAAAAATGTGCACTTTCCAACACTAAAATATCAGGTTCATGTTGAAGGTAGATTGTCCCACCATCCCCCCCCCCCCCCCTTGCAATTGCATCATTTCCAAGTGGAGCTTGATTCAAGAGTGCTTGGAAAGCCCCTCCCTGACTTGGTTGCATAGGAAAAGGAAGACCCTATGTATACCACATATATAGAGACAACATGTTATATTTATGAGGGTTTTTGCATGTACACCCTCAAAATAATAAATTTAGCAATTTAAGCATTGGAATATCTAATTTATCTTACAAATAAAGGATTTCATCAACTTTTGCACCATACAATTATTTCTTGTGATTGCAATGGGTGGTTGTTAAATGGGTTTTTGTTAAAAGTTAATATTAAAGTTAAAAGTGATTATACTACACCTCTTATATTTAAATCTTAAAAGGTACCAATATTAACTTGACATACTTGTACCAGTAGGAATATGAACCCTTGATTTAAATGCGGAGAAAAAAACATTCTATAACCACTTACATGGGAAATTGGCATATTCATATCTGAAGCTCCATCTTTAGAGTGTTGAAAGTGAGGCCCTTGACCCTAACAATAGAATACAAAAAACACCATGTTATAATTCATAACAACCCAATATTTGGTCAGATTTATGAAATTTACATCATTCAGTTCACAAGTCAATAGTTGTACCTGAAAAGTAGGCAAATTCCCAACACCTTGCTCAGTTCCAGAACCGTTCGCTTGAGCCTAAGGTTAACAATGCACAATGTGTATTGTTAGTGTACCTCTATTATCTAAACTCCTGAGACAACCACAACAGGTCGAATAAAGAACTTCAATTAATTGCAGAAATGTTCCTGTTCTCTGCTTAATCCTTTATTTTACATTTTGGCACCTGTCAGTTCAAGGGCTGGTAAGAACACACAACCGATTCGAAGCCAATACCATAATCACACATCGATCACACAACCAACACAGAGCACTAGCACAAGCAATCACTCAATCAAGCAACAAATAAAGAGGGTTTGGTTACAAAAACAGATACAACAATATTTTGTCAATTATCGTATATGTTGGAATTTCCTAAACAGAAACCTAATTCAATAAACCTAATATAAATCATATACTTACACCCCTTCTCCTTTTCTCCTTTATACCCCTTCTCCTTTTATCCTTTTGTCCTTTATACCCAAGGATAAACAACCTGAAACTTAGCGATGGCCAGGTATACGCTATTCAGATCGACACGGCAGGAGTTATGTAATAAAAGGTTTCTACACAAATTTGGAATTACGTACCTGCAAAGTAGGCTTTTGAGCACCACAAATTGAGAATAATCGGTTCAAGTACAGGTCAAAAGTTGCCATTTTTCTGTCCCTCTCGGCCTTCTCCTCCTCATGACGACGGTCACGGTCAGCTAAGAGCATTGCTACGTCTGCGTGAGAGAACATTGTCTGCACGCCATTGTTTGTCACACCAGAAATAGAAGATGCTGTGTGGCTGGTCCTGGCTCGGGTGGCTGTTTTTTGCCCCTCTTTTTGAAGCATGCTTCCCAATCCTCGGACCCTACCGTGGCTTGATCCGCCCACAGCTGAGAGAAACATGGCGCGTTCGTCGAGGTCAGCATTGGCCTGATCAGCCATCATGTCCCTCACCTTGTGCTTTCATAAATTTTGAGATAAGTACCCTCAAATTCCCCTCTTGCCTCAGGATCTCAAAAAGAAAGCATTAAACCTTCAGGTACATAAGAAATGTTGCTGTTGTAATTTTATCTGATGATTCCATCACTTGTTTTAAACAATTTGGTAATTTCATCTTGCATATGCTTCAGCAAATCTATTAGTGTAAACCTTATTCATCATAACTCTCATTTCACTTCTAATTATATTATAGTACATCTCTCTCCTAATTTTCAGATAGCAAGCATAGTTTGTTCAGGTTAATCCAGCCACTCCACAACCTTGCTGTATTGGTAAGTCACTCCCATTTTTCTTTTCTTCTTGGTTAAAAATGGGTATACTGTGCTAAACAAAACACCACTATTTATATTTACTACCATATGATTTAATCTGAGTTGTATTTACTAGGCAGTATCTACTGGTCCAAATTGAAACATGGAAACAGTGAAATGAGAGAAAGTCTTTCAGATCGAAGGATAGCGCCACATGTCCTTGCGGAGAAGATTTGGTATGATGCAGAGCAATGGATGGCTCATTGTTGAGTATAGAAATCTTATTACTATGTCAAATTGTTGTTTTTCCCTTTTAATTAGTTTTGTAACTGATTGCTCTCTGTAGAGAGGAAAAAATGTAAATGACGTTTATTTATCTATTAATATATTCACCTTGAAAAAAGTTTATAATTTTGTATAATTATAAATGGTATAGGAATTATATAATTATACAGGTGCAAAAAAAAAAAAAAAATTCGGTGTTGGGCACCTACACCGACGGTTTTTTCAAAAAAATAGTTGGTGTTGGGCGCCTACACCGACGGTTTTTTCCAAAAAACAGTCGGTGTTGGGTGCCTACACCGACTGTTTTTTCCAAAAATCAGTCGGTGTTGGGTGCCTACACTGACTGTTATTCACCCGTCAGTAAAGATTTATCTATACCATCGCCGCCATCACCGACGCCTCAATAACAGTCGGTATAAGGGTTTTTTAACAGTCGGTGAAGGGGTTTTTTGTACTAGTAGAGGTCGATCCACAGGGAATATTGGTTCAGTGCTTCGAGCGATCGAATCACAACCTTTTGAAAGGGTAGACGAAATTTGAAAATTGAGAGATGTTGTTGTGATCAATGTAAATTAGGAAGCAATTAAAAGTAATTAAAATAAAGATAGAGATGAGAATTCCTAGGGTTTCGGCACACCATTGCTACTCAATTCGTCTTGACAATATATTCCTGTTGCGTCTGATTTTCTGTTGTTGTTTAATGAAAGATAACCACATAGGTCACTGTGATTTATGTTACGCAAGAATGACAGATTTTTCATCGAGATTCTACATAGGACACTGCGAGTTTCCTTACGCAAATGACTGATATCTACAAAACCCCAAATTACTACACAGATCACTGCGATTTTCCTTACGCAAGTGATAAAATTTGGTACGTGTTTTGTTGGTCTGGTTTATGGTTTCCCCGCTAAGGTTTTCTTCACATAAACCTAATAGATCTCAACGAGGCTAATTCATACAAATAGTTTCTCTTACCATTAAAGTACTGTCACTACCCTAACGGACTCAAACTAGATTATTGAAGTTAGATGAAGAGATAATAAATCACAAAAGTATTTTCATACAACAACAAGAAACCATAATCAACAGAAATATATATAACAAAACATCAAGAGTAACAAGGTTTACTGCCTAGCCCTAAGAAAAGGAACTTAGCCGCGGAACGACATTGTTACAAGCACTCCTCTCTTCTCTCTTTAATCAAATCTAACTCTAATTACAAAGATGAGTTATTCTTCTGCCCAGGGGCTTTATATAGGAGTGGAGGGACGTCTGGAGGTTGAGTGGAGGCTAAGAAACTGATCTGGAAACAGCTGTCGGCAGTTATTCCCCAAGAGGCGCCTTCGGATACGAACCGTATCAAGGTAATACGGTCCGTATTAAGACCTTGACGGTTAGAGTTTAATGCTTCCAGCGCTATCTTCTGGTCTGTGCTAGGCCTGATCCGTATCAACCAATACGGACCGTAACAAGGACTTAGTCGATAAGCGTCGCTGAACCGATTGACCCGATTCTAGCTCCATTTGGTGTAAAATAGTCCCAAAACCTATTTTCTGCAATAAAACATCAAGAAGGGTGACAGTGGCCTTTTCTCTAATTAATTAAACATATATGTGAGAAAATATGCAAAACCTAAGCCAAAACCCTACGTAAATCATCGTTATTTTGACTCTGATCAATTGTACACAATCCAAAGGGTATCGGCTATACAATCCAGAAAATGGTAAAATTGTTCTGAGTAGAAATGTATTATTCGATGAAGAAGCAAGTTGGCAGTGGGAGAGTGTGGTACAACAAACATAAGTTGAAGAAACAATAGAAGAAAATGAAGAGATAGCGACACAAGATCAACCACACGAACAACCACCTAGCAGCAGCTCTAGCAGTCCGGTTGAAGATTCAATTCCTGAGATGCAATCAAGGAAGTTCAAAACATTACAAGAGTTGTATGAAACAATCCAGGTACTTCTCGTTGTAGATCCCACAACCTATGAAGAGGCCGCAGAAAAGGAGGAATGGTGCAAGGCAATCTAAGAAGAAATACATGCAATCGAGAAGAACAAAACTTGGCAATTGGTGAAGCTTCCTGAAGTTGGAGTGGTCCCAAGGCACATGAAAAACCCAACAAAGCATCACCTTGGCACAGCCAAAAGAATTTTGAATTATATTGCAGGTACAGCAGACTATGGTGTATGGTATGGGAGCTCGAAAAACTTCAACCTGATCGGCTACAGTGATAGTGATTGGGCAGGATGTGCAAAAGATCGAAAGAGCACATCAGGGCACTTGTTTACTCTCGGCACCAGTGTAGTTTCATGGAGTTCAAAGAAGCAAGCAACCGTGGCATTGTCAACCTCGGAGGCAGAATATTCAGCAGTCAGTTCAGCGGCATGTCAAGCAGTTTGGTTGAGACGTATACTTGCTGATTGTGAGCAGGAACAGCAGCAGCCTACAGTGATATTCTGTGACAACCAATCAGCAATAGCAATGGCGCAAAATCCAGCATTTTATGGAAGGACCAAACATATTGACATACGTGTCCATTTCATTCGTGACCTTGTGACAAATGGTGATGTTGAGATCAGATATGTCAATTCAGACAAGCAGGTAGCAGACGTGCTTACAAAGGCATTGGCACGAAGCAAATTTGAACAATTTCGACCAGCACTTGGAGTTGGCAATTTTGTATCAAGGGGAGTGTTGAATATTGAGACAAAAGTAGAGTCCGAATGTTCCAGATTTAGAGATCTGGATGCAACGTGTTGTGATGTATTTTTAGGCATGTAGTGGAGTTAGTGGTTTCCTTATTTACTCTAGACAAAATTAGTGTGAGTAGTGGGGTTAGTTAACACGGGCCGGACAGATTTGACACGGCCCGTGTCAAGCAAATCCGGAAACAGATCCAGAAATCTGGAAAGTAGGCTATTGATGGAAGGTCGACCAATCAAGCATATAATGGGGATTTCTCTCCAGGAAAGGGAATTATGGAACAGGAGAGCAAGTTCTAGGGTTCATCTTTGGCGGCTAGGCTTGGAGGCGATTTTGAGAAGCGAAATACGCGAGTTTTCGATTGATCTTCTTTGCACTTTGGGTTTTGTCATGATCAACTCTATCTTTATTTGTATTTGCTGTTTTAGAACCATGAGTGAGTAATTTACTTTGTTTCTAGGGTTTTGATGTAATCGAATGTTTTGTCTTGCATGCTAGTTATTGAATCTTTGTATTGAAATTTGTGTTTGATTGATTGAGTAGTATTTTAATTGCTTAGATTGAAGTGTTTGACTTATATTGGTTTGCCACTAGATGAATGATCATGACAAAACAAGTTTTGATTTTAGTCATGTTCTATTCATGACAAATCAAGTCAGAATCTTTATAAATGTTTTAGCTAGATAGGTCTATTCCAAAGAATGGAATTTAGACAAGTCAGAATCCATGCGAAGTATTTCCTGAGAACCGGTTTTTGGGCAGCTGAGGTGAGAGCTGGTACGAGCTCGCTGTGGAAGGCGGTACAGGACCTCAAAAGTTTCTTTGGGCACGATATAAGGTGGTAAGTGGAAGACGGCACGAAAGTGAGGGCTGTTAATGAACCATGCATGACAATTGGTGTGTTCAGCCAATCCGAAACAATGCCCAGAAAAATGCAAGGGTTGCGGACTTGTATAATAATGAACTGGGGAGGTGGAAAATGGATCAGTTATCTCAAATATTAGGGCCAGAGCAGGCTCAACATATCCTGACCCTAACACGGGTACCAAGGACCAACCCATTGCTCACTGACAGGTTAATATGGACGTTGAGTAAGGCTGACAGATACTCGGCCAAAGAGGGATACCACCTCCTTTGACAGCAAAGGAATGACATGCATGTTTTTCGACCTGATATGAAGGAGCTGTCGACACAAATCTGGGCCTGGAAGAGTGTTATCCCAAGAATTCAGGTATTTCTCTGGCGCGCGGTGCATGAGGGCCTTCCTACCCTAATGGCTCTGCATAAAAGGATCGCTCTCATCAATCCAACTTGCCCATGAGTCAATTATGCATTTGCTGTTCTTTTGTAAGGTCTCACGGGCAACATGGTTTCTGTCACTATTCACGCTTCGAGTTGACCAGCTGCCGTTAGACTTCACACAGACTATGCTACAAATCACGGCGAACCTAACCAGTTCTGAAATTGTCGAGCTTTGCAACCTAATTTGGTGTATTTGGAAAGCGCAAAATGAGGAGGTGTTTACGGGGGAGAAAGGGGTGCCAGTAGCTATCATCCGACAGGCTAACAGCATGAACATCAGGGGGTCACCGCATGAGGAGGGAAAGGGGAGCAGGGGTGGAACCAGAAAAAGTCCAACTTAAATACGGTATCTCGGTGCTCCTAATTGATTGGTCTTGGGACCAGACTGGCAGAGGAGGTATTGGGATCATTCTCTTTGATCCGGGGGGGCAATTTGGTCATAGCAAGGGGGATGGCCATTCATACCAAGTGCCCTCTTGAGTCAGAGGCTTTGGCCCTTTTTCATGCCCTTCAACATCTGAACCAAAACCAGCAGGGTGAGAGTGTAATACTGTCGGATTGTAAAACACTGATAAGAGCAGTCCAGAGGCAATCCCCAACTGACCTCCCGCAATGGTCGGCCGAGGAAGTGGTGGCTCAGTGCATCCAGGAATTCGGTTTGGTACTGGAGCATGTGCAATTACAATACGCAAGCCGGGCGAAGCTAATACCTGCGCATAACCTTGCTAATTGGGCATGAAGGTCAGGAGGTACCTGCCATGGGAGACCGGGTGCTGATTTCATGCGAGAGATACTGTTGCAGGAAGAACTCAATCATAACCTTTTCCACATTGCAAGAGAAGGGGAGAGTTTTCTATCAGAATAGTGCGCGAATGACTAGCAAGTCGGGCATATGCTGGTATGCAGGGTATACAAGGTGCTGGTCCGAAGAATGGGGATGTCAGACAGTTGGGAGGGATTTAAGCATGTAAACCCCTATAAATTATGCGTTTGAAACATGGAAAGGACACGGGGCGGCAGTGCAAATATTCCCAATTCCAGGGCTGTTGATGTCCTAGTTGCTTTTCTTTTGTTTAGGCCTTTTAGACGACTTTACTGCTTCCTAATGTAATTTAGTTTCGGTGCAGGCCATGGCCTAATGTAAGTTTGGATTTTGGTTATTAATAAATCATGCCTACGAGCTTCACTCAAAAAAAAATACATGATCTAGTCATGTTCTATTCATGAAAAATCAAGTCAGAATCTTTATAGATGTTTTAGCTAGATAGGTCTATTTCAAAGAATGGAATTTAGACAAGTCAGAATCTGTGCGAACTATTTCCCGAGAACTGGTTTTTGGGCAGCTGAGGTGAGAGCTGGTACGAGCTCGCTGTGGAAGGTGGTACAGGACCTCAAATGTTTCTTTGGGCACGATATAAGGTGGCAGGTGGAAGACGGCACGAAAGTGAGGGCTGTCAATGAACCATGACATGACAATTGGTGTGTTCAGCCAATCCGAAACAATGCCCAGAAAATTGCAAGGGTTGCGGACTTGTATGTTAATGAACTGGGGAGGTGGAGAATGGATAAGTTATCTCAAATATTGGGGCCGGAGCAGGCACAACATATCCTGACCCTAACACGGGTACCAAGGACCAACCCATTGCTGACTGACAGGTTAATCTGGACGTTGAGTAAGGCTGGCAGATACTCGGCCAAAGAGGGATACCACCTCCTTCGACAGCAAAGGAATGGCGTGCATGTTTTTCGACCTGATATGAAGGAGTTGTGGACACAAATATCGGCTTGAAAGAGTGTTATCCCAAGAATTCAGGTCTTTCTCTGGCGCATGGTGCATGAGGGCCCTACCCTAATGGCTCTGCATAAAAGGATCGCCCTCATCAATCCAACTTGCCCCAGGTGTGGTTTGCAAAATGAGTCAATTATGCATTTGCTGTTCTTTTGTGAGGTCTCACGGGCAACATGGTTTCTGTCACAGTTCGCGTTTCGAGTTGACCAGCTGCCGTTAGACTTCACACAGACTATGCTACAAATCACGGCGAACCTTACCAGTTCTGAAATTGTCGAGCTTTGCAACCTAATTTGGTGTATTTGGAAAGCGCGAAACGAGGAGGTGTTTACGGGGGAGAAAGGGGTGCCAGTAGCTATCATCCGACAGGCTAACAGCATGAACATCGGGGGGTCACCGCATGAGGAGGGAGAGGGGAGCAGGGTGGAACCAGAAAAAGTCCGACTTAAATACAGTATCTCGGTGCTCCTAATTGATGGGTCTTGGAACCAGACTGGCAGATGAGGTATTGGGATCATTCTCTTTGATCCGAGGGGGAAATTTGGTAATAGCAAGGTGGATGGCGATTCATACCAAGTGCCCTCTTGAGTCAGAGGCTTTGGCCCTTTTTCATGCCCTTCAACATCTGAACCAAAACCAGCAGGGTGAGAGTGTAATACTGTCGGATTGTAAAACACTGATAAGAGCAGTCCAGAGGCAATCCCCAACTGACCTCCCACAATGGTCGGCCGAGGAAGTGGTGGCTCAGTGCATCCAGGAATTCAGATTGGTACTGGAGCATGTGCAATTACAATACGCAAACCGGGAGAAGCTAATACCTGTGCATAACCTTGCTAATTGGGCATGAAGGTCAGGAGGTACCTGCCATGGGAGACCGGGTGCTGATTTCATGCGAGAGATACTGTTGCAGGAAGAACTCAATCATAACCTTTTCCACATTGCAAGAGAAGGGGAGAGTTTTCTATCAGAATAGTGCGCGAATGACTAGCAAGTCGGGCATATGCTGGTATGCAGGGTATACAAGGTGCTGGTCCGAAGAATGGGGATGTCAGACAGTTGGGAGGGATTTAAGCATGTAAACCCCTATAAATTATGCGTTTGAAACATGGAAAGGACACGGGGCGGCAGTGCAAATATTCTCAATTCCAGGGCTGTTGATGTTCTAGTTGTTTTTCTTTTGTTTAGGTTTTTTAGACGACTTTACTGCTTCCTAATGTAATTTAGTTTCGGTGCAAGCCATGGCCTGATGTAAGTTAGGATTTTGGTTATTAATAAATCATGCCTACGGGCTTCCCCTTAAAAAAAAAATACATGATCTAGTCATGTTCTATTCATGAAAAATCAAGTCAGAATCTTTATAGATGTATTAGCTAGATAGGTCTATTTCAAAGAATGGAATTTACACAAAGCAAGAATAAAAGTGCGCCACACACACCCCCCACTCCCTAGGGTTCGACAGCTTTATGAACAAATAAATGAATTAGTAATGAAAATATGGTTGAACTAATTAATTTGATTGTACGCTAGGGCGTATAATTCATACATCAATTGCCTAGCTAGCTTTACATTGTTCTCTTATGATGCGGTTGTTTTTTAAGTTATTCTTTGTGGAGCTTTATATATTTTAAAAAATAAAAGATTCAAATGCCTCCATTTTTTTTGTACCTGGTTATTTCTAAAGTAGTATCGAAAAATATGGACTGACGGAGATTCTAATTACTCGACTGAGATATGTTTACATTTAAAAAATTGAGCGATCCAAGTTCCAAAACATCATATGTCAAATAAAAGAATATATATATATATAGAGAGAGACCGGCTAATGTCATAACGTTATAACTTCGGCCGAAGTTATAACGAGCCGTTTTTGCAATTTCAAAATCCAAACAACCGATCTAAACCGTTCAACTTTTTCTAAATATTGAAATGTGCTTGGAGACTAAATTTTACATTTTTTGGAATTTTTTTACTATTTATTAAGCCACTTTGAAAATCGCAGATCTACTGTGAACAGTAAAAAACAGTAAAATTTTCGAGGACCACCAGATTAGTATTTTCAAAGTGGCTTAATAAATAGCAAAAAAATTCCAAAAAATGTAAAATTTGGTCTCCAAGCACATTTCAATATAGAGAACATGTTGAACGGTTCGGATCGGTTGTTTGGATTTTGAAATTGCAAAAACGACTCGTTATAACTTCGGCCGAAGTTATAACGTTATGACATTAGCCTATTGATAGGCCCATATGCCAATGGCCCTCAAAAGACTCAGGCCTGGCCCAACTAAACACCTCCAGATTTGAATTCACAGCAGACCGACCCAAAATAGGCCACAGCCCAAAAAGCGGCTCGGGATTCGGAGCCCCTTCCGGGGCCAACCCGAGGATAGAAACTTACTCGGGATTCGGACCCCCTCCCGGGGCCAACCCGAGGATAGAAACATACTCGGGATTCGGACCCCCTCCCGGGGCCAACCTGAGGATAGAAACTTACTCGGGATTCGGACCCCCTCCTGGGGCCAACCCGAGGCAAAAAACAGCCTAAGGCCAAGCACAGGCCGAGACTCGGACCCTCTCCCAGGGCCAGCTCGGAACCAAGCAAAACGAGGCTCAAAGCTTAAAACACGCCGAACAGCCCAAGAAGGTCAACACACGACCTCGCTGATCGGTCTAAAACGAAGTATGCGAATATCATTTGCCCATTATGCGGACGCCCACAATAGTATGCGGATCTTTGTCATCAATGCTGACAAAGACCCCGCTACAGTCGGGCGCTCCCTATTTAAGGCAAAGAATCCCCCCAGAAAAGGGGATCGCATTTATCACATCCTGGAGAGGTATTAAAAAGGGTTAGAGCGTTAATACCCCTCCTACACCCCGCGTGTCCACCATTTCGGCCCGCTTCACTCGAGGCGGGACGGGCTGCGCGCTCAGCAATCATCCTCCGTACGGCCTGCTTCCCAGGAACAGGACGTGCCTGCACCTTACTGGACCGAGTCCAAGTACGGCCCGGCCCCTTCGGGAAGGGATGTATCACCTATCTATATATATATAGAGTTGGGCTACGGTACTTTGCGAAGTCATGTCTATATCTTCAATTTGAAACTTCAAAACGTCGATCCGAACCGTTCATGTTGATCTTCATATTAAATTGTGCTTGGAGACCAAATTTTACATTTTTTTTGGAAATTGTTTACTATTTTTTAGAATTTTTGAAAATCGCTGGTTTTCAAAAAATCCTGGACCATTAAAAACAACAATTTTGAAAAATTCTAAAGAATAGTAAAAAATTTCTGAAAAATGTAAAATTTGGTCTCCAAGCACAATTTAATATGGAGATCAATTTGAATGGTTCGGACATTTTAAAATTTGAAATTGCAAAATATGAGTGTGAAGTAAAACACTCGCTTTACTTCGCAAAGCACCGTAGCCCAACTATATATATATATATATATATATATATATATATATATATATATATATATATATATATATATATATATATATATATATATATATGAGTGAGGCTACGGTGCTATGCATTGTACGGATTGGGTCCGTGCTACGACTCAAAATTTGACTTTTCAAAATCCTAACAGTCGATCCGAACCGTTCAACATGATTATAAAATAAATATGTACTTGCAAACTAAATTTTACATTTTTTTGAATTTTTTTACTATTTTTTTAGATAGGCTATTTTTGAATGGTCCAGAATGTTCAGATCATGTGATTTTCAAAAAAATAGTAAAAAATTTCGAAAAAATATAAAATTTGGTTTGCAAGTACATATTTATTTTATAATCATGTTGAACTGTTCGGATCGACCGTTAGGATTTTGAAAGCCAAATTTTGAACCCTAGCACGGACCCAATTGGTGCTATGCATAGCACCGTAGCCTCACTCTATATATATATATATATAGAATGGCTAATATCAAAACGTTTGTTCCTGGCCCTTGGAGCAATCAAGTTTTAAACCGTCCGATTCGGTTTTAGATCTGTGCTAGATCAAATTGATCAGATTCGCTGAAATTAGAAATATGGCCTCTCCGTTAACTGGATATGTCCAGTGGAACAAAACCCTAATCCCTGAGTGTTCTGTCTCTCTTTCTCTCACGCGCTTCTTTCCAAGCCATACGTAAATTGCCTCCTCCCGCTCCTCTCCTCTCTCAGCACGCACCGCATCGCCAGTCCCGCTCTTCTCCTCTCTTAGCGCGCACCGCGATTCCAGTCCCGCTCCTCTCCTTCTCCAGTGAGTCCTCTCTAGCCACCTCGCGACTCTAGCCCTAACCCTAAATCGCGACTCTAGCCACCTCGCCTCCTAGCTCCACTTCTCCGCCTCTCCGACCGGCGACCCCTTGTTCTCAGACCAATCGCTCGCACCTGAAATTGGTAAGCTCTCTCTCCCTCTACTTTGTTCTCTCTACCTAGTTTGCTGAAAGTTTGTTCAAATTGGTTTGCAAAGAAAAATTAGTTTGCTTAAATTTCATAGCAAACAATTTTCTTAAATTGGTTTGCTGAGTAGCGAAATGAGTGTTGTTTATTACTACATGAATTTGTTGAAAAATTGAAGGTCACAGTTGGATCTGTCCTGGTAAAGGCAGTATTGTGGACAAGTTGAGGTCGACATAGTAGGAAATATTTTCAGGGGGTCAGTGGTAAATTTACTCGTAGTATTGGTGCTTTGATTATCTGACTTGCTAATTACTGGAGTGAGAGTTACTTTTGGAGCAGTATGATTTGTACATAGGATGGCTCATTATTGGTACTGCTTTTGATATCTTTCCAAAGTTTCTCTTTTGAAAAATCTACCTAAATCATATTTAGCTAACAAATCATTGCAGTATTTGTGTCCACCTTTTATATTTAGCTTACAAATCAGATTTAGCCAAATGAGTAGCCAAATTGAAGTTGCATTTTACAATTCATTTTTATAGTCAAAATATCGATATAGAGATTATATTTGTATCGTTTTGTTTGTTTGTTTGTGTATGATAATTGAAGTTGCAATTTTAAAATTTTCTATCTTTATATTTGGAGAACAAGTTGTTGCTCAGAAAATGCAATTAACTTTGTTTTTTTTCAGAATTTTTTTTGTGCTTTCTCTAAGAGGAGCATACAAGGGTTCAAGATGCTGACAACTTCAAGGCATGATGCTAAATTTTAAATCAGTTTGTCTGAAAGTATGAGATAAGCAAGGGAAAACACAAACAAATTGATGAAGAGTCTTTTCTAGTGCTGTTGTAATTAGAACTTTTGTAACGTGTTATTTTGTATATAATGAATGTTGCTAGATGTTTGTATTTAAGCTATAGGCATGTTTTAATTGTCATGTTGTATATAATGAATGTTGCTAGATGTTTGTAATGCCAGAAATTGTTACAAATTAGGATTTTAATCTTGTATGAAATGTTGTTATGGACATGTTGTGATGTGTTGTTTATTTGAATGCCAAGCAAGTAAAAGCACACTAGTTGTAAACATGTTGTGTCTATATTTTATTTCTCTTTTTTATTATCTCTCTTTGATATCAGAAAGGTCATAAAGAATATAGAAAGTACTTATTTCACTAAATAGTAAAGTTACAATAATGAAATGGAAGTGAGTTTAAAATATCATCGAAGATATTCATCCAAGATCAGTTGTGTAGAGTTTTGTAGAGTGTCTTTAAGCCAAAATTCATTTGAACTATCCTTTTTCTTTTTGCATTTTGTAAGTTGTGTATAGTTTTATATGCTTAAAACATCATTTTCAGCAAGTTATAACGGTATGCTTTAAACAGAATTCCAAGATCAGTTATTTTTCTTATTTGAATCACAACCATTTTCAGCAAGTTAAAACAATATGCTCAAAACAGCATGCTAAAAAGTTACAAAACAAGATGCTTAGAAGTTACAAAACAATTAAGGGCTTCATCTTTAGATTCATCTTCAAGTTAATTACAACAACTTGATCTCTAAAATTACATCGAGTACCCTGACTTACTAAGAAATTACAATAATTTGATCTCTAAACAAAAATCAACAGACCAATTCATCTTCTCCTTGAACATCTGATTTGAATCCTGCCGTACTAGTTGCATACCAGTAGCATACCAGCAGCATACCAGCAGCATACCAGTAGCTTACCAGTAAGGTTAAAACCGGAATATTCATCCATACTTGTGCCATATACAACTTCTTGTGATAATTATTGTGCCAATACCGCTGGTACCATCTGGCTAAGTCTCGCAACTTCAGCAGTACTGCATCCAGAGCAAGAAATAATTAGCAACAGATGTAATCAAGAAGCAAACAAAATGAAATAAAGTAATAATAATGGCATTAAGACAATCAAATTAAAATTACGTATTTTATGTTGCCTACTGAAAAAAAAATATTGCATATATGTGTGTAGGGCGCAGAAAGTTGCACAGCTGGTATGGAAGGTGTGTGCATATGTATTTAAATGTCTCATGGTTCGATGCTCTCGATTGGTTAAAGAACATCGAACTTGAAACATTCATTTCTTTCTTTCTGCTATTCCTTCCGGTTCACCCTCGACAGACCTACGATTCATAATCGGTCCATCGAGAGAGTTTAATGATTGTGGGGACGTTTAACTCCCAGCGGGCGCAAGCCCCCGCTGTTAATTACATCAGATGACCCTTCCAAGCCATACTGAATACCTCATTCATTCCAGGATTTGAAGCCTATTTGTTGTGAATTGAATAAAGGGGCTAAAAGGGGAGAACTCATGTATTTAGCTTTTCTATTTCCATTTGATTTTTCTTGTTTTGGATATTTAATCAATATGTATACATGGGATGCAATGAATATTATTAAAATATATATATCATACTCTTTTATTTATTTTTAGAAACATATTTGTATTTAAAGATATATTTGTGCTTTGTTTATATTTTATTTTTTAAGAGAAAATGATTTAAATGTGAAAAGAATGGAGAAAAGGGCATTTTGGTCATTTGGCTGGTTGTGTGATGTTTGGTTATGTTTGATTTTAATTTAAAATTATGAAGAATTTGATTTGGGTTCATTTGGAATTGGTTTGAGGTGATTTGGGTTTGAAATGAATAAGTTATGGCCAAAAAGGGCTGGAAAGGGCTTGTTTGTGAAGTTTTATGTTTTTTAGGGACCTATTTGTAAAACCGAAGGGACTAAAATTTGTAATTTGGGGTTTTGGCAGGGTTTGAAGTGAAAATTGGGTTTCCAGGGGCTCATTTGGAGAAGTTTTACCCAATCAGGGGTCTAATTGTAAGTTTTTGGGGGCTGCGCTGTGAGAAAGTTTTATCAAAGGGGCCTTTTTGTGAAAGAGCCTTCTTTTATCAATTTCTGGGCTTTGAGATTATAATTTGGGCCTTTAAGATGCGTGTAGGGGATCTTAAGATCCGAATTGGGCTTTATAATATGTGCAGATTAATAAGTTTGGATTATGGGCTTTAGGATTTGGTTACTTGACTTTGATAGTAGTGTTTGGGCTTTGAGATATGTGCAAGAGCTTGGAGATTTGTTCAAGGGTTCTTGATCCAGGCTGTCATGTGGGTCCCTCTGGCAGGGTATCGGTTGTTTATTGGGTCTCAACGCTGAGCCTTTGGATTCCATTCTCGCATCAAGATTAGGCTCTTTCATTTAAACTTTATATTGGCGCCTATATCCAGCGACTCATGTCACTTCAAAAGTCGTGCTCGACTTGATATGAACTGGGGTTTGAAACCCGAGTTTAGGGTTTGGCTCTGGTGTAGCTCCGGGGAGATTTCGGTCACGGCAAGGCTGGAGGAGAGCGCCACTAGGATCGCCTTGAGGTAGTGAATCTAGGGGACGTGTTATCGGCAGCTATTGATCACCATAGACGGCAGAGCACGGCTGACCTCAGGTTTCGGTACCGGTTGAGGTTTTGATCTGATTTCATATATTTTCTTGCTTTCTTCTTCAATTGCTTGTTCATTTGGCATCGTTGGAGTATGAGAGAGCTTCATATGAGGTCAATTTCACCTTCCATAGAGATTTGAAAACTCTTTTGATCTTGGCTTCTCGGTTTGGTACCGGCTTGACATTGATACATGGTACCTTGACTTGGGAAGTGTATTTGAGGTCGAAGTGTTACAGTTTAAGTGTTTCTGGAAGGTATCAAGGTTGAAAGGGATTTAATTTTGGGCATGGCATTGGATTTGGGTATGAACTTGATATTGGGTCTCGGGTTTGAGAAAGAAACATGAAATTCTCATCACTTTTCTTCTATTTCTCATGAATTTCATCAATGACATGTATGATTTTATGTTATTCTTGTAATATAATACATCAAGAATGAATGCATGAAGTTTGAAGATTTTATGCTTTTTATTTCTATTTTTAAGGGAAGAAATGGACAGAGGGGTGTAAATGCAAATATTCATGTTGCTGTTTTTTCTTATTTTCTGAAATCCAACTTTTGAAAATTGCTAGAAAATAGTAGAAAAATCAGAAGAATGCAAAGTTTGAGTCTAAATCGATTGTCTTTTCATCCTCTATCTTTCTGTTTAAACAGATTTTTGATTTGATTTTCATACCAGCCTTCACTGGCTGATCTGTACCAGCAGGTCATTTAGAGTGTTTATATGCCTTTCTCTTGTACCAGTATAGGCCTTATTGAATGTAGATGGTACTGTACACTGGTACTATGTGGTATCTAGTTTAAGTGGACTATATGTAAATTATTGCATCAGAATTTGGTCATCAAAAATCATAAAGGGTGCTAATATCACATGTGTCATTTACCAACACCCATTGTAAACATGCATATAGGTCCTTGGTCACTTGAATAATTATAGGAAGGGTCCTTGAGCATCATATCATGGGAATTGGAATTCTCCCTCTTTTCATTTGCTCTCTCCTTCAAAAATTATGCATCGAGGCCCTTTGAAGATTAATAAAATTTATGATATAGAAAGGGATGTAGTAAAACATCAATCTTCCACATATCACTCATTTTATTTCTCTTTTATGCATTGAAGTCCTTTAAAAAGTTCAAAATGGCATAATTAGGGAGATGTAATTAAACATCAATCCCTACAATGTCATTTAATTTAAATTCCCTTTTTCATTTTGTTATGCACTTTTAATTTGATTTTTATATTAAAAGAACTATGCAAGAAATTGATATTCAAAGGATGTAGCTAAACATCAACTTTTAATATCTCTTCCTTTTATATTTCTTATAATATAAAATGCCACTTTTAATATACATATTATATATATATTTATGTGATTATGTGTTTTGTTCTTTTTCTTTGCAACATAAAATAAAGAAAAGAAAAAGGAAAAGAGAAGAATAAAAAGAAAGAGGAGGCAGAGAAGGAAAAGAAAGAAAAAAGAAGAAGAAAAATAACATGAAAATTCTATTGTCTCCATTTATTGTCATTTTTCATGTATATGAAGACATAATTTTCAGAAAAGAAAGGAGAGATAAGATATGCACTCTTTTTTTTTTTATCAAGTTCATATCCTATATATTTTTAGACTACTTAAAAGTGAAGAAAATGGTCATTAGATCTTCATATGCTATGCTCATTATGAACTGAACAAGCTTATCATAAGATCTTCACTCTTGTTTATTCATGAACTTAAAAGGAGAAATAAAACAAAAAGAATCAAAGAAAAAGGCAAGGAAGAGATATAATAGTGAAGTCAAGAAAAGAAAATGGCAAAAGACATTTTATTTCGAATTTAAGGATATATACAAACCACTGCTCTGAAAGAGCTTACATCATATAAGCATCAATTACCTATGAATTCTGCTTAAGAAAGTTTGAAACTTTGAAGTTCTAACCTAACTCTCTTGAAAAATGGAGGTTTTTTTCTAACTTGATTCTTGCACAGGAGTTTCTGGAGAAGAAGAAGTGTATTTCATCTGCATTTGAGGTGCCTTATATAAGGCAGGCATGGGTCTAGGGTTTAGGGTTCTGCTGAGGTGGCTATCATCATGCACATCAAGTGTTTGATGCATGGTCTTGATTAATTTCGGCCTCCTTGTGTGCATACATGGCAATGATCATCCAATGAGGTTTTAACATGTTATTGATCCTCCTCAGGGATAATTTCAACCTTTGGATCAATATTAAATAGACCACACCACTTAATAGCCATTGATTAACCGGCCATATATGGCAACACTTAATTTACGTGCCCCTGCACCTCTGGAGCAGATTCTTCTATTTTGTCATTATTCAAAGATGTTGTGGCACGTGTCATGGGGACCAGGGAGCCTCTTAACAGCTATAGGGCATGTGGTGTGTTGTACCGGCGGTATACCGGGCTTAGAGTGCTTTCTCCTCGATTAGAGCATTTTTGAGTGTACTAGATTAACAGATAGCATCCACACTACTCACATAACATGTGCCAAGGCACACTGTATCATTTAGACGGTTGAGAGTGTACCTCCGATATAACTCGGTCTGACCCAAATCGGGTTCATGGTGCGCATGAAATTAATTCCCTTTACTTCAAATTAAGGCTTGCATGGCCGTCGTATAGTCATAAAGTGTACTCTCGCAAAGCCCTGGAGCTTGAATTAAGCTCTGCTATCCATTTTGCACTTTCATCCCTTTTCTTGCTCGGCCTCGAATTAGACCTTGCTATAGGTGCTCACAATGTAGCTTTGGTCAATAAGAATGAGTAGAAGTTCTCTATAATCTCAGGTAATGGCTCATAAAAAATCTCAACTTTTAAGCCCGAATTTAAAATTCAAAATCCTTGTTGAATTCGGGTAGGAGCATGGAGAAGAATGGGCTGACAACAGGGGCCCACTGTCGGTCTCTATTATGGGAGACCAATCACATTTTAAGGTTTTATGCTTATTCTTCTTTGAGCTTGGTTTTTACTGAACCGTGCATAGAGTAAACAACGGTGTATGAACACCGAGTCTGTTTCGGTTGAAGGGGTCAAATTCCTCGGGTTTAAAACTCAGCGACCTCTAGTCGCTAGTGGGTGCTCTCGGCACACTGTGGACCATACGGCTGAAAGTTTGGTCTACGCAATTCCCTTTCTGTGTTCCGAGTCCACTCAGACCGAGGGTCCAGCGAAAAGGAGCTTGTGCTATTGACAGGTGGGCCCGGGACCGTTGAGATTTGTTTGGTGGCATCAATATGTACCCAGAGAGCATTTGGGAGGCAATTTGCTAAACATATCCCATTGCTTGTACCCAGAATGCTATCCAGCAATTGTTTATTTGCAGGAAACTAATTCCTTAATGTTTCTGGTTGCTTTACACACCAAAATTCATGGTTTTGCATGTAGAATACTACCATGAACTTTAACATGCTGTACTCAATTTGTTTTGAAGGGTCTGAGTACAACCTTGGCATTTTAATTCCCCATAAATTACTATTTATCTTGCTGAGTTTTAAATAGCAACTTTTTAGGGTCAAACAATATGAGCAAAGTGCAGGTTTGAGACTAGGTTCGTAACATACATGCCAATTGAAAAATTAAGTCCAAATAATAATGTCAGTAAGGTAATTAAATCAAAATTAGGTTCTTAACATACTTGCCAGTTGCCAGATTGAAATTAAGTTACAATTACACTACTATAGCTCGACAGATTGAAATTAAGTTACACGGTGATGTTACTTTTTATACGGTCGCAAATTTACAAGCAAAATTAGAAGAAACTCTAGAATGTTCAAAAAAGGTTTTCAATTCAATTAACAAGCAAAACCAATTTTGAAGTAGAAAACGAGACAGAAGGGAAATTATTGGATACAAAAGGGAGGAGACGAGATGGCAGGGCAGTGGTGCGAGAATTTTTCAGAGATACGAGAGTGGAGGTAGGGTAGCGGAGAAGTGGAGCTAGGAGGCGAGGTGGCTAGAGTCGCGAGTTAGGGTTAGGGCTGGAGTCGCGAGGTAGCTAGAGAAGACTCACTAGAGAAGGAGAGGAGCGGGACTGGAATCGCGGTGCGCGCTAAGAGAGGAGAGGAGCGGGACTGGCGATGCGGTGCTCGCCGAGAGAGGAGAGGAGCGGGAGGAGGCGATTTACGTCTGGCTTGGAAAGAAGCGCGTGAGAGAAAGAGAGAGAGAGAACGCTCAGGGATTTGGGTTTTGTTCCACTGGACATATCCAGTTAATGAATAGGCCATATATCTAATTTCAGCGGATCTGATCAATTTGATCTAGCACAGATCTAAAACCGAATCGGAAGGTTTAAAACTTGATTGCTCCAAGGGCCAGGAACAAACGTTTTGATATTAGCCATTCTATATATATATATAGATGGGCTATTATACATTGCAATGCATAGGCACCCTTGTGCATTGGACCATAAATCACCGATTCAAAGTTCAAATGACCGATCCAAACCGTTCATCTTGTTCTCCATATTAATATGTGCTTGGAGATCAAATTTTACATTTTTTTGAATTTGTTTACTATTTATTAAACCACTTTGAAAGTTTCTGATCTGGTCGTCCAGAAAATTTTACTGTTTTTTACAGTTCACCATTGGATCAGAAACTTTCAAAGTGGCTTAATAAATAATAAAAAAATTCCAAAAAATGTAAAATTTGGTCTCCAAGTACATATTAATATCACTACAGCAAATAAGGTCATCAGCGACCGGACATTTTGGTCGCAGAAAATAAGGTCGCCGGTCGCTGATACCCAATTTGGTCGCTGAAAGTCAAATACAGTCGCTGAAAGTCCGGTCGCTGTAAGCATTGTCGCTGATACTTTTCTGATGACGTCACCGGTCGCTGATACTACGTCACCCGGTCGCTGATAATCTTTTGCGACCACATTTTTTTGGTCGCTGTTGTTTTTTTGTGACGTCAGCAAAAACTTTCTGCGACCAAATATATCGGTCGCTGATACGTAAAACCGGTCGCTGATAATCAAAACGATCGCAGATAAACAAATTATCAGAGACAAATATGTACAGTCGCTGATACTTAAAACCGGTCGCTGATACTCTACTGTTAGGTTTTTTATATTTTATTATATTATTTAAATTTGTACCATTTAATAGTTGATACGACACGTATCAACATACAACATAAAGATACATGTCGTAATATCA
Source organism: Carex myosuroides (assembly GCA_028015225.1). NCBI lineage: Eukaryota > Viridiplantae > Streptophyta > Magnoliopsida > Poales > Cyperaceae > Carex > Carex myosuroides. The sequence continues at coordinate 5,612,785 of CM051471.1, forward strand.
AGTAATACAAATAAATAAACATCAAACATAATAAGTTTCAATTGTCCTTTCTTTGTCTCGACTCGTCATCAAACATCAAACAAATACAACAAATAAACATACAACATAAAGAGTTTTTATATTTAGCTACCTCTCTTAGAGTAAATACACAGACTAGCAGCTAGCAGCTACCTCTCTTAGAGTATATCTATATGCTTCTGAAAAAAAAAAAAAAACAATCTAGAGAAATTTATAAATACACAGACTAGCAGCTACCTCTCTTAGAGTATATCTATATGCTTCTGATCATCTAGCTGCAAGTTTACCTAATTAATGAAAGTGATCAAAGCAAACATTAATAATTTTCTAAGGCAATTAATACACTACCAAAAAAAAGGCTCAAAGCAAGTATTTTTATATTTGCAAAAATTAAAATCATAAAGAGTTAAACTCACTGTACCACTGGTGTTTGAAGAAAAAATCTAAGAACTTCATTCTTTCATTAATATTTCTCATATTTTGTTTCCTTGTTGGGGTGTTTGATGTGTTAGAAAAGTAAAAAGGAAAGCATAGAGAGAATTGGTTGACAAAGTTCAACAAATAAAGCATATGATATTCTCATTTATGATTGTGTATTATTCCGGATAATGGGTCAGAAATAACATAGGTTATGAGATTCGTTACATGTGTAATATGCAATCAAGTCCATATAACATTAAAATTAGGCCTAACTTTTTATCTATGGGTCCCACCTTTCCATCTTCCTCTACATTCTCTTGTTTTCCAGTTAAAAATAAGAGAAAATGAAAAGAAGCAACAGAAGGGGACCATGGCCCAACAGGATTAACATTTCTTGGAAAAATTGGACATCAAACAACCCAAGGAAAGAAAGAATCTGGAAAGACTCTTCATTTCCCTCATTTTCCACCATTTCAAACGTCCCCGATGTTCTTTCTGTTTTCCTTCAAAAACATGATTACCAATGAATACGGAACTGTCTTTCCTGAAAGATGCCGAGCTCAAGTTTGACTATGTTTGCTTTATTATATGAATGGTCCTTACTATAGGAACCTTTTTTGGCAAAATGTGAAAAGAAACGGGCTATTCTGGCAATCAAAAGCAAATAAAAAAAAATCTAGAGCAACATGATAAAAAGAGTTTTTTTTTTTATTAATCTTCCAAGATTCTACCTAAACAATACAATAGACAGAGAAGAAGATGAGTACCTCAGAGCGAGCCAGCTTTAGCTCTGCCTCTAAAGGTGCGAGAATGGCCTCGATTGGGGGCATGTCATCATCCTTCTGTGCTGCATGAACTCTTCGAAGTGTCGCCTCGGCAGCAAACTGGGCTGACAGTGCTTCTTTTTTCTCTTCATTTGTTTTCTTTACCTCTAAATTCTGCATAGATATCAAATCATTGAGCAGTGTATCATGAATAAAAAAAGACAACAGGCAGAATTTAACTTTTGCTATGTTGTCTTTCTGATATTTCAGCAAGCATGCAGTACAAAGTATTAGGAAAAGGGTGGGTTGAAGTATCAGATTCACCAAATACAAATTGCCATCTAATAACGTTTAACAGTTCACCAAATACAAATTACCACTTTCTGATGATTTGGAAAAAATAGAGTGAGTGTCTAATAACGTTTAACAGTTCACCAAATACAAATTGCCATCTAAACTAATGTACATAATTATTTGTACTTATATCTAGCACAGATTTATAGCTATATGCCTATAATGACTAATACAGAGACTGGTCATGTTTACCGGGCTAAAGCGTGACCTTGCCAGCCTAGGTCTCAGGACTGGTTAAAGTGCGCATAGCACCCAATTTGAGGTAGAAATTCTATGATTTAAATTTAATAAACTAATTGCAGTTTAAGCAGAGAGAGAAAGAGAGAAATGTATAGGTCAAGAAAATTTGGTTGTCAAGGACAGTTGTCTCGTTTCATAGTTTAAACCTTTCTATTGCAATAACTTGTCAAGGACAAAGCAGAATACTAGAATGAATACAAATGCAAGTCGAGCTGGAAATGCTAGAAAGTTATAAAATAGCCAGGCATCTATCTCCTTTTTTACAAGAGATTGAAGCACTTCGGGTGAATTTAGAAGTACAAAAATTATCTCAAGAGAAGAGAAGAAGCATCATTACCCTGGTCTCCAGAAGAGATTCAGTCAGCTTGAGCTTCTCATCCACTTTGGCCAACTCTGTTGGTTTTACTTTGTGAGTTTTCCTAATTACTTTAAACCACAACCAAGATCTACTCCTTTGTAAGAAATTAAACTTAATGCACAGCGGAACTTACTTTCCATCTTCAAAGGCCTCCGTATGCTATCAATCAGACAACTTCCAAGGCTCTGGGTTGATACGCTCCTGGTCTTGACTTGAGTTGTTGGCTCTCGAGTCCTTCCAAGAACTTGCAATCCTTTTCTCTGGCTACCCTAAATATTATGACAGAGTATCTTGTCTTTCAATGGAGCAGACAATTATGATGGATGGATTGCAAGCCTTGGAGACTCAGCCCTTTTATAGCAGTGCAAAAACCCCAAACCTAAGGCAGCCGAAATTTGCTAATACTTGGAAAACAAGTTTTCCAAGAAATCTTGATTTCGGATTTCAAGGATCTGGAAATCAGGAACTTCCAGAAAAAACCGAAATAAATCAGAATAAATTCTGATTTCCTTATTTAGCCTGTATTTATTACTGCTATTATTTTAATCAACTATAATCGGTCCATTAACAATTATATTGATTAACATTGTTCTATATGTATTTGTATCCAAAACCTTATATAAATACGTATAATGCCATGACTTAATTAATCACATTATTTGGCATATTTTAATCATTACATAAATGTAATCTTGCGACAGTATTTGATATTATAATCATAATGCACGCATGTCCAATTTTATTATTGTAATTAGACGTCTCTAAATCCAACAATCTCCCACATGGACAAGTGCAACCTTTTGATTATATATCCTTAACTTTATTGCATGCAACTTTTCTGTCTTTGCTTATCGTATTTCTTAAACAATTCCGTCCATCAATTATGCTAACAAAGGACTTAAGCGGCATTTGTCACATTTATTCGCAACTAAACCGACATAAATCACGCTGCCAGCATAACTGAATGACATGAATCTGATTTGGACATATAGTTTAGAAATTACACGCAAGTGTGATTAGACGTGCCTATTTCTAATTGAGTCACCTTCACTTTACTGTATGAGGCCAAGAATTTAAACTTTAAAGAAAGAAATAATGAAACTGAAATTGAATGCAACTTGTATATATATCATCAAAATTGTTTACAATTGCATTACATAGAACATCAGAACTCAAAACATATTCAGACTCCCACATTTTCTAATTATCCTAAACAGATATTACACCCATACAAGCAACATGTTGGTGAAATTTCTTGGGTGGCAGTCCTTTAGTAAGAGGATCCGCAATCATGGAGTCTGTACCTATGTGTTCTATATATAATTCATTTTTCTCCACTCTCTCTTTTACAACAAAAAACTTAATGTCAATGTACTTCGACTTTGACGAACTTCGGTTGTTGGTGGCGTATAACACTGCTGAATTGTTGTCACATAATAATTTGAGTGGTTTCTGAATAGAATCCACAATTTTCAGCCTTGTGACGAAGTTCTTCAGCCATACGCCATGATTAGATGCTTCATAGCATGCGACAAATTCAGCTGCCATAGTGGAGGAGGCTACCAATGACTGCTTAGCGCTCTTCCATGACACGGCACCGCCTGCCATCATAAAGATGTATCCTAATGTTGACTTCATGCTGTCGACACATCCTCCAAAATCAGAATCGGTATATCCAATGACCTCGAGCTGTTCCGATCTCCGATACGTGAGCATATAGTCCCTAGTTCTCTTTAGGTATCTCAACACTCGCTTGGCTGCCTTCCAGTGTTCCATACCTGGGTTACTTAAATATCTCCCTAGCATTCCAGTAATGAACGCAATATCCGGACGCGTGCATACTTGTGCATACATGATGCTACCTACGGCTGAGGCATAGGGAATATCTTTCATGATGTTTTTATCTAAGTCAGTTTGGGGACATTGTTTTAGACTAAACTTATCTCCTTTTGATACAGGGGTATCTCCTGGTTTACTGTTTTGCATGCCAAATCTTGTTAGAATCTTATCGATATAGTTCCTTTGGGATAACCTTAGAATACCTTGAGATCTTTCTCTAAGTATTTCAATCCCTAGAACAAATGATGCATCACCAAGATCTTTCATTTCAAAATTCTTAAATAAAAAATTCTTAGTTTGATGTAACATGTCCTTATCGTTACTGGCAAGCAATATGTCATCTACATATAGAACCAAGAAAATAAATTTACTCCCACAGAACTTAAGGTATATACATTCATCTACTATGTTAGACTCAAAACCAAATGAGCTAACAACTTTGTGAAACTTATGATACCATTGTCGAGATGCTTGTTTTAGACCATAGATAGATTTCTTAAGTCTGCAGACCATAGACCCTGCATCACCTGATACAAAGTTTTCTGGCTGCTTCATATAGATCGTTTCATCAATGTCACCATTGAGAAATGCCGTCTTTACATCCATCTGATGAAGTTCTAAATCATAATGTGCTACAAGCGCTAATATAATCCTTAAAGAGTCTTTCGATGAAACTGGAGAGAAAGTCTCTTTATAATCAATGCCTTCTTTCTATGTGAAACCTTTCGCAACAAGACGTGCCTTGTATTTTTCAACATTGCCTTTAGAATCCCGCTTAGTCTTAAATATCCATTTGCAACCAACGGGTTTCTTGCCTTTAGGCAACGGAACGATATCCCAAACGTCATTGTACATAGATTTCATTTCTTCATTCATGGCATTAATCCACAATTGAGAGTTAGAGCTTTCCACAGCTTGTTTGATATTAACAGGATCATTTTCAAACAAGCCAATGTCAAACTCATGTTCTTGAAGATATGCATAATCCTTCGATTGTGTAGATCTTTTCTCTCTAGTAGATCTCCTAACTGGCACAGGCTCTAGATTTTCTTGAGGTTCAATTACAACTTGATCTTCAACAAGAGGAGGAACATCATTACCAACTTCTGAATCTCCCACAGGCCCTAGGCCATCAACATTTGTCATGTCAATGTCAGGGTTTGGGTTGGGTTCAGGTCCATTTGTGTTCTCTATTCCATGTTGAGTTTCTAACTGAGTTGTTTGGGATGATGAAGTTTGCACATTGTCAGAAGATGTATTTCTAAATGCAATCGAAATTTGAATAAAACTTGGATTTTGGTCCATAGTCTCATTCGCATTCGTCTCTTCTTCTTCTTCAAAAATACTATCTTTTGTCATATCTCCCCCTACAAACTCATTATTCTCAAAAAAATTTGCACTTCCTGACTCGAAAACTGTATGTTCTGTTGGATTATATAATTTGTACCCCCTAGATCGTTGAGAATAGCCTATAAAGTAACAACTAACGGTTCTTTCGTCCAGTTTCTTTTCGCTTGGCTTATAAGGCCTAGCTTCACATGGACATCCCCAAACTCTCAAAATGATTCAAGCTAGGCCTGCGCCCAACCCATAACTCGTAAGGGGTCTTGTTAGCTGCTTTAGTAGGCACTCTATTAAGTATGTATGCTGCAGTCTTTAAGGCTTCTCCCCACAAATTCTCAGGTAGAGTTGTACGAGCAATCATACTTCTCACCATGTCTTTAAGGGTGCGATTTCGTCGCTCAGCAACACCATTCATTGCAGGCGAACTTGGCAACGTATGCTGAGGCACAATTCCGCATTCCTCTAAGTATTTTGCAAAGGGACCTTGACGCTGTTCTCCTGATCCATCATAACGACCGTAGTATTCACCACCACGATCAGAACGAATGGACTTTATACGTTTGTTAAGTTGTAACTCAACTTCCGTTTTGAACTTTATGAACACGTCTAATGCTTCCGCCTTTTCTTTTATTAAGTAAATATGACCATATCTTGAATAATCATCTATGAATGTGATAAAGTAACGGTGACCATTTCTTGTAGCCTTTGGAAAAGGACCACAGATATCCGTATGAATCAATTCTAAGACATCATTACACCTTTTTGCATCATACTTACGTTTATTAGTTTGTTTTCCTTTTATACAATTTACACAATCACTTAAGTTTGTAAAATCTAAAGGTTGGAGAATATCATTAGACACAAGACGTTCTATCCTTTTCATAGAGATATGTCCTAATCGCTTGTGCCATAATGTTGCAGATTTCTCGCAAGTTAATTTACGTTTTCTATTATCTATGTGCAGTGCCTCTGAATGTGAAGTGTCTATATCTAGAAAATAAAGATTATCATAAGAAGACAGGATACCAGAAGCAAGAAGCTTAGAATCTTGACACAAACTGAAATTTCCATTACTAAATGAACATACATAACCATTTTTGTCCAAATAAGATACATAAATTAGGTTCCTTCTGAAAGATGGAACCACTAAAGCATCAAAACTTAAATAAAATCCTGTCTTACATAATAATCTAAATTTTCCTATGCTTTCCACTTCTACTTTGTTGCCATTTCCTACGTAAACGTAGCGCTCCGCCTCACTTGGCTTGCGATGGCTTAGGCAACCCTGCATCGACATACTGATGTTAGTCGTTGCACCTGAATCTATCCACCAAGTATATCTAGATACAGAACTTAAATTAACTTCAGAACAAACTAAAGCAAGAGACACACCTTTCTTTGCCAACCATGCATGATAGTTGGTGCAGAATTTCTTTGTATGTCCTGGCGCTTTGCAGAAAAAACAGTTCTTTTCATCTGCTTTCGCAGAAGTATCTTCCTTCTTGCTTTTCTGCGCGGCATTGTTTGCAGCTATCTTGGTAGGTCCCTTTTCCTTGGCAGTAAACTTGCGCTTTTTGACTTTACCCTTAGGATTAGATGTTACTACATGAGCACTTTCTCCCTTAGTCATTTTATGTCTCTCTTCCTCCTGCACCAACTGAGCCTCAAACTCAGGTAGTGTCCAGGTCTCTCTTTGACAATTATAAGTCATCTTGAATTGACTAAAGTTAGACGGGAGAGACAGAAAAATGAACTCAATGAGAACCTCATCAGAGATGTCATAATTATGCCCTTTCAAGGCACGTTGTAGTCTTGTCATCTCAATAACATGCTCTCTAACCCCTTCTTTTCCCTTGTATTTTATTGTTGCTAACTTCACAAAAAGTGTACTAACTTCAGTCTTTTTACTCTTTGTGAATTTTTCTTCAAGGGCCTTAAGGTATTTAATAGCGCCTGTCTCTGTATCAGGTATGATGCCTCGAAAAGTCTCATGGATCGTTTGCTTCATCACCATTATGCACATGCGATCTGAATGCTCCCATCTTTTAATGTCAGCCGTCTCTTGGGGAGTTTCCTCACCCACTTTATTAGGCTTGGGGCGATCAAATCTCAGTGCAGTGTCCAATTGCATGATCCCTAAGACTAATTTCAGCTTTTCCTCCCACTGTTTGAAATTGTTCCCCATGAGGGGCTTAATCTGACTTAGACTTGACATTATGTTTAGATCTGAAAATTCAAGAACAAAGAAATAATTTAGATACATGCTTCACGATTTGATCCTTAATCATAATTCTAAAATCTATCTGAAGGCCTGTGTAAAACTATTTTCTCCATTAAATCTTTAGCCAAAAACACCATTCAGTAATGAAAACACCTTTGGGTGCACTTTGGCGTAGTGAATAAAGTACAAACATGTAACATTTTTGTCAATCAACCTTTGGGTCAAATTAACATATCCATGAACTAACGACCAGGCCAGTCAACAGGGGGAGGAGGATCACAGACGGATCACTTATGTTCCAAGCCCCTGATGCTTTTCTAGACATCGCTAGTCCATGTGTGTTGCAACTTATTTTTATTCACTACCCTTATGCACCAAACAACTTAGTAGGTGCCAACCCTCCTTTGGGAAAGCTAACACCCACGTCCATTGTCAGCACGTCATTTCAACTTGTCATGACTCATCCTTGCAATCGTCTTACAAAGAGCGGTTCGTTTGCGAACATCAATGCTTGACTCATGCGAAAACATCACATGTATACCTAAAACGCCTTTAGTTAGATTTCAAAATTATGCCTAAAACCTAATCTAGGACGTACCTATAGTATCTACTCGTCCTAAATAGAATACAGTATCTTATAGCACTTTTAAATTAGAATATACTAATTTTATATGTCAACTATATTCATCAAAATAATTATTAGGTTTTAGCAAAACTTTAGCAATTTCTACAATGATTATCTTTTAGAAATGCTTCAATAATTTTATTGCTTCCATACTTAGTATAAATTTTATGCCATAATAAGCATTATTGATATCAAATCAGAATTTAGTATTAGAGCCTTTAATTGGTGTTAATACCAATTTTAAATAATATCTAAATTCTAATAATTAGGCTAAATATAGCATAATATATATAGTAATTATAGCAATTATAGCAATTATAATTATTATAACCTAAATTACAATTACTTACAATTACTCCTAAAGTCTGAAAATTTGGTAACCCAAAAATAATCTAGACTTAATAAAATTTTCAGATATGGAATTGAGGGAAAACCGAATTTTTTTTTTTATGGTCGAAAAATCTAAAACAGTCATTTTGAGGGCTTAAACAGCAATTTTTAGGCCTGAAAAAATCGTCTTTGACAACAAAGTTGTTAATGGCTGGCTAGATCCTTTTTCAAGGTTTCCGAATTGTGGTCGTGCGTCCAAATCGGAGTTACGAGTCAAAAGTTTGATCTGTTTTAAGATCACTACCTCAAATCAATTGTTTATGACTAGATCTGAAAATTCAAACCTAAATTACTTTCTCTAATTCGAATTTAAAACCTTAAATTGTTGCATAATTGATACTTTCTTATTTTGAAAATTAAAATTTCAAATAAAAACTTCTCCAAGATCGCACGAAGCGCAAGGATGGGTTCAAATTTAAGATTTTAATTCAAAACCGCATGGAAAAACGGTTAAAGCAAAATTTTAACAATTCCTTTTGCAACAATTAAATTCGATATGAAAAATAGAAAGCAATTAAAACCGAATTAAACTGCAATTCTTACATAAGGTTGCTCTGATACCACTTGTTGGTTTTACTTTGTGAGTTTTCCTAATTACTTTAAACCACAACCAAGATCTACTCCTTTGTAAGAAATTAAACTTAATGCACAGCGGAACTTACTTTCCATCTTCAAAGGCCTCCGTATGCTATCAATCAGACAGCTTCCAAGGCTCTGGGTTGATACGCTCCTGGTCTTGACTTGAGTTGTTGGCTCTCGAGTCCTTTCAAGAACTTGCAATCCTTTTCTCTGGCTACCCTAAATATTATGACAGAGTATCTTGTCTTTCAATGGAGCAGACAATTATGATGGATGGATTGCAAGCCTTGGAGACTCAGCCCTTTTATAGCAGTGCAAAAACCCCAAACCTAAGGCAGCCGAAATTTGCTAATACTTGGAAAACAAGTTTTCCAAGAAATCTTGATTTCGGATTTCAAGGATCTGGAAATCAGGAACTTCCAGAAAAAACCGAAATAAATCAGAATAAATTCTGATTTCCTTATTTAGCCTGTATTTATTACTGCTATTATTTTAATCAACTATAATCGGTCCATTAACAATTATATTGATTAACATTGTTCTATATGTATTTGTATCCAAAACCTTATATAAATACGTATAATGCCATGACTTAATTAATCACATTATTTGGCATATTTTAATCATTACATAAATGTAATCTTGCGACAGTATTTGATATTATAATCATAATGCACGCATGTCCAACTTTATTATTGTAATTAGACGTCTCTAAATCCAACAAACTCTTCTAGTAATCTTACTTCTTCACAGGCCTTCTCTCTTACTCGATCTGACAGCTTGAGTGCACGTATCTCTGCTTGTGCCTCCGTTAATTCCCTCTCCTTATCTAAAACATAGCGCAAAAGGCAGCAATACAACCTTAATCGTATTTTGCAAAAAATAACTTAAAAAAACCCAAAATTGACTCAGATCGAGGCACATTACATACCTCTGACCTCATTCTCAAGACGGGTCAGCTCGACTCTAACTGGATCCGACCCGTGGAGCAGATTTATGAACAGAAGTACTAGGAGAAAGCTTCTGATTTAGTGATCGGGGTCGGGGTCGGGGTCGGGGTTCCAGCGGGGGGTCGGGCGGGGGGTCGGGCGGAAAGGCGCGCGTTTGATTTTGGGGAAGGGTTTTGATTTTGGCGGAGGCGGAGGCGTTTTGATTTTAGCGTTTTGACGAAGGCGCGCGTTTTATTTTTCAGCAGCCGCGTTTTTTTCAGGAGAAAAAAAAAAAACTTTCAGCGACCGGTGTTATCGCCGGTCGCTGATACCGGTCGCTGATACAGTTGGTCGCCGGAATTTGAGTGGAAATCTTTATTTTTGGAGAGAAATTGAGAATCAGCGACCGGCGTCACCAACGGTCGCTGATACCGGTCGCTGAAGCTCTGTTTTGCTGTAGTGTATGGAGAACAAGATGAACGGTTTGGATCGGTCATTTAGACTTTGAATCGGTGATTTATGGTCCAACGCACAAGGGTGCCTATGCATTGCAATGCACCATAGCCCATCTATATATATATATATATATATATATATATATATATATATATATATATATATTCTATTTTAAGTATTTAGTACAATCTTATCCAGATCCCGACCTAAAAAAATATGAATATAGATCAACACATGAAAATATGCGACATCCGAATCAAAAACTATCTAATTATGAGTGAATCCTAGGGCTGGCAAAAAAACTCGTCGATCGCTTGTGACTCGTCTCTGACTCGATTCCTAACAACCAGCTTGATAGTGGACCGAGCTATTAGCGAGCTAGTTCGTCACTAGCTCAATTCAGAATTAACAAACTAAGCTAGGACTTAGCTCGGACCGGACCAGCTCGGCTCATAACGAGCTAGTGTGTATAGGCCGTTGGATACATGTGGTATAATCATATCCGTTCATATTTGGAGTTTAACTCTCACTCCCAATCCCATTATTTTCATTTCCACTCTCAGTCCCAAAAATTGATACTAGTTTGGTAATACAACTCTGGGTTGCTTTTACAGTTTTTTTCTCAATGATGACTTGGATTATGTAAATGATTATATCCTTTGTTGTTGCTTATATATGAATTCTATCATATCTGAATCATATGATGACTTAGATTATGTAAATGATTGATGAGCTTTTTATTTAATATTTTTGAATTTGTATAATAACAGTCCAATAAAGCTCAGTAAGCTCGTGAGCTAGCTCGGTCCAGTTTGAGTTGGCTTGTCACAATTTCAAGCTGAGGATTTAGCTTGAATGCTCTAAGTGCAACTCACTCGGTAGTAGCTTGGTCTGAAATTAACAAGCTGAGCTAGGACTATTTTAAACGAAGGCAGCTCGTTGCCACCCCTAGCTAGTGAATCCAAACCAAGAAGGATCAAATTTACATATAAAAGTGTGTGTGTATATGTGTGTATCTATATATATATAGGAAATTACTAATATGCTATGCGTAGCATAGAGGGCCTCCGTGCTACGGCTCAATATTTGAGTTTTCAAAATCCTAACGGTCAATCCGAACCGTTCAACATGATCTCCATATGAATATGTACCTGCAAACCAAATTTTACATTTTTTAGTATTTTTCTACTATTTTTTTAGATAGGTAGAAAATCAATTGATCTGGAAATTCTGTACCATTCAGATCAAGTGTTTATATATATATATATATATATATATATATAGAGAGAGAGAGAGAGAGAGAGAGAGAGAGAGTGGCTAAGATCAAAGTGGTATGACCAAGGCCTTTGGTGCTACCAATTAGTTTTTGCAATTTTAAAGTTCAAATAATCAATTCAAACTGTTAGATATTCAATCTATATTAAAATCTGCTTGGAGACCAAATTTTACATTTTTTGGAATTTTTTTACGATTTATTAAGTCACTTTGAAAATTGCTGATCACATGGTCCAGAATTTGGTTGCACTGTTTTTACTGTTCACCCGAATCTGCAATTTTCAAAGTGGCTTAATAAATAGTAAAAAAATTCAAAAAAAAATAAAATTTGGTCTCCAAGCAGATTTTAATATAGATTGAACATCTAACGGTTTGAATTGATTATTTGAACTTTAAAATTGCAAAAACTAATTGGTAGCACCAAGGCCTTGGTCATATAGAGTTGGACTATTGTGCATTGCAATGTACAGCCCTTCTTGTACATTAGACTATAAACCGTTGGATTCGAAGTTCAAACAATCGATCTAAAAGGCTCAACATGTTCTCCATATTAAATTATGCATGGAGACCAAATTTTATATTTTTTGGAAATTTTTTACTATTTTTTTAGAATTTTTGAAAATCGTTGTTTTTTAAAAATTTCTGGACCATAGAAAAACAGTGATTTTAAAAAATTCTAAAAAAATATCAAACAATTTCCAAAAAATGTAAAATTTGGTCTCCGAGCACATTTTAATATGGATATCAAATTGACCGGTTTGGATCGGTTGTTTGAAAATCAAAACCAACAATTTATAGTCCAATGTACAAGAGAGACTATACATTGCAATGTGATCAGAGTCAAAATGATGATGATTTACGTAGGGTTTTGGCTTAGGTTTTACATATTTTCTCGCACTTATGTTTAATATTTTAGAGAAAAAAGCTACTGTCACCCTTCTTTATGTTTTATTGCAGAAAACAGGTTTTGGGACTATTTCACATCAAATGGAGCTAGAATCAGGTCAATCAGATCAGCGACGCTTTCGACAAAGTCTTGGTTACGGCCCGTATTGGCTAATACGGACCAGGCATAGCACAGACCCAGAAGATAGCGCTGGAAGTTAAACCCTAACCGTCAAGGTCTCAATACGGACCGTATTACCTTGATACGGTCCGTATCAGTAGGCGCCTCTTGGGGAATAACTGCCGACAGCTGTTTCCAGATTGATTTCTTAGCCCCTACTCAACCTCTACACGTCCCTACACTCCTATATAAGGCCCCTGGACAGAAGGAATAGGTATCTTTGTAATTAGGGTTAGATTTGATTAAAGAGAGAAGAGAGGAGTGCTTGTAACTATGCCGTTCCGCGGCTAAGTTCCTTTTCTTAGGGCTAGGCAGTAAACCTTGTTACTCTTGATGTTTTGATATATATATTTCTGTTGATTATGGTTTCTTGTTGTTGTATCTAAATGCTTTTGTGATTTATTATCTCTTCATCTAATTTCAATGAACTAGTTTGAGTTCATTAGGGTAGTGACAGTGCTTTAATGGCAAGAGAAACTATTTGGATGAGTTAGCCTCGTTGAGATCTATTAGGTTTATGTGAAGAAAACTTTAGCGAGGAAACCATAAACCAGACCAACAAAACGCGTACCAAATTTTATCATTTGCTTAAGGAAACTCGCAGTGATCTATGTAGTAATTTGGGGTTTTTAGAGACTAGATATTTGCGTAAGGAAAATCTCATTGTCCTCTGTAGAGTCTCGATGAAAGATCTGTCATTTGGCATAACATAAATTGCAGTGACCTATGTGGTTATCTTTCATAAAACAACAACAGGAAATCAGACGCAACAGGAATATATTGTCAAGGCGGATTGAGTGGCAATGGTGTGCCGAAACCCTAGGAATTCTCATCTTTATCTTTATTTTAATTACTTTTAATTGTTTCCTAATTTACATTGATCAACCAACATCTCTCAAATTTCAGATTTCGTCTAGTCTTTCGAAAGGTTGTGATTCGATCGCTCGAAGCACTGAACCAATATTCCCTATGGATCGACCTCGTATATACTACTCGATAAGGATTGTGCGCTTGCAGTCCAAACCGATATCATTTCCGAGTTTATAAATATTAAAAGAAATATTGCTCTCTTTTGAGTGATCAAGCTTTTTGGCGCCGTTGCCGGAGAATAACGGTTCATTGCGCAAGGCCTCGAGAGACGCCCTTGCTTTGATCATTGAATCCAATTAATTAGAAACGCCTAGATTTCTTTTTATTTTTCTTCATTTTTATTTTTCTTTTATTTTCAATTTCGTTTTTATTTTTATTTTCTTTTTATTTTTCAGTTTTTAGTTTAATTTTTAGATTTTCTTTTCTTTGTTAGGACACTGCACGCTTGCCGAATCATCCGTACGAAGATCCGAGAGGATTGCTAGTAGGAGGGGACAATTCGCTTCCACATCACCGATAAGAACCAATCATAGTTCTTCATCCAGTAATTCTGAAGGCGAAGAAGACCCAGATTCGATCAACATGGATATCCCACCGATTAACAACGGAAGACACAATGGTGATAATGGAGTTCACGATGTAGCAAGACCCAAACTTCTAAGAGACTATTGCATACCACGCGCGAATGATCCTAATTCTAGTATAAACCCGCCAACTGTTGCAAACCGTAATTTTGAGATCAAACCTGCTCTCATAAATATGGTTTCGCAACAGCAATTTGGAGGATTTCCACATGAAGATCCACATCTTCATTTGTCAATTTTCCTAGGGATATGCGAGATGATAAAGATCAACGGAGTTACCGATGAAGCAATCAGGCTAAGGCTATTTCAATTTTCGTTAAAAGATAAAGCAAGAGCATGGTTGTTTTCCTTACCGGCCAATTCCATTCAAACTTGGGACCAATTGTTTAATGTGTTTATTGCAAAATATTTTCCACCATCCAAAACTTCGAGGTTTAGAAATGCAATTACTAATTTTGAACAAAGGGATGGTGAAACTTTGTGTGAGGCATGGGATAGATATAAGGATATGTTAAGGTGTTGTCCACATCATGTTCTAGAAAGATGGCTGATTGTCCAAACTTTTTATAATGGTCTAAACCCTACCGATAGGTTGTCCATTGATGCTTCTGCAGGAGGAGCAATCATGAACAAGGAACCTGACGAGGCTTACAACCTAATTGAAGAGATTGCAATCAACCAACACTACTGGATCCCTGAGCGAAAGAAGCCAGCGCCAACACCTAGCATGCACCGAGTAGATGATATCTCCATGCTGAGCGCAAAAATTGATGCTTTGCAAATGGCACTCAACAAGCAGACCAAGCAGCGAACGGTAGCAGCAGTAAATGCCGCAACAGCATATGGCTATTGCGGAGGAGCGCATGAGATGACCGAATGTATGAATGTGACGGAACCTGAGGAAGAAATGGAGCAAGCAAACGCAATCGACAATAGCTTTCGACCTCAGCCCGCCTACAACACTACCATCCGAACAACCAAAACCATCCAAATCTCTCATACGCAAACAATCAAAGGCCTGCTGTACCCCAACAGAACTACCAACCACAATCCAATTTTCAGCCAAGATACAACAATCCTCAACCAAATTACCAACCAAGGCAATACAATCAACCACAGCAACCAGACATCACATCATTAATGGAGAGATTCCTAGAGAAGCAAGAGAAGGCTAACGCCGAAATCGCACAAAAGATCGAATCCTTAACAAACCGCAACAAAGACTTAGAAGACAATGTCTCTAAGATGGCAAGAGAACTCTCAAATATTGCACGTGGAAAAGGCAAATTTCCGGGCCAACCGGAAGAAAACCCAAGAGAGACTTGCAAGAGCATAACATTAAGGAGCGGTACAGCTTATCAGGGACCTCCCATGCCCGATCAAACTTCCGATGAGACGCATGCAGAGCCATCACATTCAGAAGAGTACGAGCCGCAACCACCGGAGCCGCCCATATTCGAAATCCAGACAGACCTTATTGAGGAGAAGAATGACACCGTAGGTGGAGACGAGTGACAACCCGAACCTGAATATATTTCACCACCACCCTACAAGCCACCTCTGTCATTCCCTCCAAGGCCTGCCAAGCACAAGGTAGAGCAGCAATTCACGAGATTCATAGAGACACTCAAGCAATTACATGTCACAATCCCCTTCACTGAAGCAATTGTAAGCATACCCTCGTATGCTAAATTTCTGAAGGAGATTCTTTCGAACCGCAGTAGACTCCAAAAACTCTCAACAATTTCGCTCAATTTGGAATGTAGTGCACTCATGCAAAGCAAATTACCGACGAAGTTGAAAGATCCGGGAAGTTTCTCAATACCATGCACCATTGGCACAACCGATTTTAAGAGAGCTTTATGTGATCTGGGAGCAAGTGTGAGTCTGATGCCTAAGGTAGTATTTGATAGATTGGAATGTGGAGACCTATCACCAACACGGATCTCATTGCAACTAGCTGACCGATCAATTTGATACCCTGAGGGAATGTTGCTTGATATCCCAATCAAAGTCGGTAAATTTTGGATACCAGCAGATTTTGTGGTAATCGATATGGAAGAAGATGAGCAGATTCCGATCATCCTTGGAAGGCCATTTCTCGCCACATGTGGGGCAACGATCGATGTTAGGAATAAGGATATCTCATTAAAAATTGGTGAACATAAGATGATCTTCAACATGAATGAAACTTTCGAAAATCCCCCTGACACCAATCCTGTCCACAATTTGGAACCAGTGGACAAGTCTGGCGATGATGAATTGCGATCGGATGCGTTAGAAGACATTGGAGAAATGATGTGCGAAGCAGAAATTGAGAGAGTGTTCATCATACAAGATGACGGTCAGATCCATCCAACCTCTGTAACAACACAAACCGATGATCTGAACAAGAGTCCCAATATCGAAAATAACAGGAATTATTCTCTCTTAGCCCTTGCATTAATCAAAAATCTACGCAAAGAACTCGATGCAATCTCTCAAAGACCGGAAGAGGTTGAAGTAGTACTCGGTGTGAGCCTAGCTTTTGACCCCGGACCTCAAATACCAACCGACTTCTTCATGAAGGGCAGCAATGATGAAACCACAGAAGACGCCGAAGGCGAACCACCCGACAAGCAACCCGCTTGCATTGACGAGAGGATATCTGGAAGAAACTGATGAGATCAAAAAGTCAAGCTAACGACTTTAAACAAACGCTTCTTGGGAGGCAACCCAAGGCCACTTTTGTTTTCTTTTTCATATAAAAATTCAAAAATAAAAAAATAAAAATAAAATAATATATATTTCATTTGATCCTAAACTAATATACTAATCACAAGGTTAATATTCTTACCTACAGGAAGAAATACTGGAAGGAATTAATTGACAAAATTCGAAGCCCGTCACGAAAAATTACTCTCTATTATGGACTGTATCAGTCCAATACGGGGTAATCCTCCAATACGGGCCCTTCTCGGACTTGGCGCAGAAAAAGGAAGGTTCAACACAAAATTGCAGAATGGTTACGGACCGTATCAGTTGATACGGACCGTAATCAATGAGCAGTTTTAACCAACTCTATTTCTGATGCTTCAAGAAACAAAAATTCGAATTTTAACCAAATCTAACCTCCCACTACCAGCACTTCCTACACATTCATCACACCTTTTCACTGTCATATAAACCCTTCATTCACTTCCTTTTTTGCTGCACCATTTTGTAGAATTTTCAGATCAAAATTCGATACCTGTCCACAGAAATCCTCCAAGTCAAGCCTGTATCAGCACCGTATCAGCCGAATACGGCTCGTAACAGAGACCGAAACTAGAGAAAAATGGCGCACAACAGCCCTCGTTCCTCCCACCATGATATGACATTTGTACGCCATCTCATTCCGCCGCGCGAAAACATGAATGAAGCAAACTCCATACCCGCACCAACCGGTTGGGAGCAAGAGACAACAATTTCTCAACCTCGCGAGCCAGGCCCTACCGCACGTTACGCCAACAACACCCTCGAGAATTTAAAGAAGCGCACACGCTACTTGGAAGAATACTTGGACAAGGTAAACAAAGCCCACGAGAATTTCTACGAATATTGCCTTTCCAAGGGAATACCATTCACACCACCGATTCCATTCACCCCACCACCACCTCTCGACAATGAGTAATCTGTGAGATCTTTCTTATCCCTCTCTTTCTTGTTTATTTTCTTGCATTGAGGACAATACAAAATTTAAGCATGGGGGTAGGGGGTAAGAAATTAGTTTAGGAAATTGCATTGTATCTAGGATCATGGCATGTAGGACCCTTATTTTTATTTTTTTTTCGCTAGCAGTTTTACTCAATCGGGACCACTTTTCAAGGCTTAACCAAGATAAGTTGGGAGGAACGATTGAGGTTTTTATCTAGCGTGCATGTAGGCATTTGCATTGATAGGATCATATAATTTAGGGGTAATTTGCATGTAGGTTAATCAAATAGGAATTGTTTTAAAATTTTAATTAGGCTAAGGTTTAGACAATTGGCCATGATACAAAAAAAATTCAGAATTTTAATTATTAGTGATTTCAAAGTGAACAATTAATTGCTAACCATGAGAGTTGATCAAAAATTGCAAAACCTAGAATTTTTATTTTGAGTAATTTATTCTTGCAAAGTCTTTTAAATTTGATAGTGTTTTAGAATATCCATTTATTATAGATAGACCCCTAGCGAAACTATGCAATAATTTCTCGTATGAATGAATACTTGGAATTGTGTGTAATCATGGTGCTTGTGACACAAAAATAAAATATTTTATTTTTCGGAAAAATAGAAAAATACAAAAAAAAATCGAAAATGAGAAAAATCCAAAAAAATAAAAAAAACATAGAAAAAAAATAGAATAAAAGATGGAGGATAAAAATAGTACGGGTGCCTACGCAAGACTGGTTACCAATAGGCTCGAGAAAACCTCCCAAATTTTAAATTTTTGTACATATTTAATTTTTGAAAAATAGTCACAAGTACCAACACACTTAGTTGTCATACTTTGCTCCAATTAATTAGGAAGGAAAATTAAAATTTATATCACTAGAATTCCTATTGATTGGAAGGGATCCATTTATAATCGAAGGGGAAATTAATACTCTCGACTTTAAGGATATTTGTGAATTAAATTGTTCGATAATAATTTTTCTAGGGTTAGCATAATGAAGTCAATCATGGGGTGAATAAATTGTTCAAGGGAGAGATCATCAATCTTTTAGAGTTCTAAATTTTTATTGTCATGTCAATTGTACCAAACCAAAGTTCTAATTTAATTTTAAACAAGTCCTTGAGATTGTATGGTTTAACCTAGACCGGATCTTTGACCAGCTGAGGTGTCGTTGCTTGAGGACAAGCAACAATTCAAGTTGGGAGGCGTGATCAGAGTCAAAATGATGATGATTTACGTAGGGTTTTGGCTTAGGTTTTACATATTTTCTCGCACTTATGTTTAATATTTTAGAAAAAAAGCTATTGTCACCCTTCTTTATGTTTTATTGCAGAAAACAGGTTTTGGGACTATTTCACATCAAATGGAGCTAGAATCAGGTCAATCAGATCAGCGACGCTTTCGACAAAGTCTTGGTTACGGCCCGTATTGGCTAATACGGACCAGGCATAGCACAGACCCAGAAGATAGCGCTGGAAGTTAAACCCTAACCGTCAAGGTCTCAATACGGACCGTATTACCTTGATACGGTCCGTATCCGAAGGCGCCTCTTGGGGAATATCTGCCGACAGCTTCTTCCAGATCAGTTTCTTAGCCTCCACTCAACCTCCAGACGTCCCTCCACTCCTATATAAGGCCCCTGGGCAGAAGAATAACTTATCTTTGTAATTAGGGTTAGATTTGATTAAAGAGAGAAGAGAGGAGTGCTTGTAACTATGCCGTTCCGCGGCTAAGTTCCTTTTCTTAGGGCTAGGCAGTAAACCTTGTTACTCTTGATGTTTTGATATATATATTTCTGTTGATTATGGTTTCTTGTTGTTGTATCTAAATGCTTTTGTGATTTATTATCTCTTCATCTAATTT
Source organism: Carex myosuroides (assembly GCA_028015225.1). Taxonomy (NCBI): domain Eukaryota; kingdom Viridiplantae; phylum Streptophyta; class Magnoliopsida; order Poales; family Cyperaceae; genus Carex; species Carex myosuroides. The sequence continues at coordinate 5,632,661 of CM051471.1, forward strand.
CAATGATCTAGTTTGAGTTCATTAGGGTAGTGACAGTGCTTTAATGGCAAGAGAAACTATTTGGATGAGTTAGCCTCGTTGAGATCTATTAGGTTTATGTGAAGAAAACTTTAGCGGGGAAACCATAAACCAGACCAACAAAACGCGTACCAAATTCTATCATTTGCGTAAGGAAACTCGCAGTGATCTATGTAGTAATTTGTGGTTTTTAGAGACCAGACATTTGCGTAAGGAAAATCGCATTGTCCTCTGTAGAGTCTCGATGAAAGATCTGTCATTTGGCGTAACATAAATTGCAGTGACCTATGTGGTTATCTTTCATAAAACAACAACAGGAAATCAGACGCAATAGGAATATATTGTCAAGGCGGATTGAGTGGCAATGGTGTGCCGAAACCCTAGGAATTCTCATCTCTATTTTTATTTTAATTACTTTTAATTGTTTTCTAATTTACATTGATCAACAAACATCTCTCAAATTTCAGATTTCGTCTAGTCTTTCGAAAGGTTGTGATTCGATCGCTCGAAGCACTGAACCAATATTCCCTGTGGATCGACATCGTATATACTACTCGATAAGGATTGTGCGCTTGCAGTCCGAACCGATAGCATTCCCGAGTTTATAAATATTAAAAGAAACATTGCTCTCTTTTGAGTGATCAAGCTTTTTGGCGCCGTTGCCGGGGAATAAGCGTACCGCGCGCGAATGATCCTAATTCTAGTATAAACCCGCCCACTGTTGCAAACCGTAATTTTGATATCAAACCTGCTCTCATAAATATGATTTCGCAACAGCAATTTGGAGGATTTCGACATGAAGATCCACATCTTCATTTGTCAATTTTCCTAGAGATATGCGAGACGATAAAGATCAACGAAGTTACCGATGAAGCAATCAGGTTAAGGCTATTTCAATTTTCGTTAAAAGATAAAGTAAGAGCATGATTGTTTTCCTTACCGGCCATGTTTTATCATAAATATCATTAACAGCACGGTCGAACTCACTTATAATCATGTACTCAGTAGCAACCGATGACTGAAATAGAAAATTATTATTATTTATTGCAGGGTCATGTTTTAAAATTGTTGACACCTTGTATAAAAAAATGACCCAATTTTTACTGGTATATATTGCCGATTATTTTATCAATACCCCCAAAAAATATTTCTGATAAGAACCTGAGCGGTCCAATATTTCTTGCAGGGTCATGATTTAAATATTTCAGATAAGAACCTGAGCGGTCCAATCTGAAATGGACAGTCCAAATCTATTTTGGACAACTCGTGATTCGCAAACCTGGAGAGCCGAAATTTTTATTTATACCATAACAATAATAAAAAATAAAACAAAACACTTTTGTTTAGGAGAATTCAAAAATTAATCAGGCTGCCAAATATTCTTGCGTTCCCAAAGATGCCAATTAACCTTACGGCTCCAATTTAGAGGCCTTCCAATGAATTAACAACTCAATTTTTTTTAAATAAATTTTATTAAAATGGTATCATCGTCCTGTCTAGCATTTTAACCCTGCCCATAACAAAATTCACATTACTCTCCTTATTCTCTGTGCCAGAGAATTGGTTTCCAGACAAAAAATTTCAGATCTCTGTATCACTTACCCCAAAAAAAAAAAATAGAGCCGCTAATTCATTGGAAGGCCTCTAGACTAGAGCCGCAGGGTCAATTAGCGGCCTCTAATATATGAGGTCGCATAGACGTTTGGCGGTCTGGTTAGATTTAGAAGTCCCAGCAATTTGGTTTATTTTTTTTATTACGGTATAAATAAAAATTTCGGCCTTGGAGAGGATTCTCATTCCAGAATTCGTATCCTCTGCGTTAACTCGAACTTTGTGTTATTAACTAATAAATCCAGACCGTCCGATCCATGTTGGCGACAATATTAAAGGGGCCCCTGCATTCCATCTTGGTCCGGATTGGCCCGGATCCTGATCGGACGGCTGAGATATATTAACTCAAAGTTTGAGTTAATGCAGAGGATATCTATTCATTCCGTGATTGCAAAGCGGCTGAGCTCCCACAACACGAATCCAATCAAGTCAGGTACCTGAACTGATAGAATGAGATCTGGGCGTTTATTTTCAGCCTGCACGAATCTCAATTGATTACGACAGGCCCGTAAAGAAACGCTCGACTGGGATTTCCTCACGGATACGTACGGTACCTGAGGGAATAATCACTTAATAGTTACACAACAACACTGCTCGCCTAAAACCCCCAAAAAACCTAAGCACTCCAAACAGTAAGGTCTAGCTTCAGTAAGGCAGAGCGAGCATACCTAACAGCCGTCAATGGGGATTCCAGCTTTCTACCGATGGTTACTGGATAGATATCCCCGCTCAATACTGGATGTCAAAGAAGAATCTCCCAAGGTCGTTAATGGCGAAGAGGTCTCGATCGACATTTCCGGACCAAATCCTAATGATATAGATAAAATTAGTTCCGGAAGATAAAATTAAGAAAATGGATTCAAATGTAATTACTCCTGGTACAGAGTTTATGGCCTCTCTGTCTGTTGCGCTGCAATACTACATTCGACTTAGGTTAAATACTGATCCTGGCTGGAGGGGAATCAAGGTACATGTAGTCACAATTATTTTTCATTGAAATTAGTGTTATCTGATGAAATCAATGAACTTCGGAATGAAGAAAGTGTTTTCCTAAAGACTAGTTGTGACAATTTCTACTGATTATATCTTATTAGATTCGATCGTATTAGCTTTTGTGGGTCATTATTTTTTATGGTAATACACTAGGTGATATTATCTGATGCAAATGTACCTGGAGAAGGAGAGCACAAGGTAGCAGCATATATTCGTGATCAAAGGAATTTACCAGGATTTGACCCAAATACCAGACATTGCTTTTATGGATTGGTAAGTACTATTTTCTCTATTTTTTTATTTTGATAAGTAATGCCTCCCTTCTGTACATTGTCCAAGTCTCTAGTAAACATAATTATGTACACTTTTATTTTTAGGATGCAGACTGATCATGCTTGCTTTGACGACTCATGAAATCCATTTCTCTGTTCTACGGGAGGTAATTGTTTTCTTTTTCCTTTTGTAAAGTCTAAAAAAACCTTTGAGATGAAATATACCCAACTTCCCATAAAATGTTGAGCAACTACTATTTTATTCCTGTATTGGAAGCTTAGACCTTGTCGGTTCAAGTGTCTCACGCGGGGTGTTTTTCCACTTCCTTTTTGTTCCTTTTTAATTCTATGGAAGGTATTCCGAGGTAAGCCGAATGAAAATTGAGATAGAGACGGTAATATGAAGAGATAAGCGGTTCAGAATTCTAAAAGTAAGGAGGCTAAAGAAGAAGATTTTGCACTTGACTTGAACGGCAAGAGGTTCTTTTGGCAGGTAATCTTTTTGTTAATTTAAGTTGGAGTGGAAAAAAAAATGGAAAATGGAAGAATATTACTTCAATATTTTACTGATTGCTATTTATATCTGGGACAGGCAGTATGCAAGTTACCGTTAGATGAATCACGTCTACTTCAAGAAATTGAATCCTTGGAGCACACTTTAACGGTACCTTACAAAAGTTCATACATGTTCTTAAATATTAGACTGTTTCAATTTTTTATTTACTCTATATTTCTTGAAGGATGAGGAGAGAAAGAGGAATGCATTTTCCCTTGATTCACTATTTTTCCATATTTCTCACCGAATGGCCCCTAAAGTTATCTCCTTTTATGAAGAGAAAAAAGATAGTCGGAAATTAACCAGGGCTAAGCTAAAGCAGAAGATTAATCCTAAATTGAGGTACTGCCTGTATAGTTCTTTCCTAGCTTTTTGATATTTACATTTGAACCTTCATCAAACATATTCTTATTTTGTAAACCTGGTTTTGGGTTCCCTTCTTTTGCTTTTCTCAGTGATGGAATGAATGGCTTTGCTTACATATCGGACAAGACAATTCAATTGTCAGAGATCTACTCACCTATTGATGGAATGGAGACCATAAAAGATAATCAAACTATGTATGCAGTTGTATTCTTTATATTTAATCACCCTTACTGTTTTCCAATGAATTTTGCTAGTGCTGTTAAATTAATATGTACTGCATGCATTTGGACAGATTTGTATACACATCCCAAAAGTACCAGAAGGTACTGAATTACCCAAAAAGGTATCAAGTATTCTGCTTTTTACTTCAATAATTGAAGTACTGTACTGCATTGGTTGCTTCTGAGATCATAATTAGGTGTTAGTGCCTTGCTACTAGTCCCCTTTGATTTCCTTCAATTATTTGTTTGTCAATTCAATGTGCAGCTTATTTCAATGAAAGACGTGAGGCAAGCACCGCCATTGTGGCATGAGAAGAGACCAGCTTATCTCCCTTCTCATAGGTTTGTTCTTTTAGGGTTTTTTTTTTCTTGTTAGAAATTTGTTCTGGGAAGAAGGAATTGATTATTCCTGGTCCAACTTTTTTAGAAATGCACAAAAAACTTGAGATCACGGGCAAATAATCATTTTCTGCCAAAACAGTGTATTTATCCTTTTCTGAATTGGTCACAACTACTGTATTAGTTTCTTAATGACAGAAAAAAAATGTGAATGGTTTTATCAAAGTTAAATCCACCTTATTCCAACCAAAAGATAAGATGAGGTTGACTAAATCTGAAATTCCATCCTTATTTTATAAAATTAACTCTTTTTCGGCTGGATTTGAACAAGTTGGATCAGGGCCCACTCTTCGCTTTGTTCCAGTCATTTCTCTGAGACAAAATGTAATCAAACTAAACATTTGTTGGAAACCTTTCTTTTTTTATTCCTGGAACAGACCTACTTCGAATGCAATAGCTGGAGATCACCGTTTTTACGGAAACAATCCCCGAGAGTTTCAGAAAGTGAATAATTGGCAAAATCGAAACCAACCTAGGTTGTATTCATGTCAAGGTGAAAACACAGTCAAGAAAGACGAGATCCTTGGGAAAAGAAAAAGGAAAGGGGAGAAGAGACACTAAACCCATGTGCTAGAGAATTGTTCAACTTTTTTCTTTCTTATAGCATTTTAGTCTATAATTCTTGTGATGCTTATTTCAAAATTTATTCTTGGCACTTAAAAATTTTGGTACCTGTTTGCTCCGTACAATGTTTAATGTCCCATAAATTTTCAAATTAGAGATCTATTTAGGCCTTTTCCTATTTTGCCACAATATAAATTAGGATGTTTGTTGATGTTGTTTGTAGGAATTATGTTACTATCCATGCCTTTGGTATATATTACTCGCATCAATGCTAAACTCGCTATTTTAATATCCTATTGCCATATATAGTGAAACAGCCTTAATGACACTAGTATAGAATTTATGCACTGTAACTTATTACAGATTGAGATGTATTGACTTCAAATTACCATAGCATATTAAAGCATCTCCTGCCTTTATTTATACATCAAGTGATATCCGAGAATTTCCCTTTGGTTGAGAAAATTGAATGTAAAACTAGCATTTATAAATGAGCTTGCGTATAGAAATCAGTACTAGATGTCATATAGTGAAAATTCTGTGATCTATATTTGAACTTGAATTCCAGAATCATATATTGCACCAGCTGTCCAATTCTGTGGAATGTTATTGGCTGATACAAGCTACGTGTCATCATTGTCATCATTATCTCCGCTTAATAACATTCGAATGGAGAGGGGTCCACTTGGAGGAGATCCGACCCCCCATGTGGCACCATGGCTTCGTTCCAGCAGCTTGCATGTTAAGCTTATTGTCTACATGCAAAGTTTGAAGTACAAGGATTAATTGTGTATGTGTTGCATGAAACCAAAACAGTATTGTCAATATCTTTGCTCTTAATTTACTGAGAGGGAGAAGCAGATAAGAGGGACGAGTGTTCTACCTCACACAGTTGAACTGCAGTGATGTCCTTGTCTCCACTGTGATACCAAATTTGGAAAGCAAGATAATAGGGGAAGTTGCTACTCTTATCTATGTAGAAGGTTATATTCTTGTTTGGATAGTTGCATGAAACCCTAGCAAAAGAACCCAGAAAAGAAGAAGAATGTGTTTTGATAACAAACAGAGTCAGATTTGCAAAGAATGTCAATATCTATAAACTCCTTTTTCTTTATTTATTTTTGAATAATTATGAGAAAAAATATGAACCTTCGATATTGGATACCGATATATCCCAGAGCCAATATGGCGCAACCAGCATCGGATGTCCGACCCATTCCGGCAAAGGCATGCTGACTAAGGATAAAATCAGTATTGTCGCTTGCCCCAGAATCAGTTATAACTATGGTGACACCATTTGTGGAGCAGTATTTGTTGTTGGTGCACAGCACCTGACAAAAAAATGTTGGATTAAGGTAATGAATCAGCATTCTGTTAATTTCTTAGTAACTAACGATTGTATTATTTATAATAGGTGCTTATAATTGGATAATAAAAAGAAAAGAAATTAATTTTACTAACCTGAAAGCATGCACCGCAACCCACACCGTTTCTGTAAAGACGGGATGCAGCCGAGACATCTCCGCCATTTAATGTAGCGCCGAATGCGCCGTACTCACATGAACCATCTATTGTTAACTCGTAAGATAAAATAAATATGTTAGACATATAGATTGAAATATTATAAGGAAATTTTTCTTTAAACTGATTGGCTTAATAAGCTACATTTCATTCGAGTTTCAACATACATTGGGTGCCTTGCTGGATGGAGTTAGGGTAATAAAGAGCCTTTGATTGGGTGAAACCGGCACTTCCATCTCCTCTCGCAAAATAATTGAACCCTGCCATAAGGATCACTGACAAGTACAAAATTTTAGATAAGAATAATGCCATGAGACAAGCAGATAGAATGAAAATAAATGGTTCACTAGCTGGTACAATTGCAAAAATGGTAGCGCATGCACTATTTACAAAGGATGTACGTAAGATATGACAGGGCTTAAGATGAAACTTTGTACTGTGCATTTACTTTTCAGAGTCAAATGTTCTTTAATTAGATAAAACACAATTAAGTTCTCTATTTAATTTCATACTTAAAAAGGTTTAATTATGGTATTTGCCACAGCAATGGACTTTCCAGAACTAGTATATTAGTGACATGTGCAGTCGTCGGTCATTTTTTATTGCATAATCAACCAGTAAATGGAGTATTATACAGAAGGGAAAGGAAATATTGTTTTTGCTAAGTGCAAGTGCTCTTGCACCAACCAAAAAAAGTTGAGAAGTTATACTGGCATGAACACTTGCAATGATGGCTATCGTTATCGATCATGCTTGATGTGCTAACACAGGGTTTTGCTCCATTTGCTCCTATTCAATACCAAAACAAAAGATCCAACCTCTGACAGATTATTACATATAGTAATTAAACTGTGGTTTTAAAATCCTGTTTAGATCCATAGAATTAAGGTTATGAATTAAGGAATGTGAGAAGAAGTATCTAATTTTTTAAGTCCAGTAAAACTGTGTCACTCTGATCGTCTTCTCAGTTTTAATTTGTGTGTCAAATAAGAGCTTACTGGTAAATCTGACCAAACCCGAAATGTTTAATTCGATCCAACCAGACATGCTAGAAAGCAACTTATGATGAGAAATTAAAATGCTTTTTACAGATGATCAATAGCGATTGGTTTGTTCTAGCATGCAACTCTATGAAATGTTATTGCTAGAGATGTCTCCATTTAGTAATCCTGAATTTGCCACTTTAAATGTGCGCTAGAAAGTTGATGATGAACAGGAGTAAGAGTTCATCTTGCTCAAGTTATCTCCACTATTTAGTGCATTTTTCGAAAGTCTGAAATTGATGTATCCCCACATTGTTTGCTGTTGAATGGCAGTGTGCATATTGAGTTTAGAAATGAAGAATGATTTTTATTATAATTATTCCGATCTTTACATATTCTTGTACATGGGTATTTACAGCGGCGTAGCCATAATTTTTATCAGCGGTGGACAAAAAAATATTATTAATATATTATTAATAATATTCATTGGAAATAGAATCGGCCGAATCAGATCGAAAACTCAATTTTCTTTGAAAAAAATGTTAAGATAAAAAGTTAATCTAAAACATTGAAGTATTAAATTTTACTTTGAAGTATATTTGCAGGACTCTTCCTTTAAATTTAGCTAATTTTTAAACCTCATAAAATAATTTATTACATTACATTAGAGTTGAGTTTATTCCTTTGTAAAAGAATTTAGTTCATTCCTTTAAAAAAATGCAACAGATTTATTATTGTCTCTTTATTCGACTCTTCATAATTACTCTTCTTCTATCATTATATTCTGAAACCGATTGATGAAAATTATACCAAATTTGTTACGATTCGGCCGATTTCACTAAAAACTGAGACTCAATTAAGATAGACAAAACTCAGATTCATAGATAGACAAAATTCAGATCCGGTACTATGATAATTTTCCCAGGCCAAATTCATATATCTCAATGACAATCATATAAGAGTTTTCTTGATTTTTGTTCATTACTCACAAATTACTCACTCGTAAACTATAAGAACTAATTAACCGCATGAATTAGAAAAACCAGTCAACAATCACTTATAAGCGGGTCCCAGTTTACCTTGCCATGTTGATCCGACGCCATTCCGGGACCGACGGAGAAATGAATTATTCTGATTAGACACCTCCACGTGCTAGCTGGATGCACATAATCAGGGGCGGACCCAGATTTCAAGGGGCAACTGTCTTCTCTGGATTTTCTCTGGATTTTGAGTTTTAGTGGAGATTTATCAGAATCTGTTGAATTTTTATTGGTAATTAGAATTATAAGTCAGAGCATCAGAAATTACAAGTCAAAGCATTAGAAAATACAAGTTAAAGCATTATTTTTTGTTACCCAATTGGTTAATGGATTAAAACCCGATTAGATATTTAAACCCGATTTGGTTAATGTGACATAATCGAAAGAATCCAGATTGGTCCAACAGTAAAGGCATGTTTGCTGTAGGGTGCAAGAATACCAGAATCTAGGTTATGATAGCCGGAACATAATTCGAAAGATCAGGATTACTTAGTCATGTAGACTAGGATTATTTTAGTAAAAGTTGAAGGTTAAGTTATCTAATTATTTAATATTTATAAAGAATTATTATTTTTTTTAAATTTCGAACATGTAATTTTTTACATAGAGAGCATTGTATTTGTCACTAGATTAAAGAATGATTCTCAAGACCAGTCATGTAGACCAAAACGTTAAAAACATCTACTTAAAAATGTACGTTCATAGTTAAGTTGTAAATGAATGTTGATTAATAGAATTTACATTTATTTAGTGAAGATCAGTTGAATGAGATGAATATGAATTAGTTGAATTTTAAAGTGAATTTATTTGTGTTATATATGTTGATTGGGAACGATTGAAAATAATGAGTTGTGTAAAATACTTTGCTTTGTTATATTTAAGATCACACATTTTGTTGTTTTATTAAAATGGGATTATTGTATACGCAGGTAATTTTTTTATTTGTAAATTGTAGTCACACCAAATTTTGGTTGATAATGTTTCCTTATTATTTAACTTTTTTATTTATTTTTGTATTTTTGGGGGGAGGGGGGTTGTAGAAAAGCCCGTAGGCCAGCAACGATTTTTTGCCATTGTTTTGTATATGTCGATTGTTGGTTTTGTGCATCCATTTTTGTTTTTTTTATCTTTGTAAATTTTAGTTATAACAAATTTTGTTCGATGATTTATCCTTTTTCCCGATTGTTATATATGTGCGGATTGTTTCTTTTGCATTATTTAATTCACAGTTGTTTTAAAAATAATATATTTATAATTTTGTATATGTAATCACAATTGTTTTAACTATTATGTCTTTCTTATGTTGATATAGTATGAATAGTGAAACTAAGGTAATATAAATATTACTAATCGCTATGTGTTATGAATTCATATCTCTATTTTTAAACTCAAACAGTCAATCTGAATCATTAAACATGATGTTCATATGAAAATGTACTTACTACTTAGAGATCAAATTTTATATATTATTTTTTTATAACTTTTTAATTATTTTTTAGATAGGTAAGAAATCACTGACTTTGGGATGGTCCAAAATCCATTTATCAAGTGATTTTTTACCTGTTTATAATTTTTTTAAATTGTAACATTTGATCTTCAAATATATTTTCATATAGAGATCATATTTAACTGTCTAGATCCACTTTCTAAACTTTAAAAATAGATATATAAATCTATTGCATGGGTCGATACGAAATATGCATATTACCATAACCTCACTGTAATATGAAAATATTGTCACTTCCTTCAAAAATAATGTTATAGCTCTTGAGTTGCTTTCATACTTTTAAGAAACAGTGTTATGCAATATGAATGAATGATTCAAAAATAGCACTAAAACAATGTTATGCAATATTGCAATATGAATGATATGAATGATTCAAAAATAGTACTAAGCATTTTTTTTTCTTTTTTTTTATAAAAATCTTCGCAGAAGCTGCAAAGTCATGAGGAAAAATTGAACTCTTAATCGTTGAGAGCAACAGTTCTAGAATATTTTTCTAGCCAACTGTGCTACCTCCTCTTTCTCCAAAGCATTCAAATCGTGATTTGCATATACAAGCGACCATTCCACATCTATGCATATCTACTCTTAACTGTACATAGATGTCGAATGTCATATCTACTCTTAACGGAGGCTCATGAGAATTCACATCACCCCCGGTACCGTAATAGGGGATCTTTTACAATTACTTGATCTGGACTGTTCTTTTTAACTTGGCACGAATCTCAAAGCCCAATAATACTGTCCCCTCCGTCAGCCCGAATCCCAAAGCGGCTGGGAGTTAATCTCAAACCGTAAAGTGAAGAGAATCTTTTACGGTACCAGGGATGATATTTACCCGGCTCATGACCCATATATATCTATGCATTTTTGCCTCTCCTTTTTTTTCTATTTTTATTTAGATTAACTTAGAATAACAAATTTGTAATAGTGAAAAGTACATATTACGCTGTACATATTCAATGAAACATTACATAATTTTCCGCTGCTAAAAAAAGCATCACATATCAAATTTATTATACAATGTATACAATGCAATTCAGCTATAGTTTTATAGTATAAAAATAATTAGACTCTAAACGAATACTTTAAAATAATTTACATCCAATAAAAAAAATTGCAACTAAGGATATATACATTTGAAAAATAAAACATGAAATCTCCTTCCACAAATTTTCGCAATTTACATACTTTACAGGGACTAAAAGAGAAACCATTGTACGATGTTTGATCTAGAATTCTAGATAGATGATAGTGTCTATGAGTCATCCGATGTTATCTAACGAAAAGCAAGAAGAGGAAGAGAGGAATCCATATCCTCGACGGTACCGTAAAAGATTCCCTTTTACAATTAGCTATTTACGGTTTGAGATTAACTCTCAGCCGGTTTAGGATTCGGGCTGACTGAGGGGGCAGTATTATTGGGCTTTGAGATTCGTGTCAATTTAAAAGAACGGTCCAGATCAAGTAATTGTAAAAGATTCCCTGTTACGGTACCGTCGGTGATATGAATTCAGGAAGAGAGAGAATCCTGCAGAATTTCTGGAATCGATACAGCAGAGTTTTCCTTGTAGCTTTTCGTGAGGCATGCACGTTTCATTTTATCACGGAACAAGCATGGTAGTGTGCATAGAAAATCTCAGGGAGCTGGCGCCGAAGGATGTAGCGTGCTGTCATGCGTTGATTGGGTCTGGAGGACGTGGGACCCACTCCTAATACTTTTTCTCTCTTCGCAGGGTTGATTTTCTGTGGCCTTTTAGTCTGTAGTAGACAAAACAAGTTTTTATTATCTCCGTTAGCTCTGTAGTCTTTATCTGTCACACTATTACTTGCAAATTTTGAGACACAGACAATCCTAAAAGATTATATGCAGTGTTAGCGATGTAATGCATAAAATACACGGATTTTACATCCAAAACAAAATTGGACCTGGTAATAACTCAAGTGTATTCCAACATGTCAGCAAACTTATTGGTTGTTTATGATTCTTATATTACATCACATTAATCAAGCAAACAACATCCAAGAAATGAAAAGGGCAAAGTGAGCAACAAATATTAATATTTATGGTTTACAAGAACCATCTGTGCGAATACTTTTTCCTTTTTCCTTCAGGACAGTAAAGGAAGAATTAGAATACCGTATACACTTGAAATATTATATCATCATTCATCCGAGATGCGAAGTTCCAACTCAAGAGCAAGTACTTCTGTTATTTTTGGCAATTGTATGTAGTTCAAATAAATATAATTACAACAAGAGAGTAACAATGTATCACCCTGGAGGAATGAAAATACAATTCAATCCTGTTTGTATACCAAGGTTGGATATACTGGGTTCCACATGTTGTTTTGCACGTACTCTTTGGTTCCCTCCTGACAAAATAAAAGGATTACAAAGAAAATGTCAGTATAATAAGCTATTTAATATCGAGGCAAATTTTCATTGCACGCTTGCAGAATCTAAAAGGTAACTTCTACCCTTAAAAAAAGCACATGTATTGTAGCCTAAAAAAGATCAGAAAAAGTAATTTAAGGCCAAATTGCTCCCAATTATATGTGGAATGGGAGAAAAAGTGGAAAAGGATGTGCAATTCTGTAAAACTTAAAGTAGGGTTGTCCCTCAAATGTCATAAGGGTATATATTCTATAGGAGACATTTTAAGGACCTCCCTGACAGAAAGTATAGTTCCTGACAATAATGGGGAGAAGCTTCTAAAACCATCCCTCGTATGTTAAGCAAAAATGACCAGCTGGGCCCGCAGAAATTCCTTCTTTTCATTATTGCATACAGGTCCAAAATATACCAGAACTCAAACAATTTAGGTTTGCTAAGAACCTAAACTTCAGTTGTAGGCATTTCCTTTGCTGTTCTTTTCTCTGTCAGAGAATCAAGTAATGTCAAGACCTTTTAAGATATCAGGTTCTTAGCAATTCCATATGATTAATGCTTCAAAATGTGTTAAAATCAGTAAAAACAGGTTTTCATCACATTAAATTTTGCTGCTACTACATGCAGAGTTAATTGAAACAATGCCCAAGGAAAGATAGTTGTTGAAATTTAAGAGGAAAATAACTAATTTTATCGATTAATGATATTTATTCAATCTCTTCTACGGTGCCTATTTATAGGCTACCGGATTTAAAGAGCCAATAAAATATTTCCTAATTACATGATTTGCTATATCTGCTAATCAATACTAATTGATCTGCTATCAGTGTAATTGATCTCTAATAGATTTTTTATCTTCAACAATAATAGGGAATGAATTTACTGTAATAATTTCCTTTTTACCTCATCCAGTTTTTGAAGCTCACGGGGATCCATTCCGCGGTACCCTTCAGCAAGATCCTCTTTCACAGCCTCTCTTACAACAGCCGCCGCCACCTCCTTTGTTATATCTCTTATTCTAAACAAACACAAGGCATAATACATACTCTGAGATGAGTTAGTAGCTCACAATGTTAGCTAACTGAATTATGTGAATAAATGCGAAAGTAATTATGGGTTGACCTAGAGATAGGAGGATATATGACCCCTTCATGAACCTCATCATCTTTCATATAAGCTGCCAAGCTATTACAAAGTAAAAGAAACAAATTAGGAAAAGAAGTGCTGTTCTCACAGAAAATTCAAAATAACAAGTACACAGCTAGAAAAGGGATAATTTAGACTTGAAATAATACCACTCAGCTGCAGCCTGGAGCATACCGTCTGAGACAACACTTGCACCTGACAAAAGGGTCCCAAGGCCAATCCTGAAATGTTGGAACATGAGAAAAGATGGTAAAAGAAGTTTCATTTATGTAGCAACAACCAAAACTTTTGATTTGGTTAAGAATGACAATTAAAGATAATAATATAGAGCATACCCAGGAAAGAGATACATGTTATTTCCTTGATTAGAGTGACCAATCTTGCCATCACCTGAAAAGGAAAAAATTATAGCTATTATAATAACAGACATTGAAATCGGTAATCCCCAGTACTTAATGTATGTGACAAACTAGGTTCTGAATATGACAAAAATAAGCAACAAAATATGTTCAAAAGCTCGTTGTTTTAGAGAGAGAGAGAGAGTGAGTACCTAGATTAACGTCATGAAAAGGGCTTCCACTGGCATATATAATATTGTCACCAACTATAGAGAAGGCATCTTCAGGTGTGCACTCAGCTTAATAATCCACAACAAATAAATTAGGACTATGATTTGACTTTGTCTTCTGTTTACAAAACAAAAAGAAATAATAACATTAACTGACCATTCTTTGTGGGATTAGACATAGCAAAAACCGCAGGTCTAGAACAAGTTGTTGAGTCTCTTAGAGCCTCCAACACCTGAGATGAAACATATAATTGCCGCCTTGAAGTTTAAATAAGCAGGGAAATCTGTACGAGCAGGCAAGGGAACAAATGCCCTGCTCATTCTATATGCTGTTTCTGAGAATTTCGGAAACTAAAGTACATATAAGTTACTGCCATATTGAAGCCCTATTCCTTCATATACAAAACATATGCAGCACAGTTTTTGTTTTGCTTACAGCATCCACCACTCCTATTCCCGCACTACCAATAAACAAAAACTATTAACAGTTACAGATAAATTACTAACTCGAACCAAAAACTTGGTAGCAGAAAATAATTTAGTACACATCATGCAGTACAGTGATCCCCCAATCAAGAGTAAAAGAAAAGAAAAGAACTTGCTTTCTAACAATGAAAATTTTCAATAAGTATACAAATTAGAAATATTCCATACCTTCCAGCACCAGCTACAACAATCTTTTGCTTAGGAAAGTCGAGCATGGGTTGACCTTGTGCCCGAACTGCCCCTAAAAGACCTGCTATTGCAACTCCAGCTGTACCCTTTTTACCCAAAAACCAAAGACTCAAAAATGCACAAGTGAAATCTCAGGAAATATTGATTTTTGACAGGATTAAAATAAGTAAAGGAAAAGGACAGTAATTATACACCTGAACATCATCATTGAACATGCGGTAGGTATTTCTGTATCGTTGCAATAAAGGGAGGCCCCACTTGCTTTGGAAATCTTCAAACTAATCCAAAATAAAAATAAAAAAGAAATTGTATCATTCATTGCTACATGACCAAACCAGAGAAACATACTTTTCACCAATGTGCAGAGTGTAAATTTGTATCATTCTTTGCATCTCCATACACTTCAAAGCATACAAGCAAACCTACGGTAGAAATGCAAATAGCTCTTTTCCTAAGGGAAATTGAGTAGGAGATAGATGTAAATGTGTCGGAGTACCTGCACGATGACATTAGGCCAGCGAGTAAAAACAGCCTCCATAAATTCATCGATTACTGACAAGTATTCTTCCCCTTCAAGCCTGTGCTGCTGTAGCCCTAGATCTATTCACCAAAAAAAAATGAAGAATATAAAAAATGCTCTACTCGACTTCTGCGAAAAATATTCATGGCAGAGTCAGTTACAATGATCAAGATAACAAAAGAAAAGGGGTCCAAGTACCAGATCAGTCAGATCTATTGCCTGATGTTGGTCATGTTTTGCTTATCCTTTTCGTTTCTTTTATTGATGTCCTTTCTTTGTTTTAACCAAAGTAAAGATCTGAACTATTTCACAAGCAAATAATCACAAGATTATAAAATTAGTTAATTTTCTTCCACCAAACACTTACATAAGGGATCCTTGAGGAGCTTTTCATTGTTTGTTCCCACATCTATCATGACTGGAAGCACCTATTATAAGAAAAGAAAAACAATTAACTTAAATTTAGGAGTAGGGTTCAATTTCAATTTAGAAGAAAAGATTAATATAAAGAGAAATGTATAATAAACAATAGATACCCTCTGTGGATTTATCCCAGCAGCTGAGACGTACAGGTCAAGTTTCCCGACTGCAATTCCCATACCCTGTACACCAAGATCACCGAGACCCAATATCCTGCCTCCATCTGTCACCACTATCATATCCACCTGAGTAAAAATATAACAAGAGTTATGCATATTGATTCTTTAAAAAAAACAAAATAAACTGACGAGTTATCAGTATTTTGTAAAAGAGACACCATCAATATCATGCCTGTTGCAAAAAAGCATGCATGAAGTATAAGAGCACTAAGTGGATGCTACAAGAGAATTTTAACTGACCAATTTGCCCTTAATTCAAAACTCAAATACTTTTTACCTGAATTGATAAAAGGGGGTTGATAAAAAGTTAGTTTCTCATCTATATTAAAGTTTTCAATTTCCAATTCCTTCATCCGCTCTCATTCTATCTGTCTTAGTTGTATAAAAAATCTCAACCAAAATTACTAGTTTAATGGTATGACATTTGAAACAACGAATTCTTTTTTCCAGAAAATTACAAAGCAAATTCTTCTTCATCTCCTCTCATTTCTTTTTTGTCTCACTTGTATAAGAATCTCAACCAACATTGCTAGTTTAATGGGATGACATTTGAAGCAAATTGTTCTTTTTTGCAGCATATTATAAAGCAACAAACCTGGTCAGCAGGCCAGTTATAAACCATAGACATCATCTCGCCCCGGTCAGCCGCACTAAAGTACATGCCACGTGGCCTTCTGTACAAGCCACTGTACTTCTGACAGACAAGCCCCACTGTTGGTGTATATACAATAGGTGCATACTCCTCGATGTTATCTATCAATATCTGTTTTTTGCAATTTTAACATTAATAAAATAATAGTAAAGTCAAATGATTAGGGAAATGTGGTATTAAATACTCAATAAGTAAATGTAGCCCAGCAAGATTAGACTCTCTAGATTGAAAGTATAGCCAGCTTATACCACATCCTTTTGTAAGAATAAGAGTGGAAATAGACTTCATTCCTTGGTATTCTCTTAAAAACCTGTTTGCACAAAGTGCACTTCATTATTCAAAAGTATACCTTTTTTAGAGATAAAAGAATACCCAAAGCCGACTAGCAGTAGTATTTTTTTCAATAATAACCAAATAAAATGCTTGATCCATAAATTCCCACAAAACAGCAGGTACCGCCATTTTGCGTCCAAAAACAAATAACAAACCAATCAAGAAAGAAAGGCACCTTATAATACATGACCTCATTTCGGTCGTGTAATCTGTTAAGAACACGCCACTTGGCAAGTGCAATTGTATCTGACATCCCATCTCTTGCATTCACCTCAAATCTTCTCAAATCAACCACTATAACCACAAAATTATTTTCTTACTAACGAGAGCTTTAGCTACAAGTGAATGCCAAAAATAGATTATAGTGCCCAGTATGCTCTTGAAGTCCAAAATATTCAGTACCACTAGTCCACTTCAAAACTTGTTAAGAAAAACCCTCATTCAGATCTCCCACTAATTTTAAAGCGCCAAAATAAGTCCAACTTTTCAGCAATAAAGTTTCAAAGTTATGAATAAAATATAACTCACTGAAGCGGTCAATTTGTTGCTGAGAAGATACAACATTAGGAGGTAGAAGGCCCCTTAGGTCTATCGGTCCCGCTCCGTCATAGAAAAAGCTGTCCCCTTTTTTAGTTTCAAAATTAAAATTAAAATCAAAAGCAAGAGTAACTTATTTTGCTTAAACTATAGCTAAACTGTCTGTAATTTTGGTATCTAATTGAGTTATCTATCTTTGTTACACTTAAATTTTGGATATTCGTAGCTTGGTATAGTTAATGCCAATCCAGCAGACCAGCACCAGTGTACATCTGCTGTCAATTCTTCTGGTCTTTTTCTCCCAGTTTGCATCAAGTTTGGGTTCTATAAATGATCAAGGAAGATACCAGGGTTTAATGCACAGAGGCCAATACCAGATCGGTACTGTACAGGTTTCTTACTTCTTAGTGTCGGTAGAAAGTTACTGGTAAAGTAGTCTTGGCCTCTGTTCAGCATGTTGCTAGTTGCTACTATGGACACTAAAGATTGCATTAAAGCAGGCGGCGAATGGATTATATTATTCATATAATTACATAAACTAAGTAGCTTAAGCTTGAGAAATTGAGCAACTTTACAAGATTAGATATATAAAGTGGGAGAGAAAGACCTTGTTGAACCATGGATCGTGAAGTATATCCAAGCTGCGTTTATGTATAAGGGATGGACGAGATCCTTCACAAGTGGTGTACTCTCGCACCTGATACACTTCCTCTCCGGGGTACGGACGGAGAAGGAGTCCCCGGACAGCGGCGGAGGGCGACGACCGCCTGAGAGACCGGAAGAACATCGCCATTGTTGCAGTGAAGACAGAGATGCCAATGAAATCAAGTAGAATTCTTTTCATGGGGGACAGCGTGACGGGACGGCCCAAAAAGGCAATTCAACGAGGTGCTCTTACATGTACACCCTCAAAACATCTCGATTTCTATTTTTCTCGTCAGACTAACTTGTACTTGTGTGACTTCACATTTTTTTACTTTAAAGAGTATTTGACTGGCTGACTCGAAGCGGAAAGTTTGTTAAGACTGTCCGGCTCAAAGGACCGATATCCTCCCTCTCCCAGGTACCCTGACGCAAGCAAATTACAACGGCCGGCCCTATTCTATATGGGCCACTTCGTGTCATTAAATGGGCCGACCGATCGTAGCTTGCTTGAGTCAGATAACCTGATGTGAATCCCCGGCTCAAATGGAGGAATTCGGACCGCACGAATATTTAAAAAGTGTCGTGCCTTTTATCAGATTAGTCCAGTTTTAATCGGATGGTTCGATCTAAAATCAAAATTTGAGTTACTTTAGATTCGGACTATTGAAGTGGAGTTCAGATTTATAAAGTAACTTAGAGTTTGAGTTTAGATCGAGACCGTTTGATCAGAATTTATACAAATATTAAAAGTCTTGTCAATTTTACCTCATACTGGATTGGCCGGATTTTGATTGGACTGTCCGGATTTTAATCGAATTCAGATCCAGCAAAGTATCCCAATGTTTGGATTTTAGATCAGGACGATTCGAATCTGAGACTTATGAGACTATCCACCGAAGTGGAGCGCACACATCCCGACGACAGATTCGAATCCCGAGACCATCCCGAGCAATAGATTCGAATAAGACACCTCAAAACAAAAACTACTACACAACTTTGCCCAACTACCAGACCCCCCCTTCAAAACACTCCACCTAATCTGATATCCGCTAATCCACACCAGTAGTAGTATAGTCTAACATTTTTTATTCTATTTACATCAACAAGTAAGATAAAAGACTACACAAACTGCATCTAAACCCCTTTCAAAGTTCCCCTTGAACCTTTTGCATCCTCTGTTGCTACGCAGACAAACCGTACACCCTTAGTCTTCAGCTTCTCGTCGGACGCAAACTGCCCCCTGTTAGAAACCTGTCATCCCCAACATCCCTCGGAGCAGGGACAATGCCAGGATCAGCTCGGGTTTGATCAGCCTTCAGCGTTTCTTTTGCATGAGCGACTAAGGATTCTAGGAAGAACTTAATCAAATCACGACCAACAGGTCTGTCAGAATGTTCAGAATCTATCTCGGTATCCATTTTAGCTGCAATTCTATGTTGCTCGACCTCTATCGCATGAGATATATTCTCATCCTCCGAATTAGAGGAGTTGAAAGGATTGTAATTCTCAGCAGTGTTGATTGGGGTGTGTTCAGACTCTGTTGGATGGACAGATTGTTGCTGCTCTTTCTCGGTAACCAGTATAACATCTTGTATGGAATCAGATGCATGTTTCTCGTTCTCTATCTCTTGAGATCTATTCTCAACAGACTCTGAATTAGAAGAGGAGAGACTCATCCTCTGACTACAGCTTGGATCAGTCACAATAGGTATCATATCGACTGTGCAATCTGACTCTTTCCCCTTAGTGGGTTCTCCAATCCTATACTCGCTATCAGATTCTTTTTGAGGTTGGTTGTTATCTGGTTTAGAACCCAGTTCACATTTCCGTGCTGCTATAGCAGCCTCAATCTCTGTCAAATTAGTCTGACTTATATGAATTTGATTATAATTCATGTCAGGGCTATCTCCATTTCAGATCTTCTCTGTTTCACCCTCGCCAACTCTTGCTTAAGCTCTGTTAACTCCATCTCCATCTCCGACTCATGAAAAGTTCAATTTAAAAAAGTTTCACAAAATTAATAAAACAAGTATAAAAAAAAAAAGTTACCTGGTCTGATTTTGAGTACACAAATTTTTGAACTAAGTCATTTAGCGCGTAACCTAAGCTTAAATGTTTTTTTAGATAAACAGATTTTGCACAATCTGACAAAAGTTTTCCGAAAAGCTTCCAGTATTGGATCACATGAGGTTTTTTTCTCTGAGAAGAGAGTAAATTGCAAAAACAAAAAAAGTAAATTTTAATCTTAAATAAGAAAACTGTCAAGTTTTTCAAAAAAAAATCTTAAATAAGAAAAACTAAATAATAAGAAAGAGGTTAAATATTTTAATTACCATTGTAATCAAATTTATCCAATCGTTGTATACACATATGTAAACGTCTTCTCGTTTTAGAGACACCAAATCTTGAGAGTTATTAGTTATGTAGTTATATGCGAGGGCAACATTTATGCTCAAAACAATAATCAAATATTAAGTTACATTGTCATATATTGTAAACATAAACATACACACACACACCTAATTTGTTGAGTTCAAGCATTTGATTATTAGTACCCGTGGAAAAAAATGTTGCACTAATTTCTTCAAAATAGGATTTATGTTACATGAAAATGATGAAGCATTTGATTGTAATGTTGCAGTAATTTCTTCAAAGCCCAAAATATATGTTTCATCATTTTCACGTAACATAAATCCTATTTTGAGTATAAACCTATTTTGAGTATAAACGGGTTATCACATGTTTTTAAATTATCATTTGTTGTTATTATTTGTGGTTTTGCAGATCTAGCTAATTGCTAAACATTCTTTCTCGTTTTTTTACACTTTAGTAATTCTTTATGTTTTTCATGGCCATTTTCAATTTCTAAAGTGTAAAAAAAACGAGAAAGAATGTTTAGCAGTTAGATATGCAAAACCACAAATAATAAGAACAAATGATAATTTAAGATATAAGCATATTATAAAGTTTTGTTTTTTGAGATATAAGCATATTATAATTCTCTGACTTGATATGTTATCAATGAGTCTATATATTGTTTTCAATAACATCTTGTGTGTACTATGGGACATCAAAAATACATGATCTAAGGTGTAAAAGACAACAAACCGGTCTCTAGCGTTCATTTATTGTGCTGTCGACAAACTTTGCCTCATTCCTGCATATTTCAAAGTATTCATGGATTGATGATAGTGATAGAGAATTGAACACATGTTAGGTTGGTAATATTTCAATTTCACCAGCTCACCATGGCGCTCTCCTGGCGATTTGGTACCTGAAACCTCCGTCTATCCCAGTACATTAATGGCTTCCAACTACCAAGATTATTCACAGTAACTTCGCATGTTTCCAACAACACTTATTGCCTTCTGCACCACATTAATAGCTCCTTGTGAAAGACACTGATTCAACTACTTGTTTTCTTTTACCCACTTCCTTTTACTCTTTCCTCAACAACTACCTTGCCCCACCGAACCGCCTCCTCACTTACCACCCTACCATGACAAGGCTGTTCCCGTACACTACAGAGCAGGTGGCAAGGGGTTGCGCATACCTCCCCCAAAATGAGATGTACCACCAGCTCCGGTCTGACCTAGAGAACTCGATTTGTGTGACGGCCCTAAGTCCAAACAGGAATAGTAGTGGGACTATCACCTCGGTGCAACAATATCTGCAGGCAACATATGGGCATATCGCTCCGCCCTTCACTTATTAGCAGGCTTGTACCAATGCCTACATCTTCAAGGTCCCGATAGGCATTGACAAAACTCAGGTTATTAATGTTGGCAATGTTTGGGGGGCATATAACAATTGGGCGTTCGACTTCTATAATGTTGAGCAGGTAACATTCCTAAACTATCGCCCGTTCCAAGTTCATCTCAATATTCTGCATTTTCCTTAACTCTTTTGGCATCCTTTCTTTGTGCGAGAAGCCAAAGCAGGGTTCGGGGAAATAGAGTCGATTGATGAGGTCAACATCAACGGACCAAACAGGACAGAGCTCAACCTGTGGATTACATGCTTCGACCCAAACCGTATACCGCACACCATTGTCCTGCCCTTTGGTGATAGATGGACAGAGTGTATCGTCAGGATTACGGGGTGGCAATACGCTGGCTGGGTACCCCCAGAAGCTAGGCTGAAGGAAGATGACGGCCAACCATTACGGCTAACTGGGTCTTTTGCACAAGCAATGTGGGCTTTACGGATTGCACATATACGTATCCAGCACCACTTAGACAACCGGCACTCCACGTCATCCTCATCAGGCTCCGCCTCTGACTTGACGGAGGATGCGGTCCACGCCTCTGCTCATACACTGATGGAAATTGACATCACCAATACTACTGCAGTTGGACCGGGTCCATTCAGAGACCATGCCCGGGCCAAGCCCGTCCAGTACGACATACGAGCCACAAATGACACCTGCAGAGTTCTGGGGGTAAAAGGAGGGTTAAGAATAGGTCAGTTCTGGGTGCTGACAGGTACAGCTGGCTGGTAAAGGATTGGCTACGTCCCACTCCGCAACAACTATCTTCAATGTAGGACAGTTCACGCTTACCTATTACCCGGATCCGGTGTGGCAAAACCGTGCCTGCCCCGACTGGAGGACGTTACCACATAATCCTCCCTCAACATTTCGGACTATCATAGTTACTGTGGGACAGATAGTGGTTATGAAGGGGCGCCACTATCAAGGACGATACGCCAATATGGCAAAAATTGGGACAGGCGCCTGCAAAGGAAGGTTCTGAAAAAGCTGCTTTGCCTCTGACTACCAACATGGACCACAACTGGGTCGCGTGGGAGCATGCGGATGATACAAATATCTCCCCACAATTTGTCTCCGAATGTGGGCCTCCTCAAAAAGAAAACTGGCAGGGCCCGTTTTGCCAAGGGAAGGTAGAATTGATTAATGAGCAGCACGGCCTTAAATGTTTCTCCCACCCACTGTTATAGCCCAGTCATAACATCTCATCAACCAGGCCGTACCACCACTTAAACTACTCCTTCCCAAACAGATCCCACACCCGTTCTGATTTTCTCACCACAAAATCTCTACTTCCCGTCTCACCTTCCCACCACACCAGCCTTCTCCTCACACCTCAACTATCTCACATAAAAGAACACATGGATACATCAGACGAGGAGTTCATAGCCCGTTTTTCCTCCCTAAACCCGGCGGATAACCAACCAACCCCAATCCATATTCCACAACATAACGTAGCACAAAAAGACTGGTCCAGAAGTGCCTTGGTGCCAGGGGCGGAACTAGGATTTGAGTATAGGGGGGCTAATTAATAATATCATTAATTTTTTTAATAAAAAAATCCATAACAAAATATAACTCAAGATAAGAAGATCCTTCACAATTTGATTTCACAAAAATTATACAATAAATAACTAACACCAACAAAGTGTCATGTCTATGAAAATCAAACTAAAAACATAATATTCATATATTTTTATTTAAATTTTGCCCTATGATTTCCTGAAAAATCAAATGCAGTAATAATCTTATCTGAAGTAATTTCACCCTATTATTTAAATTTCGCCCAATGATTTCCTTGAAATAAGTGTCTAATGTGAACGTCTTTCTCTAAGACATAATATTATCTGTCTACAAATTACACACAAAGAAAGAAATCACTTCATCCTTAATTCCCTTAATTCCGTTAATTCCATACACAAATAATTCTTAACATAACTTAATTTTTTTGCACAGATCCAATAATTTAATAGATGAAGATGTAAACTTTTTTACACAAACCTATTGAGAATCAATGATCTGAAATAAAATAAAGAGTGACTAAGAGAGTAAATTATATATTCTTACAATTCACTGAGGTGTTGTACTGCTCCTGAGAACTGAAGAAGTGAAATTTGGTGGAGACGATCCAGACGGAGACGCTAAGTCGCTAAGTAGTTGCCTAGTTGGAGTCGTGGAGAACAGAGAGTCGGAAACACTTCAATTTGATAGGATCGGACGATCGGTGCTATAATTTATAATTTGAAATTGTCTTCTTCATTTGTCTATTTCAGAGAGACAGATACTTAGTGCTATAAAGGATTTTAATTTAATTTGTTCTTCTCCAGCGCAAACACATAGAAATAGAAATAAATCTATTTTTGTAATTAGAAGGCCCACTGACATGGCTGGCCCAAATATAAATAAATCTAACTTTGTTTTTTTTTTAATTTTACATTGAAGTCCTATAACTTTGTATATTATTATTAGGGGGGGCTTATACATGTAAAACAAATCATATAGTATTTTTTTTATATACTTAGCAATAAAAAATTTCAAACCTTGGGGTGGCTTAGCACCCCCCAGCCATAACTATGTTCCGCCACTGCTTGGTGCGGATTGTCTCCGATAGACCGATGGATGAGGCTACCTTCTCCTTCTAAATGGCCCGGGTCTGGGGAGCTTCGACCCACACCACCTTCTCCTTGGTTGCATGCTATATCTTCCAATGGAGTTTGGCAGCGAAGATGAGTTGCATATGATCATGAACAGGGGTGCATGGACCTATTGCTCCAAGGTGGTGGTGCTGCGCCGAATCCAGAGCCAAAACGATCTCATCAACCCGACTGTGCCGGAGATGGAGGTTTGGACACAATGGCACAATATCCCACCGGAGGTAATAACCATGGAGGGCCTCCTATCGTTGGCAGCTACCTTATGGACACCGGGGTCCGAGGTCTTTCAATCCTTCTCCAATGGTAAAAGGTTCTTCAGAATTAAACTGACATTGCCGGTGGGGGCGGAAATTACCTGACAGGGTGCCTGTTTCACATCCGGTTATAGGGACTTTTGATATCCCGTTGGTTTACGAAAGGTTGGTCAATATATGCTTGTTTTGTGCCCATGTTGGCCATGACCACGGGAACTGTGTTGAACGAGTCCGTCTAGAACGGCTCAAGGCTGACCCCCGGTATGCATCAAGGCCGAAAATGGCAAATATTATACAACTAAAACCGGGCCCTGGATAAATAACGCAGCCCATATACCTGAATTCTCACTCACCCAAGCCCACCTCACACCGCCGACACCTCAGCGACCGCCCCAGAACCACACTGGCCATCACAGCACCCCATCGTCAGGCCCACAGATGCAACCGGGCCAGGTGATGCTCATAGACACTGC
This sequence comes from Carex myosuroides, assembly GCA_028015225.1. Taxonomy (NCBI): domain Eukaryota; kingdom Viridiplantae; phylum Streptophyta; class Magnoliopsida; order Poales; family Cyperaceae; genus Carex; species Carex myosuroides. Next base: position 5,657,925 of record CM051471.1, read on the forward strand.
ACCACTGAACAACCGAGCTCATGCATTCAGAGGTACGGATGGCCTACAACAAATATGAGTCCATGACCTACCAAGTGATAGTTCTCAGCCCCCACCCAGGGCTTTTAGAAGAAGGGTTGCGGAGACGATCTCGGGGCCGTCTCCGCACCCCCAATGAATCTCTTAGCCTAGAACTGCCGCGGGGCGGGAGGCCCGCGGAAGAGGCAGTTCCTAAGAGACCTCCTCTACTTGACGAAGGCTAATGTGGCATTTGTCTGTGAGACAAAGTGTTCGTTAAAAAGATCAAAAAGATTTATGCGACAGCTTCAGTGTGACAATTTCTCATGTGTGCCTTCCAGAGGGCGCAGTGGGGGACTTTGGTTAATCTGGGATCATCAAACTAACATCCAGGTTATCCAACAATCGAGGTTCTTTATTTACGCTCGGGTTTCAACACCCAATGTGTAACCATGGGGCCTTATGTGCATTTATGGGGACCCACATCACAACTACAACGTGGATGTTTAGAAGGAAATTGAAGGAATTGCAACACAAGATGGGGCAGTGTGTATTATTGGAGATTTTAATGCAATCGTATCACAAGATGAGAAACATGGGGGAAACCCAAACTTGAACAAAGATAGCATGGAGTTTAGGCAATTCATATTTGATTCGGGTCTGGTGGATCTCGGGTTCAAGGGCCCGGCTTTTATTTGGACGAACAAACAAAATTGCTTTACTGCCATTTTTGAACGCCTAGACCGCGCACTGGCTACAGTTCAATGGACGCAACGGTTTTCCCAGGCTTATGTCAACCACTTGCCAAGGATCTTTAGTGATCATGTCCCCATACTGTTGTGAACCAATAAGAGGCAGCAGCGGGCACCACTGTTCCGTTTTGAGAAATAGTGGGAAGGAAATGAAGGATTCAAGAGGGTTTGTCGTGACACATGGGAGTCCTATGAGGGTGGGTCCTGGACTGAGGCGATGGAGGCGCTGAAACATAACATTCGGGCATGGGCGGCCATAGTCCAATCCCCACAGCGGAGGCTCAAGGAACTAGAGCACCTAATCTACCAACACCAGCTACTAAATCCAGCAATGCAGGATCACAGTTATGAACTTGCCTTGTCGGCAGAATACAATACGGCGGCTGAGGAGGTGCAACAGTACTGGCAGCAGCTGGCTCGAGTCCAATGGAACCTCTTGGGGGACAAAAACACAACTTTCTTCCATGCTATGGCAACGCAGAGGAGGCGGATGAACCTCATCACTCATATACTCACGGATGGCTGGGACCGGGTCAGTGAGGAATTCGAAATAAGAATGGCATTTGTTAACCATTACAAAACCTTGTTTTGCCCATCCCAACCACTACAGGCCCCCGACCCATTAGTGTATATTGGAGCGTGTAATGGGCTACAGTTCAACACTATCCCGGTCACTGTAAACCCCGGGCTGCAGCGGAACCCAACTCTGGAAGAAGTTAAAGAGGTCTTGTTTGCAATGGGACCGGACAAGGCCCCTGGGCTAGACGGTCTGATGGCCAGATTTTTGCAGACCAATTGGCCCCTGTTCGGACCGAATATCACCAAAGAACTGCAGCAGGTTTTCATTACGGGGGTAACACCAAGGGAGTGGTTGGCTAGCCGCATCGTTCTCATACCCAAAAATGAAGAACCTATGACCCCTCGTGACTTTAGACCAATCACGATTGGGAATGTGATGTACCGGTTAATGATGAAACTTATCTCAGCAAGGTTGCAGCCTTACATGGAGAGTCTCATCTCCAAAAATCAGACTGCCTTCGTCAAAGGGCGGCACATAGCTGACAATACGATTCTAATGCGGGAGGTCATCCACTCGTTTAATACACCCAAGTTCAAGCAAAAGGCTTTCTTGCTAAAGGCTGATGTTAATAAAACTTTTGATACGATCCGGTAGGACTTCATACAGGCGGCAATAAGGGCGGTTGCCATCCCCTAAAAACTAATACAAATAGTAATGGGGGCCATGGCGGCCAGCAGAGTGACTATTCAGATCAACGGGCTAGGAAGCAATTTCATATCACCCACTGATCAGAGTCAAAATAATGATGATTTACGTAGGGTTTTGGCTTAGGTTTTACATATTTTCTCATACTTATGTTTAATTAATTAGAGAAAAAGGCTACTGATACCTCGCATATTTAGTCTATTTTAGGCCTGTTTTAGTACCAGATTCGTGCCCTAATTCACCAGAATCATGTGCATTTCATCAATATATCTTTAGAATTTGGTACTGCTGAGTGTTTGTTTGTTTTCTGCAGGTTTGGAGCAAAACACACGAAGAAACGGCGATTTGGGATGATGAGGTACGGCCCTTACCAGATTTGGTACGGGTCTTACCAGACTTAGCCATTTTTCAGATGATGAGGTACGGCCCTTACCAGATTTGGTACGGGTCTTACCAGACTTAGCCATTTTTCAGCTCATCACGCCTGGTACGGCCAGGCCGTACCAAATTGGTACGGGCCGTACATAAAGGCGGCCTGACAGATTCAAATTTTGGCAGAGGCTATTTAAAGCGGGGAACTCTCCAATTTCGACATCTATTCCATTCCAGATCTATTTGAGAGCACAGTAAGAGAGAGAAAGAGAGCTAAGGAGCTAGGAGCAAGAAGGAAGGAAGAGGAAAGAGGCGAAACTCGACGGATCTAGCTTCCTCCTCTCGATCCCTTCGATCCATGGCTATCTCTATCCCTTTTATTGTATTTTTAGATCAGATCATGTGCTGTGAGTAGTTATTTTAGTTTCTAGGGTTTAGAGATGGATTCTTGATTTGTTTTGACTTTCTTTGACTTGTATCTTGTATGAACTCTTTTGATTGATTGATTGTGATTTCTTTGCTATCTTTTGCTTTGATTGCTGTGATTGTGTATGATGAACCTCTAGGTTTAGATCGAACCTATCAAGGTCATGTGATCATCTCAATCTCTCAACCAAATCAATTGTTTAGGGTAGATTTGTTCGAATTGAAGCCGAGAGGTTGAATTCTCCTCTAATCGACAGATTAGAGGGTGCCTTAGGTCTCCAATCAACCAGTTAGGGTAGATCTGTACCAACACACGAGAGTTGAGGTGTAGAAATCCCTAAAAGGCAATCAATTGCATTCCAACCTAGATCTTGATCCAACAAACGACAGTTGAGGCTTAGGAACCTTAGGTATGGTCAATTGAACCTTTCCAAAGAGTTTAGCACAAGGTACCAGCAAGGAAATGCATCAACTCGAACTGGTAAGCTCTGTTCTGGGAAGCCAGTACGGGTCTTACCAGAGTGGTACGACCTTGCCTTACCAAGTGAAGTACGGCCTAGCCGTACCAACTTGGTACGGGCCGTACCACTAGAGGCAGATAAGAGATGAAGTCTGAAACCCTGGAAACGCCTTTTATCCATAATCAAAACACAATTTACATTTCTTCTAGCATTTTATTACATCTTTCTGAATTGTTTGAATTGTTTGAATTGACCTTTTTAGGAAATTAAATACCAAACCAAATCTTTCTCACTTCTAGTTTTTAATCGAGTTAGGTAGATTCTAACCTAGTAATTGTCCGTCCCTGTGGATCGATACCCGATTATACTACTCGATAGGGGTTGTGCACTTGCAACCCTTACTCGTGAAGTGTAAACGCGGTTTTAAAAGGTACGCCCTCAAGCGTACCGAAACTTGCGTTGCGCTTCTACGCGAACAAGTTTTTGGCGCCGTTGCCGGGGACGGTAACCAATTGCCTAGTTAGATTTTACCTTACTTAGTTAATCTAGACTTTATCTTGTATCCTTTATTTTCTTTTATTTTGTTTCTTTTATTTATTTATCTTATTTTATTTTCTCTTTTTCAGGAACACTATGGCGATTACTATCTGAGGAGCTCGAGACACCATGGATCTCATGTACAACATGACGACAGACCAACATTGGTTTGGCCGCGACAATTTTCAAGCTGGAGGAGGCGGCCGATCCAAAGCTGATCAGATCACAGCTCTATATGCTAGAGCTGCAGAGCTAGAGGAGGCCATGATCGCAGCTCTATATGCTAGAGCTGCCGAGCTAGAGGAGGCCATGGAGAAGTATTCAATCAGAATGAGCGTGAGGGCAGCCAGAAACCATCAACCACAGCCATGTGTCATGTGTGGGGACAGGAGACACTCTTACGAGTATTGCCCACTGGCTGATTGGGGTGAGGAACCGGAGCAGGATGGCTATATCAGCAATAACAATTGCAATTTCTACGACCCTGCACCATTTGATGACTCGAACAATTGCGAATTCCAACCCGATCCACCCGAGCCGTACGTTGATCCCGCTGAGATCGAGTTCATACACGAGCAAGGGAAGGTGAACCAGATGCTATGGGAACAGTTGCAAAACATGTCCACACAGCTGGCCGCTCAAAACAAGCTGTTGGAGCAGTTGAGTCACATCATCACCTCACGCCAATCTCAACCTGAAAAGCTGCCAGCTCAGCCAGAATGTGAAGGACCAGCCCAGCCAACAGACCAGACCGCACTTGACGCGACCCGCATCATTGAGACACGACCCGCATCTCCACCTGAAGAGCATATGGACGCGACCCGCACGCCACCCGATGCGACCCGCATGCCGTGTTCTGATGACCTGGAGACCAAAGGAAGCGAGTCGGATTGGTCAACATGCGATGCCATTCCACTTGATGCGACCCGCGTCAAGACCCAGACAGAGCGGCTGACTCCTGAGCTCAAGCCTCTTCACCTCAGGTATGAGCTTCTAGACCCAGATAGATGTCGTCATGTGATCATAAGTGCAGATCTTGAACCCGATCGGACTGCTACACTCTTGGAGAAATTTGAAGCACACAAAAGCGCGATCGGGCGCTCGATCAAGAACTTGATGGGAATCTTGCGGATTCTTCTGATGCAAGAGTGTGATCGCATGGTCTGTGTACCTCCGAAGTGGGTGATCCCACCAGTGCCTCCTGATCTATTTCCAATCAAAGCCTGAAGAGAGAAGGTCGAGCTCGAGACCTAAAACGAGCGCTCCTTGGGAGGCAGCCCAAGCCATTTTTACCTGTTTTGCATCTTAGGAACAGATAGACATGCATTCATTCTTCTGCATTGCATCACGAGCGGCTTGAGAAGTCACGAGAAAGAGAAACGAAAATTTTTGAGGTTGGTACGGCTAGGTCATACCACATTGGTACGGCCTGAAAAATTGAAGGGTTGGTACGGCCCGCACCAATTTGGTACGGCCAGGCCGTACCTAGGTCAGGGACGCGAACCGACGCCATAACTTCCGCCTTTTTCTTTTTAAACCCGATCCAACCCGCACCCCTTCCCCTTCCCAGCCGCACCTCTCAATCTACTATCTCTTCTCTCCCTCTCCACTCCATTTTCTCTCCTTCTCCACTCATTCTACCTCTCTTCCACCCTAACCGAGCACAAGGAGCACCGGCCACCCAACCGAGCACTTCACCGGTCCAAGCCGCACGTCTTCGGTCCGACCCGCACTTCTCTTCGGTCCGACCTGCACCTTCTTGCTCTCGGTTAGTCCTTCTCCTTCCATTTTCTTTGTTTCTCTCCATTTTCGTGCTTCCCTCTCTTCCTTGCTGGGTTCTGCCCAGTTTGTCAAAACCCTAGCTTGGTACGGCCCACCCGTACCAAGTAGGTACGGCCCGTACCAGTCTCTCTGAACTGACACCAAACTGGTACCAGTTGGTGCGGCCCTTACCAGCCATCACCAAAACCCTAAGTTAGGTACGGCCCGTACTAGCCCGTGCGGCTAGGCCGTACCTACCTAGGTCAGACCAGGCCGTACCAACTAGGTCAGACCAGGTCGTACCTACTCAGTCGGACCCTCAACCAGCCCAACGAGCGTCTGAGAGAAATGCGTCGTCAATCCTCTCGCTCCTCCACACCCTCTGACGCCTCCATCCCTTCCGCCACTGGCCCGATGGCCAACGTCCCTCCTGCTGATGCCCCACGTCATCTCATCACTCCCACCGGCGTGCGTCTCGGAGTGACTCCCGCGCATCTCGCCACTCCCGGGAGAGTGCAGCCAGGACTGGGTCCCGCCAGAGTCCTTCCCTTCAGGACGCCGTCACGCCCATCTACTATGAGGGAGAGACCACATCCAGTGGCCATCAGTCAGTCTACCGGAGCCCACAGGAGAGCCCCTCCTACCATCCATCTGGAGACCAGGACCAGGGCTCTGACGAGGCCTCTGACCAGGCCCAGGGCTCTGATCAGGCCTCCATCCACGACTCCGACCACGCCTCTGACTCCTTTGGCACCGATGCGGCCCTCTCTGATGCCACCCAGCGTGCTGATGCTTACACCGAGGAGTACTTCTTCATGCCGACCCGTCGGCAGTTCAAGTACTTCGACATGCTGCTGAAGAAAAAGATCAACAACACGAGGATTGTTGATTTTTCTGCTCTTCAGACGCTGGGACTGGAGGATGAGTTCCGCCGCATTACCACCCGGGTCGGGATCACTCCAGCCTTCTAGGAGATTGCCCAGAGGGGATACAAGAAGCTCACCATGGAGTTTCTTTCCTCTCTGGAGCTCAAGTACTCGCGGAACGATAACCCGTTCATCAGGTTCCGCATGCTGAGTGAGACCCACCGCGTCTGGCTGTCTGACTTGAGGGAGTGGTTTGGCTTTGCGCCGAACCCGACCACTGACTCCCTCTCTTTCTCTGTGGGCTTGGAGCGCGACAGTTTCTGGGAGCTGATCTCTGGCAGCGCAGCCGGGTCAGCTTTCAACAGGGAATACAAGCAGCTCAATGTCCCTCATCCAGTCATCCGGGTCCTGCTGCGTACCCTCGGTTGCACCATCTTTGCGCGTGGCGAGACGTTCGCCCGCGCCAATGTTGAGGATATGCAGCTGGTGGATCATATGCTGCGTCCCGACAACACTCTCGAGCGGCCCGATCTGATGCTCGTCATGATCCACCACTGGCTCGGCATCCAGCGGCAGCCCAAGCCGGGTGGCGTTATCTACATCTCGGCCTATGTCACTCTGATCGCCGAGCGCTTACACCTCCAGATCATCGGCGACGAGGAGTGCCGGAGCTCCCGATCTCTCTCTCTCACTCAGTTCACCACCTACAAGTTCATCGAGTCAGCAGCAGGACGCGATGGGCGAGGTGCTTGGTCTTGGCGCATGCCTGACGGGAGGTCCAGCTATGTCATGCCTTTCCCGGTCACTCTCTCCTTCACTGACCGGAGCACTTGGTATTTCCGACGTCCGCCCCGCGTGCCGCCTGCCCCTGTGGCCCCACCCCCACCTCCCCCACCTCCTCCACCACCACCGCAGGGCGATGAGGACATGATCGATGCTACCACCTCCCCAGTCCAGGCTCCGTTTGAGCCGCTGCATCCTCTCTCTCCTCTTGTGCACCCATTCCCCGGCCAGGCTCCCCCCTTCTCCGAGCAGGTACATCCTTCACCCTTTGGTGCAGGTACCTCTTTCTATGGAGCTGGCCCTTCCACGTACCAGACTGGCCCATCCACCTCCGCCTACGCTGCCGGCCCCTCCACCTCCTACAGTCGACCAGTGTATCCCCCTCCAGTCTCTGAGCCCACCATCCAGGATGTCTACCACCTGATGTACGGCATGCGTCAGGAGCAGGGTGTTGCACTCTATGAGCAGGGTGCTGCCATTCGTGAGCAGGGCGCCGCACTCCATGATCTCACGCAGCGCGTGACTGGGATAGAGCAGCAGTTGAGTGACTGGCTCTGGTACGACCGCTCCCACGACTGATCAGGTTCGCTCTCTTTTCCCCGAGCTTCTTTTCTCTCTTTTATCTTATAGTCTTGAAGCATTGAGGACAATGCTCAGGCTAAGCTTGGGGGGATTGCATTTGCATTTAGGTCATATTTACTTTACCGTTATTTTTCTTGCATTTTTTTTTCGTATTTTCGTGCATTGTTAGGTGAAGATTTGCGTGAATTGCTAGAATTGAGAATAACTTTGAAACAATTTAGTTGTGATTAGGATAGACCTGAGTGAATTGGAACTAACCCATGATTGGTTATTGAACTACTTAGGTTGAGATGTTTTTAATAATGGAAACGATGAAACAAACTTAGAATTGAATCGAACGAGATTATTCGAAAAAACTGAACTGTGCCTTTAGGAATTGGGGTTTTCAAATTAAGAAAGTTTGGAATATCCATTGGTATGAATGAATACCAATAGATGTGTGTATTCATGGTATGAGCAAACCAAAAAGAAATAAAACAAAAAGAAAAAAAAAAAGAGAAATGAAAAAGATGGAGAACATAAGAGTACTGGCAATAAGCCTCGAATGGGCGCCTTTGAGCTCGTCTCCCAATTAGAAATAAAGAAAGAAAATTTTGCTCATACCAACACACTTCGTTCGCAACTTTCTTACCCTTAAGCTTGATTCAAGCTTGGGGGAGGGAAAATGAAAAGAAAAATCACCTTGAATAAAAGCACTGATTCGGAAAAAGAATGAAATTGTTTCGATCAAACCTAGGTAATTAGTCTTTCCATTGTTAGAAGCATCTCAAAATAAGAAGTTCAATTGACCAATTGGTGGAGTGAATCAAGGTTTATAAAGGGATATTTGAATTACAACCGAATCGATTCTAGAAATTCTTGACTATAGCAGACTCACGTAGGTTTTCACATTTAGACTTGTATCCGCATTTAGATTTAGTTGTCCAGCACTTTTACCCGAGTTTGAAACTTTTTGCTTGAGGACAGCTACTGTCACCCTTCTTTGTGTTTTATTGTAGAAAACAGGTTTTGGAACTATTTTACACCAAATGGAGCTAGAATCGGGTAAATCGTATCAACGACGCTTATCGACAAAGTCTTTGTTACGGTCCGTATTGCCTAATACGGACCAGGCCTAGTACAGACCAGGAGATAGCGCTAGAAGTATTAAAACCCTAACCGTCAAGGTCCTAATACGGACCATATCACCTGATACGGTCCGTAACCGAAGGCGCCTCTTGGGGAATAACTGTCGACAGCTGTATCAAGATCAGTTTCTTAGTCCCTACTCAATCTCCAGACGTCCCTCCGCTCCTATATAAGGCCCCTGGGCAGAAGAAGTAATCATCTTTGTAATTAGGGTTAGATTTGATTAAAGAGAGAAGAGAGGAGTGCTTGTAACAATGCTGTTTCGCGGCTAAGTTCCTTTTCTTAGGGCTAGGCAGTAAACCTTGTTACTTTTGATGTTTTGATATATATATTTCTGTTGATTATGGTTTCTTGTTGTTGAATCTAAATGCTTTTGTGATTTACTATCTCTTCATCTAACTTCAATGATCTAGTTTAGTCCGTTAGGGTAGTGACAGTACTTTAATGGTAAGAGAAACTATTTGTATGAATTAGCCTCGTTGAGATCTATTAGGTTTATGCGAAGAAAACTTTAGCGGGGAAACCATAAACCAGACCAACAAAATGCGAACCAAATTTCATCACTTGCGTAAGGAAAATCGCAGTGATCTGTGTAGTAATTTGGGGTATTTAAGAGATCAGTCATTTGCGTAAGAAAAATCGCAGTGTCCTATGTAGAATCTCGATGAAAGATCTGTCATTCTTGCGTAACATAAATCGCAGTGACCTATGTGGTGTCTTTCATAAAACAACAACAGGAAATCAGACGCAACAGGAATATATTGTCAAGGCGGATTGAGTAGCAATGGTGTGCCAAAATCTTAGGAATTATCATCTCTATCTTTATTTTAATTACTTTTAATTGCTTCCTAATTTACATTGATCACAATAACATCTCTCAATTTTCAGATTTTGTCTAGCCTTTTGAAAGATTGTGATTCGATCGCCCAAAGCACTGAACCAATATTCCCTGTGGATCGACCTCGAATATACTACTCGATAGGATTGTGCACTTGTAGTCCGAACTGATAGCATTTTCGAGTTTATAAATATTGAAAGAAACATTGCTCTCTTTTGAGTGATCACCCACACGCGGCCTCCGACAGGGCTGTCCGTTGTCCCCCTACCTCTATATTCTTGCTATGGAATTTCTCACTAAACACATCCAAATAGCACTTAACCAGGGGGGTATCCAAGGGGTACTTGTTGCAAAATCTGCTCCAAAGCTAACCAACATCATGTATGCCGACGATCTCATGCTTTTGGGTCAAGCTAATCAGAGCGAGGTTAACTGTCTCAAGGGCCTACTGGATACTTTCGCCAAATTCTCAGGTTTGCGGATTAACCCAGAAAAATTGAAGGTTTGGTTTAGTAAGTGATGTGATGAGATAGCAAGAGAGGAGGTGCTTCGGATTTTGGATGCAAAGAAGGCCGAGGAAAGAGAGAAGTATTTGGGGTTGTTCATAGCACAGCACCAAAATCGCACTGACCAAACCTAGGAGCTGTTATTGGGGAGGTTACACAGTAAATTGTCGGGTTGGAAGATGAACGTTTTGTCCCAGGCAGGCAGACTGGCTTTAATCAAATCGGTTTTGATTTCTATATCGGTGTATTTCATGTCTATTGCACGCATACCCCAGAAAACGCTAAAGGAGATAACTAAGCAATTAGAAACTTCTTCTGGGGCAAGCTAAATAGCCACATGTACCTAGCTTTTATTACATGGCACATTGCCGCGGGTTGGGCGTTCGAGACCTTCACGATTTCAACAAGTCTTTAATCTTGAAGATTGTGTGGCACATTGCCGCGGGCAGCGACAAGCTCTGGGCGGAAGTTATCCGTGCGAAGTATTTCGTAAGAATCGATTTTTAGGAAGCTGAGGTGAGAGCTGGTACGACCTCGCTGTGGAAGGCGGTACAGGACCTCAAAAGTTTCTTTGAGCACGATATAAGGTGGCAGGTGGAAGGCACGAAAGTGAGGGCTGTCAATAACTATGGCATGACAATTGGTGTGTTCAGCCAATCCGAAACAATGCCCAGAAAAATGCAAGGGTTGCGGACTTGTATGATAATGAACGGGGGAGGTGGAGAATGGATCAGTTATCTCAAATATTGGGGCCGGAGCAGGCACAACATATCCAGATCGTAACACGGGTACCAAGGACCAACCCATTTCTCACCAACAGGTCAATCTGGACGTTGAGTAAGGCTGGCAGATACTCGCCCAAAGAGGGATACCACCTCCTTCGACAGTAAAGGAATGGCGTGCATGCTTTTTGACCTGATATGAAGGAGCTGTGGACACATATCTGGGCCTGGAAGAGTGTTATCCCAAGAATTCAGGTCTTTCTCTGGCGCACGATGCATAAGGACCTTCCTACCCTAATGGCTCTGCATAAAAGGATCACCCTCATCAATCCAACTTGCCCCAGGTGTGGTTTGCAAAATGAGTCAATTATGCATTTGCTGTTCTTTTGTGAGGTCTCACGGGCAACATGGTTTCTGTCACAGTTCGCGCTTCGAGTTGACCAGCTGCCGTTAGACTTCACACAGACTATGCTACAAATCACGGCGAACCTTACCATTTCTGAAATTGTCGAGCTTTGCAACCTAATTTGGTGTATTTGGAAAGCGCGAAACGAGGAGGTGTTTGCAGGGGAGAAAGGGGTGCCAGTAGCTATCATCCGACAGGCTAACAGCATGAACATCGGGGGGTCACCGCATGAGGAGGGAGAGGGGAGCAGGGTGGAACCAGAAAAAGTCCGACTTAAATACGGTATCTCGGTGCTCCAAATTGATGGGTCTTGGGACCAGACTGGCAGATGAGGTATTGGGATCATTATCTTTGATCCGGGGGGCAATTTGGTCATGGCAAGGGGGATGGCGATTCACACCAAGTGCCCTCTTGAGTCAGAGACTCTGGCCCTTTTTCATGCCCTTCAACATCTGAACCAAAACCGGCAGGGTGATAGTGTAATACTGTCGGATTGTAAAACACTGATAAGAGCAGTCCAGAGGCAATCCCCAACTGACCTCCCGCAATGGTCGGCCGAGGAAGTGGTGGCTCAGTGCATCCAGGAATTCGAATTGGTACAGGAACATGTGCAATTACAATACGCAAGCCGGGAGAAGCTAATACCTGCGCATAACCTTGCTAATTGGGCACAAAGATCAGGAGGTACCTGCCATGAGAGACCGGGTGCTGATTTCATGCAAGAGATACAGTTGCAGGAAGAACTCAATCATAACCTTTTCCACATTGCAAGAGAAGGGGAGAGTTTTCTATCAGAATAGTGCATGCGAATAACTAGCAAGTCGGGCATATACTGGTATGCAGGGTATACAAGGTGCTGGTTCGAAGAATGGGGATGTCAGACAGTTGAGAGGGATTTAGGCATGTAAACCCCTATAAATTCTGCGTTTCAAACATGGAAAGGACACGAGGCGGCAGTGCAAATATTCTCAATTCCAGGGCTGTTGATGTTTTAGTTGTTTTTCTTTTGTTTAGGCCGTTTAGACGACTTTACTGCTTCCTAATGTAATTTAGTTTCGGTGCAGGCCATGGCCTAATGTAAGTTTGGATTTTGGTTCTTAATAAATCATGCATACGAGCTTCCCTTCAAAAAAAATACATGATCTAGTCATGTTCTATTCATGAAAAATCAAGTCAGAATCTTTATAGATGTTTTAGCTAGATAGGTCTATTTCAAAGAATGGAATTTAGACAAGTCAGAATCCGTGCGAAGTATTTCCCGAGAACCGGTTTTTGGGCAGCTGAGGTGAGAGCTGGTACGAGCTCGCTGTGGAAGGCGGTACAGAACCTCAAAAGTTTCTTTGGGCATGATATAAGGTGGCAGGTGGAAGACGGCATGAAAGTGAGGGCTGTCAATGAACCATGGCATGACAATTGGTGTGTTCAGCCAATCCGAAACAATGCCCAGAAAAATGCAAGGGTTGCGGACTTGTATGATAATGAACTAGGGAGGTGGAAAATGGATCAGTTATCTCAAATATTAGGGCCCGAGCAGGCACAACATATCCTGACCCTTACACGGGTACCAAGGACCAACCCATTCTGACTGACAGGTTAATATGGACGTTGAGTAAGGCTGGCAGATACTCGGCCAAAGAGGGATACCACCTCCTTTGACAGCAAAGGAATGACATGCATGTTTTTCGACCTGATATGAAGGAGCTGTGGACACAAATCTGGGCCTAGAAGAGTGTTATCCCAAGAATTCAGGTCTTTCCCTGGCGCGCGGTGCATGAGGGCCTTCCTACCCTAATGGCTCTGCATAAAAGGATCGCCCTCATCAATCCAACTTGCCCCAGTGTGGTTTGCAAAATGAGTCAATTATGCATTTGCTGTTCTTTTGTGAGGTCTCACGGGCAACATGGTTTCTGTCACTATTCACACTTCGAGTTGACCAGCTGCCGTTAGACTTCACACAGACTATGCTACAAATCACGGCAAACCTAACCAGTTCTGAAATTGTCGAGCTTTGCAACCTAATTTGGTGTATTTGGAAAGCGCGAAACGAGGAGGTGTTTGCGGGGGAGAAAGGGGTGCCAGTAGCTATCATCCGACAGGCTAACAGCATGAACATCGGGGGGTCACCGCATGAGGAGGGAGAGGGGAGCAGGGTGAAACCAGAAAAAGTCCGACTTAAATACGGTATCTCCGTGCTCCTAATTGATGGGTCTTGGGACCAGACTGGCAGATGAGGTATTGGGATCATTCTCTTTGATCCGGGGGGTAATTTGGTCATAGCAAGGGGGATGGCGATTCATACCAAGTGCCCTCTTGAGTCAGGGGCTTTGGCCCTTTTTCATGCCCTTCAACATCTGAACCAAAACTAGCAGGGTGAGAGTGTAATACTGTCGAATTGTAAAACACTGATAAGAGCAGTCCAGAGGCAATCCCCAACTGACCTCCCTCAATGGTCGACCGAGGAAGTGGTGGCTCAGTGCATCCAGGAATTCGGATTGGTACTGGAGCATGTGCAATTACAATACGCAAGCCAGGAGAAGCTAATACCTGCGCATAACCTTGCTAATTGGGCATGAAGGTCAGGAGGTACCTGCCATGGGAGACCGGGTGCTGATTTCATGCGAGAGATACAGTTGCAGGAAGAACTCAATCATAACCTTTTCCACACTGCAAGAGAAGGGGAGAGTTTTCTATCAGAATAGTGCACGCGAATGACTAGCAAGTCGGGCATATGCTGGTATGCAGGGTATACAAGGTGCTGGTCCGAAGAATGGGGATGTCAGACAGTTGAGAGGGATTTAAGCATGTAAACCCCTATAAATTATGCGTTTCAAATATGGAAAGGACACGGGGCAGCAGTGCAAATATTCCCAATTCCAGGGCTGTTGATGTCCTAGTTGTTTTTCTTTTGTTTAGGCCTTTTAGACGACTTTACTGCTTCCTAATGTAATTTAGTTTCGGTGCAGGCCATGGCCTGATGTAAGTTAGGATTTTGGTTATTAATAAATCATGCCTACGGGCTTCCCCTTAAAAAAAAAAATACATGATCTAGTCATGTTCTATTCATGAAAAATCAAGTCAGAATCTTTATAGATGTTTTAGCTAGATAGGTCTATTTCAAAGAATGGAATTTAGACAAGTCAGAATCCGTGCGAAGTATTTCCCGAGAACCGGTTTTTGGGCAGCTGAGGTGAGAGCTGGTACAAGCTCGCTGTGGAAGGCGGTACAGGACATCAAAAGTTTCTTTGGGCACGATATAAGGTGGCAGGTGGAAGACGGCATGAAAGTGAGCGCTGTCAATGAACTATGACATGACAATTGGTGTGTTCAGCCAATCCAAAACAATGCCCAGAAAAATGCAAGGGTTGCGGACTTGTATGATAATGAACTGGGGAGGTGGAGAATGGATCAGTTATCTCAAATATTGGGGCCGGAGCAGTCACAACGTATCCTGACCCTAACACGGGTACCAAGGACCAACCCATTGCTGACTGACAGGTTAATCTGGACGTTGAGTAAGGCTGGCAGATACTAGGCCAAAGAGGGATACCACCTCCTTCGACAGCAAAGGAATGGCGTGCATGTTTTTCGACCTGATATGAAGGAGCTGTGGACACAAATATGGGCCTGAAAGAGTGTTATCCCAAGAATTCAGGTCTCTCTCTGGCGCATGGTGCATGAGGGCCCTACCCTAATGGCTCTGCATAAAAGGATCGCCCTCATCAATCTAACTTGCCCCAGGTGTGGTTTGCAAAATGAGTCAATTATGCATTTGCTGTTCTTTTGTGAGGTCTCACGGGCAACATGGTTTCTGTCACAGTTCGCGTTTCGAGTTGACCAGCTACCGTTAGACTTCACACAGACTATGCTACAAATCACGGTGAACCTTACCACTTCTGAAATTGTCGAGCTTTGCAACCTAATTTGGTGTATTTGGAAAGCGCAAAACGAGGAGGTGTTTACGGGGGAGAAATGGGTGCCAGTAGCTATCATCCGACAGGCTAACAACATGAACATCGGGGGGTCATTGCATGAGGAGGGAGAGGGGAGCAGGGTGGAACCAGAAAAAGTCTGACTTAAATACGGTATCTCGGTGCTCCTAATTGATGGGTCTTGGAACCAGACTGGCAGAGGAGGTATTGGGATCATTCTCTTTGATCCGGGGGGGTAATTTGGTCATAGGAAGGGGGATGGCGATTCATACCAAGTGCCCTCTTGAGTCAGAGGCTTTGGCCCTTTTTCATGCCCTTCAACATCTGAACCAAAACCAGCAGGGTGAGAGTGTAATACTGTCGGATTGTAAAACACTGATAAGAGCAGTCCAGAGGCAATCCCCAACTGACCTCCCTCAATGGTCGACCGAGGAAGTGGTGGCTCAGTGCATCCAGGAATTCAGATTGGTACTGGAGCATGTGCAATTACAATACGCAAGCCGGGAGAAGCTAATACCTGCGCATAACCTTGCTAATTGGGCATGAAGGTCAGGAGGTACCTGCCATGGGAGACCGGGTGCTGATTTCATGCGAGAGATACAGTTGCAGGAAGAACTCAATCATAACCTTTTCCACATTGCAAGAGAAGGGGAGAGTTTTCTATCAGAATAGTGCACGCGAATGACTAGCAAGTCGGGCATATGCTGGTATGCAGGGTATACAAGGTGCTGGTCCGAAGAATGGGGATGTCAGACAGTTGAGAGGGATTTAAGCATGTAAACCCCTATAAATTATGCGTTTCAAACATGGAAAGGACACGGGGCGGCAGTGCAAATATTCTTGATAGGTCTAAATTATATACACATTCGATCTAGTTTTTATCACATAATAACACCAAATATCTTGTATTTTAGTAGAGAATATAATGAAATATATCCAAGAATCAAGTTAATGCCGAAGTCTATTTAAATTACAGGAAATGGAGCAAATTGTAGATCATCTCGCAAGCTTTCCGAAAAGTGGTAGAACACTGAAAACGGAGTTACGGATCATGAGTTATGCCCGTTTGAATTTCAGAACAAAACAGGAGAAACCGAGCCCAGTGCGGACGCACTGACCCAGAGTCGGACGCACTCAGCCATCAGACGCAGAAAACAGAAAAGTCCGAGCGCAGTGCAGACGCACTGACCCAGAGTGCGGATGGGTGCACCCGCACTCAGCGACACACAGTTTGTATTTTGGCCATATCTTGGTCATACGAACTCCGATTTGGGTGATTCAAAGCTTGACGGAACCAGGACAAAGAGATCTACAAATTTCATGAAGGAAACAAATCCAAATTCGTAATATATAATTATGTACATCCTCATCAATGGCCGCTCCAGCCTGAAAAACTGCTAAATATGGAAAGTTAGTGGGATTAGTGGGCGCCAAAATTAGAATAGCTTGGTCTCCAAGTTATTAATCACAGAATTAGAAATATAGAAGTTAGTGGGCTTAGTGGGCGCCGAAAATAAAACGACTTGATCTCCAAGTTCAGAAAATGTTATATAAGGCTAAGGAGACCACATGAAAAACCATCCATTATTGTACATATCCATTATTATATCCATTTTTCACATATTGAGAGAGAGAGATCCTGCAGAAATTCTCGAAGGCTTTTCAAGGAAGGAGAAGAAGAAGATTCACGCAAGGAGTCGGCAAGATCGAGGTTTTAGATCTAAGAAAGGGTGTAATCATTTCTTTATCTTATTTCTTATTGTTTTTGCCAATCTTTGTTATGGATCTCTCCAAGAGAGAGTAGTTCTCTTTCTAGGGGTTTAGGTCAATGCATGAACTTGTTTAATTCTATCTTATTCGGATCTTTGTTTTTATTATGATTGTGTTATCGGATTTGATTGTTAATTTCTGTGATTTATTCTTTATGAATTTCATTAGTACTCGTTCCTTTGAGTTCACCTGGTTAGGGTTTATTGAATTGAAGTAGTTTTGAAATCGCGTTGATCGTGTCTTTCCGCTTTAAATTTATTAAATTCCGGCATTGGTCATGAGGAGACTACTAATTGAAACCATAAAGACACACCTTAGGGTTGGGTTAGAAGCGACCGTACTTTGATATCCAATCCGGAACTATAGAAATTAAGGTTAGGATTTTGGTGAAGGACCGAAAGGCGAAGGCAAATCCTAATTAGGACACCTTAGAACAAATATTGATATATTGCTTTGAAGCATGAGATTAAATATCCCTCTAGGTTAGTGACAGCCCTAGAATTCGAGGCACATTAATCCTTAAAGCGCAAAGCATTTGTATTAATATTTGTTCCAAAGGCTAACATAGGTTAGAAACCTCATCAAATCAAACATGAATTTAAACAAACCGAATAAATAGAATTAGCAAGGGATTGTGGACCGAATACCCCTAGACTTCTCAAACTTGATTTTTCACCTGACTTTTATTGCTTTTTACGAACTTTTAATTTACTTTAATTTTCCCTCAAAAAACGAAATTACACAAAACCCCCCTTTTACTTTTATTATTTTGTTTTAGAAGTAGTTTTCTTTATTAAAAATTGGTATTTCCCTATCTCCTTGCGGATCGACACCTAATTACTACAATCGATAGGTTGTGCGCTTGCAACTAACCTATTCATTGAGTACGAAGGTTTATAAATTTTAAAGGCAAAAAGAGTACTAAATTCCTATATCTAAAATACTCAACAATTCTCAATTCCAGGGCTGTTGATGTTCTAGTTGTTTTTCTTTTGTTTAGGCCTTTTAGACGACTTTACTGCTTCCTAATGTAATTTAGTTTCGGTGCAGGCCATGGCATGATGTAAGTTAGGATTTTGGTTATTAATAAACCATGCCTACGGGCTTTCCCTTAAAAAAAAAATACATGATCTAGTCATGTTCTATTCATGAAAAATCAAGTCAGAATCTTTATAGATGTATTAGCTAGATAGGTCTATTTCAAAGAATGGAATTTACACAGAGCAAGAATAAAAGTGCACCACACACACACCCCCCACTCCCTAGGGTTCGACAGCTTTATGAACAAATAAATGAATTAGTAATGAAAATATGATTGAACTAATTAATTTGATTGTACGCTAGGGCGTACAATTCATACATCAATTGCCTAGCTAGCTTTACATTGTTCTCTTATGATGCGGTTGTTTTTTAAGTTATTCTTTGTGGAGCTTTATATATTTTAAAAAATAAAAGATTCAAATGCCTCCATTTTTTTTGTACCTGATTATTTCTAAAGTAGTATCGAAAAATATGGACTGACGGAGATTCTAATTACTCGACTGAGATATGTTTATATTTAAAAAATTGAGCGATCCAAGTTCCAAAACATCAGATGTCAAATAAAATAGAATATATATATATATATATATATATATATAGAGATTGGCTAATGTGCTAACGTTATAACTTCGGCCGAAGTTATAACGAGTCGTTTTTGCAATTTCAAAATCCAAACAACCGATCCGAACCTTTCAACATGTTCTCTATATTGAAATGTGCTTGGAGACCAAATTTTACATTTTTTGGAATTTTTTTGCTATTTATTAAGCCACTTTGAAAATACTGATCCGGTGGTCCAGAAAATTTTGCGGTTTTTTACTATTCACAGCAGATCTGCGATTTTCAAAGTGGCTTAATAAATAGCAAAAAAATTCCAAAAAATGTAAAATTTGGTTTCCAAGCACATTTCAATATTTAGAAAAAGTTGAACGGTTCGGATCGGTTGTTTGGATTTTAAAAACTAATAAACGACTCGTTATAACTTCGGCCGAAGTTATAACGTTAGCACATTAGCCAATCTCTCTCTCTCTATATATATATATATATATATAGAGAGAGAGAGAGAGAGCGGCTAATGACATAACGTTATAACTTCGGCCGAAGTTATAACGAGTCATTTTTGCAATTTCAAAATCCAAACAACCGATCTGAACCGTTCAACTTTTTCTAAATATTGAAATGTGCTTGGAGACTAAATTTTACATTTTTTGGAATTTTTTTACTATTTATTAAGCCACTTTGAAAATCGCAGATCTACTGTGAACAGTAAAAAACAGATTAAACTTCTATCTCTCCATTTTTGTAAAATTTCAATCTCTCCATTTTTGAATTTATATGATTTAGGGTATTAGGGACAGATTAAACTTCTGAAATTGATATGGTATATTTTATTTTACAAGGTTAATTTTCTAATTTAAGAAAATTAACCACATTGATCCAGAGGTATTCTATTTAACAATTTTGTATCTTCCTTGAAGGAAAGGTTCAACAAGTGGTGATTGTTGTTGAAGACCAGGAATTAATGGTGTGCTGTCTAACAGGGTTCTCAACTTGAAAGAGCTGATAAAATATTTTATTACTTTTTTTTATGCCCACCCGACTTGTTTTGTTGATTGGCCAAGTGTATTTAGCTCCTCCTTGAAAAGTCTGAACTTGTACAAGTCTAACCACAGGAGGTGGCCGGCTTTGCTGTAACACCCCCATTATTTTGTCTATTAATCTTTCTTGTTAATCTCCTTTTCTGATTTACACCTATATATTCTGTGCATAGGTCGAAGTCGAACCCCTTTTCTGATCCTCAAACCAGATCAATTAAAATGTTCATCCTAAATTTAACATCACCTGCTACAAAGTTGACCTTGAAATGAAACAGAAAATAATAACACTAACAAACTAATGGGGCTTTGCTGTAACACCCCCATTATTTTGTCTATTAATCTTTCTTGTTAATCTCCTTTTCTGATTTACACCTATATATTCTGTGCATAGGTCGAAGTCGAACCCCTTTTCTGATCCTCAAACCAGATCAATTAAAATGTTCATCCTAAATTTAACATCACCTGCTACAAAGTTGACCTTGAAATGAAACAGAAAATAATAACACTAACAAACTAGCAAGCCAGCTAGCAATAATGCCCACAGACTACATGCATGCACAACCATTTCAACAAATCGAATCACCTGACCACTATATGCACGCAACAACTATGATCCGTACCAAACACACCAAACAATAAGCAGAGTAACTTGCAATTTCAACTCATACTTCTCCATGCATCCACCATCCTTTAATTAGACCTGAGAAAAATTTGAAATAGTCAACAGAGTAACTTGCAACCTCTACATATAAAGCTGGCCGGTACTGAGGGTAGTTTTTTATTATTATAAATAAAAAAAATGATAAGCACTTACCAAGTTATAATCTACCGAGAAAACTCGGTCATAAAAGGGATGCTCATGAATAATACGGCAGGTCTTCATCTGTTTGACATGATCAAGGGATAAAGAAAGGATGCTTTTCAGTACCATAATAACAACAACGAACCCCAAAGATGTGAAGACACGCTACACTGTCTAAATAAAATAGAGGAATATAGAGAATACCAATTCCCACAGCCTTGGATGCATATGCACAATTGGCCAAGATGGCTCGTCCACACCCTGTCATCACAGGCAGACGCAGAGATTTGCAATGAAGAAAATTTCAAAGAAAAAAAATTAATCAAAGTAGAGACATTGTAGAGAAAGCAATCACTTCCAGTTTTTCTTAAAAAAAAATGAAGCAGCTTGATATAAAAAAATAAGCATGTACCTCATAATAAATGCTCTTCATGTACAGCTGCAAATAAGGATAATATAGATTTCTAAATTCAAGCAGAAGAGGCCAGCACATGAAAACAAACAACAAACTATTTAATTATATGTGAGTGTAAAGGGAAATAAGATACTTACAAGAGTTCCTTCTATAACAAGGTGATCTGCAATATCTGGAAACGAATCCCGTTTCATCACAACAATTATATCCTTGAAACGCTCCTCCTATAAATTGGCATTTTTTTTTTCTTCATCTTTAGCAACCCAAGAATCAAGATCAAAGATACAGTAATAAAATTAAAAACAAACTAACAAATGACTAAACTCAAATACTTCCATCAATGGCCAAGCTTTCTTCACTAGGGTATCACAATGATGACTAGCTAAAAATTGAACATACTAACAATAAGAGAGGTCCAAATGCCCTCATAACCACATCGTTATTTATCTTTCTAATATTTTTTATAATAAAAAACCTAAAAGGTAAAATAATTAAATCTGATATATATATATCACCTTCATTTCAGCTCAGTTCTAATGGGAATTAAGATGATTGTAAACATGAACTGATGCAAAAAATTACAACATGTTGGTTTTCCATACTCTCGAGTGACATCCATTCAGATGAAAGCGAAATGCCACATTAATGGTTGTTATCCATGTGTATGCATAAAGAAGTGAAAATAATAGTAGCAGAAGCAAGTACCGCAGCACTGTCGAATGCTTCGTCCAAGGGGAAGTTGAAGATGCAGGGGAAGTTGGTGCAGAACTCAATCAGCATTTTGTCGAGGCCAACAGTTTCCTTTAAATCATAATCAGTCAAACATTACAAATAAGCAGCATAAAGAGAGTAGAACCCAGAGAGAGAGAGAGAGAGAGAGAGACCTTTTTTCTGTGCTTCTCATATAGTAATTCTAAGTCTGTGTCGCATTGCTTATGCTGCTTGATCCACCCTTGAGATTCAATACATGCCTGCTTAACAAAATTAAATTTTTGAACTATCGGGCTAAGATCAACAAAAATATACACAAATTGATTGATATCTATCTATACCTTCAAAGATAGCTGAAGAAGTGCAGAATCCAACGCCTTATATTTTTCTGTAACAATCTCCTCATCACAAATCAAGTCCTCGATAATACTATCAGGCTGCAAAACATTAGCAGACATACCATATACACACATCACTCTCCGGACAACAGTCACTATAATGAGGGTTACCATGAATTGACAAGAACAATACCTACCTTGATTTTATCATGCCACCGACACAGACCCCGTAGATAACGGTCAAAATCCGCCTGCAGCTCAATTTGTTTGCAACAATTCACGTACTCCTGCCATGCACAATACATTTTGCATTATTAATAAATAATCAAAGAACTGTACCTAAAAATAAGCGAATGCTGTTAAAAATTATGGCACAGGTTAGTACCTCATCCCTCAAACCTGTACTCCGAGACAGATCTTTGAGCACCTCCCGCTCCAGTGGAGAAAAATTACGACCGCTTTCCCAATACTGTTGGGACCAAAAGGTAACTTGAGAGAATTAGAATTTACATTGTGTAATTCTACCTGTGTGTGTGTGTGTGTGTGTAAAAATGGACAGAATTATATGCAAGGAGAGAAAACAACCTCAAGAAAATCACGTTGTCCAAACTTTGCTTCGATCTCAACAAGTTTAAAAAACTCAATTTTAAGACTCTGCATTCAACAAAGTACTGGCTTATATAGTATCTTCCTTTTTCCTTAACAGGATGATCCAATTTGAATTGGCATCTTTATTGCGATTTATATAATTGAAGTACATTTCATCCTGCATTCCTATATTACAATTGAGTGTACCTTGCGTATCAGCGGATGAAATAATTTCTCCGTGCGCCCTAGAAGATTTCGATGTATCTGTAAACAATGGTTTTGTATTGAGAGAGCTAAGTCAATTATTAAGAATTATAAACAAATTTATATATGGAATCTGTATCAAAGAAGAGGTACAAACGTTCACTGCTTGATCAAAGTCGCCATCAACGAGGTAGGAAAAAGGTTTGGTTTCAAGGTCAATCTTTTTACTAACTTCTAGAATATTATCACTGAACTGCGCACACACAAAAAAAAAAGTTAAAATCCTCTACAGAACATCAAAATAAAATTTTAAATAAAATGCTCCTACGTACCGTGATATAAGGGATATGTTCAAAGAGATGTTTCACTGCTTCGTATTTTTGATTAACTTGGAAAATGGCCCTATCAAAAACCATTTGTTCCTGCATAGAAATTAAACAACACAATCATAGAGAGGGAATGGAGGTGGAGAGAGAAAGGGAGGGGGGATGGAGGACAGAAAGAGAGAGAGAGAGACCATTATGCAATGAGTTACATAGGGTTCAGGGGGAGCATTTTCATCCACATGAAGATTTTGCAAGATCCCAGGAACATCTTCTTCTAGAGCTGTTAGTAGAGACCTCTCAGGCTGTGTTCAAAAGATTGTTACCATCATGACAAAAGTATAATCCGATTAGGGTTTAAAAAGTTAAAAACTAAAAAGAATCATCATATTGACCTGAATGAGGGGGGTGCCACGTTTGCGAATCCATTGTCTAAATTGGAAATATTTTATAATATTTTCCTGCATTAGACAAACATAAAATCTACATGAAACTGGAAATCATATAGTGGATATTAATATTTTCCTGCATTAGAATGGATATTATATACCTGTTCATGCCATGCAGATATAATTAGTCAAAAGAGGCTTATAAATTTTTTTAAAGGAAACTGGAAATTTTACCAAGGAAAAAAAAGATATTAAAGTAAATGTAAGAACATGATATATATGACCTTGAAACCAAATTCTTGTATTTGATCTATAATTCTAGATATGTCGGTAGTGAATTAATACTTAGACGACGAATATATATGATAAATGAATATATTAATTAAAATCTCAACTAAAAAAATTGGATATTGAATACGAAAACACAGCTGCGAATTAAGTATGCTCTATACAGTGGCAACCAGAACAAAGTGATTTATATAAAGAAATGAAGAAATGAAGAAAGAAATAAATAAATAAACAACCTCTTCTTCCTGATGATCTACCTCCATTGCAGAGCAACTACTGTAGCCACCATCGCTCCCATCATCACTGAACGAGATGGGATCAAGCTCCAGCTTCCTCCTCTTATAATTAGCTTCACCTTCGCCTGAATCATTTTCCTGCATCGATCATCAGTGAGACTCAGACTCATTCTTAGATCAATTCAACCATTAATATTAATATATTACTAAATGGAGATAGGAGATCGAAGCAATCAAATTTACAATTTTAAACAAACTATCTTTAACCGAATCCTCAGCACTCGATCCTGAACAGGACCAGGAGGGGAGGTTGGGGGGCGGACAGTAATAATGAGATTCAGACTCAGACTCAGACTCCGACTCCTCCTTTTCCTTTTTTTTTGAAAAAGCTTCCTCCACGAAACACGACTTCGAATTCATGGCAATCGAGTTTATCCAATTACAGATTTACAGCCTACGAAATGTTCCTGTGAGAGGATCAGATCAGAGGTACGAAGAACTTAGCTAGGGTTTCTACGACTACGAGAGAACGCAACCAACGCCGTTTCTAAATTTCACCTAATCCCCTCTTTTTCTTCCGAATTTTCTTTTTCTCTTTTTTTTTTTTGTGTTGTTTCCGAAGATCTAGGGTTTCAGAAATTATTTCACATATTGTATTCTATAATTTAGTGGGCCTAGTATATTTATATTCCCGAAGATCCATTCCTTGTCACTCACTTCTCGCTTTAATAACAGATAATTCTTAGATGGATTTGGTATATTTATATATTACTGGGCCTGGACTTTATTGGGTCTGTTACCTTATTACAGTGGTATTTTAATTTCTTTCTTGTTTTTCAAATAAATCTTTTTTTTCTTTCAATTTTTTTTCAAATTAATTCGTTATAAAACGATTTTTAAAATCCCTGTCAATACCAACAAATTGGTAATGGATGCACCAAATTAGTTATCGTGGGCCGGAGTTGTAATTTTTTTTTAGATATTGCTCTTCTAATCAATATATTAATTAATGTTACCTTAAGTGACCTTATTAATTTAAAGAGCACGTAAGTACG
Source organism: Carex myosuroides (assembly GCA_028015225.1). Lineage (NCBI taxonomy): Eukaryota > Viridiplantae > Streptophyta > Magnoliopsida > Poales > Cyperaceae > Carex > Carex myosuroides. The sequence goes on from CM051471.1 coordinate 5,682,974, forward strand.
TTGAATTGACAAACATTCATTTTAGATAGTTTAAATTGATATCATATTGTTTTTTTTTTACTATTTTATAAATTGGTCTTTTCGATATAGCAGTGGTTTTCAGATTTCGTATAACTGTATAGCTGATAGTGAGATTTTTTTAGAAACATACTTCGTTTGACATGCTTCTTCACTTTCTTCACCTCCTCGCTCGCTGATCATAATTTTATACAGCATGTATGTAGTTTTGAGTGTGATTTGGGAATGAATGTACTTTAATGTGATCGTATGTGATATTGTAACAAAGGTCAAGTTTACAGTACTTTATGAGACAAATACTTGAATATACACTACTACAAAAACCACTACAGCAGCGAAACTCTTCTGCGACGGGCCAAATCGGTCACAGAAGGGTAAGGCGCTGGTCGCAGAAGGGTGCGTCGGTCACAGAAGGTCAAAATCGGTCGCAGTTGCTCCGTCGCAGAAGGGTTAAAAATCGGTCACAGATGTCCCTATGGCGATTGAAAACCATTTGATTAACTTGGAAAATGGCCCTATCAAAAACTATTTGTTCCTGCATAGAAATTAAAGTCCGACGCCCAGCAGTCGATCAAAGAAACAACAGTCTCCGATGCGGACTATGACCCAGAGGAGTTCAACCCTCAGGATATTGGCCTCGAAGAAGAGGACATGGAGGATGCGATCGAATACACACCCGTCATCCATCATGTAAAATGCAAATAAATTTATGATTGATGAAGACGAAGGAGATCATGCATCATAAATCCATCGATACAAATACACTTGGGCAACTGGGCCTCCTTGCGCAACTCGAGCAACTCACTAATCGCATCAACATCTGGCGATTCATCAACCTCATTAAAGGAGTAAAAACCTACAAGATACTCATAAGGGAGTTCCTTGCAACTTTTACCTATGACGGTGACTCCGTCTCCTTCCAGATGTTGAACACATTCTACTCGGTCACAATGGATGATTTGTGTGCCATCTTTGACCTCCCTAATGATGGCACCACCGATCTCCCTGATTGCCGAGAGTTCTGGTACAGCATCACGGACGACAATCAGAACACAACTCGACCGGTAAGCAGGATCATCCACCCCCAAATTCGCCTCTTGCAAGTAGTCCTCGCCAATTCCATTTTCGCAAGAGGCGAATCTTCATCCAAAGTGACTCTCCCCGAGCTCTATCTCCTCAAGTGCCTGATCGAGCCCACACCGGTGCGACCCCACCTTGGTCATCTCTTCTGCAGGCACATCCATAAAGCTGCACATGCCAAGAAAAGGGGCGGCAACACCTCCATTGGTTTCGTGGCTACAATCTTAGCTGAGCATCTCGCCTTGAAGATCGACCAACTCCAAGAGGCGAGTGGGCTCACACATATTGACATGTCGTGCCTCCAAGCCATGAAGTTCGTCACCGGCCACGATCCAGGTCCCTACTTCTACAAGCCATGAAGTTGATTGGAAGGGATCCATTTATAATCGAAGGGGAAATTAATACTCCCAATTTTAAGGATATTTGTGAAATAAATTGCTCGGTAATAATTTTTCTAGGGTATGCATAATGAGGTCAATCATGGGGTGAATAAATTGTTCAAGGGAGAGGTCATGAATATTTTAGAGTTCTAAATTTTTATTGTCATGCCAATTGTACCAAATCCAAGTTCTAATTTAATTTTTAACAAGTCCTTGAGATTGTATGGTTTAACCTAGACCGGACCTTTGACCAGTTGGGATGTCGTTGCTTGAGGACAAGCAACAATTCAAGTTGGGAGGCTTGATCAGAGTCAAAATAATGATAATTTACGTAGGGTTTTGGCTTAGGTTTTGCATATTTTCTCACACTTATATTTAATTAATTAGAGAAAAAGGCTACTGTGACCCTTCTTTATATTTTATTGCATGAAACAGGTTTTGGGACTATTCTACACCAAATGGAGCTAGAATCGGGTCAATCAGATTAGCGACGCTTATCAACGAAGTCTCTGTTACGGTCCGTATTACCTAATACGGACCAGGCCTAGCACAGACCAGGAGATAGCGCTGGAAGCATTAAATCCTAACCGTCAAGGTCCTAATACATACCACATTAACCAATACGGTCCGTAACCGAAGGCGCCTCTTGGGGAATAACTACCGACAGCTGTATCCAGATCAGTTTCTTAGCCCCTACTCAACCTCCAGACGTCCCTCCACTCCTATATAAGGCACCTGGGCAGAAGAATAACTTATCTTTGTAATTAGGGTTAGATTTGATTAAAGTGAGAAGAGAGGAGTAATTGTAACTATGCCGTTCCGCGGCTAAGTTCCTTTTCTTAGGGCTAGGCAGTAAACCTTGTTACTCTTGATGTTTTGATATATATATTTCTGTTGATATGATTTCTTGTTGTTGAAACTAAATGCTTTTGTGATTTATTATCTCTTCATCTAACTTCAATGATCTAGTTTGAGTCCGTTAGGGTAGTGACAGTACTTTAATGGTAAGAGAAACTATTTGTATGAATTAGCCTCGTTGAGATTTATTAGATTTATGTGAAGAAAACCTTAGCGGGAAAACCATAAACCAGACCAACAAAAATGCGTACCAAATTCCATCACTTGCGTAAGGAAAATCGCAGTGATATGTGTAGTAATTTGGAGTTTTTAGAGATCAGTCATTTGCGTAAGGAAACTCGCAGTGTCCTATGTAGAATCTCGATGAAAGATCTGTCATTCTTGCGTAACATAAATCGCAGTGACCTATGTAGTGTCTTTCATAAAACAATAATAGGAAATCAGACGCAACAGGAATATATTATCAAGGCGGATTGAGTGGCAATGGTGTGCCGAAACCCTAGGAATTCTCATCTCTATCTTTATTTTAATTACTTTTAATTGTTTCCTAATTTACATTGATCACAACAACATCTCTCAATTTTCAGATTTCGTCTAGCCTTTCGAAAGGTTGTGATTCGATCGCTCAAAGCACTGAACCAATATTCCCTGTGGATCGACCTCGAATATACTACTCGATAGGATTGTGCGCTTGCAGTCCGAACCGATAGCATTTCTGAGTTTATAAATATTAAAAGAAACATTGCTCTCTTTTGAGTGATCAGAGGTCCCTTATAAGCTATGTCGCTCCTTAACGTGATGCATTTGCAAGTCTCTCTTGGATTTTCTTCCGGTTGGCCCAGAAATTTACCTTTTCCACGTGTGATACTCGAGAGTTCTTTTGGCATCTTAGAGACATGATCCTCTAAGTCTTTGTTGCGGTTTGTTAATGATTCAATTTTTTGTGTGATTTCGGCGTTAGTCTCGTCTTGCTTCTTTAGAAATCTCTCCATTAGTGATGTAATGTCAGGTTGCTGTGGTTGGTTGTACTGCCTCGGTTGGTAATTCGGTTGAGAATTGTTGTATCTTGATTGATAATTGGGTTGTGGTTGGTAGTTCTATTAGGGTGTGGTAGGTCTTTGATTGTTTGCGTATAAGAGATTGAGATAGTTTCGGTTATTCGGATGGTACGAATTCTAGGCGGGCTGAGGTCGAAAGCTGTTGTTAACGGTATTTACTTGCTTTGTTTCTTCCTCAGTTTCCGTCACATTCGTACATTCGGCCATCTCATGCGCTCCTCCACAATAGCTACATGTTGTTGCGGCATTGACTGCTGCTACTGTTTGTTGCTTGGTCTGCTTGTTGAGTGCTGATTGCAAAGCATCAATCTTCGCACTTAGCATGGATATTTCATCAACTTTGTGCATGCCAGGTGTTGGGGTTGGCTTCTTGCACTCAAGGATCCAGTAGTGTTGGTTGATTACAATCTCTTCAATTGGGTTGTAAGCCTCGTCAAGTTCCTTATTCATGATTGCTCCTCCTACGGAAGCATCAATAGACAACATATCGGTAGGGTTTAGACCATTTTAAAAAGTTTGAACAATCAGCCATCTTTCTATACCATGATATGGACAATACCTAAACATATCCTTATATCTATCACATGCGTCACACAATGATTCATCATCTCTTTGTTCAAAATTAGTAATTGCATTTCTGAATCTTGAAGTTTTAGAAGGTGGAAAATATTTTACAATGAACACATTAAACAATTGGTCCCAAGTTTGAATGGAGTTGGCCGGTAAGGAAAACAACCATGCTCTTGCTTTATCTTTTAATGAGAATTGAAATAGCCGTAGCCTGATTGCTTCATCGGTGACTCCGTTGATCTTTATCGTCTCGCATATCCCAAGGAAAATTGACAAGTGAAGATGTGGATCCTCGCTTGGAAATCTCTCAAATTGCTGTTGCGAAACCATACTTATGAGAGCAAGTTTTATCTCAAAATTACGGTTCGTAACAGTCGATGGGTTTATGCTTGAGTTAGAATCATTAATGCGTGGTATGCAATAGTCTCGTAGAAGTTTAGGTCTTGCTGCATTATGAACTCCATTTTCACCATTTCCTTCTTGCCCGTTTCCATTGTTGAATGGTGGATTGTTATGAATCGGTTCGTTCGGTGGGTCATCCATGTTGATCGAATCTGAGTCTCGTTCGCTTTCAGAATAACTTGAGAAGGACTATGATTGGTCCTTACCGATGATGTGGAAGCAAATTGTCATCTCCTACTTGCAATCCTCAGGGATCTCCGTAGGGATGATTTGGCCAGCGTGCAATATCCTAAGAAACAAAAGAAAATCTGAAAATTAAACTAAAACTGAAAAAGAAAAGAAAAAGAAAAATAAAATTGAAAATAAAAGTAAAAAGAAGAAAATAAAAATGCAGAAGATTAAAAGTCTAGGCGTCTCTAATTAATTGAATTTAATGGTCAAAACAAGGGCGTTTTGCGAGGCTTTGCACAGTAAACCATTATTTCCCGGCAACGGCACCAAAAAGCTAGATATGTCACACCCCAAACCAGGATTTCCAGATTAGGGTGTGATCAGTCCCCGCCTCATGTCAATTAATCGAAATAACACGCAAGGCTAAACAAGAATAAACAATCACACAGCGGAAGCAATAATAAAATAATCAAGCAAAAGTCATAAATATCAAATAAACATACATACATACATAATATCCATACAATCCATCTCGAGATAAAATAAACACAAACTAGTCAAAGGGATACATAATCTATCGAGTCCAATGTGTATAACAAAAACATTGGACCCGCAAAACCCTAAACAAAAGTCTATAATCTAATCAGGCGGTGCGGCCATCGGGGACAGCTCATGACGTCTCATGCTGCGGACCTTCAGACTCTGTACCTGCCCACATCCAAAAAGGAGGGGGATGAGCGAATGATCGCCCAGTATGTGACCTAGTATTATCCCTCCAGGGATCCTCTTAAGTCAAAGCACATTTTAATTTGAAATCTACGTCAAGTCGGTAATTATTCACTTTTAATGCACATGTTGCGGAATTTAAAACCTATCATAATAACTACAAAAGAAAAATAAATATATAGTAGATGACATGATATGATTATCTTATTATGCCAAAATAATGAAATTTCCCAAAATAAAATATGAGGATGAATATTATACTGAACCAGAGTCCAGTACAATAGGTACCGTGTGTACAAATTGATATAGTAATAATACGGGTAATTTTGTCACCCCGTGCCGTGCCAAATTCAAACAAATTGAATTTATATCTCAAAGGTGACATAACACAAGGACTGCGATCAGAGGGGCAAAGGTACCCGATGCCTAATAGCATCGAGCTTTGCCCACACAAGACTTCAACCCGTAGGCAAGTGCACGCTAGCCGACGGTTATATCCAATTCTATGTGTTTTTCTTACTCTAAGACGATTCATCATCCAAACATATAAAAGAGGAGAAAACTACAAGCAAGGCGTAAGAATAAGTCAATCCGTCTCCTCATGAGCAGACGACAGAACTCCACCGTCCGGCCAGACTAATGGGACACACACATGAGACACGCATCCTCGTATCAAAAACATGAGACCGCAGCCCCGTATCACACACCTGAGACACGCAGTCTCATATCACACATCTGAGACACGCAGTCTCTTTTCTTTTAAAACAAAAATCCATTCTAGGCCTGTAGCTCATAATGTAGGGGGATAACTCCCGATCGTCTCCGTGCCTCTGGACACGCAGCCCGCACGTAATGGTAAAATGATCAAGACTAATATAATAACAACTCAATGCATATAATAATAATAATTCTAATAAGACCTCTAAGGGATCAAGTGATCCCTCAGCCCAATGACCCACAAGCCGCCTCGCAGCCCATTCCTACGAGAACGGAAAGCAGTCATTCGGTCTTCTATCTCACACTCACCAATGCACATGCTTAACTATGATAATATGTTGTCCTCTACGAGAAGAGGACAACTAGTATCCTAAATTAATACATATTAATTAAATTACTCTACTCTTAAGAAAACAGTAAATTTGGATTTAAAAGGGGTTTATGCAAATCCTAAATTACAGTTCAAAGAGAATTAAATATGCTCTAATACAACTACAAAATTTAAAGTACGGATGACAGGTCAAGTGGTCGACTGGTAAGAGTACGCCACGAAAAGATAATTCAGATATCCCACACGTGATGGCTGTAGGGGTAGAACACGCTAATAGCCTCCGGGATCCACGTAATCCTCGCCTGCTCCTGTGCAAGCGTCAGCAGGATCGGTCCACGGATCAGAATCTACGTAGGCCGGATGACCTGTAATTTAGACGTAACTTAATTAGAGTCTAAACTAAGTATTCGTAACCCTTATTACCCCGTTTGATTATTTTCACTAAGTGTTCGTATTTAATTAATTAATTAACTAAGGTTCGAATCTGCTCAATCGGTTTGGTCGGTTTGACTTGATTCTGATTGAGCGTAAAATTGGTCCAACTCTAATTAAATTAATCTAACGTACTTAAATCGTTTGTTATATTTTAATTTGAAATAAACTGCTCATCTAATTAGTTAAATACCTAAGTAATGTTATTTATGGGTTTTTACGATAAATTACGTAAGGAATGAATTACGTAATTTATAATATAGTTATTATTTAATCTTAATTTAACTACTTAAAAATAAAAAGTGCATTTCTTAATTAATTTAACTACCATTAAATTTAAATCCTAAGTACTTAACATTAAAGACTTAATTATTCTACTTAGTAAAATTTTGTAATCGTAATGATTCGAAAGTGTTAATATGTTGTTAATTAATTGTCCTTTATAATTAACAACATATTTTATTATAAATTATTTACTTTATTTAAAACTACATTTTACTTGATCTAAATATTTAATTACTTAACTAATATTTTAAAATCCTAACTACTTAATTTATTAATTAATTAAAATCCTAATTAATCTAAAATGTGTTAAATTATTTTAATTGGGTGTGTTTCGGGATCATACAGGTGTCCAATCGGGTTGTATAATATCTGTTCAAATTATGTTATGAACTCTCACTGAGGCATCAAGACCCTGGATGGTATAATCATCTCCCGTATTTAAGTGAAAAACTTCGGATCGAGCCAAACCCGAAGGAGGCTCGAAATCCTAAGTAAATTAATCCAATTTTTATTTCACTTAATTACTTTATCGAAATCCAAATTTTAATCCGTCATCCTTTGATTATTCAAATCGGGCCATGCCTATTTAAAAGAATAAATTCCCAAAGCCTAATTTAAACAATTTTAAATTTTTCCCAATATTACGAACGGGTCCCTGTCAAATTTTGCACCAGTGGTGTCACTGAGCTGTACCAACTGGTACAGCACCCTCTAAACATCAACAACCAAGCAACCCGAGAGCATAAGGCAACAACAACACAGCAGCCCCTCCCCCCAGTACTGGTAAAGCACCACAGCAACAGAAACAGCAAGCCCAAAAAGGCAAGGCAAACATCCAAGCAAAACCAAAGCAAACAGTAACAGGGGGGGCAGTACCAGTAACCCGCATGCAACAGAGACAAGACAAAACCACACAAGGCACGAAGGCCGCAATTCACAGAAAATGCTCAAGGCCGCAGGTCAAGCAAAATGGCACGAAGGCCACAGATCAAGGCATCAGCCGCAAGCCACAAGACAAAACCAAAATAAAAGAGTCAAGGGTTACCCGGGGAGAGCAAATCGCAAGAGGGACAACTAGGCCGGTTCCAAAGGTGTTCCTTCGCCTCACAGCCGTCAAAAATAGGCACCGACCGTCTAGCCAGCGGCAAAGAGCACTAGCCACAAGCACAGCAAAAACCCAAGTCTCGGCAAAAATCAAAGTCGCCGAACCACCACAGTAACCCGGGTACCCAAGCCAACAGAAAGAGAGCCAAAAATCGCAAGTTCAAACCGAGCACAACTAAAAGGCACGGGAGAGAGAGAGATCGGTAATCTCTCCCGTAACCAAGAGAGGAACCCACAGCCAGAGATAGAGAGGCGCCCGAAGGCTGAGGGCAAAAGAGAGAGCAAGGAGAGAGTAGGGTCAAGAGGCAGCGAGAAAGGAGAGAGAGCGGGGAGAAATGGAGAAGAGGGGTGGGGATTTTTGTCGCCAGAGAGAAGAGAAGGGGGTTGTATAGGGGAAACGGACCGGACCCGAAAATCAAATTTCAATTCCAACAATTCATTTTTTTGGCCATTTCAAATCCGATCTGAGTGATCAAGTGTGTAACGAGTCAATTTTCCAGATTCAAATTTAGTTCATTAATCTTCCCAAGGAGTCACACTTCATTTAATTTACGAGATTTTCTCTAATCGATCGAAACTATTTTACATTAATTTATCGTCTGCATCGTTCGGTTATAAATATTAATTTGTCAAATTTTATTGGTTTAATATCTAATTTGTTTTAAATTCCTCATTTGAAGTCGAAATCAATTGTGAAAAACTAAATTTTCTATTTATTTAATTCTTTTATTTTAATAAATCTTGCCTTTATTTACTTAATTTAAAGATTAAGTTTTATAACTTTATTTATCTAATCATTTATTCATCCTTAATTTAACTAGTTAAATTATCTTAACTATTAATTAGATCTAAATCTAATTAATTAGTCTAATTAATTACACCTAATTTTAAGGGTTATAACAAGATCACTCAAAAGAGAGCGATGTTATCTTTTAAAATATATAAACTCGGACATACTATCGGTTCGGATCGCAAGTGCACAATCCTATCGAGTAGTATAATTGAGGTCGATCAACAGGGAATATTGGTTCAGAGTCTTGAGCGATCAAATCACAATCTTTCGAAAGGCTAGACGAAATCTGAAAATTTGAGAGTTGAAGTTGTGATCAATGTAAATTTGGTAATAATTAAAAGTAATTAAAATAAAGATAGAGATGAGAATTCCTAAGATTTTGGCACACCATTGCTACTCAATCCACTTTGATATTCTACTTCTGTCGGGTCTGATTTCCTGTTGTTGTTTTATAAAAGACATAGGACACTACGAGTTATCTTACGCAAATGACAGATCTTCCATCGAGATACTACATAGGACACTACAATTTATCGTACGCAAATGACAGATCTCTAAATACACAAGTTACTACATATATCACTGCAATTTATCTTACGCAAATGATATAACTTGGTTCGTGTTTTGTTGTTCTGGTTTATGGTTTCCCCGCTAAGGTTTTTTCACATAAATCTAATGACTCCCAACGAGACTGACTCATGCAACATAGTTTCTCTTACCATTAAAGCACTGTCACTACCCTAACAGATTAAACTAGATCATCGATATTAGATAAAGGGATAATAAATCACAATAAGAAATCATAATCAACAGAAAATATATATATCAAAGCATCATGAGTAACAAGGTTTACTGCCTAGCCCCTAAGAAAGAACTTAGCCGCGAAACGGCATTGTTACAATCACTCCTCCCTTTCTCACTTAAGCAAATCTAACCCACATTACAAATATGACTTCTTCTTCTGTCCAAGGTGCTTATATAGGAGTGAGGGGACGTCTGGAGTTAAGTGGAAACCAAGAAACATGATCTGGATACAGCTGTAGCAGTTATTCTCCAAAGGGCGCCTTGGTTACAAACCGTACTGGCTGGTACGGTCCGTAATGAGACCATGTCGCTGAAGGGTTTAATGCGTCTTGCGCTATCTCCTGATCCGTATCCGGCTAGGTCTGTATCAGGCAATACGGGCTGTAACAGAGCCTTAGTAGATGAGCATCGCTTATTCGATTGACCCGATTCTTGCTCCATTTGATGTAAAATAGTTTCAAAACCTGTTTTCTGTAATAAAACACAAAGAATGGTGACAGTAGCATTTTTCTCTAATTAATTAAACATAAGTGTGAGAAAATATGCATAATCTAAGCCAAAATTCTATGTAATTCATCATCATTTTGACTCTGATCAGCCAGCGAGTTAAACGAGCCAGCTTAGTATGGTTCGTCATGATTATGAGCTAAGATTTAAGCTCTTCTTCTAAATCTCGGCCCACTCGGTTCATTCAATTGTCGTGGTAAGTCGATCGCGAGCTAGGCCCAGTTCGTGATGAGCTAGCTCGTTGCCACCCCTACTTTGCACATCACATGCATGGTGTTGTACTTCTACTGTCATGAGAAAATTGTTGATAATAAATTTAATGATAGATATAAATAATTTGATTTTGTTATTTTTTTATATTGAAGATTAAATTTTATGTCAAAAAAATCATATAGCCATCATGCTATATGACTGAGCATACTGATACAGTTCGTGTAAAAAAATCATGTCAAAATTTTTGCTCGATCTTCCTCAAATATAATTATACAATTTTTCTTTTCGTTCATTATATATATTCATAAAATTTAATAATTTACCTTTACACGATAACTGTATTTTGCTTTTCAAACAAATCTACAGAATTTTATGATTTGTTTTCAAACTTGTTGGCACATGCATGGTGTTCTACTGACTACTGTCATGAGAAAAATGTTCGGGATAAATTTAAAAATAGATAAGAAAATGTTTATTTTATTTTTTATATTGAAGATAAAATTTACGGCATGCATGCCTCATAGTTTATTAGTTGGAGAAAAAGACATAAAACAATACCGGAAAGTCACCTAATTGTTTCATTCCAGCTGTTTGTTAAATTAAACTATGTTAAATTAACATCCTTTATTGTTAAGGCCTGGGTTTAAAATTCATAAATATATTTTATGAAATGCTCATGAATTATTTTAAAGTTTTTAAATTTACTTGCATTTTGACAAATTAATATATGTTTCAATATTATTCATGATTATTCATTTTGTTTTAATCTTTTAGTAGTTGTTACAATTGATGATTACAGTTTATGATTTCATAAAGATAAATGAGTATTTATAAATTCAAATGAGTTTTAATAGAAAAGTCAATTTTTTTTTATAAATTTGTGAGGTTTTAGAATTTAGAAGAGTAAATATGATACTATAAAATTTAGAGGGAACAATACGTACGTTTTGAGATTTTTGAGGGTACATATGAAATTTCCCCATCAATTTAAGAATAAATACAACATTATCAAATATTTAAAAACATGTTATTCTTGTATTAAATTTAAAATAAAAATAAAATTATAAAATATTTAAAATAAAAAAATAATATTATTCGCATATTAAAAAAATCAAAACAGAGAAAAGGAATTATATATAATTTAATATTTATCCGCCTAATAAAAAGGGAAACGTTATACATTACACATATTAGCAATTTAAAAAAATGAAATCCTTTTTTAAATCTGAGAGGTCGTACAAAGACGTCCCAGTTCATATTTTGGGTTTCGGAATAGAGAACGGAGTAGGTCCGATGTCCATCGGACCTACTTTTAGGTTTAACAAGCATGATGACTGTCTGATTTAATTTAAGATTTGTGCGCACTGTAATTGAAACAAATATGTACGAATTTTAAAGCGTTCCGTACTTAAAGAAAATCGATGGTGATTAAACCCATCAAACCAGAATAGGTTCGATGCCCATCGGACCTACTCTCAAGTGTTGGGAATATATATGCCTTGGAAACAATGAAAAATTTAATCGTCATTAATTATGTTTTTTATCGAGGAAGCAACGTTCCAAATTCTGATTGAGTAAAAGGATTGCTTTTTGGTTTTCATGGGCTCCCTTAAATGCAACTTTTTTCATATTGTCCACTGTAAGTTGTAATACAGTGAACCAGGTTGGCTTGTCATAAGCAAACATTAACCATTGCTATTAATGCATTCAAATTATTCAATGGTTCTTTCTCAAAAAAAAATTATTCAATGGTTAATCTTGACCGGACCGTTCACATTAGTAAAAAATAAGAGCAAAACTAGAGTGTGATGGACATACCAAGAGGGATTGGTGAACACACCTCCAAAAAGCTATCGGATTGACTTTGAACTACGAATTCAAACCGTTGAAATTCATGTACTTCGTGAGTGATGCATGTACATGCAAAAATTTTGAAGTTTCGAATTCATTTAGTACATGATCAAGCGGTCAAAACAATGAACATTTTATAAGTTATTTTTTAAATTGTTTTATGTATTTATTTTTCTTCATAGTTTTGACCGCTTGATCATGTACTAAATGAATTCGAAAATTCAAAATTTTTGCATGTACATGCATCACTCACGAAGTACATGCATCACAACGGTTTGAATTCGTAGTTCGAAATCAATCCGATAGCTTATTGGAGTTGTGCTCACCAATCCCTCTTGGTAAGTACATCACACTCTAGTTTTGCTCAAAAAATAAATCTCAGGAATGCCTAATTCTAACGGTCAAATATATCTTGTAATATATTTATTGGACCATATTTTACCGAATGAAATAAACTTGACTTCGCTCACTGACTGATGAAATCAAAACCCCCAAACCCTCTCTGTGGCGAGGCCACTGCCATGGCCAACTCTTCAACAGATTCCGACCTAATCGATTGCCTCTCTAATTTCCCTGACGCGTTGCTTATCACAATCATCTCCTTCCTCTACACTCCCATCGCCGCTCACACCTCCGTCCTCTGCCGCCGCTTCCGTCATCTTTGGGAGGCCTCTCCTTCCCTTGAGCTTATCAGCAAAGATTATCCCTTCCACTCATCAGCCGAGAATTTCGTTGCCATGGCCAATCGTGCGCTCCTCAACCGCAATCCCTCCCATCCCCTCCTCAGCTTGAGCCTCGAGGTCTCCCGCTGTGACCCATATGCCAAAGCGATGGTTTCGTCCTTGCTTGCCAAGGCCCACTCCCTCGACTTGCGCCACCTGGCCATGGAAGATTTCTGGTTCTCAGATTTCTTATCTATTCTTCCCATTGTCTTTACAATTAACTCTCTCAGGTGCCTCTCGCTTCACTTACGTTCCCATTCTCGTCAAGAACTTAATTTTCCTTGTGGAATCAATTTAACCTGCCTGAGAAGCCTTTCCCTTCAATTGATTGCGATTGACCTGGCCGATCTCAACCCACTTCTCTCAGAATTGTGTTCCTTGGAAGATGTATATCTTTGTACAACTGACACTCCTAAGCTTAGCCTTTCCTCGCAGACAATCAGAAAACTCAAACTGAATATTACCAGCAGAGCTAAAAAACTTGATATTTTGGGGTTATCACTTCCTTCATTGGAGTTGCTTCATTTGAAAATTCAGTGCAACTCTGATCACATCTATGCCAAGGTTCCTTTGCTGAGAAAAACTGTGATTAAATTCTATTTCTCTCATGAGAGAAATTCGAGTACTGTTGCTGGGCTGCTGAACTGCATCTCACATGTGGAAGAGCTAAGCCTGCATTGAGTGGAGATCACGGTTATAAACTTTATACCCCTCTTAATTTATTATTATTATTTTTGCACATGTCAGTTATGTTTTCTTTCTGCACTGCACCTCGGGTGCAAGTCAATCTTCGAATTGTTTAGATATGTGTGTCTGAACCTATCAGTTGACCGTCTTTTAATTTAAAGTGGTGTGTTATGATATGTTAGATATCCATCTGAAACCGGTATGACAATTTTATATGATTACTTGGTATTGTACATACAATTGTAAGTTGATACTTTATTTGGATGTTCTTGACATGGATATGATTTCTACAGAATGAGAAGTACCCAATTCCGATTTATCCGGAAAAGATGTGCTACCTTTTCATAATTTGAAGCACTTGGATGTGACCCTTTGTTTTCATCAGCACAATTTGGCAGCTGTCATTATGATGCTTCATAATTGTCCTATTCTGAAGTCACTGAAGCTGGTTCATGCGGTGCATAACCTTTTTAATTTTTTTCTCTACTTCCTGCTCTCAATAAGGCTAGAGTTTGGATTGAGCTCTTATTTATTTATTTTTTTATTTTTTTTCGATTCGAAGAGCAAGTAGGATATTATTGGGAGTATGACAATACCTGATTAAATTGTATCCAACCCATATAATTCCGGCTGACTCTTCCATCGGTTGTTGTGAACCCATTACTCCTTTAAGTTCCCAATTTTATTATTTAGAATTTTGTGTTATATTTTCATTTTTCTTCTTTTTAGTTTCTTCAGGAATGTTGGGAATAAACCCTGAACTTGTGAATGACCCTTGTGAATGACCCTTGACAATATCTTAATCTTTTAGCTTTACCAGCATTTATATAGATTGAGTAAATAGTGATTTACCGGCATGTATAATACCTGTGATCCGTAGCTACCAGACCAGAGGTGATATCATCTTATCAGTTTTTATATCTGTATCATATTTTTGTTATTGTAGGAGCTTGAGAGGAGTAATTTGGCAGCCCTCCGCAACAATATAATGGTAGCAATGGCAGATTTTTGTGTCAGATACACTGCTTTGATTGATGGGTATAGGTTTTCTTGTTTATAACTAGGAAGGAGAACATGAGACTGCATACTATATTACAACTTGATAGTGGCTTTTATCAAAAATTTGGAAGGCCTGTTTGGTTGAAGAGAATCGATGCAATCTGTATTTATGAACTTTTCATTTCAAGATTGGGCTAAACATAATTGTAGGCTGTGTAAATACCTGGCACGAACTCAGAAATACCAGTATTATACCGTCTTGAGATCAAATTCCAGTACTGCAATCCTCAAATTGATGTTCATGACTAGTGTATTGTGAATTCTCCTATAATGCTCTTTCACATTTAATTCCAGCTGATAAAGGTTCAACAATATCTGCAAACTTTGCAGCTATATCCCAAGAATAACAAAGTCATTATGTGATCCGTGTGAAGTTGTGAGGAGGCAGACATTTATTTTACTCTCAAGACTATTACAGGTTTGTTCATTTGTTTCAACATTTTGGTTTTTGCATTTAAAAGCCATTTCTTGTCTAAGGCAGTACTGTTATATATTTTTGTTCCTTAATATGTTTGTAATTTATTTGAGCAAATCATTCTGACGAAGCAACAACTTAGCTCTCAAATAGCATTGAGCAACATTTTCAAATTTTGGCTGATACATGCTGTTGAAGGTTCTGACAGCTATAAGAGTATGGGATGGTGTAGCTCTTTGTATTTGTATGACACTTGTCTGGTCAAAGTGAACTATGCATTTTTCTAATCTCAAAGCTTGTAATAATGAGCAAATGGCCACACAATTTCGACAAAGAAACAACTTGGCTGTCCTATAGCCTTAAGCAGTATCCAAATTTTGGCCGGCCCATGCTGGTACAGGCTCTGACAACATTAACAGACTATGATATAGGTGTTGTACGACTTGCTTGGTCAAAACATGATTATGATCATTTATAAGATTTAATATAGAGCCAGAGATCATGCTCAAGCTGATGATGGCCGCTAATTTTCTAGATACATAAATCCGTATTCATGCGATCCGTTGGATGAACTTGGTACTAATTTCTATTACTTTGGAGATGGTTACTTTTTATTCGTATGAACTTTTGTACCAATTTCTATTACTCCGTATTCTTTTGTGTATGGTTTAATTTTTTTTTTTTTATCAAACTATATATAATAAGCTCGTTTGCTCTTTTAATGTGTGAATTGTTATGTGATCAAGAAAATCTTTTTTTGAAGTGCCATGCAATTCAGCAAGGCGAAATTGCTATATTTGTTGTGGTATGCATTCTTAGTCTGTAAAATGCAAACATATCTGTTTTTGAGGAGTTGTGTGATCATTTTTGAGGAGTTGTGGTGGCAGGTGCATGTTTATATTTATTCAAAATTTTGGGATAACTATTCTTTTGACAAATGTTTGTTTTTCTACAGAGAGCTGTTGCATGGGACATATGCTGAGGAAATACGACGAGGTTATTGACATTGAAGAAAATCGCCGGTAATATTGTTTCCTTTTTATTATTATATAAGAATGAAATTCAAATACAAACTCATAATTGGCACTGGGCTCTGGTGATGGTTATGTTTATAATCAATCTAATTTTTCAACACTTCATAGATTTTAGCTAGGGAATGCTTTTTATTTTATTTACTTTTATTTAATTTAGTATTAAAAGACTAGAATTGTTTGATGAATTTGAAGATGCATATATATATATGATGCAGGCAAGACTATTTTATTTTCTTTAACTAATATTACAAGCGTGATATCTTTTATTTATTTCATTGATGCATATATCCATTATACTGTCTGTTCTGATCGGAAGGAAAGAATTTCTGCCAAACATAAATTGCGAAATTCAAATTTGAGAGGAGAAATTGTGCCGCAAAATCCATTCCGAAAAAGTGTCTTGTAAAAAGAAAAGAAAATTCAGAAGTCTCACAAAGGCGCAGTCTTAGTAACAAACTAAGCATGATACTTCACCTTTGGTTTTTGCTGCTCAGTTGTTACACCATGTTAACTTTAATCAAGAAAACAGAAAGGACTTGACGAATCGATCCATACCCAATAAGCAGCCCCCATGTATCTTGGGACATACATCATGTTAGATCTAACCATGCATACCCGTCCCAAATGGTGATTCATTCAGAGATCCCCATCAAGACAAGGGACCTAAATAGAGCCTACATTACATTCACAAAAGGAAAACGTAAAAAAGCCAAGAGAACCCTTATATGCTAGATACACCCCCTGCTACAAATATAATAGGAGCAAATGTTGTAACAAGACCAAATATTAAAATAAAATTAACAAGTCTTTCTTGCTCACAACAAGTTAAAACATCTAATATTAAAACATAACCTAAAACAACATGCTCTAACTAAAACAACTACAAACTGGTAACTAAAAGGAGAAAAAAAATATTAAAACATAAGATTACAAAAAATAAATTACCCTAAAACAACTAATAAAAATAAAACTAAATAGGGAATAAGTGGGACGCCACTGTGATGATCGTATTCATCAATATGATGGAAAAGTATGCCGAACAGAATTCTACGAACGCAACGATTAATCTGTGGACAACGAGATAGAGAAGCGGTTATAAACATTAATATAAGAGTTAAAAAACATAAAAAGATACGCCAGAGTGGCCAAACAGGTGAATATTATGAAATTTGCTTGGTACTTGAAGAACAATTTCAAGAAGAACATCTAAAACGAAAAGCACTCCGCCATATATTTTGTTTTCATCCGAAATTTCTCTCCTTTCATCTTGAGAATTTTCCATGATTACGAGTTCAAACAATGAAAAGCACTCCGCCGTATATATATATTATTGTTGGGAGCTCAGGGTCACGCATTATTTGCCTTCAGTGGCAAAAGTTTGATGATTTGAAATGTGAAATGTGTGAGTTATGGTACGACGCGTATTAACATTTTTTAGCGTAATTCAAAATCTGAGCTCTTGGATTTTTATCAAAAGTCGTGCTGTGAGATTCGCTGGATCAAGTAATTAACGGAGAGACTGTTAATTTTTCTATTTCCGTCTCTTATTTCTCCTCTCAATCCCTCGCGATGTCTCTCCAACGATAAACCCTAACCAGGCGCCTCCGCCTCGCGCTGGCAAAGAAGTCGTCGCTCTCTCGCGCTCGCGCCGACTCTCATTGACGTTCCCTCACTTTCGTGTGAATCTCGCCGACAGGTCTGTCTGTCTCTCTCTGCTCCCCCTTTTTCTGAATCGTGTTTTTTTGTTATTATGAATCATGTTTTTTTCAATCGTATTTAGGTCTTTTTTTTAGAGGGTAAAAAAAAGAACAAATAGTCGATCAGAAAGCTCTCACCTAATTTTTTAACATCCTGCTCCTCCGAAACTATGATTATTGCTAGTTTAGTTGGGCTTATTGCCAAATTTGTGGTTTATTTTAGAGGGTTTTTTGGTATTACAAACCTGTAGGACTTCTTTTTCATTGGTTTTTTTTAAAGGAACAAAGAAAAAAACGAGAAATCTAGAAATCCCAAACTCAGAATAACATTAATTCCTGGGCTCAGCTATAAACAAATGCTTTAAAGAGGTTTGAATATTTTTTCAATTTTCAGTTGTAAATTGATTCTTTTATCATTGTTATCTGTACGTACAATTGTCAGTTGATGCTTTATTTGGATGTTCTTGACATGCATATGATTTCTACAGAATGAGAAGTACCCAATTCCGATTTATCCGGAAAAGATGTGCTACATTTTCATAATTTGAAGCACTTGGATGTGACCCTTTGTTTTCATCAGCACAATTTGGCAGCTGTCATTATGATGCTTCATAATTGTCCTGTTCTGAAATCACTGAAGCTGGTTCATGCGGTGCATAACCTTTTTAATTTTTTTCTCTACTTCCTGCTCTCAATAAGGCTAGGGTTTGGATTGAGCTCTTATTTATTTATTTTTTATTTTTTTTCGATTCGAAGAGCAAGTAGGATATAATTGGGAGTATGACAATACCTGATTAAATTGTATCCAACCCATATAATTCCGGCTGACTCTTCCATCAGTTGTTGTGAACCCATTACTCCTTTAAGTTCCCAATTTTATTATTTAGAATTTTGTGTTATATTTTCATTTTTCTTCTTTTTAGTTTCTTCAGGAATGTTGGGAATAAACCCTGAACTTGTGAATGACCCTTGAACTTTTGAGTTGAGTTCAATTGTATTCCTTTGCCAGTCATTAATTACTGGTGATGCAACTTTGTTAATTAAGTTGCTGATGTTGCATGATTGCATCTAAGATAGGAGACGGAATAGGTAGTGAAATTCATATACTACTTTCTATCCTCTCTATATCGCAAATACTGAACAGCCCAGGTACTTAATATCATTTTCACCTTTCCTATCTTAGCGCTTAAAGCGAAGTATTGATCGATGAGTCTCCCTGGGGTATCCTCTTCCACCAAAAATAGTTGGAAAAATACCTTTACTTTCATGTTATGTGCAGTATTTCAAACCATTGGCATTCCTGATTGCTCCTCTTTGTACTATTATTAAATTATCTGAAGATTCCGAAATCTTTTACAGTACTTTGCCGACGTAGAGCGTAGTATTTTCTATAATTACTAAATTAGCCGTATTAAGAAAACATATGCTGATGTTTGCCAGTCCTAGTTCAAAGTATGTTTTTTTTTTAATTAGTTGTACTTATATAGCGTCATTTCCATTCACATAGCTGCAAATACAAGCAGAGTTCATAGTTCGTACTATACATGGTCCAACTATGTGGTCGTTCTATTGAGGGTTTGTGACCTATTTAAATCCTCTTTATTTTTTAAGAATACATTAGCCTTGATATCCTTTGTGTCTACTCCACTGGACAAAAATGTTAGCTTAGTACCATTTCATTTGGAGTTGCTCTACTATGGTTGGTTGAGAGTTGCAGGGAACACAATTAATTTGTTTTATTAATGATACAAAGGGGCTAGCAGGTTTCTTGCCAATAGCATTCTTTTTTTATTTGTTTTTTTTTTTCCAAATTCTCTAGTCTGTTACTGACTATATAAATACACTTTCTTTCTTTTTTTGCTTTAGATCTTTTTGACTGGTTCGGCAAGAGGAAAGAAAAGGAAAGATTGGCCGTGAAATGCTGACTATGCTTATTTCAAAAATCTCCATTTGGAAGAGAATCGTAAAGAAGTCATCAAGTTGCTGAGTAAGAAATGTTCCTCTAAGAGGTAAGCTCGTAACTAGGACTTGCATAGTCCTGCTAAATGAAGTCAGTTTCATTGCTTTGCTTGTTTTGAAAATTTTTGTTGGGGCTAAATATCCTAGCCATGTGTCGTGTTAACATGGCTTTAATTATGTTTGAAGCATGTTGTCGAAAGCAATACTTCAAATGCTTTTGTTTTTGGCTCACTGTTATGTAAAGTTAAAGACTCAAATTGGGCATATGCATGCATCTTGATGTGAAATGTGTTTATTTTTGCTTATTGTTATGTTGGTCCATGGTGTTATTTTTATTTTTGTTGGACAACTATTAATCATCTGAGATATTTTTCCACCTATTTAACTCGGTTGAAGTTTCACTTTATTTTAATAGTTTAACAAGATATACCAAAATGAAGGAGAGGAAAAAGAAACTGGGTGATGTAATGCTTCACATTTGAGTATTGTTTTGGAACTTTTATTTTAGGTCGACAAAAAATAGTTAGATTTCAGCCATTCTGAAAATGTCTATAGATATACGGAAAAAAAGTTGGAGGGAAGACTTTGGGCATTTTTTTAAGACACTAAATTAACTATGTAATTATTGTTTTTATCTGTAGTTGCTTTGTAATTAAACACTTGGCTACTAACAAATACTGACTGGGAACTTCCCTCTTCAACAGTTTTCCTTAATTAACAATACAAGGACATCACAAACACAACCTTGGTTTCAAAACCTTTTGTGAGTTTGTCCAAAACAAACTCTTCCAAAACTCTTCTTTTGTTATTATTTTCCCTTTTTTTTTATCAAAAATTAAGCTTGCCCATGATAAATTAGGTCATATTCTACCAATTAGACCTCCTAAAATGTGGAAAAAGACCTCTGGGTAAACTTATTATTGATAAATTAAGCTTTGATGAACTGAAATTTTGACCATTATGAGGCTTAGTTGAATCTTTGACATCACGAGGCTAAGTTAATTTCAGACAGCCAAGAGAGTTCCGTGCAACTGTACCTTATCAATGAATCAATACTATTTGCAAGTATTGGCATAGTAAAACATTTGATTCACGACTAATTTTACTGGATTAAAGAACTGCAAGTATTTTTTATTGTTCATAATTTCGGAAAAATGCATAGACATGATTTCGCTCCTCTTGTTTTGTGTGTATTTGTAGTTCATAGAAAGGATGGAGGAAAATATAGAGCTAGGTTGTACACAAAGGCCTGATATTCTTTTGTTTGATATTAAGAGGCCTAAAACTAGTCAAATATAAACCTGGCCTAGCTGAGAGTAGAGTATTTCTTTAGTTATCACAAAAAGAAAACCACAGTAAATGTGATAGAGACGAGTTTTTACTATAATGGAGATCATTTATATCAACCCATATTAAGAATATTGTTATTGAGAGCGACGTGTATTTGAATAGGCGAACTGGCAATCAAATGTCTGTGTCAAATGTTAAGTTTTGTGATTTGTCACAAAAGGTTATAGTCTAATCCAAACAGTCCCAAATTGTACTAATTCACTGAAACCAAAGTTGGCATATATAAGGGCTATTATCGTAATTCATGTTTATGTGTTATTGTATTGCAGGAACAAACACAACATTCGTTTGCAGTTCTTTTGATTTTCACTTGGCACTTAGTTTCACCAAGGAAGAGTTTGTTAAATTAAAGGACCCAAAATAGAAATTGAATGGACGATGCCAGAATACGGCATACCAGATTCCACTGTCAAAGCGGGTGCGAGTGGGTACTGGGGAAACTTTTTTTTTTTTGTCAAAGGTACCACCAAAAATTAAGGGTACACTTGTACAGATTAGCAGGTGTTACTGAAATTTTTTTATCCTCGTAACCCTGGCTTAGAAATTTGCTTCTAACAAAAGTTCTCAATTAGGAGTGCCAATGTCACAATTCTTCTTTTGTAATAAATTTGACATTAGTTAACATATTTTTTATTATTTATTTATAAATATTCTCACTCTAGTTGCCTCACTAAAGTTGTTAACTGATTTGTATCACTCCATTCTTATTGACTTTGCATCAGTTAATCCCAATTCTGGAACTAAAAATGTTGCAATAGAAGTATGAAGGAAGACTAAAGGCACAAAACTAACAGTGAAGTAATGGTCATACCTTGAATATCTGAGATTGTACCGGAATCTGGTACCGCTACTTTTAGACCATTATTTGGGGAGTGAAAGAGTCAGTGTAATCAAAAAGCCTTGTTCATATCTTAATTTTAAGCTGGGAGTGTGGGTAAATGTAAGAGCTTCTAAATTTCTTCCTTTACTCATAAATTTCTTGAAAGTTTGGCCTAATTCGCAACCATTCCGACGAAGACAACTAAGTATACCTAATCAATTTCAACAACCTTAGTTATGATTCAATTAATTCAATTTATACAAAATTTTATTAATTGCACAAAGAAACACTAATTAACTATTGTAAAACAAAATTGTTCAATGTGAAAAGTTTCAACGACCTTGGTTATGATTCTATGTTTAATAATATATTTTAAAATATCTGTTTATTTAATAAGAGTTCCTCAACTCTATCTTACAATATATCTGACGTAATGTCCCTAAGATGCTAAAATTGCAATAAAAGGTGCTCCGCTATAAAGAGTAGTGTTCTGACAACGGTCCGGGACGGTCCAAACCCGTCCGGTCCACGGGTCTCCCGGTCCACGGGTCCGGCGGGTTGGACGGGTCCACGGTCCCGGTCCAGACGGGTCCGGTTTTCAGAGGCCAACCCCGGCCCTTGGTTGAACCATGGGTCCGGCGGTCCCACGGTCCGGGACGGTCCGGTCCACGGGTCCGACGGATAGCGGTCCGGTCCGGGACGGTCCGGTCCGGCGGTTTTTTTTTTTCTGTTTTTTTTGCTGTTTTTTTTTCTGTTTTTGTTTTCTGTTTTATTTGCTGTTTTTTTTTCTGTTTTTTTTCTGTTTTTTTTTTCTGTTTTTTTTGCTGTTTTTTTGTTCCAATTCAATAGTTTGTTTTGAAGTTTGAACCGAACAATTTATATTACAAAAATTCAATTTTGATATTACAGAAATTCATTAAATCAATTGCTTTAGGAAAAAAAAACGAATTAATTGATCTTAAAAACCAAATTATTCTAAAACAATAGATTTAAAAACAAAAGTTACCCTCCTCCTTTATTCCGGGCTTGGGACCGGCTATGTAAAATAACATAGGCGGAGTTCTAACTTTTTTTTTTGTTAGTAATTTTTTTAATAATAAATAATTTAGAGAAATAATAATAAAGATTGAAAAGAGTTTAGAAAATTATACCGACACTACCTATCTATAAGTTGTGGTGCATATACCATTGATCGCTCTCCTGCTCACCGTCTGAATCCTCGTTCAGCTCTTCGGTTGGAGGAGTTTCGACATCGGATGATTCTTCTGCTCCAGCATGTTGATTGCGTTCTTCCGCATCAATCCAATCTTTCAAGCACACAAGTCGCTCGAAAACATGTGCACCCAACTTGCTTCGTTTGTCGTTGAGGATTCGGTTCGCCGAACTAAAACATGATTCGGAAGGGACGGTTGACACGGGCACGGCAAATACGTCGCGGACCATCATCGCCAGTGTCGGATAGGCACTTGCATTATTATTCCACCACTGTAGGACGTCAACTGAATCATGTTCGGTCTTCGCCAAACAATAGCTTATTAATTCGTTGGTGCTACTGTGGGACAATTGCGGGTCTTCATCATCCTGCAAATCCATTAGCAATCCATTACTGCTGCTGGGTCTGTCATTATTAAAAAATAGTGGTCAAATAACATTTAATTTATAAATAATAGAGATTAAAAACATATGTATATTTATATTCATACCTAGAACCGCGACGGGTCGTAGACGGTCGATCGACATTTCTTCTTGCATTGTATATGTTGAACATATCATCCAATGCCTTGGTCACGCGTGTCTCCTCTTGTGATGTGTTTAGTTTAAGATTGTGCTTGTACCTTTGAAGCATTTTTACCGTTAACCTCTTCTTGAACGCCGGATGGAGGCAATTTGCGATAATGGTCAAGAGGGGTACTTCTTCCCAATATTTCAGGAACTTGTCTTTCATGGCAAGTACGATCGGTTCGAGGGCTTCATCCATGTTTGGTACTTGTTGTTCAAACTGACTATATACCTTGGAAATATAGTAGAGATGATAAAGCAACTCATGTGCAGTAGGTGTGTACGAGCATGATAATTTTACGGTTGCAGTGAAAAATACTCCAAGGAATGTTTTTAGGTTTGATATTTGTTGCCAGTCGGTCTCGGTAAGTACCAATGCATCGTTATCGGTTGAGTTCCTCAAGGACTCGTTTATAGCCTCCTTGTACGGAAGGCATCGGGCGAGCATCCTATAGGTAGAGTTCCAACGGGTATCTACATCCCAAGGTACTCTCAAGTGACCCAGTCCCAACCTTTGACACAATTCGGCAAAATGTTGTTTTCATACCCCGTTTGAGAAAATAAAGGCAACGGCTTGCTTAAATTTAATAATTAATTCTTGTACCGCATCTGTTTTTAAGCCCGCATTTACAGTAATGTTTAGTACATGACAAGCACATTTTTGGTGAAACATTTCACCATTCATGATCGGGGTTAGTGACCGGGTGAAATAATCAATGGATTTGATGTTGTTGCTGGCATTATCGAAAGAAATAGAAAAAATCTTGTTCTCCAAATCCCTTTTTAAGTTGTACTCGTGCAAAACATCAATAATTGATTGGTAAATGATTTGTGCGGTATGCGGAGACTCTAACACCCGAAAGCTTAATACCCTTTTTTGTAATGCCCAAGTTTCATCAATATAAAGCGCGGTAATACATGAGTACCCAAGACCATGTTTACCGGCCGTCCAAATATCGCTTGTAATTGAGATCTTATAGTTTGCAACCGCAAATATGGCTAATAGGTCATTTTTATACTCGAAATACTGGCGTTTCAACTCTTTTACCATTTTTCTATGGTGGAACCTCTTATATAATGGTTCACCACACCCATGAATAATTAATCGGGCAAAACTCAAACAATTACCCATACTAATTGGTTGTTCTTTATGGGCAATGTACCGGGCAAATTCCTTAAGCATCCGCTTTTCATCATATTTGTGGTGTGTTCTAGTACCGTCCGGGTTCATAAGAGTTTGGACCAACCCCGGTGTAGGATTTTCTTGCGGTTCCTCACCGCTTTTCAGGTGGCCTTCGGCGTGTTTTTTATATGCGGACATGCCATTGGACTTAACATAAATGAAAGTTTTTCTGCATGTTCTAACCTTACATCTTGCGGAAACAAGGACACCATCGGCATCTTTGGTCATCTCATAAAATCTCCACCAACTAGCCGAGTAAGTGGGTGCTTGCTTCCTCTTCCTCTTTTCTATGATCGGTTCTGCATCAGTTGGTGGTGACGGCGGGACGCTTGTGGAAGGAGACGCTGTTTGTGACGGCGGGACGCTTGTGATCTCAGGATGCGGTGCTAGCGGTGGTAGAGAAGGAGTATAATGAGAGGGTGCCCCGGTCCACTGACTCGATGCGTTGGAAGAAGAAGTTCCCGGTCCACTATAGCAGAGGTTAGGATTTTGCGGAGGATAAAACTGTGGAGGGGGATTTTGCGGATAATAATTTTGAGGATTAGGATAATACGGTTGAGGATTTTGCGGATACGGTGGAGGAGGATTTTGCGGATAATAATTAAGGTTTTGAGTTTGATACGGTGGTATCGGTTGATTTGGATTAGGAGGTGGCGGTCCAAATATATCTTCGCCAAAAGACTCAATTACTTGCTCAACCGATTGACGGGGAGGAGAAGAGGTCATTTTCTACATAAAATTAGAACAAAAATTAGAACCGAATTAAATATACATTAAATATACATTAAATCTACATCTAAGTTAAATCTAAATTAAAGAAAATAATAATAATCTAATTAGAACCGAATTCAATATAACCTAACATATATAACAAATAAAATTATATGCAACTATGTTAGGCAGAGAGGCTTGACTCTATATTAGGCAATTAAATGTGCAGAGAGGCAGAGAGGCTAATACAAATAAATATGTTGGATTTCAAACCGCTGCAGCTGCTGGCTAATTTGACTCTAATAGTCTAATTTGAACAAAAAAAAAATCAATTTGAACAAAAAAAAAAAAAATCTATCCGAACCCCAAAAAAAAAAAAATAAAAATCTAACTCTAATAGTCTAATTTGAACAAAAAAAATATAACTCTAATTTTAAAAAATCAATTTTAAGAAAATATAACTCTAATTCAAACCTATTTGAAAAATCTAACATACTAAAAAATTCCAACCTATTTATAAATAAACCTAACATATTTACAAAATTAATCTAACCTATTCAAAAATTGGACTAACATATTTTAAAATAAATCTAACCTATTCTAAAAATACATAGAACTTATTTAAATCTCATTTACTTACAAATAAAAACCGAATTAAAAATAAAAACCGAATTAAAAATAAAAACCGAATTAAAAATTAAATCTAACCTATTTAACCTATTTTGAAAATAAATCTAAGCTATTTATAAATAAATCTATGAAAGGATAAAAAATACATAGAACTTATTTAAATCTAACATATTCTAAAAATACATAGAACTTATTTAAATCTAACTAACTTACAAATAAAAACCGAATTAAAAATTAAATCTAACCTATTTAACCTATTTTGAAAAATAAATCTAAGCTATTTATAAATAAATCTATGAAAGGATAAAAAATTGGAATCTATGAAAGGATAAAAAATACATACAACTTATTTAAATCTAATTTACTTACAAATAAAAACCGAATTAAAAATAAAAACCGAATTAAAAATTAAATCTAACCTATTTAACCTATTTTGAAAATAAATCTAAGCTATTTATAAATAAATCTATGAAAGGATAAAAAATTGGAATCTATGAAAGGATAAAAAATACATACAACTTATTTAAATCTAACCTATTCTAAAAATACATAGAACTTATTTAAATCTAACTTACTTACAAATAAAAACCGAATTAAAAATAAAAACCGAATTAAAAATTAAATCTAACCTATTTAACCTATTTTGAAAATAAATCTAAGCTATTTATAAATAAATCTATGAAAGGATAAAAAATTGGAATCTATGAAAGGATAAAAAATACATACAACTTATTTAAATCTAACCTATTCTAAAAATACATAGAACTTATTTAAATCTAACATATTTTAACATACTTACTTACTTACTTACTTAAAAATAAAAAACGAATTAAAAATTAAATCTAACCTATTTAAGCTATTTTGGAAATAATTCTAAGCTATTTATAAATAAATCTAACCTATTTAAGCTATTTTGCATCAGGAACTGCTTGAGATATCGCCATAATTCTGTGGACCCCACATGTCAGTTACCGTGTCTCACTTGTATCTATGGAGGTACGTTGGTTTTGTATTCATAATTTAAATAGCATTATTTAATATTACAGATAATTAGACGTTTATATTGAAATCATTGTAAAATGCAGGACACAACGATGATGACAGTGAGGCATCGCACCCCCAAGATACCAATACGTCCGTCACCCGTTGATGGAGCAGTACATCATGCATCTCGGGTTGTATCAGTTGGCCACCATGCCTCACTGTGATATTGACTAGGCCCTCGTTTGCGGTCTGGTGGAGAGATGGCGACCGGAGACGCATACATTTCACCTTCCGGTTGGGGAGATGATAGTCACACTAGGTGACGTCAGCGCCTTATGGGGTTTACGGATAGATGGCGACCCCATCGGTGGTGTCTCAGACCATCCGGACTTGATGGACATGATACCGGAGTTGTTGGGGGCCGATCCGACGGACTTGCAGAAGAAGAAGAAGAAAGAAGAGGAGGAGTACCGATATTCCAAATACTGCATTAGTCTTGCGGCGCTCCGCAGTTACTTCCATCAGCATAGGATCACCCCCGATACACGTGATGAGCAGGCCGTTCTGAGGTAATCACAAACAGTTGCGAATTAAAATATGTTTTGGATTCAACAAAAATTGTAGTTATTTATGTCTCTAATTTATATTGCAGGTACGTGAGGGCGTTTGTCATGGATTTATGTGGCAGCGTCATGTTTGTCGATTCCAGTGGTGACGCAGTTCCGATTATGTTCCTTTCTCTGCTGAGGCACATTCAGCGACCGTCGAGGTGGAACTGGGGTGGAACCGTGCTCGCCCACTTATACCGGAGCTTGTGTCATGCTTGTCTGGTAAGTTTGTACAAATATTTTAATTTTTTTTTAGAAATCTTAGGGTTCCATATTTACTAGAAGTGCACTGCATGCCCAAAACTTAGGTGAAAAACAAGCAGATTGCCGGACCGCTTCTTCTACTCCAGCAGTGGTCCTGGTCACATATACTGGTATGTCGGCCTGTTCCTCCAGCTCAGGTGGGGTTATGGATGGGAGATGACCCCGAGAGACGTCCGGGGTACGATGCCATTTGGGGTACTCCCCACACATACGAGGACACGGGTAGGGGGAGGACCTTGGGGATTTCGTATGTCCGGGGTTAGCTCCAGATGCTTCATGAGGCGAGCATCACCTGATACCCCTATCGTCTATTCTACGATCAGAACCTTCTGTGCCGGCTGACATTAGAGCAGAGAGATCTCTATTTTTATCGGGGGCCGTGCGTATGTTTCTGGATAGTTGAGTATCACTATCCTGATCGAGTGCCCCGTCAGTTTGGCTTGGAGCCTATGTCCCGGATTTTCCAGAGTTGGGCGAGCAGCAGACCACCCAGCTGCACAAGTAACTACCCACTGCCTTATTGTTTGTCTATTTTATTACTTGTTCAGCCATACACGTTACTAATTAATTTATATTGCAGCACTAAACACAACAAGCCCAAAGTCGACTGGCGTACGCGTTTCTGGGAGCATTATTTGCGTGCTGCATCACCGGAGGATCACTTACGGGCTCCAGCTATTGATGCCCCTATGCCGGTCGGGCCTTGGAGATTGCGATATTTAGTCTGGTACCAGAGATGGGGCATGCCGACGGTTTATCTACAGGGGGACTATGGTGATGCTCTTCGACGGAGACTCACGGGTGACGGATCTAGGACTTACTTACCTTTGGCCCGATCCATACTCGTTCGGTATATTTAAATGAAACTGATATGCTTAAAAAATGTAGTTATTTATTCATCTTCTAATAATAATAATAATAATGAAAATACATTGTGTTCAGATTTTGACCGCTATTAGAGGAGTGGCACACAACTTGGTGTGCATGGCGAGAAAAAGTTAGAGAGCGATAAGATGTCAAATGCTCCAACACAGTGCACCGATCGTGGAGGACTCTGGCTGGGATGGGCGCCTCGTTGGTATGTTGCCGATGCTGGGGAGGACATCAATTGGCGTGAGATAAAGGCCCCACCACCAGATCCGGAGCAGCCTAGAGCCCCTATCTACGCTGATGAGATGCCGTCACCTCCTGCAGGTAATAATATGTCATACAAATGATCATTATTAAGTGTCTCTTTAAAAGTCCATTCTTATTAATTTATCTTCGTTTCTGCAGATGATGACTCGAGTTGGGCGATCCACCAATGGGTGTTGAACAACAACGCGTGGAACGCGTACTACAACGAGCATGGAGTTCCAGTGCAGCTCACCGAGGTAGCAAAACTTCATTGTTTAATTAATTTATTCGTTATTTCTATGTAGCAAAAGTAACATTGTTTACATGCAGGATGAAGCTGCCGGCAGAGTTGACTTCTCATTGGATGACCTCACTGGAGATGAGGGCGGATGGGAGCCAGCTAGCTCTCACAGACCGCGATATATGGAGACCAGACATCACGACGGCGAGGCCAGTGGGAGTGGGGCGCAGACTGCAGATGGCTTTGCCTCTGCTATATTTGGCACACCGCCTCCGGCTACGTATTCTCTGGCCGATCCGTGGGTGTTGCGTACACAGACGGGGATCCATGAGGAGCATGCATTACACCTGGGGGAGGACCCATGGGCGCGCGAGGCCGTACACGATGACATGCAGGTGGATGAGGTTCACCAGAGGCGTCCGCCGTCGCAGAGGGACCGCCGTGCACCTGATAGGTTGGACCTCTCCGGACCTTGCCTTTCGTCATCGCCGTTAGGGTTTTTATATTTTTTTAGTTTGATAGGTTTCTAGTATTTTAGTTTGGATTATTATATTTCTATTTAGACTATTATGTTTCATGTTTAGACTTACCATATAGATTACCTACTTTTGTTGTTTAGACTTACCATTTAGATTACCATTTAGAAACATTTAAACATTAACAAACTAAATATAAAACTAATCAATTATATTAAAAACTAGTCAATTACATAACATATAAAAATAATCGTCAATTATAAAAATATAATCGTCAACAAATAATAAATATATATCATATAAATCATTACAACAATTTAATATAAAACATTCAAACAAATAATTACAACAATTTAATATAAAAACATTCAAACAAATTAAAACATAAAAACAAATTAAAAAAAAACAATAGCGGACCGCCCAGCTGCTGGGCGGTCAGGTGGGAAAAGTGGACTGCCCAGTGGACGGACGGTTGGAGTAAATTTAAAAATAAGTTTAGAATGGAGGCAGATTTGAAATTTTTTTTTTTTTTGAGGTATTAATAAAAATATCGGAAGAGATTTTGTGCACTTTGCTTTTTGCCCGTAAACAAACGCTCATAAGTTGTGTAATCGATTGGAGCGCGGTGAAGTACAATGATACGAAAGATACCCATCATGACTAAGGACTTTCATGTTCGATTTGTCATCATATACCAAATGTATCAAGTGGCTTTACAGCATGCATACTTTTGACTATTTTAAACCCTCAATTTAGATCGATTATTATATACACCCATTGATTTATTGCGGGCAAATAATATATAAGGGGCCGCATAAAAGCGAATCGAGATCCATTGAAGTAACTCAATGTTTGGGTTTTAGACCGGGACCGTTCGATTTGAATCCGAAATCATTCATTCTGAAGTGGAGCGCACACATTCCGACGATATATTCAAATTTCGAGATCATCCCGAGTGACAGATTCGAATTGGACGGTCTCGATTCAAAATCCAAAAATTGATTTACTTCAGGAGATCCTGACCCCACAAAAGCAGTATGCTGAGAAAAATAAAAAAATAGTATAAGAACTGAAATAACATCTTAGTCCGAAAGAGTTTTTCTTTTATGCACCGAATTATCATTTCGGCTCGATATAGTTTTACAGATTTTGAAGAAAAATCGTATAGTTGTGGACTAAAAACTTGTGAAACTTCCACATGTTGAAAGGGCAGTTTGATACAGAAAAAAAAATTTCGGACCGAAATATCATTTCGGTTCTTATAGTTTTAATCAAATTGGTTTGATAAACTTTTTTTTTTATTTATAGTTTCTAAAAAAATTCTAGAATTCATATCACCCAAATTACCTCGAATGATGAGTCTGAATTTCATCCATTCACTGTATATTGACGAAAATTTTAAAAAAGTTGTGTACATAACAGATTTAGCCAAACTGATTTAAATTTAATCAAACGGTTCAGATTTAAATTCACCGTATGAGATACTCGGACTTGTTGAAAACATTGTCGACAAAAAAGTACAGGTCAAAATTTCGAGACCACTTGCCCCTGCTCCCTCAAAAGACAATAAAATAAAATAAAATAATCTGAGGTTATGCAAGAGTCCATGCCAATGAAGGAGCATCTTTGAACAAACAGCGTAGTTAGTGGTAAATTATCAAACCAATGGAGGAGGGAGGGTAATTGGCAAAAAATGCTTGGAACCCGTAGATGCGAGTCGTCCGTTTTAATCTGACAAGAATCTCAGAGTGAACTTCTCTATACTCTTCAATAATTTAAGTATTGTGTTCTTAGTTTGCCAAACTTGATAATTTTCTTTTAGACTAAATCTACAAAAATATATCCTAGATATATTGATTTTTTTTCATAACCAAATTCATAATAAAAGATCTAGATCAATTTCACATTGATACTCCACAAAATTGATTGCTGATTTTAAATATTCTTGAGTTATGAAGGGATGTTAGTAAATAGAGAAGTGAGAAAAAAAAAAGATTTGCTAAAAGCTCAAGTCCTGCTGTTGCGATGCAAGCAGTTCTGAAATTTTTAAAAATATTCTCAATCAAAAAATAATAAACTAAAAATACTACAAATTTGTGAGAATTCGAAATTTACTCGGACCGTAACATGAAATGACGGCCCCATTATTTGGGGGCCACCATTTCACGTTGTGGCCCGCAAAAACCAACTTTTTTCCGCCAAAATAGTTAAAAGTTTTGGTTTATGTGGGGCCGTAACGTGAAATGGCAGCCCCTAAAGAATGGGGCCGTCATTTCACGCTGCGGCCCGGGTAAATCTCGAATTCTCCAACAACAATGGTCTTTTTTTTTATTTTTTATAGGAGTAATATTAGAGGTGCTACTTTTATCCGATTACCCGGATCCGATCCGGAACCGAACTGGATCCGACCCGGAACCGATCCGGATCCGGTTAATTTGGGTAGGGTATGGTTTAAAAAATATAACCGGTTAAATTATAGGTACGGTTACAAAATTAATAATTTAATATCCGATCCGAATCCGAACCGGAACCGATATTGTAATGGATAGGATATGGGTTTGAATTAGTTATCCGACCCATAACCGATCCGACCCGATACCCATATAAATACCCGATAAAACATATATTAATAACTATGAAAATACAATTTTACATATAATCAAATTAACAAATGTCACGCCAGTGATCACATTTTGCATATTAATTTTTTAATAAAATTTATTGCTCTGAATATATATATCTTTCAATATCTGCCTTATATATCCTCTGCATAATTATGAAAATTTATTGCTCTGAATATATCTTTCAATATCTACCTTGTATATCCTCTGCATAATCATGAAAATTTATTGCTCTGAATATATCTTTCAATATTTTCCTTATATATCCTCTGTATAATCATGAAAATTTATTGCTCTCATTGATATGTCATTTGCAATAAATCTCATTGAAATCAAATATCTGCCATAAATTTAATTCTCTATTAAAAAATTAGTATTAATATTCCATTCATGGATTTTTTGAATCATAGAAAAGGAAATCACCATCTCCAATATTTTACTTTCTCAAATTCTTGGGAGTTGTGACATATACCCGTTTTGGATCCGGAACCGCCCATATCCGGACCGGACCCGATAATCCACAAACAAGTTATGGGTATCTATCTATCCGGAACCGAAATACTGGACCCGAAATATCTACGGGTAGATAGGTATCCGGATCCGGACCCGACCCGATTTGAAACAAATAAGTATATGGATCGAAATTTGGACCCGAACACTTTTAGAGTACGGATCCAAATATAATAGTATCCGGACCCGACCCGACCCGATAGCACCTCTAAGGAGTATATTTAAAAATTTCGGCAAGTAGTTTTCATTATATATCTCAACTTTGTAACATTTGTAGAGTTAAATTGATAATTTGCTATACTCGAAGTTGTATTATTTAAAATTACATAAAAAAATTAAATAAATTTTATGATATGTCAAATTAGTAATTTAAAAACTTTACATAGAAGAAATGAAATTATGTTTAGAGTATATACTTCACCGACATATAAATAAAATTAAATGAGTTTACGAAGAAATTTCCATTACTAAATTTGATATTCGGAGAACAAACACTCAAAACTCTCGTATTTTTATATGAGCTTGAATCTACTAAATGACAAGACATCATCATAATCTAATAAGTTACATAATAAGACATCATCGAAACTTGCATAAATTTTAGACATTAATTTATGAAGTTCCAATACTTTATTTAACCAAATCGTTAGAGATATCAAATAATACTAAAATTCATATTTTTATAAAGTAATGCATGAACAAGAGGAGTTCCATGCTATTTTTATGGACTTCAATCTTTATTTCCTAAACTTTTTGTTAGTGATAAGGTCCACAAACCATCTTTCACAATTGTATTAAGAATAAATAAATGATATAATTTTGTTATCTTTTTAAACTAAAAAATACAATTATGCTTTACACAATATAATTTTCTTAAGCTTACACAAGTCAAAAGACTTCAAATGACAAATTCAAATGTTGAAACTAATCTACTTTACGACTTACGAGTGATACATTTATATATCAAATTAGTAAATTTATAAACTAATTTAGTATACAGTCAAACGGTAAAAATAATTACAAATAAATGTGTTAAAATTAATTTATAACTTTTTTATCTCTTGATTTTATACTGAATTATTAAAAAATTATAAATTTTGCAGAAAAATAATTAATTCGTAAAGTAGATTAATTTCAACTGTTTAAATTATAAACATTTCCAGTTCGAAGTGATTTTTAAATTTTAGCGGATTAGAAGCGTTGATAAACTGAAAAACACCCTAATTGGTACACTTGATTTTCAGCTTGTAGCCTTGTTGTGGAGTAAAAGTAACCTGTTGTGATTTGGCAGCATTTGTTTGTACTAGTTAAGTGTCCGTGCGTTGCAACGGAAATTGAAATATTGTTTTAATCATTTTTTTTTTCAAGGTTCTAAATAGCGCGCTATAGCATTTTCAGACCATAAAAGTTATGACGCTATTGGTGCTATAGCGCGCTATTGTGCGCTATTTTGCTCTATTTCGCGCTATAGCGGCGCTATTTGGGCATAGCGCTATTTTTTCAACCGTTCCGCTGTGAAGCGATAAATGCTATTTAAACCTTTGTTTTTTTTTTAGATGTAATTAATTTTTATTTAATTTTTTCATCATATATTAGTCAATAATGACATCAAACAATAGCCTTAGAATTTTTTGAAGATAATTAATTGTTAATAACTCCGAACTAAAATATCAAATCTTTCTACTATGGCACTGATCAAGTATTATATGACATATTTTTAATAAGAGTAACAATTGTTGGTCCCTAAGACACCTAGAGGGGGTGAATACAGAGCCTTTTAAAGTTTAAAGCTAATTTATTATAACTATTGTGTGTACGTTGTTCTTGGCGGAAACTCGAATAACGTTAAATTAAGCAACTGTGCGTAAAGTAAATAGAAGAGTTAAGAGACACTTTACACAAGAGTTGTTTATGGAGTTCGGCACTAACGCCTACGTCTCCGGGGCTTCGCGACCTTCGAGATGACGCGTCTTTCTTTACCCAATGAGAAAGGAGTACAAGGTGGAACCTGTGAGCTCTTACAAACCTTGGGAAGTCACACGGCCCGAGCACGAAAATGGATCATGAGCACTAAAGGCTCAAGTGTTGTTGAGTATTTTAGATATAGGAATTTCGTACTCTTTTTGCCTTTAATATTTATAAACCTTTGTACTCAATAAATAGGTTAGTTGCAAGCGCACAACATATCGATTGTAGTATTTAGGTGTCGATCCGCAGGGGATAGGGAAATACCAATTTTTAATAAAGAAAACTATTTCTAAAACAAAACAATAAAAGTAAAAGGGGGGTTTTGTGTAATTTCGTTTTTGAAGGAAAATTAAAGTAAATTAAAAGTTCGTAAAAAGCAATAAAAGTCGGGTGAAAATCAAGTTTGAGAAGTCTAGGGGTATTCGGTCCACAATCCCTTGCTAATTCTATCTACTCGGTTTGTTTAAATTCATGTTTGATTATGACGAGGTTTCTAACCTATGTTAGCCTTTGGAACAAATATTAATACAAATACTTTGGGTGGATGGATTAATGTTCCTCAAATTCTAGGGCTGTCACTAACCTAGAGGGATATTTAAGTCACATGCTTCAAAGTATATATCGATATTTGTTATAATGTGTCCTAATTAGGTTTTGACTTCACAATTAAGTCCTTCACCAAACCATAACCTTAATTTCTGTAGTTCCGGGTTGAATATCAAAGTACGGTCGCTTCTAATCCAAATCCTAAGGTATTTGCAATCACAATTTGTACTATCCTATATGATCCTAATCTACTTTTAATCAAAAAGACTTAAGCGAGATAACTACAATTCAAGCACAACAATTTGTACTATCCTATATGATCCTAATCTACTTTGGGTCTAAAAGATCAAAGCGGGATAACTACAATTCAAGCACAAATCATGGAACATCACAAATAATAAATCACAGAAATTAACATCAAATCAAACAATCATAATAAAAACTAAACTCCGAGTAAAATAGAATTAAACAAGTTCATGCTACATGACCTAAACCCTTAGAGAGAAACTAGCCTCTCATGGAGATGCAAGTATTCATCATGAATTCAAGTACAAAATAAGTAAAGACAAAGAGAAACTAACTAGAGAAATAGAATACACCCTTCTCTAATCAAAAACCTTAGTCTTCCTTGCGATTGCTGTGAGAATTCGCCTTCCTTCTTCTTGATTTGCTCCTGTGGTTGATGCTCTATCTCGTGAATTTCTCTCTTCGAATCATGATCATTTTGGAGAAGAAATTCCCTTTCTTTTATAATGGATCTGGAGCATATGGACGTGGGGAATCATTCTAAATCTGTCCTAACGTGTTCCCCACGTTTCCACCTTCTATTTCCCACCTTTGGGTCGTGGTCTGAAGTGCCGAAAATAGGAAATCCTCCGAAATAGCAGTTTTTAGGCTGAATGCGGCCCAAGTGCGTCCGCACGCGTTTTAGTTTATGTTCTGATTTCCTCTCCAAGTGCTGAGTGCGTCCACACTGCTTCCCAGTGCGTCCGCATTCCTCTCGGACTTTTCTGTTCTTCCTTGGATCAGAAATCTGGATTTATCTAAGTAGAAAATGCTGGTCAGGTGTGAGTTAGTGCGTCCGCACTTTGCTTCTCTGCTGCTGGATTTCTTCTGGAAAATTTGGCTAAGTAGGAAGTGCGTCCGCACCAACTTTTAGTGCGTCCGCACTCCTCTCGGACATTTCCTCTGGAGCATGGTTTTTCTTCCAAGTGTCGAGTGCGGCCGCACTCTGGGGCAGTGCGTCCGCACTTAGGTTCTTTTTCTTGTTTTCCTGCGAATTTCACACAGACAAATGCAGTAACTTGATTCTAGGGGTATTTAATCCTATATTATACTAAAATACATGATATTTGGTGCTATTATGTGATGAAAACCAGATCGAACATATATATAAATTAAACCTATCAAGTGTATGAATCAAACAAGATGATCACTCTACTTCTTACAAGATATAGAATATGGTTGAGTATGCTTGAGATTGGAGTATGAATATTGAAGTTGTGTGCACAAACAACAATGACCTTTTCTAAATCTGAAAGAAATTCGAAATATTGCAATTGTGGGCAGTTAGAGTGATGATCCAAACCTAATTTTGCTTCTATTTATAGATAAATGTGCAAAATTAGGTATTTGGTCTTAACCGTTGCAACGGTAGATTAATTGTTATAACGATTGCCACCAAAGTATAGGTTTGGCTACATGCGTAACCCTAACGGTTGTCAACAATGGTTGCTCTCTGGAAATTCTAAGTAACCGTTGCAATGGTTGTCACAACAGAATAAATCGATTTGGCTGTGTTTGAATTATTCCGTTGCAACGGTTAATGTGAATTACCACAATCTCAAGCATATTTAACTAATTTTACGGATTTCTAAACCTAATCTCGAGATGATGCTTCTAGCTCCAATGCTTGATTCTTCATAACTCATTCTTGATTAATTATTGCAATTCATCATGTATCATTGATGTGTACTTTAGCATTTTATATTGTCATGAACCTGCACAATATCTCAAGACACGAAACTGTAAAATTCAATGAATATATGTTTCCAAATATAGTCAAACAGACAAGTAGATTATGACACAATCCAACAACAATTGCCTCTTCTCCTCCAAAATTACTAATGACATGAATAAAAATTATCATGTAATTAAGCACAAATTTTATGTAGCATATATGAAATATATATCTTGTGAAAAAATTACTTAAATGCATGAAAAATGGCTTACGAATCAAGGCATTTGATTCTTGACCAAAATAATTTAATTAATTTAAAATTATTTA
The DNA here is from genome assembly GCA_028015225.1 of Carex myosuroides. NCBI lineage: Eukaryota > Viridiplantae > Streptophyta > Magnoliopsida > Poales > Cyperaceae > Carex > Carex myosuroides. The sequence continues at coordinate 5,720,941 of CM051471.1, forward strand.
CATACTCTGCTAGTAATTAGAGAACACATCAAATTTATTTTTATAAGCAAAAATTAATTAATAGTTCAAAAATAACTACAAATATATTTTTCAATATAATTATAATTTTAAATCAAAATTTTATTGAGTTTAAAATTCATTTCATCTGAGGAAGCCAAATAATAGAAAAGAAAAGAAAAAATAAAATGAAATGAAAAATCAGAAAATTTTGACAGGCAGGTTAGTGTGGCAGGGCTTCATTTAAACAAGCGAAATTCCATTTCTTGATTGAACTCTCGGCCCACAAACACCCGTGTTCACTCTTGTGCGCGGCTCACGAACACTCGGTTTAGACAAGTGAACGAGCATAACACAGCTGACCGCTTCCCTCCTGTGTCTCATTACACTGCTCCAATTAACTCTACGTTGGTTTTATGGTATTATGATTTCAAACAAATCTGAAGAAATTAAAGAAGTGCATCAATAACCAAAAAGAGAAGACCGATCGATAAGGTATACATGTGCATATGATTTTCCTAAGATACAAACAAGCATGATCATTTTTCGCAAGGAAGAAAAGGTTAAAGAATCTGATCATGTGAGAAAAACATGTAATTAATTAAGGTGAAACAGGTCCATCTATTAATTCTTTGTTCGGCAGAAAATATAGATGTAATGGTGGTGCTCCAGATTAAGCACGATATATCATGATTTTCATACTGATCTTAACAGAGAATCGTCATCACATAGCATATGTATTTGCTTTGTGAATTATGGCTGATCTTGAGCCGTTGATTAAGAATTTGACAGTCTCTGTATTGATAATTTTGAAAACAAATTAAAAGCATCAGAAGGCGGAAAATATCAATGAAGATTTAGAGAAATCAAATCACAAAGTAGGGAATGTCATTTGTTGGTGGTATACAATTAATTAAGAGAAATTCTATAGTTTCTTTTATTTGTTTAATTTTTCACATTTCATACAAAATTTTAGCAAAATAATTAATATATATATCTGGGGAAGAAAAGAATGATGCCATGTCTTACCATGCACATGTAGAATATTAAAAGACTTAACTGATATCAACTTAATTTGTGCAAAAGGCATCAGTAAAAATTGTATATCAAAAGGGTGGGTTTTATTGCAAATTAAATCATGGTGGTTGTTAATTATATTGGCATGTGCTGCAGAAGATCGTGCCCTGGATCTGATGCAACAGGACTGGTCAATTTGGGTAACTTCGGACCTGTATCAGAAATATATCAAGGAAAGGAAAAGAAAAGATTGTCTAGGATTAGGCAATAATCTGGTGGTAATTAGGCAAGTGGCCTAGAGATGAGCTGTTGCTCTATTCCGTTGTTTCCTTGAATAGAAATGAAATCAGGAAAGATATCTTGTAGGAGGATTATATTATTTTCTATTTAATCTCAATGTCTCATGTAATGAAAAGTACACAAAATTGTAACACTATTCTTGAATAATAAAGAAGAAAGAGAGGGTCTGAGTTTGAGGATGTAGATACTAAACTGGAACCGAACCTCGTTAAATCCTTGTGTTATTGGCTTGATTTCTGTGATTGTTATTAATTTAAGATGGTATCAGAGCTCAGTTCGTTCCTCTTCAACCTAGCAAGTATTTGAAGGTTGGCAACTGCTCTTGTGATATGTTGCACAGCGTTGAGCAGCATCCTGACTTGTTCTTTTCAACAAAAACCTGGTGACAACTCCAATCCTAAGTAGGGCCAAACACCATGTCGACAGATCAATCAAATGTAGAATCCATTGATACAGCAACCCTCCTGAAACAGCTAACTCAAATAGTAACCATGCAACAAACTCAAATGACCCAACTCATGTCTTTTCAATCATCCCACCAAACAGCCCCTCCTGCTCCATCCATTGTGACAACAGAAGGTCCTTCATCACCAATTTCGGTAAAATTGAATGGCTCTAACTACTCCATTTGGTCTCAGGTGGTGAAGGTATATTTGAAAGGACGTGACAAGACGAGGCATATTACCGGTGATCCTTCTCCGCCATCACCTTCTGATCCGACATACCAGAAGTGGGGTATTGATGACTCGGTGGTTAAAGGTTGGTTACTTAACTCACTTGAGGCAAAACTTATGGTTAATTACATCCATTATGAAACTGCTTTGGAGATGTGGAATGCTCTTGCAACCACATTTTATGATGGTAATGAAGAAGCCTTTGTATTTGACCTAAATAGAAAAGTGACTCGACTTAAGCAGTCGGGTAAGCCAGTAGAAGATTACTATAATGCTTTGCAAGGTTTGTGGCGTGAAATTGACTTTCGACGTCCTAATTCCATGACTAGTGCTGGGGATATCGAAAGGTTCAATTCATACATTGAGAAAACTAGGGTCTATACATTTTTAGATGGTCTTGATGACCGTCTTGACAACATAAGGGCAAGTGTGTTACAAATGTCGCCATTCCCCACTGTTGAGCAAGCGTATGGGTTAATCAGAAGAGAGGCACTTCGACAAAGCGTTATGCTAAAATGAGAAGAAGATATGGTTCAAAACTCTATGGCAATGGCTACAAGAAGTTACAAGCCGTATGAGGGTAACTCAAATTTGAATAAGAACTACACCAGTCAGGAAAGGTCAAGGCTAAAGTGTTCAAATTGTGGCAAAACAGGGCACGTTAGAGAAAAGTACTTTGATGTGATTGGGTATCCTGACTGGTATAAAGGAAGCAAAGGGAGACAACAGGGTGAGAAAGGAAAGAACCAAGGCTTTGCTGCAGCCACTAGAGAAGGTGGGACAAGTCAACATGATGTGCAAGGTACGGGTAAGACAGGACATGCTGACCCGAATCTGATCCACAAGACCCCAGCTGACAGATCCAACCAACAGAGCAGCTCAAGTCAAACTATAGGTATTGCGTCACATGTTGAAGGAAAAGGTAACAAAAATGATGAAGGTATGTTATATCTAAATCAAATTAGCTTGGATGGATGGGTAATAGATTCAGGTGCCACTGATCACATGACTTTTTTCTGAAAAAGATTTAAGTGAATTTAAAAACCCCCGAACTGACCAGATTTTAAATGCAAATGGGATCGGATATCCAGTAGAAGGGGCTGGGAATGTAAAGGTTACTCAATCTTTAGTACTAAATAATACACTTCTTGTACCTTCTTTGAAGACCCGATTAGTATCTGTTGGGCAAATCACCGAAGATTTAAACTGCATGGTTATCATGTTCCCCGATTTTTGTATTTTTCAGGATATCCTCACGAAGGAGATCATTGGGCGTGGTTCTAAAAAGGGTCGCTTGTATCACTTAGAAGACTTGAGAGTGGGAAGAACCAACTTGGCAAATGGGTGTTCAACCGAAAATAAAATTTGGACATGGCATAGGTGGTTAGGGCATCCTTCTTTTGGCTATATGAAAAGACTTTTACCTAATTTATTTTTTGGTTTAGATATATCTATGTTTAACTGTGAAACATACATCAAGGCTAAAAGCCATCGTGTATCCTATAATATTAGTCTGAATAAATGTGGAGAACCTTTTGACCTTATTCATTCTTATGTTTGGGGACCATCCCCGGTTGATTCTGTATATGGGTACAGGTGGTTTGTGTTATTCATTGATGATTGCACTCGTATGACGTGGGTATATCTGTTGAAAAGAAAAGAGGAGGTAGCAGAAGTATTTAAGACTTTTTATAAAATGGTTCAAACTCAGTTTGGGAAAATAATCAAGTTCTTTAGAAGTGATAATGAGGGTGAGTTTGTTAATAAAATTCTCAACAGTTTTTTCGTAGACAAAGGGATTACTCACGAAACCACGTGTGTTGGAACACCTCAACAAAATGGGGTAGCTGAAAGGAAAAATAGACATATCTTGGAAACTGCTAGGGCATTACTCTTTGAAAATCATGTGCCCCAAAAGTTCTGGGATTGTGCAGTAACCATGGCGGTATATGTAATTAACAGATTACCCTCAAAATCAAATGATTTTCAAACACCTCTAAAAAAACTTGCACAGTTTGTAACCATACCATCAGTTCTGAGCTTGCCACCAAAAATATTTGGATGTGTCGCATATGTCCATATACCAAAGAATCAGAGATCTAAAATTGAACCTTGTGCTGTTAAATGTGTATCGTTAGGACTTGGCAGGCACCAAAAAGGGTACAAGTGCTATGATCCAGTGACAAAAAGGTGGTATGTTACAATGGATGTGACCTTTCTGGAAAGTGAATCATTTTTTCAAACTACCAAATATCCCTCTCAGGGGGAGAATGCAGATGAGAGAGATTTTTGGTATCAACCGAACACAGTCCGGTCAGTGAGGAGCATGGCCCAGTTCGGGTCAGTGAGGCGCATGGCCCAGTTCGGGTCAGTGAGGCGCATGGCCCAGTTCGGGTCAGTGAAGAACAGTCTGCATTAGCTGATCCAACTCGGGTCAGAGAAGAAGTCGACACTACCTGGACTGAGATAAATGAAGGAGACATCGAAGATGTGATACAAGAAGACCAAGAACCACAGATCCAACAATCTCCTGAGGATATTTCAGAGGTAAGTACTTCTCACTCTAGATATATTCTACCTCATAGACAGAACCGTGGAAAGCCCCCCAAATGGTATGTTCCCGAAGATGGAACTAGTAAAGAACCTGATTACCCAATTGCAAATTATGTGACCACGAAAAAATTACCAGAACAATTGAAGCACTTTTGTGACAAGATGCTTACCTTACCAATACCAGAAAATGTGAATGAAGCTCTTAAAGACCAAAAATGGAGCTTTTTGCAACGGCAGAAAATCGCCTTTTCCATGGGCGTACCGATGGAATAAGTCCTGAAATCGTCATTTCCATGCGCTACCGTTGGAAATACTCCCGTTGCAACAGCCCTAGATGGAAATACTCTTTTATGAGTATTTCCATGCGCTTACAGTTGGAAAAAGAGCGCATGGAAATACTTTCACACTCGGACACTGTCAGGAGTATTTCCAAGGGGAGCTAACGCGGGGCCCACCTGTTTATTTCCAAGGGCAATGTCTGTGGGACCCTCTAGAGCATTTCCAAGGGCAGCTAACGCGGGGCCCACCTATTTATTTCCAACGGCAACGTCTGTGGGACCCTCCGGAGCATTTCCAAGGGCAGAGTACGTGGGACCCCACCCAGTATTTCCAAGGCAAGGGAACGTGGGGCCCACATGCTTATTTCCAAGGGCAGTATACGTGGGACCCACCCCAGTATTTCCAAGGCAAGCAATAGTGGGGCCTACATGTTTATTTCCAAGAGTACATTATTTTTAATTCTGTTGTTGTATGTGGGTCCACCAGATTTATTTGCATGGGAACATTAATTTTAATTCTCCCAAGAAATACCATGGAAATACAAACTTGGAAGGAAAAGTATCTGTATGCCCTCATCCTACAATCCTCCCTTACTAATTAGGTACTCCCATACATTCCCCATCCTACAATCCTCCCTGTACCAATTCGGTACTCCCATACATTCCCCATTAAACATTAACCAGATAAACATAAAAACATCAATAATAGACAGAAAAAACATTCATAAATAGATTGATAACATTTTTTTCTTTCTTTTTTCTTTTCTTTTCTGTTTTTATTTTTATTTTTTTGTGAGAAGGGGTGGGAGGTAGAGTGTATGTCAGGTTGTATTAAAAAGGGTTTTTGGTACAAAAATAAAGTATAAATGAAATTCATTTGATACAAGTAATTTGATAGAAATCCATGGATGCAGACATACTGTACTCCGGTAGCTTAACTAGTTTAGAAAGCCAACCCAGATAAAGAAAATAAAGTAACTGCATGTATGATGTGAATTATATTATTATTTATTTCATAATTGAACGAATGATTAAATAGCACCTTAGCAAAATTAATGCATGCTGATTCATCAAGGACTGGTGAGGGTACAAATTTTGATGACAAATTAAATAGCACCCCAATAAAAGGTGAAATGCATGAAAATACTAGTCCAAGGAAGGAGAAAGGGAGCATTTGTTTCCATTAAAGGAATCCTTACTTGTATGATTGCTGTCTTTCTCCCTGCTTTAATTGATTCACTGGACCAGTCCAAATATTACTGTTTTGTTTAGGAAAACAGGAATTTTTAAAATTAAAAACTGCTTCATGAGGAGTGATCAGTTCTAGAAAATCAATATAATCAAAAAAATATTTTTTGTTCTGCTGACATAAAAAACTGCTTCATGTTCCTATGTACCAGCAGCTGAAAAGGGTATTAAAAGGGTGTTATTTAACAAGTTATTACTTTATTCTAGTGTATAGACCAAGATGCTTCAATGCCCGAGCCGGCATCTAATGAAGTGGCGAAATCCATGCATCGTAAGGCGCTTATTCCAAGTAAATTGTTAGCGAAGGTGGGACCCGAGTTCAGAGGCATACATGAGAGGGTGATGAGAGAACCGCACGATAAAACAGAGTTCATCTTGGAAATTAAGGAGGGTGTGTTACTTCCTCAGTTGACGCTAATCAACATAGGTTTTAATGACTTGACGGATCTAGCGAAGCAAGACATGCTTGATGTTTCAATAATATCCATCTGGGTTATGTAAGTTTGTTTAACTTTATACGCATCGTGATTAATTTCAAAATTAACTCATTTCAACATTTATGTAATTTCAAGATTTCTAGATATATGTTTAATTAATTGGGTCCAAATAAGATGTGTGCTGAAAATTCTAAAATTTTAGACCCGATTTCAGAGCCTAAAATTTTAATAATTTTTTGCCGGTTCATGTTCCTATGTACCAGATCTTGGTGCCTTGTTGGCGCTGAAAATTTTAATAATTTTAATAATTTTATAATGTGTGCTGAAAATTCTAATAATTTTAGACCCGAGTTCAGAGCCTTGTTTTTCCTTTGTGTACCAGTACCATACTGGTACTGGTCTCTTGGTGTGTGCTGGTTGTGATGTTGTGATGGTGTGTGCTAGCTAGAATCTTACGGATATATATTGTATTTCACAAATCTAGCTATTTTTAATAACACACACACACACACATAGTCATGAAAATTCATTCATATGCAAAAATATGGAAATGTGCAGGTATAATTAATTGTCCAGCAAGGGAACAATCAAGGAAATTCATATACAAAATTTAATTACATTAATTAGCTTCAGTTCTATGAAATTATGAAAAAAGTATCTCATATATATATAGAGAGACACACACACACTTGATACTTGTATGCATGAAAAAGAAGTACGTGATAAATTAATATAGTGAAAAGGTAGCTTTCAGTTGGCTTCCTATATATTATAGTTGTGTAATAGTATGTTGTTTACCAACATTTACGTAATGTTTTCCAGATATTTAAAGAGCCTTGTTGCCGATCTAGGTCGCGAGGCTGACGTTGGTTTTTTGGACTCTAGTAGAATATCTTCATCACTTTTTAATTCTGCTGAAAAGGAGGCCGCTTCAAGCTACTTGCTCGAGTCATTGAATAAGATGCAGGATAAGAAATTTATCCTTGGACCATACTTTCAGAGGTTAATTGTTGTTTTTATTTGAGTAATTTATATATTTTTAACGATATATGTAAATTGATTCTTACCATGTATGATTGTAGTAAACACTGGGCGCTTTTTGTTTTTGTCATGCGTGATAATATGGTCTATGTTATTGATTCTCTAGCGCTAAAGGAACCAAGTTACGATATCACGTTGCCATTTAAAGAGTGAGCAATACTATTTGTTGGTAATTACTAATTTCATTTACTTACAATCAACGTATTATTCATTGGTAATTACTAATTAATTCGACATTTAATAAATTTCAGCATTTTTAAATCTTATGTGGAGGCCGGAGGAGTGCACAAGGAGGGATCAACGGAATGTGCGTGGAAATACATCAAGGTGTGAACTTGTACACTTGAGTTTTAATTAGATACTTCATTTTTCCAAATTCTTTTACAACACTAATTGAATAGTTCTCTTCATATAGTCAAATATTAACTAGTTAGCATTAGTATATTTGGAGTTTTCGTTGGGCCTAGCCTGCTATTTTAGTTGACTAGTGTTCATTATTTTTTTTTAATGAAAGGCCGAAGAGCCCAATGTTTATTAATTAGTGCCTAGTTCTTACATAAACTAACAGTAACCTTTACTATAAAAACCTAAGATAAAACCCCATGCTAAACCCTCCTAGAGATATCCAAAATGCCTCAATCACATACACCCGCATTCCTAACTAGCTACTGAACAGCAGCGACTGCAACCATTGCTATCTGTAGTCGAAAAAGTTTCAACTCACATATACACAACAACAAAGTAGGCACTTATCGCGAGGGTACTCCGTCGCGAAAAGTACCGTCGTGAAAAGAAAAAGCACAGTTATGATGGTATTCCGTCGCGAAAAGTCACTTTTTACCCTCACAAAAAGTCACTTATTCTTGTTGTGATACCTCATCAACATGAATATCTCTAAACAGAAAATCCTACCCAACTCCCAACAAAAACTGGTACCAGTATAAAATCTACCAGATACCAGTATCTCCACATACTGAGCAACAGTCAACTTTTAGTTCCTTGGATTTAAAACAAAAATATGTACCCAAAAAACTGATAATTTAAAACAAAAATCTGTACCCAAAAAATTTATTCCAATTTTGCCCTCTTCATTGACCATCTGAGTACCAGCCTTCTCCTTAACCTATAGTTCCTTGGATTTATCTTTTAAAACCCATTTATGGATTCTGGGTTGTGATGTGATTAGGATGGAGATTTATTTAGAAAAAAAAAATAATAGTTCAAGTTCAATGAAAAACACAATACAAAACTAAAAGAATAAATGCATGCACTGCTAGAAAGAAAAAGAAAAACTAGTTCTCTAAAGAAAGCACTACTGAAGAACACAACACAAATGGCAACACCAGATAGAAGTTCAGAAAACCAAACAAAGAGAAAAGCCGGGGCAGAATCAGTGGTCGCTGTCCGGGAAGGGTGACAGCAAGGAAGAGGGAATTGATGTGACGAATCCTGTATATTTCCTTCCTTGGTAAAAAAGCCTCCCCCTCTATGCTCCCCTCCCCTCTTTCCAACTCCGTATAAACACCTCCCTTCATTTATCTCCACTAAACCCTAGCTACACTGCTTCCTACTATATATACTCCTCTCCTCTGTACGTAGCCCACTCTATTGTCTGATTGTCTCCCCATCCATCCATCTACTCTCTCTCTCTCTCTTCTCGTTTAATTTAATTTTCTATTAATTTTTTAGGTGTATGAAAACCGTACTACTTTAGAACAAGACAATTAATTAGCAAAACCATGCATGATGTAAATCACTGTTCTAGTTGGCTCCATATATGCCATGTGACAGATAAGAATCATGAGATCTTGATAATAATCAATCTTTGTTAACTTGCAAGTGCCATGAACCATATATATACCCTCATATGACCCACAAAAGCTGCCTACAATTGTCCTTTCATAAATCGTTAAGCACTAACCACATCTTTATGTGGTTGCTATATGATTTGCAAGAAAGATGCCAGAAAGTAAGTCCTTTTTTTATCAGGAAAGCTATATGAAAAAGTCCGGATTCTTTGTTCTAAATTTACTGATATAACTTTTGTTATGGGTCTCAGTTTTAATTAGTTATTATTTATAGAAGACTGCTTTGAACTTGAACTATTATTTAGAAAAAAAAGAATAGCCAATTGGGCACGAATTTTAACAGTAATTCTTATTGGTTTTAATTATTGATTTTACTTAAATGGAACATTTCAGAGCCCTAGGCAACAAGGCAATAAGGTGTGTGGATTTTACGTCATGAAACACATGCAAGATCTAGTCACTACGCAATTTGACGTTTTTCCGAATGTATGTATTTTATAATTGAACTTGATTCATTTTTCATATAGCTTGAATAAAATTAACTTCTCAATTTGTATTCATGCAGTGTGATTTTCCAACCGAAAAATATATGCCGACGCAACTTCATGCAATAACACGACAATGGTCTGCATTTTTTTTGGAAAATTTCTAAACTATTATAAAAGAAATGCAATATTGTTATGTTCATATGCATATTTTGTTTGTGTTATGTATATTTTGTTAGTGTATTTTTTTGTGAATGAAACATGAGTTATGTTGTTTAAAGCAAATTGTGATGTCTTTTGTTTGTGTTTTGTTTGTGTTGCTCATTATTTGCATGATCTTAATTAATATTAATGAATGCCGAATAGAAATATAGTGCTAGCAAAAATATGGAGGCTAGCCCCGATACAAACAGAACCATGCCAAAATTTTGTGCCAACAACGACGGTTTTTAGCATCGATACTGACTGTTTTTAGAACTAATATTAACTATTTTTCAGAACTAAATCAACTGTTTTTTATAGAAAACAGTCAGTGTAGATGTCCAACACCGACTGTTTTTAATTAAAAAAAGTCGGTATAGGGGGTCAACACCGACGGTTTTTAATAAAAAACAGTCGGTGTAGAGAGTTAACACCGACGGTTTTATATAAAAAAACAGTCGGTGTAGGTGGGTAACACCGACTGTTTTATATACAAAACAGTCGGTGTAGGTGGACAATACTGACGGTTTCTATAAAAAACAGTCGGTGTAGATGGGAAACAACGACTGTTTTTTATAGATAACCGTCGGTGTAGGTGGGTAACACGGACTGTTATTGTAACAGTCAGTGTTAGCTGTCTATACTGACTGTTGTTTACCCATCAGTAAAGCTTTATCTATACCGGCGGCGCCATCACTGACGCCTCAATAACAGTCGGTATAGGGATTTTTTAACAGTCGATAAAAGGGTTTTTTGTACTAGTGAATCACTCAAGAATCTTTCATCCTGTGTCTGATCACTCAAAAGAGAGCAATGTTTCTTTTAATATTTATAAACTCGGAAATATTATCGGTCCGGACTGCAAGCGCACAATCCTATCGAGTAGTATATACGAGGTCGATCCACAGGGAATATTGGTTCAATGCTTTGAGCGATCGAATCGCAATCTTTTGAAACGCTAGACGAAATCTAAAAATTGAGAGATGTTGTTGTGATCAATGTAAATTAGGAAACAATTAAAATTAATTCAAATAAAGATAGAGATGATGATTCCTAGGATTTCGGCACACCATTGCTACTCAATCCGTCTTGACAATATATTCCTGTTGCGTCTGATTTCCTGTTGTTATTTTATGAAAGATAACCACATAGGTCACTGCAATTTATGTTACGCAAGAATGACAGATCTTTCATCGAGATTCTACATAGGACACTGCGAGTTTCCTTACGCAAATGACTGATCTCTAAAAACCCCAAATTACTACACATATCACTGCGATTTTCCTTACCCAAGTGATAGAATTTGGTACGCGTTTTGTTGGTCTGGTTTATGGTTTCCCCGCTAAGATTTTCTTCACATAAACCTAATAAATCTCAACGAGGCTAATTCATACAAATAGTTTCTCTTACCATTAAAGTACTGTCACTACCCTAACAGACTCAAACTGGATCATTGAAGTTAGATGAAGAGATAATAAATCACAAAAACATTTTGATACAACAACAAGAAACCATAATCAACAGAAATATATATATCAAAATATCAAGAGTAACAAGGTTTACTGCCTAGACCTAAGAAAAGAAACTTAGCTGCGGAACGTCATTGTTACAAGCACTCCTCTCTTCTCTCTTTAATCAAATCTAACCCTAATTACAAAGATAACTATTCCTTCTGCCCAGGGGCTTTATATAGGAGTGGAGGGACGTCTGGAGGTTGAGTGGAGGCTAAAAAACTGATCTGGAAACAGCTGTCGGCAGTTATTTCCCAAGAGACGCCTTCGGATATGGACCATATCAGTTGATACGATCCGTATTTGGACCTCGACGGTTAGGGTTTAATGCTTCCAGCGCTATCTTCTGGTCTGTGCTAGGCTTGGTCCGTATTGGGCAATACGGACCGTAACAGAGACTTAGTCGATAAGCATCGCTAATCCGATTGACCCGATTCTAGCTCCATTTGGTGTAAAATAGTCCCAAAACCTGTTTTCTGCAATAAAACATAAAGAAGGGTGATAGTAGCCTTTTTCTCTAATTAATTAAACATAAGTGTGAGAAAATATGTAAAAACTAGGCCAAAACCCTACGTAAATCATCGTTATTTTGACTCTGATCACGCCTCCCAACTTGAATTGTTACTTGTCCTCAAGAAACGACATCCCAGCTGGTCAAAGATTAAATTAGAACTCAAGCAATCTCAAGGACTTGCTTAAAAATTAAATTAGAACTCGGGTTTGGTACAATGGACATGACAATAAAAATTTAGAACTCTAAAATATTCATGATCTCTCCCTTGAACAATTTATTCACCCCATGATTGACCTCATTATGCTTACCCTAGAAAAATTATTATCGAACAATCTAATTCACAAATATCCTTAAAATTGAGAGTATTAATTTCCCCTTCGATTATAAATGGATCCCTTCCAATCAATAGGAATTCTAATGATATAAATTTTGGTTTTCCTTCCAAATTGATTGGAGCAAAGTATGACAACTAAGTGTGTTCGTACTTGTGACTATTTTTGAAAAATTAAATATGTACAAAAAATTTAAAATTTGGGAGGTTTTCTCGAGCCTATTGGTAACCAGTCTTGCGTAGGCACCCGTACTCTTTTTATCCTCCATCTTTTTATTCTATATTTTTTCTTCTTCTATATTTTTCTAATTTTTTTTTCTCATTTCTGATTTTCTTTTGTATTTTTCTTTTTTTCTGAAAAATAAAATATTTTTGTGTCACAAGTACCATGATTACACACAATTCCAAGTATTCATTCATACGGGGAATTATTGCATAGTTTCGCTAGGGGTCTATCTATAATAAATGGGTATTCTAAAACACTATCAAACTTAAAGACTTTGCAAAAATAAATTACTCAACAATAAAAATTCTATGGTTTACGATTTTTGGTCAACACTCATGGTTAGCAATTTATTGTTCACTTTGAGATCACTAATAATTTTAAAAATTCCAAATTTTTGGTATCATGGCCAGTTGTCTAAACCCTAGCCTAATTCAATTCAAAACAATTCCTATTTAATTAACCTACTCCTAAAAAAATAAAAATGCAAGCTAGCTAAAAAGCTCAATTTAATTATTCTAGGATTTTCGGTAAAGCCTCCATCCCTAGTCAAAAATTGAGTAAAACTACTAGCACCTAAGAAATTAAAATGCGAAAAATTTAAAGATACATGGTCAATTTACCTTCCTACCCCCCGAATAAAATTGAGTATTGTCCTCAATGCTCGAGAGATAAAAATAAAGAAAGTAATAAAGTAAAAAGACCGAGGGAAAGATACAACTCACTACACCTCAATTCTGAGGTGGTGGAGGTGGTGGTGGACGTTGGATCTCCTCGTAGAATGATGAGTCGAAAAGTCCGTAGAGCGGTGGCTGGTATTGGAGTCCGGAGTCGAGGGCGAACTGGTAGTACTGTTGATTGAGGTAGCGCGCTTGCTGGATCGCGTGCCTACCCCCGTCAACACTTATCCGGATCTCCTCCATGCTGTTGCGGACTTGATCGATCTTTTGGTGAAGTGAGGAGAGATTTTGCTTAATTCGCGGGCTGCTCTCTCACGAGCGTGTGGCGAGATCTTAAAAATTCAGGTTCATCCATTGCATAGCTTAGATGAACTGATCAAATTCACTTATAGGGGCATCGGATGGTGCAGAGAGGAAGATAGCAGCGGCGGTTCTAAGGAGAGGCAGTGATGAGTGCGGTGGTGATGGTGATCGGTGGCAAGGAGGTGGGCTCGGTCTCGGCAACAAAGGAAGAGGGAGGAAGAGGAGAGATAGAGTGAGAGAGAATAGAGGAGAGAGAGAGAGAGAGAGAGAGAGATTTAGGAGTTCAAACCAAAGGATTTAACAGTTATGAGATGTGAATCTCGCGGGTTTTCAAATGTCTCTTCGTTAATGGGTTCGCATCTTCTAATTAGCCTTCATTCGGACCGTATTGGGTGATACGGTCCGTATCCGATTTGTTATGCATAATACCAATAACTGCCTTCAGTCTTAACTTCTTTGAATACGGACTGTATTGGGAAATACGGGCCGTATTCTCTACTCTCTTCTTACTCTCCTTCTTTCACCCCGTATCTACTGATATGATCTATATTGATTGATACGGACCGTACCATAGGGTATTTTCCTGTCTTTCGTGGTGTCATTGATCGAGTCCTTCCTCTGATATGTTCACCTAATCATAGGAAAAAGGTGGATATGAGTTGTTTCCCTGTTAAGGTCCTAAATAAACTAGAAATAAATATTTTGAAAAATATAAAAATGGCCTTGGGTTGTCTCCCAAGAAGCGCTTGTTTAAAGTCATTAGCTCGACCCATTGTTTCATTGAGATTCCAGATGAACCACGAACTGTTTTATCTTCACCTTCCGATCATGGTCCGCATCGTAGTTCTCCCAAGAACTTTTTAGTGTGATAATGTTGAGAACTGTTGGAAGAGGATTTGATTCTATGATTGGAACTTTGGTTTCTTCCGGTTTGATAGAAATTGAAGTCAACAGAGGATCAGAAAGCTTGTTTTCATGCGGTTGTGTGTGCCAACTCTTTTCTAATTCTTGCGTTTCCCCCATTGTCTCATCTTCGAGTAGGATGCGATACATGGGGACGGTTGGGCTAAGGCCTTTGATGTCGTCTATTTTGTTGCCAATAGCCTTTCGGTGCATCTTGAGTATGTTGACGAGCTTGTTGGATTGAACATTATCGAGCCGAGAACTGACAATCACCGGGTAGGTTTGGTTAGGTCCCAGGAATTCGTAACAGAGGTTGGATGGAAGAGGTTTGAGCTCGAGTTGTGGATGAGAGGTTGTCTTCTCTCTTTTCTTCACCTTGCTACTGACCGTGCTAGGCGACACGGACTGCAGAATTTTAGATTTGGGGGATTCTTCCTCTTCTTTTGTTATGACAGTGGCACAACTCGTACAAGTTTCAGCGTAAGCTTCATCAGGTTCAGCGGTGGTGTATTGCTCGAGTTGCCTTTCGTCATCTTCCCCTCTAAAAAGGTTGTCCAATTCCTCCATACCCATGGATTCTCCCAATTCATCATATGGATATTCTTCCTCTTCAAATTCATCCGTGATACTCAAATTGAAGACACGATCAATGTCGGAAGGGTATTTCAAAGCTCTGTTTATGTCGTAGACCGCCTTGTCTTTTCCGACATTCAGTGAAATTTTCCCATTCTTAACATCAATCATTGCTCCACATGTGGCGAGGAATGGCCTTCCAAGGATGATTGGAATGTGTTCATCTTCTTCCATGTCAACCACAACAAAATCTCCAAGTATCCAAAAGTCTCCAACTTTGATCGGTACATCCAGCAACACTCCTTCAGGATATCGAATTGATCGATCAGCCAGTTGCAGTGCAATTTGTGTCGGTGAAAGTTCTCCACATTCTAATTTGTCAAACACTGCCTTTGGCATTAGACTCACACTTGCTCCCAGATCACATAAAGCCCTCGTAAAATTTGTCATGCCAATTGTGCACGGTATCGAGAAGCTTCCCGGATCTTTCAACTTTTCTGGTAATTTGCTTTGCACGAGCGCACTACATTTCCGATTGAGTGAAATTGTTGAGAATTTTTGGAGTTTGTTGTGATTTGAAAGGATCTCCTTCGGAAACTTAGCATACGAGGGTATGCTTGCAATTGCCTCGGTGAAGGGGATAGTGACTTGTAGTTGCTTGAGCGATTCCATGAATCTCGCGAATTGTGGCTCCATCTTATGCTTGGCTGGCCTTGGAGGGAATGGCAGAGGTGGCTTGTAGGGTGGTGGTGAAATGTATTCAGGTTTGGTTTGTCGCTCGTCCCCACTTACGGTGTCATTCTGCTCCTCAATAAGGTATGCCTGCTGTTTGAATACGGGCGGCTCCGGTTGTTGTGGCTCATATTCTTCGGAATGTGATGGCTCTGCATGCATCTCATCGGAAGTTAGATCGGACATAGGAGGTCCCTTGTAAGCTGTGCCGCTCCTTAGTGTGATGTTCTTGCAACTCTCTTTAGGATTTTCTTCCGGTTGGCCCGGAAATTTGTCTTTTCCGCGTGTGATGCTTGAGAGTTCTTTTGCCATCTTGGAGATGTGACCCTCCAAGTCCTTGACATGGCTTACTAAGGTTTTGACCGTTTGCGTGATTGCGGCATTTGTCTCGTCTTGCTTCTCTAGGAATCTCTTCATTAGTGATGTGATATTAGGTTGCTGTGGTTGGTTGCACTGCCTCGGTTGATAGTTAGGTCTTTGATTGTTTGCGTATGAGAGATTTGGATAGTTTTGGTTGTTCGAATGGTGCGAATTATAGGCGGGCTGAGGTTGAAAGCTGTTGTCGATGGCGTTTACTTGCTCTATTTATTCCTCAGTTTCCGTCACGTTCGTACATTCGGTCATCTCATGCGCTCCTCCAAAATAGCCACATGCTGTTACGGCATTAACTGCTGCTACCGTTCGCTGCTTGGTCTGCTTGTTGAGTGCTAGTTGCAAAGCATCGATCTTTGCGCTTAGCATAGATATTTCATCTACTTTGTGTATGCCAGGTGCTGGAGTTGGCTTCTTGCGCTCAGGGATCCAGTAGTGTTGGTTGATTGCAATCTCTTCAATTAGGTTGTAAGCCTCGTCAGGTTCCTTGTTCATGATTGCTCCTCCTGCAGAAGCATCAATAAACAACCTATCGGTAGGGTTTAGACCACTATAAAAAGTTTGAACAATCAACCATCTTTCTAGACCATGGTGTGGACAACACCTTAACATATCCTTGTATCTATCTCATGCTAAAAATAAATCTGCTGTGATTCTCGAGGAATCACAGGACCCTGCGATCCAATCTCATCTGTTTATCTTTCTCGAGATGTGTGCATGAAAATTTACTTTTCTGAAACGTTTCTAAGATCTGCGAACGGAAAAGTTTAAACTGTTGATCTCGAAATTTCAGGAACCTGCGATCCCTGTCGGAATCGCAGCAGATTCAGACTCATCCCATGCTTCACACAATGATTCACCATCCCTTTGTTCAAAATTAGTAATTGTTTTTCTAAACCTTGAAGTTTTGGATGGTGGAAAATATTTTGCAATAAACACATTAAACAATTGGTCCCAAGTTTGAATGGAATTGGCCGGTAAGGAAAACAACCATGCTCTTGCTTTATCTTTTAATGAAAATTGAAATAACCTTAGCCTGATTGCTTCATCGGTAACTCCGTTGATCTTTATCGTCTCGCATATCCCTAGGAAAATTGACAAATGAAGATGTGGATCTTCATGTGGAAATCCTCCAAATTGCTGTTGCGAAACCATATTTACGAGAGCAGGTTTGATCTCAAAATTACGGTTTGTAACAGTTGGCGGGTTTATACTATAATTATGATCATTCGCGTGCGGTACGCAATAGTCTCGTAGAAGTTTGGGTCTTGCTGCATCGTGAACTCCATTATCACCATTGTGTCTTCCATTGTTAATCGGTTCGTTCAGTGGGATATTCATGTTGATCGAATCTGAGTCTTCTTCGCTTTCAGAATTACTTGATGAAGAACTATGATTGGTTCTTATCGGTGATGTGGAAGCGAATTGTCCTCTCCTACTAGCAATCATCTCGGATCTTCGTACGGATGATTCGGCCAGCGTGTAGTGTCCTAAAAAGAAAAGAAAATCTGAAAATTAAATTAAAACTGAAAATAAAAATAAAATAAAAATAAAAAAACGAAATTGAAAATAAAAGAAAAATAAAAATGCAGAAAATAAAACAAAATCTAGGCGTTTCTAATTAATTGGATTCAATGGTCAAAACAAGGACGTCTCGCGAGGCCTTGCACAATGAACCGTTATTCCCCGGCAACTGATCACTCAAAAGAGAGCAATGTTTCTTTTAATATTTATAAACTCGGAAATGCTATCGGTTCCGACTGCAAGCGCACAATCCTTATCGAGTAGTATATACGAGATCGATCTACAGGAAAATTGGTTCAGTGCATCGAGCGATCGAATCACAACCTTTCAAAAGGCTAGACGAAATCTGAAAATTGAGAGATGTTTGTTGATCAATGTAAATTAGGAAACAATTAAAAGTAATTAAAATAAAGATAGAGATGAGAATTCCTAGGGTTTCGGCACAACATTGCTACTCAACTCGCATTGACAATATATTCATGTTGCGTCTGATTTCCTGTTGTTGTTTTATGAAAGATAACCACATAGGTCACTGCGATTTATGTTACGCAAAAATGACAGATCTTTCATCGAGACTCTACATAGGACACTGCAATTTTCCTTACGCAAATGACTGGTCTCTAAACACCCCAAATTACTACACAGATCACTGCGATTTTCCTTACGCAAGTGATAGAATTTGGTACGCGTTTTGTTGGTCTGATTTATGGTTTCCCCGCTAAGGTTTTCTTCACATAAACCTAATAAATCTCAACGAGGCTAATTCATACAAATAGTTTCTCTTGCCATTAAAGTATTGTCACTACCCTAACGAACTCAAACTAGATCATTGAAATTAGATGAAGAGATAATAAATCACAAAAGCATTTTGATACAACAACAAGAAACCATAATCAACAGAAATATATTAATCAAAACATCAAGAGTAACAAGGTTTACTGCCTAGCCCTAAGAAAAGGAACTTAGCCGCAGAACGGCATAGTTACAAGCACTCCTCTCTTCTCTCTTTAATCAAATCTAACCCTAATTACAAAGATAACTTCTTGATCACTCAAAAGAGAGCAATGTTTCTTTTAATATTTATAAACTCGGAAATGCTATCGGTTCGGACTGCAAGCGCACAATCCTTATCGAGTAGTATATACGAGGTCGATCCACAGGGAATATTGGTTCAGTGCTTCGAGCGATCGAATCACAATCTTTCGAAAGGCTAGACGGAATCTGAAATTTGAGAGATGTTTGTTGATCAATGTAAATTAGGAAACAATTAAAAGTAATTAAAATAAAGATAGAGATGAGAATTCCTAGGATTTCGGCACACCATTGCTACTCAATCCGCCTTGACAATATATTTCCGTTGCGTCTGATTTCCTGTTGTTGTCTTATGAAAGATAACCACATAGGTCACTGCGATTTATGTTACGCAAGAATGACAGATCTTTCATCGAGACTCTACAGAGGACACTGCGATTTTCCTTACGCAAATGACTGGTCTCTAAACACCCCAAATTACTACACAGATCACTGCGATTTTCCTTACGCAAGTGATAGAATTTGGTACGCGTTTTGTTGGTCTGGTTTATGGTTTCCCCTCTAAGGTTTTCTTCACATAAAGCTAATAGATCTCAACGAGGCTAATTCATACAAATAGTTTATCTTGCCATTAAAGCACTGTCACTACCCTAATGAACTCAAACTAGATCATTGAAATTAGATGAAGAGATTAATAAATCACAAAAGCATTTTGATACAACAACAAGAAACCATAATCAACAGAAATATATTAATCAAAACATCAAGAGTAACAAGGTTTACTGCCTATCCCTAAGAAAAGGAACTTAGCCGCGGAACGGCATGGTTACAAGCACTCCTCTCTTCTTTCTTTAATCAAATCTAACCCTAATTACAAAGATAAGTTATTCTTCTGCCCATGGACCTTATATAGGAGTGGAGGGACGTCTGGAGGTTGATTGGAGGCTAAGAAACCGATCTGGAAACAGCTGTCGGCAGTTATTCCCCAAGAGGCGCCTTCTGATACGGACCGTATCAAGGTGATACGGTCCGTAATGAGACCTTGACGGTTAGGGTTTAGTGCTTCCAGCGCTATCTTCTGGTCTGTGCTATGCCTGGTCCGTATCAAGCTGTTTGACCCTAAAAAGTCGGATTCAGAAATTAAAAAAAAAATAATAATGATAATAAATAGAAGAAATGGAGGTCTCCATTATAGGCTAAAATGGAGATAATTGAGCACACTTAAATCATGAGATTTGGACAAATTACTCACGGTTTTGATTGAACTAAAATAATTGGTTCAATTAATTAGTTGAATTGATATGCTCACGGCCGGGCCTAAGGAATTGAATGGATTAAAATAAGAAAATGCAATTGGGCTTGGGCCAAGACAATATATTAAATTAATTAAAGGATGAAAGCTTCGGTAAAAGAAGCAAGAAAGGAAGCTGCTGGCCGAACCAAGTGAGCTGCCGTAATGGCACACGGTAAAAGCTTGTTTAGCCGCAAGAACATTATATCATGTGAATAGCTGTTGTTGCACCAGAATTTTGTCTTCAGGACACATGGCATGCGGCAAATCAAGGTCCCCATTCCAAGAGAAGATGCTCTCCAGCTTTGAGGGAATGCATGACTGCACCTTATATAATTCGGCCACATGGTCAAATCTGGGCCTTCCGAATGCTAAGCATCCAAGGGCTGTAAATGACTCAAATCAAGATTGGTGATGTGTTAAAGTGTTATTGGATGATCTCCTGCCAACAAGGCATCTGGAAATGAAGCAAATGCATCCAGACCCTTGATCAAGCACCTGGTGTGCATAACAAAAGACACATCAGCAGCTCCAAATCCGAAAACCCTAATATTGCCCTATAAAAGGCACATGAAATGAAGAAGAATGCAACTCCTTCCACTCAAAAAAAACCCCTGCTGCTAAGTTCATACACTAGAAGCCCCAAATTTCATAGTTTAGAGCAAGCTTTCTAGCTTTTTAAATTTTCAGCAAATTAGAGAGGTAATTAATACCTAAACATGTAAGCTCTTAGGAGCTGAGGGATGTATATGTTCATGAAATCGAAATAAAGATTTTACTTGATGATTTTCTCTTTTTTGTTCTTCACTGCCTTGATCTTGTTCTCATATCTTCATTTCCCTTTTTATTTAAAACTTTCAAAAATGATAAAACGTGAGAGATGCATGATTTCTAGTTCATCATAGGATGAATAAAATGAAATATGTAGCTTGATGATCAAATAAAATATTTTATTTCCTTTTCTTGCATTTTCTTCCCTTTTCTTCTCTGCCTTCCTTTCTTAAAAATAAAATTATATATTTTGTTATCTTCTTTTCTTGGAGTTTATGACAAAAAATATGAACTTTCTTTTTGATGCCTTTTCCTTTTATTAACTTCTTTAGTTTTCTTCTAAAAATGGTTAAGTAGTAGAAGTATGAGGGTTGAGCCATGAGGTCTCCCTTCATATGAAAGCTATATTAATTATTTTGTGAAGAAATTAAAAGAAAAATAAAGTGACAATAAAAAAATTAAAACACAAGAGGTAATTGGGTTGAGCCATGAGGTCTCCCCTATTACTCTCTCAAACGAAAGATCCAAAGAGCCTATTTGTGCAAAAGGGTTTGATTTAGTCAATAATTAATGCATTTATATGCATAAATGTTGGCAAGATTAAAACTTAAACACAAATAGTGAGAAATTGAGGTCTAAACTGTAAATAGGCATCAGCCATGCTGAAAATTGCCATTTATATGTTTAAGCCTATGATATTTCAATGATTTGCTCAACAATCAAGTGAAAAGATCACTTAATGCATGATTTTCATAAAACCAGGGGCTTCCCTGCAAATTTTCAAATTCTGACAACCTTTTGATAATTATGAAATGTTAAACAATGACTTTGGAGTTTTTTTAATCCTTTCTTTTCTGTTACTGGTACAAAACAGTGGCCTTCAAGCCTTTAAAACATGCCTTGACCTCAACCAGTCAGTGTGATGCATGTTAATGACCTCCAACCAGTCACTGGTACAGTACCAAATGCAAACTCAGTAGCTAAGCATAAGCCAAAGGCCACTGGTACAGTGGTACAACCAGAAATGCCCATTTGACCCCTGTCAGCAAACTGGACAGCACAAGTCACCTCAAAATTCAAAATGAAAAAACAAATTCCACAGTTAAATAAAGGACTCCAAGACACACAAAATTGACACAAATTTTACATTTTTATGATTTTATTTCGATTTTATATGAATTTTCAAAGTTCAGCATTCAAAACAGAAAAATCAGCATTTTAATGATAAAAGACATCTGCTGGTAAAATGAACAGTACAGATAGACTCAAAATCCGAATCAAAGAAAAAATATCATAATCATGTAAAGGACCTCAAAAAACACAAAATAGACATAAATTTCACATTATTTGAATTTTTATTCAATTTAATATGAATTGTTGAAGTTCAGCATTGAAAAACAAATGAAAAAGTCCAATTCTAAAATCAAATACTCAGCACAAATCTCAGAGCCCAAAAGCACATATCTAAAAGCCCAAAATTCAAATCTTGAAACCCAGTTAATAAATAAAATTTCTAAATCAAAGCTCTTTTCACCAAAGTCCCTCTGACTTTTTAATACCTATAGCGACGCCGTTGTACATTTACAGCCAGGTCCCTGAAATTCTAAAAACTCTTCAAAACAACCCCTGAAAGCCCAATCTCACATAAAACCCTATCTAAAACCCAAAATCATAAATCCATACCCTCCCAGCTTCATAAATAAGCCCTTAAAAGAAAATAAATATTTACAAATAGGTCCTTCTCAATCCCTTTTAATCATAACTTTTTCATCTTAAGTCCGAATTGACTCAAACCACCTCCAAATGAACCTAAATTGAATTCTCTATATTTCTAAATCAAAATTGAACATGTCCAAGCATCAGCCAATCCATGAAATGACCATAATACCCTTTCTTCAAAATTAAATGATTTTATTTCTTAATAGAATGTAATTAATTAATGAAAATGTAAATAAACATGTCATAAATCAAATATAAACAAATAGTACACATATACTTTTCAAATATCCAAATCCCTATTTCAAGAAGCAATAAACATCATTTTTAATGCAAAATCATACACACCCACACACATGTCCAAACCAAGAAAACCAAATCAAACTAAAGTCAATATATGAGTCCCCCTTTTAGCCCCTTTATTCAATTCTCATAAAATAGGCACAAATCCTGGAATGGACGAGGTGTTCAGTATGGCTTTGAAGGGTCATCTGATGTAATTAACAGCGGGGGCTTGCGCCCGCTGGGAGTTAAACGTCCCCACAATCATTAAACTCTCTCGATAGACTGATTATGAACAGTAGGTCTGTCGAGGGTGAACCAAAGGAATTGTAGAAAGAAAATTGAATGTTTCAAGTTCGATGTTCTCTCCCATGTCTTAAAAAATTTGAGAGCATTGAATCCCGAGACATTTAATACATGCACACACCTTCCACCGCTGTGCAACTTTCTGCGCCCTACACAAGCAATACGGACCGTAACCAAGACTTAGTCAATAAGCGTCGCTGATCCGGTTGACCTGATTCTAGCTCCATTTGATGTAAAATAGTCCCAAAACCTGTTTTCTGTAATAAAACATAAAGAAGGGTGACAGTAGCCTTTTTCTCTAATTAATTAAACATAAATGCGAGAAAATATGTAAAACCTAAGACAAAACCCTACGTAAATCATCATTATTTTGACTCTGATCACTCTTCCCAACTTGAATTGTTGCTTGTCCTCAAGCAACGACATCCCAGCTGGTCAAAGATCCGGTCTAGGTTAAACCATACAATCTCAAGGACTTGTTAAAAATTAAACTAGAGCTTTGGTTTGGTACAATTGACATGACAATAAAAATTTAGAACTCTAAAATATTGATGATCTCTCCCTTGAACAATTTATTCACCTCATGATTGACCTCATTATGCTTACCCTAGAAAAATTATTATCGAACAATCTAATCCACAAATATCCTTAAAATTGAGAGTATTAATTTCCCCTTCGATTATAAATGGATCCCTTCCAATCAATAAGAATTCTAATGATATAAATTTTGATTTTCCTTCTCAATTGATTGGAGCAAAATATGACAACTAAGTGTGTTGGTACTTGTGACTATTTTTGAAAAATTAAATATGTACAAAATTAAAAATTTGGGAGGTTTTCTCGAGCCTATTGGTAACCAGTCTTGCGTAGGCACCCGTACTCTTTTTATCCTCCATCTTTTATTCTATTTTTTTTTTCTTTTTCTATATTTTTCTATTTTTTTTGGATTTTTTTTTTCTCATTTCTGATTTTTTTGTAATTTTCTATTTTTCTGAAAAATAATATAAAATATTTTTGTGTCACAAGCACCATGATTACACACAATTCCAAGTATTCATTCATACGAGAAATTATTGCATAGTTTCGCTAGGGGTCTATCTATAATAAATGAGTATTCTAAAACACTATCGAATTTAAAAGACTTTGCAAAAATAAATTACTCAAAGTAAGAATTCTAGGGTTTGCGATTTTTTTTTTGATCAACTCTCATGGTTAGCAATTAATTGTTCACTTTGAAATCACCAATAATTAAAAATTCTGAATTTTTGGTATCATGGCCAATTGTCTAAACCTTAGCCTAATTAAAATTTTAAAACAATTCCTATTTGATTAACCTACTCTAAGGAAAAATAAAATTGCAAGCTAGCTAAAAAGCTCAATTTAATCATTCTAGGATTTTCAGTAAAGCCTCCAATCCTAGTCAAAAATTGAGTAAAACTACTAGCACCTAAGAATTTTAAAATGCGAAAATTTTTAAAGATACATGGTACATGGTCAATTTTACTTTCCTACCCCCCGAATAAAATTGAGCATTGTCCCCAATGCTCGAGAGATAAAAATAAAGGAAATAGTAAAGTAAAAAGACCGGGGAAAGATACAACTTACTGCACCTCAATCCTGAGGTGGTGGAGGTGGTGGTGGGTACTGGATCTCCTCGTAGAATGACGGGTCGAAGAGTCCATATGGTGGCGGATGATATGGTAAACCGGTAGTGAGGGTATGCTGGTAGTACTGCTGTGACAAGTGGCAGGCCTGCTGTGCCTCCCGCCTGTTGTTGGCAGCATACCCTCGCAGCTCGTCCATGCCCTGGCGAACCTGGCCTACAGAGTGACGTGTCGTGTCATACTGCTGGTCAAGCCGGGCATAAGTGGTCCTGGTGTCGATGGAGAACCTCTCCATACTCGCGTTGACCCTCCGGACGGCTTGGAGAACTCGGTTGTGACCACTTTGAGGGGCATCAGATGGTCCCGCCCCTTGTCGCGCTGCTTCCGCTGCGAGCGCCTCTTGCCGTGCCCTTTGCTCATTTGCCGTCATTTCTTGCATGTATGCGGCAGCTGCTGCAGTTTCGACCCTGTCTTCTTCCTCAGCCTCGGCCTCCAGGGCCTCAAAATCGATCTCATCATCGCTCTCTTGAGCGGCCTGTCTGCCGATAGGGACCACTTGCCTCCACTTTGTCTGGTTTTTGAGAGGTAGTGGTCTGCAAGGCATTTGAATCCTCCTTCTTTCGATGTTGTATAGGTATGGCCCGGGAGGTGTGCCGCTGAACATTCTCATTGCGGTGAGGCACTTGATGTCTAAGAATTTCATGCCGGTGCCTTCTTTCAAGAAATCCACTTCGAGTCTGAGTTGCCGAGCGAGGATTGTTGCTATGGCACTAATGTAAATGTTTCCTTTGCCCCTTTTGTTTGTTCCAATCGAGTGGATGTGGTTGCAAAGGAAGTGGCCAATGTGCGGAGGCTCTTCCGGTGTGATTAGCATACATTTGAGAATGTACAACTCGGGGAAGGTGACTTTCGCACAGGTCTCACATCGAGCGAAAAGAGAGTTGCTGAGAGCCGCTTACATGTAACGGAGTACTGGATGGACAATGTGGCTGGCGACTCTCGGATCACTGAAGTGGTCATTGGTGATCATCTTCCAGAAATTTCTGTCATCATCGTATGCTTGTGTGCCCTCATCCTTGAAGCCAAAGATGTCGCAGAAATCATGCAATGACATTTCATCAGTTGGAACTTGATTATGTCATTTTCGGAAGAGAAGGTGGCAATGAACTCGCGGGTGAGATCATCATAGGCCGGGACATCTACCAGCTTGTTGAGAAAGTCCCAGATGTGAACCTTTTTGGCTAGGGTTTTGAATTGGGCGAGGAGGCCGAGGTCTTGGAGGGTTTCGATATGGATGGCCTTGTGATTTTTGATTGTGTTGTCTTCCAATTTTTCGAAGACTCTGGCGTGTGCTCTGGAGGTGAATTTTATATCCAGGGGGTTATATTGCGGCTCCTTCATTGGTTGTGGCTCGTTTTGAGGAGGAGATTACGGCAATTCTTCTCGCTCGGGGCTTTGCTCGGGCGATTGTGAAATTTGAGAAGAAGACTCTCCCCTCTTCTTCTTGCCTAAACCTGTCAAAGCTTTGAGAAGACCTCGTGTTTTCGGGGCCATTTTGGAGTTTTAACCTTCTCTGTTACGGGCCGTATTGGGTTAATACGGAGTGGTTACGGACCCGTGTGCTGGTAAAATTTTGGCCAAGTACAGGACTTAATATGGACCGTATTGATGGATACGGACCGTATCGGTCTGATTCTGGTTCTGGTAAAAACTGGGAGAACCTAAATTTTTTTTTGTTTTTCGTGATTCTTGGTACTAGACTAAATTTAGAAGAGAAAACTTAATTTAGAACTAAATTGCGAAAAGAAATAAAAGACTAATCCTAAGGAATTGAAAATAAAATCGAAAAATTAAAGAGAGAAAGGGGGAAGAAACCGAAAATGGTGGACATTGGTGCTCTTGGTGGATACGGGTCGAATACGGCTCGTATTGGAGGTTAGTGGTAGTGCGAAAGGTGGTTGAGATGGTCTCCTTGGTGGCCGGCGGTGTATTGCGAGGTTGACTCGGGTTTTTTGCAAGAAAGGGGAGAAAGAGGAGAGGAGGGAGGAAGAGAAGTAGAGAAGGAAGAGAAGAGGAGAAGGGAAACGGGAGAGAGGGCTCAAAATTAGAAAAATTTCTATTTTGAACGGTTACCAAACTTCGCGCCTCTTCATTAACGGGTTTTAACTTCACAGATCGATTTTGATTACGGACCGTATTAGCTGATACGGTCCGTAACCGATCCAAAAATTTTGATCCCGATAACTTTCTAACTCTTCCTTTGAATACGGTCCGTATTGGCTGATATGGGCCGTATTTACCACTGACTTCCTTTATTCTTCCAATCTTCTGCTCCGTACTCACTGTCTTAGTCCATATTGGCTGATACGGTTAGCAACAGAGAATATTTTCTTGACTTTTTCAATGTTTTTAACCGAGACCTTCCTCTAGCATGTTCACCTGGTCATAGAAAAATGAGTGGATGTAATTCGTTCCCCCGTTAGAGTTCTAATTAAACTGAAAATAAATAATTAGTGAAAATATAAATGTGGCCTTGGGTTGCCTCCCAAGAAGCGCTTGTTTTAAGTCGTTAGCTTGACTTTGTGTCACATCAGTTTCTTTCAGATACCCTCCCGTCAATGCAAGCGTGTTGCTTGTCGGGTGGTTCGCCTTCAGCGTCTTCTGTGGTTTCATCATTACTGCCCTTCATGAAGAAGTCAGTTGGTGTTTGAGGTCCGGGGTCAAATGCTAGACTCACACCGAGTACTACTTCAACCTCGTCCAGTTTTTGAGAAATTGCATCGAGTTCTTCGCGTAGGTTTTTGATTAATGCAAGGGCTAAGAGAGAATAATTCCTGTTGTTTGCGATATTAGGGCTCTTGTTCAGATCATCGGTTTGTGCTGTCACGGAGGTTGGATGGACCTGACCGTTATCTTGTACAATAAACAGTCTTTCCACCTCTTCTTCGTACACCATTTCTTCGATGTCTTCGAATTCATCCATTCGTAATTCATTATTGTCATACTCATCCGTTGTCTCCAAATTGTAGACAAGATTTATGTCAGGAGGGACTTTGGTCTCATTCATGTTGAAAATCATCTTGTTTTTGCCAACATTGAGTGAGATTTTTCCATTCCTAACATCGATCATTGCTCCACACGTGGCGAGGAATGGCCTTCCAAGGATGATCGGAATCTGCTCATCTTCTTCCATATCGATTACCACAAAATCTGCTGGTATCCAAAATTTACTGACTTTGATTGGGATATCAAGCAACATTCCTTCAGGATATCGAATTGATCGGTCAGCCAGTTGCAATGAGATCCGTGTTGGTGATAGATCTCCATATTCAAATTTATCAAATACTACATTAGGCATCAGACTCACACTTGCTCCTAGGTCACATAAAGCTCTCTTAAAATCGGTTGTGCCAATGGTGCATGGTATGAGAAGCTTCCCGGATCTTTCAGCTTTGTTGGTAATTTGCTTTACACGAGCGCACTACATTCCAGATTGAGCGGAATTGTTGAGAGTTCTTGGATTCTACTGTGGTTTGAGAGAATCTCCTTCAGAAATTTAGCATACGAGAGTATGCTTGCAATTGCCTCAGTGAAGGGAATTGTGACTTGTAATTGCTTGAGTGTCTCCATAAATCTCGCAAATTGCTGCTCTACCTTATGCTTGGCAGGCCTTGGAGGGAATGACAGAGGTGGCTTGTAGGGTGGTGGTGAAATGTATTCAGGTTCGGGTTGTCGCTCGTCTCCACCTACGGTGTCATTTTGCTCCTCAATAAGGTCTGTCTGCAGTTCGAATACGGGTAGCTCCGGCGGTTGCGGCTCGTATTCTTCAGAATGTGATGGTTCTGCATGCATCTCATCGGAAGTCTGATCGGGCGTGGGAGGTCCCTGATAAGCTGTACCGCTCCTTAATGTTATGCTCTTGCAAGTCTCTCTCGGGTTTTCTTCCGGTTGGCCCGGAAATTTGCCTTTTCCACGTGCGATACTTGAGAGTTCTCTTGCCATCTTAGAGACATTGTCTTCTAAGTCTTTGTTGCGGTTTGTTAAGGATTCGATCTTTAGTGCGATTTCGGCGTTAGCCTTGTCTTGCTTCTCTAGGAATCTCTCCATTAATGATGTGATGTCAGGTTGCTGTGGTTGATTGTATTGCCTTGGTTGGTAATTCGGTTGAGGATTGTTGTATCTTGGTTGATAATTGGGTTGTGGTTGGTAGTTCTGTTGGGGTGCAGCAGGCCTTTGATTGTTTGCGTATGAGAGATTTGGATGGTTTCGGTTGTTCGGATGGTATGTGTTGTAGGTGGGCTGAGGTCGAAAGCTGTTATCGATTGCGTTTGCTTGCTCTATTTCTTCCTCAGTTTCCGTCACATTCATACATTCGGTCATCTCATGCGCTCCTCCACAATAGCCACATGTTGTTGCGGCATTGACTGCTGCTACCGTTCGCTGCTTGGTTTGCTTGTTGAGTGTCATTTGCAAAGCATCAATCTTTACGCTTAGCATGGAGATGTCATCTACTCGGTGCATGCCAGGTGTTGGCGCTGGCTTCTTTCGCTCAGGGATCCAGTAGTGTTGGTTGATTGCAATCTCTTCAATTAGGTTGTAAGCCTCGTCAGGTTCCTTGTTCATGATTGCTCCTCCTGCAGAAGCATCAATAGACAACCTGTCGATAGGGTTTAGACCATTATAAAAAGTTTGGACAATCAGCCATCTTTCTAGACCATGATGTGGACAACACCTTAACATATCCTTATATCTATCCCATGCCTCACACAATGTTTCACCATCCCTTTGTTCAAAATTAGTAATTGCATTTCTAAACCTTGAAGTTTTGGATGGTGGAAAATATTTTGCAATAAACACATTAAACAATTGGTCCCAAGTTTGAATGGAATTGGCCGGTAAGGAAAACAACCATGCTCTTGCTTTATCTTTTAACGAGAATTGAAATAGCCTTAGCCTGATTGCTTCATCAGTAACTCCGTTGATCTTTATCGTCTCGCATATCCCTAGGAAAATTGACAAATGAAGATGTGGATCTTCATGTGGAAATCCTCCAAATTGTTGTTGCGAAACCATATTTATGAGAGCAGGTTTGATCTCAAAATTACGGTTTGTAACAGTTGGCGGGTTTATACTGGAATTAGGATCATTCGCGCGCGGTACGCAATAGTCCCATAGAAGTTTGGGTCTTGCTGCATTGTGAACTCCATTATCACCATTGTGTCTTCCGTTGTTAATCGGTGGGATATCCATGTTGATCGAATCTGGGTCTTCTTCGCCTTCAGAATTACTAGATGAAGAACTATGATTGGTTCTTATCGGTGATGTGGAAGCGAATTGTCCCCTCCTACTAGCAATCCTCTCGGATCTTCGTACGGATGATTCGACCAATACGCATTTTGTTGGTCTGGTTTATGGTTTCCCCGCTAAGGTTTTCTTCACATAAACATAATAAATCTCAACGAGGCTAATTCATACAAATAGTTTCTCTTGCCATTAAAGTACTGTCACTACCCTAACGAACTCAAACTAGATAATTGAAATTAGATGAAGAGATAATAAATCACAAAAGCATTTTGATACAACAACAAGAAACCATAATCAACAGAAATATATTAATCAAAACATCAAGAGTAACAAGGTTTACTGCCTAGCCCTAAGAAAATGAACTTAGCCGCGGAACGGCATAGTTACAAGCACTCCTCTCTTCTCTCTTTAATCAAATCTAACCCTAATTACAAAGATAACTTCTTCTTCTGCCCAGGGGCCTTATATAGGAGTGGAGGGACGTCTGGAGGTTGAGTGGAGGCTAAGAAACTGATCTGGAAACAGCTGTCGGCGGTTATTCCCCAAGAGGCGCCTTCTGATACGGACCGTATTAGGTGATACGGTCCGTATTGAGACCTTGACGGTTAGGGTTTAATGCTTCCAGCGCTAACTTCTGATCTGTATTAGACCTGGTCCGTATTTGGCAATACGGACCGTAATAGAGACTTAGTCGATAAGCGTTGCTGATCCGATTGACCTGATTCTAGCTCCATTTGGTGTAAAATAGTCCCAAAACCTGTTTTCTGCAATAAAACATAAAGAAGGGTGACAGTAGCCTTTTTCTCTAATTAATTAAACATAAGTGTTAGAAAATATGTAAAACCTAAGCCAAAACCCTACATAAATCATCGTTATTTTGACTCTGATCAGCAGCGGCGCCAAAAAGCTTGATCACTCAAAAGAGAGCAATGTTTCTTTTAATATTTATAAACTCGGAAATGCTATCGGTTCGGACTGCAAGCGCACAATCCTATCGAGTAGTGTATACAAGGTCGATCCACAGGGAATATTGGTTCAATGCTTTGAGCGATCGAATCGCAATATTTCGAAAGGCTAGACGAAATCTGAAAATTGAGAGATGTTGTTGTGATCAATGTAAATTAGGAAACAATTAAAAGAAATTAAAATAAAGATGGAGATGAGGATTCCTATGGTTTCGGCACACCATTGCTACTTAATCCGTCTTGACAATATATTCTTGTTGCGTCTGATTTCCTGTTGTTGTTTTATGAAAAATAACCACATAGGTCACTATGATTTATGTTACGCAAGAATGACAGATCTTTCATCGAGATTCTACATAGGACACTGCGAGTTTCCTTACGCAAATGACTGATCTCTAAAAACCCCAAATTACTACACATATCACTGCGATTTTCCTTACGCAAGTGATAGAATTTGGTACGCGTTTTGTTGGTCTGGTTTATGGTTTTCCCGCTAAGATTTTCTTCACATAAACCTAATAAATCTCAACGAGGCTAATTCATACAAATAGTTTCTCTTACCACTAAAGTACTGTCACTACCCTAACGAACTCAAATTGGATCATTGAAGTTAGATGAAGAGATAATAAATCACAAAAGCATTTTGATACAACAACAAGAAACCATAATCAACAGAAATATATATATCAAAACATCAAGAGTAACAAGATTTACTGCCTAGCCCTAAGAAAAGGTACTTAGCCGCGGAACGGCATTGTTACAAGCACTCCTCTCTTATCTCTTTAATCAAATCTATCCCTAATTACAAAGATAACTATTCTTTCTGCCCAGGGACTTTATATAGGAGTGGAGGGACGTCTGGAGGTTGAGTGGAGGCTAAGAAACTGATCTGGAAACAGCTGTCGGCAGTTATTTCTCAAGAGACGCCTTCGGATACGGACCGTATCAGTTGATACGGTCCGTATTAGGACCTTGACGGTTAGGGTTTAATGCTTCCAGCGCTATCTTCTGGTCTGTGCTAGGCTTGGTCCGTATTGGGCAATACGGACCGTAACAGAGACTTAGTCGATAAGCATCGCTGATTCGATTGACCCGATTCTAGCTCCATTTGGTGTAAAATAGTCCCAAAACCTGTTTTCTGCAATAAAACATAAAGAAGGGTGACAGTAGCTTTTTTCTCCAATTAATTAAACATAGGAATAACTCGAAATCCGCACCTGTTATCGACGGCACGACATGGCTTGAACTCATGTCCGTTGTTCAGATCGAGTCACTCGAAATCATCCACAAGAACGCAAGCCATGATCGTGCAAGCCAGCAAGTTTCTTTCTCTGTCGTCTCCCTCATCTCCGGCCATGTAGATCTGTCAACTCCTATTTTCTCATTCTCTCCTTCTTTTTTTTTTTTTATCTCCGTTATTTTCAATGCCCGTGGCGGTCTGCGGACTGAATAAAAAGAAATCCCCCTCCAAAGAAAAGCGGTTCCTCTCAATTAATGGTAATATTTTATATATATATTTTTTCAAAGCTCGGAGAGAAAATTCATTGAATAATAATAAATGGTGTTAGGTAAGAAAAGTGAGTTGTTAAGGTAGCTACGTGTGTCCTTTTCATGCAAGTTATTTTATAGAAGCGAATCACTAATTTTTATTCTTATCTAATAATTAGTAAGTTTGCAATAAGCCCCTTATATCTTTCATAATAAAACATTATCACTTAAATATTAAGATTCTAATTACAAATTGTTCAGGAAATATTAAGATATTCCAAACTTAACTACAAACCTATATATTTACTTACGTGACTTTATGGTCAATTAAGGACTAAATAGTTATTTTTATTTATTAGAAGTTCAATGTGAATCTAAACATATTAGGATCTTATAAAAAATTTATTCAATATCATGCTTTACTTTGTATCTAATAAAATTTTCAAATGTTCAAAATTGAGATGTTACAATACCAATGTAATAATAATTTCATCTATTATGTATTTTTACCTCATGTCAATTAATATTTCCTAGTAGTAAAAAACTAGGCTGTTACAATGGGTTTCTTAAAAGGATACGTGGGCTCGAGGGGAGTATCATATAAGGTTATGCAAATGAGGAGGTCCTCGAGTTTTGCACTGGTTACACGACCACTTTCCACCTATTGAGGTCTCTAAAGCACAACACGAGGGTAGACTACACGGCACATGAACAACTGGATTCAAGTCAATTGTGTCAAATTTGATAATGCACAACAAGACACACTTTAAGGTGTTACAATACATGACGTACTTGCATTGCTCCGGATGTTCACGAACACATGACACAATTACGAGAGAAGAACCTTTAAAGACCGGAGAAATGATATCATGATGAATATAATGAAAACTTTGGAGGTTGCATCAAAAAGATAATCGAGCAACAACTACTCACGAAACCTGTAGGAGAAACTGTACAATGGTTGGCGAGAGGTCCCTTGTTCACTGTGGCCACGTACCAAGAATATGACATAAATGGTGCACGTTTACACAAAGCAGGACAGTAAAAGCACCTCGGCCAGTTTTGGAGTAACTAAGATAGCTTTTTCACATGAATATCCCAGAACCTGAGATGCCCAGGTCGTACACCCGAACAAGCCTATTACGGTCAAATTGAAGATATTTGGGAGCTTCACTATTAGAGATTTACGGTTCCTCTATTCTGGTGTAAATGGGTCGACAAACCATGGGGCGTTGAAGTTGATGGTAGCGGTTTTACTATCGTTGATTTTTCAAAATTGAAATATCCGGATGATCCTTTCATATTTGCCTAACAAGCCACCCAAGTCTTCTACGTTGACGACCCCTATGATAGTAATCGTCATGTTTTATTTTTTGAATATGTTATATTTTATTTTTAAATAGGTTAGATTTTATTTTTTGAATATGTTATATTTTATTTTTAAAATTTTGAATATGTTATTTGATCATTTGAATATGTTAGATTTATTTTAAAATAGGCTAGATTTTATTTTTTAATTTTGGATTAATTTTTAAATATGTTAGATTTATATTTTATGAATATGTTAGATTTATATGTGAATATGTTAGATTTATATTTTGCTAGATAAATAAGTTAGATTTGTTAGATAAATAAGTCAGATTTATATTTTATTTTTGAATATGTTGGTTTTGGTAGAGTTCTTTTTTTGAATAAGTTAAATTTGTTAGAGTTATTTTTTTAAAATAGATTTTTAAAATAAGTTAGAACAAGTTGTATTTATTTTGAATTAGACTTATTTTTTTTAAAATAGATTTATATTCAATTTACATTTAATTTAATTTATATTTAATTTAATTTTGATTTAATTTAGATTTGAATTTAGATTTAGATTTTTTTTTCTCTTGAAATTCGGCAGAGGCACCTTTTTTTTATTTTGAAATTCGGCAGAGGCTGAAATGCCTTGTTTTTTTTACTTTTTCTTTTCTTTTATTTAATTTAATTTGGATTTAAATTAGATTTGGATTCAATTTAGATTTAATTTAGATTTACATTTATATTCAATTTAGATTTAATTTAATTTAGATTTAATTTAGATTTACATTTATATTCAATTTAGATTTAATTTAATTTATATTTAATTTAGATTTATATTTAATTTAGATTTGAATTTAGATTTAGATTTAATTTAGATTTGAATTTAGATTTAGATTGTTTTTTTTTCTCTTGAAATTCGGCAGAGAGAGGCACTTTTTTTTTTTTGAAATTCGGCAGAGGCTGAAATGCCTTGTTTTTTTTCTTTTTCTTTTCTTTAATTTAATTTAGATTTAAATTAGATTTGGATTCAATTTAGATTTAATTTAGATTTACATTTATATTCAACTTAGATTTAATTTAATTTAGATTCAATTTACATGTAATAGGTTTTTAATTTAAATTTAATTTATATTTAATAGGTTTTTAATTTAATTTAGATTTAATTTAATTTATATTGAATTTAGATTTACATTTAAATAGGTTTATAATTTCGGTTTTATTTTTAATAGGTTAAAAAAATATGTTAGATTTATTTTTTTGAATATGTGAAGTAATTTACATTTATTTTTTTGAATAGGTTTAAAAGATGGCATCTCCTAATCACGATGAGGAACTAGATTTTAAAGCGAGAATGTCACAAGAAATTTTTGGCCCACCTCCACCTATGCCACCACCACCTAATTATCCACAAAATTATCCCCAAAATTATCCCCAAAATTTTCCACAAAATTTTCACAAAATTATCGAAGAAGGGATCAAACGCTAGATTTAAATTATCAACAACCCCCCCAAATGTATGCACCGTATTATACTTCAAACGATCCAAACATGTATATTCCACAAGAAACACATCAACCGACACCACCATATGCATATGGAGGCACTTCTTCTGTAGCATCGAGTTAAGTCACCCCCCTATAGAAGAAGAACCAATCCTTCCTCCGACAAGTGTCCCCCCAGAAGGACAAGTGGTAAAGAAGACTATAAGAGTTCATGAATACAATCAGCCGTGGGTCAAATGGTACAAGGTGACCACAGATGAGAATGGCCACATGCAAACTCTTGAATGTAAGGTAAAAAATTGTAAGAAACTGTTTTTTGTGTATAAACAAAGTAGTGGTATGACCAGCTTTAAAAGACATGTCGAAATGCACCAAAAGAAGGGTGAGGTTCCAAGTGAAAATGTTGGACCGAGACAAATCCAAACCCTTATGAACCCGGATGGTACCAGAACCAACCCAAAATACGATGAATCAAGAATGCTTAGTGAATTAGCCCGGTACATTACCCACAAAGAACAACCAATAAGTATGGGTGGTTGCATGAGTTTTGCCCGGTTAGTCATTCGGGGGTGTGCTCAACCAATGTACAAGAGGATCCATCATAGAAAGATGGTTGGTGAAATTAAAAACCAGTTTACCAAAACAAAAGATGAGCTCCGAGCTATATTTGCATACCAACAAAATAAGGTCTCAATTACCTCCGATATATGGACTGCCGGTAAACATGGCCTTGGGTACTCTTGTGTTACCGGCCATTGGATCGATGATCAATGGGTATTACAAAAAATGATATTAAGTTTTCATGTGTTAGATTCCCCGCACTTAGCACATGTAATTTTCAAATCCATTATTGAGGTGTTACAAGAGTATAGCCTTAAGAGAGATAGGGATAACACGATTTTTTCTATTTCATTCGATAATGCTAGTAACAATGTAGCTTCCATTGAGATTTTTAAACGGTCACTAAACCCGATTATGAATGGTGCAATGTTTCACCAAAAGTGTGCTTGCCACATACTTAACCTCGTTGTGAAGGCGGGCCTTAAAACAGAAGCCGTAAGAGATTTGATCAATAAATTAAAGGATTGTCTGTCCCATATTGTTTCAAACCAAGAAAGAAAACAACGGTTTGGTTTAATGTGCGTCAACTATGGATTGAGCAAGTTGAAAGTTCCTTGGGATATAGATACCCGTTGGAACTCTACCTATAGGTTTCTGAACCGATGCCTTCCTTGCAAAGTTGTCATAGGAGAGTTTTTGAGAGGCTCCACCTCCGAGGAAATGACATTGGAGCCCAGCCTCGACGAATTGGAGCAACTACAAACCCTGAGTAATTTCTTAGGAACTTTTTTTAATGCAACCGTCAAATTATCTTGCTCGTACTCACCGACGGCATTTGAGTTGATCAAACATCTCTATAGCATCTCCAAGGTGTACCGTGAATTGGAACAAGCTGAAAGCAAGTACTCCACTCTCACACCGATCGTAGATGCCATGAAAGAAAATTTTCTAAAATATTGGGACGATGTACCCGTCCTGGCAATTATCGCAAGCTGCCTCAACCCGGCATACAAGAAGTATTTCACAGTCAAAATAATTGCAGCGTACAAAGAGAATCTACATTTAGACAACACCGGAGTGGAGGCATTCGTGACTTCGAAGTTCGATGAGATGTTTAACATATACCACTCAAGAATGGGTGACAACCAAAACCCGTCTTCATCCCGTGCCGGCCCTAGGTAACAATTTAAATATCTACATTATTTTAATCTTTATTATTTATAATATCTACATTATTTGTCCACTAATTTTTTTAATTTTTTAATAGTTCCACTTCCAGGAGCACAAGCAGCGGTGGATTGTTAGCAGATTTCCAATCGGAGATCCAACCGCACACATCCACAAACGAGTTAGTGAGTTATTTTGCGGGGGTAAACGAAAAAGAAGATGAATTTGACATCATGACGTGGTGGAAGAGGAATCAAAGAAACTATCCAACACTGGCGATGATGGTCCGCGACGTATTTGCCGTACCCGTGTCAACCGTCCCTTCCGAAAGTTGTTTTAGTTCGGCGAATAGGATCCTCTCACGCAGTAAGTTGGGTGCACATGTTTTTGAGAGACTTGTATGCTTGAAAGATTGAATTGATGCTGATGAGCGCAACCAACATCGAGATCATCAAGAATCATCATCCGGAGTCGACACTGAAGAAAGCGGTACCGAGCCGCGGCCCGCGGCTAATTCGGATTCAGACGGTGCGGAAGAGAGCGAACAATGGTATATAAATCCAAACTACTAGATAGGTAGTGTCGGTATACATTTCTAACCTCTTTTAATCTCTATGGTTATTTTTTAAATTATAATTTCTAAACGTTTAAATTAGTTCTTAAATTATTCATTTTAAAGAAGAATTACTAACAAAAAAAAAGTTAGAACTCCGCCTATGTTATTTTACATAGCCGGTCCCAAGCCCGGAATAAAGGAGGAGGGTAACTTTTATTTTTTAATCTATTGTTTTAAAATAATTCATATTTATTTTTAAAGTAATTAATTTAAGAAATTTTTTGAATAGGTTTTATTGTTTTAAATTAATTGATTTAAGATATTTTTTATTTATATTTTATTAAACCTATTAATTTATATTTGAATTTATATTTAATTTAGATTTAATTTATATTTGAATTTAGATTTAATTTAGATTTATATTTAATTTAGATTTGAATTTAGATTTAGATTGTTTTTTTTCTTTTGAAATTCGGCAGAGGCTTTTTTTTTTTTAAAATTCGGCAAAGGCTGAAACCTGAAAGCCAGCAGCTAAATTTAGATTTAATTTAGAAATTCGGCAAAGGCTGAAACCTGAAGGCCTTGTTTTTGTTTCTTTTTCTTTTATTTAATTTAATTTAGATTTAAATTAGATTTGGATTCAATTTAGATTTAATTTAGATTTACATTTATATTCAATTTAGATTTAATTTAATTTGCATCTTAATTTAGATTTGAATTTATATTTATATTTAATTTATATTTAATTTAGATTTGAATTTAGATTTAGATTTATATTATCAATTTAAATTGAACGTTTACAAAATATATTATCAATTTAAAATGTAAACTACAAATTTCGAGATATAAATAAATTATGAAACTATATAATTAGAATGAGAGTTTGAAAATAAAATAAAATTACTCGTGTAAAGAAATAAATAATTAGACTTGTACTTAGCCGAATAAATATACAAATTTTCGCACAAATAATTTTTATATATGAGTTACAAATTTTATTTATTTAGGAATTATAAAGATGTGACTTGATAATTTTATGTATATATATATACAATATTTGATATTGAACTATTCAGATTTTAAAAGTCGAATTATAAACACGTAATAATATTCGTACGACACGGTAAAAAAAATAAGAAAACAAAACAGAAAACAGGAAAAAAAAAAAAACCCGTCGACCCGTCTACCTGGGACGGGCACGGGTTTGAAACGGGCAAGGCGGACTTTAAAAAAAAAAAACCGTCTACCCGTGCCCGTTTACCCGTACCCGTTGTGCCCGTACCCGTTGTGCCCGATACCCGGGACGGGTTTTGCCCTGCCCTGCCCGAGGTACCCGAGAGCAAATGTCTAGTTACGCTCACATGTTTTGGCAGGAGGTGGTAACCTGAATTCGTATCCTCTGCATTAACTTAGAAGGGAATCTTTTGAGTTCATGCATCTAGACCATCCAATCCACTTTAATCCGTGCAAATTAGATCCGCACTAATATTAAAGGATCTCTATGTTAAAATCAGACAGCCGGATTGGCTCCATTTAATATCAGACGACCGAGATGCATTAACTCAAAAGATTCCCTTTTGAGTTATGCAGAGGAAACGTGTTCGTGGTAACCTAGGGTACACTGCTTACAGTCACGAGAACAGCTTGGGTCTGATGCCCATCGGACTCAAATTTGAGTCCGATGGGTTTTGGGACCGTCCGATCCACTTTAAAATCCGTGTGCACGAATTTTAAAGCAGACGCGAAAATTGCGGATGTGATTCTTAAAACAGATCGGACGGTCATAGAACCCATCGAACTCACTTTGAGTCCGATGGGCATCTGACCCAAATTGACCTCTACAGTCACATGTTTTGGTTCTTTTCTCTCTCTCTCTCTCTCTCTCTCTTCTCCTCTTCTCTCACCTCCTATTAGTCACCCTTCAAGGCTTCAACAACCCAGCACCTGCCCATTTTCATAACGGTTCACTTCAGTACACCAGAATATTAAATGAAAATTGCAACCTCTGTAGTCTGTACCACACCAGAGAGAACCATACAGAATGAAATTCCCCTTACCATCTTTTCCAAAATGAGCTAAAATGATTTCTTCGAATCCATCTATGAGATCTGGATAATCCACAAAAAGGCGACACGCCTATAAAACAAATTTTCAAGAAGTACATAAAGGTCAAGAAATCATCATTGATCAGCACAAGTCAGAAATGTTAGAGTAAAAGGTGCACTGACCAGCATCTCTAATGACTCCTTAGTTAATGCACCCACACACCGCAAATCAACATTCCTTAGTTAATGCTATCCTTGTCTTTTCATTCTGTAAAAAATAAAAATAAAATAATGACAAACAAACCAAATCAAAAAGAGAACTTGTCAATGGATCCAGTTTTAAAGAAGGTTTCCTACCTTGACAGCCAGGTTGAGAGCTCTTAAAAGAAGTTAAAGCAGAGTCTAATGGATCCGGATCGACTTGCTAACCAAGAAAATTGTTGTTTATAGGGGAGGAATCTCATAAACCCGCTAAGTATAATATCAGAAATGGGGTTCGACTTCTACCTATGCACAGAATATATAGGTGTAAATCAGAAAAGGAGATTAACAAGAAAGATTAATAGAAAAAATAATGGGGGTGTTACAGCAAAGCCGGCTACCTCCTGTGGTTAAGACTTATACAAGTTCAGACTTTTGAAGGAGGAGCTAAATACACTTGGCCAATCAACAAAACAAGTCGGGTGGGCATAAAAAAAAGTAATAAAATATTTTATCAGCTCTTTCAAGTTGAGAACCCTGTTAGACAGCACACCATTAATTACTGGTCTTCAACAACAATCACCACTTGTTGAACCGTTTCTTTTAAGGAAGATAAGAAATTGTTAAATAGAATACCTCTGGATCAATGTGGTAAATTAGAAAATTGACCTTGTAAAATAAAATATACCATATCAAATTTTACAAATAGAAGTTACCTACTTTTCCGAGATTTTTATTAATATTCAAAAAGTTTAATATAAATTAATTAATATACCCAGATGTTGTTTCAAGCAATTCTCTTATAGTCTATTTGACTAATTTGCAAAATATATAATTATTGAATTTTACGATTTTCTCTATGTTAGAAAGAATGCAGGTTCAAGACAATTGGAATTGCAATTTAGAGCACTTGGACTGAAGAAATCATCAAGTTATTTTATCAAGAATTTAAACTGTAAAATTATAATTGGTAAAGTAGCTTTGATGTTGAAACACAGGGATAAAACGTTGGAACGATTGACAAAACGTTCAGACGTTTATTTATGTGAAAAATATGAAGATTAATCAATTAAAAAGCTGGAAAAACATTCTAAAACGTCCCAGACGATTGTCAAAACGTCTGGACGATTTAAATAATTTCTCAGACTTCAAACTTGCTTTTTGATCGATAAATCTCCAGAGGAAAACGTTCTGAGACGTTTGTTAATCGTCTGAGACGTTTTAGGAATTCTCACAGAAATTTGAATTTTTGACCTAAGTTGAACTAAAACGTTTTCAACGTTTTACAAAAAGTTGGGACGTTTTATGGCAGAATACTCGTTTGAAAGCTGCCACTATAAATAGAACCTTAGGGTTCTCCTCAAAATCATCTAGCCGACCCTAATCGTTTCAAAAGCTAATTTTCTGTGAGCACAAGTTCCTCCATTGTTGTGAGAACACAAATTTCAATATCCCTCAAAACAACCTCAAATCCACTTCACTAATCTTGAGTTAGATTAGATTAGAGTGAGCTCTTGAGCGTTCATCTTGAGATTTCGAACTAAGAGACTTCGTTCTCGATTCTAGTTGGCCGTGTGACTTCCCGTTGGTTGTAAGGGCTCACCGGTTCACAAGTTGTAACCTTTCTCTTTTGGGTAATAGAAAGGCGCACCGAGAAGCGGTTGCGACGCCCCGGAGACGTAGGCATTTTAAGCCGAACTCCGTTATCACTCCTTGTGTCAACTTTCTCTAAACTCTTTTACTTTATTTTATTTGCGATACTTTAATTTTTTTTTTAATTTAGTGGTGCCTAAGGGACAACACCAGATCCGCTGAAAAGTTATAAAAATATCCATACCGGCCATTTTTAGCCGGTACCCAATTTAATCCATTACCGGTCAGAAAATGGCAGGTATCCAAATTTTTTTTTAATACTGTACCGGCCATTTAATTGGCAGTACCTAATTTTTTTTAGGTAGGATGGGCATAGCATAGTTGGCTAGAAGAAAAAGTCGTAGGAAACTCAGATTGAAGTTTGCACTCGGTTTGGCTAAGATCAAACAAATGCATGTGGTTGGATGCGTGTATTACATCGGTTGCATGTATCGGTGCATCATCAATGTTTTTGCAATAAAACATCAATGTTTTATTAGCCGGGTAGTGCTAAAAAAACATCGGTGCGTCGCTAATATTTTTGTAATAAAACATGATGTTTATTAGACTTAGCATTGACAATTAAGCAGGGTAGTACTAAAAAAACATCGGTGCGTCGCTGATGTTTTTGCAATGAAACATCGATGCACTTTTGCCGTTGTTAGGCCGTGCATAAAGCATCGGTCCGTCATCGGTGTTTTTGCACGAAAGTATCTTTTTTTTTTACTTTAAACGGCCACAACTTTGGCTAGGAAACTCGGATTTGCGCGTATGACTCCAATTCGAAAAGCTTGGGACGAGAAAATTTGGGTTTCAGCATCTTGCTCTCATAGTCTCTAAAAAAAAATTTGAGTACCGGCCATTAAATGACCGGTACCGTATTAAAAAAAACAGAGAGACATGTGAGGCAATTTGCACAATCTTGAATTCCAGAGGATCTGGATATGGTGCCACTCCAATCCCTTTCCCCTTTGCCAGCTCTTGAGATGCCTACTGGTCCCAATTTTCCATTGGTACCAGTCCTGCTTGCCCCTTGAGGACCCCTACTGGTACCTCTTTCCATTGGTACCAATTTTTTGCTTGTTGGATGGTTCATCTTGGCTGATTGCTTACTCTGTAATAATTGGGGTGTTCCCATGATCTTGTTGGCGCGTTTGTTAGTGCATTTTTTTCTGTTTTCAATGTGGATCAATGACACTTATTTTGGTTCATAGCTGATGTTGTTTTCATTGGCTTATTGTCTGTTTTTTTTTGTTTTAGGTGTGGATGCATGTACTTGTGTTTTGTCTAGGGCTAAAGATGTGTTTAATAAATGCGACTGAAACTTTGATACTGCTTCTTGATGGATCAATCTTGGAGTTCAGTATCTGGTTAAGGATGTCGAGTGTGTTGCTGAGACCTATACAGGCTATGGGTTTTATTTGATAGTTTTACTATTTTGTTGTTTTTGCTTTAGTACTTGTACGGTTACTTTTCTTTAATGGAAGGGCATTTATGTCTATTTTTCAAAAAAAAAAATAACAGATGTTATCTTTTTTCCGTTAGGTAAAAAAGAAATCTCGTTCTTCTTCCTCTCTCCCTTTCTATTCTATTCTTGAATCAAATCACGTAAGCTGAGTGTATCAATGGAGGAAATTTCTTCTCTTTGCCGTGTCAATTTCATTTTTATTTCTCTAACTTTTTACCTTGCGTCACAAATTCACAATTAAACCTAAAAAGAATAATATATATTGATGCCTTTTTCCTATTTCAGGTAAGATACAAAAATCATAGTAAAAGGAGAAGAAGGAGAAGCAGAGTTGAATCAGCAAATTTCTGTGTTGTTATGCCGAAAGCCACCCATTGATGCATCTTCATTATGCTTATAGTGCTATGTATCTTCAACAGATACAATCATACATTTGTTCAATTTAATACCAGTCAGTATATCATTATGCTTTGTTGGAAGATGGGAACATGTTGTTGAATATTGATTCGATAGTTGAGTTAGTGGATTCCATAATTAGCATAGAGTCAATATTTAGTACATGTAATAGAATTTTCAGCATAATGCATGCACAACGGGGGGTCACTTTCGAAAAATATAGATGTTATATTTTGATTAAATTGCATTTTTATAAAAGTTATGGGTGTTTATTTTAGGAAAGTTTGTAATTTTTTAAAACTGTAGAACTCTACGTAATTGCAAGATAGAAAGGAAATAAAGTGTTGCTTCTATTCAGAAATTATTCTTCTCAATATATTGCATACTGGAACAAAACAGTGTAGTATTAATGCTGAGTTGATCCCAACGTGTGTGTTTTCTCAGGAGGGCACAGGGGATGGAGGAGGGCTAGAAAAATATTTTCCTTACTTTGTCTAAATAGAGAAAAGGAAGAAAGGAGCGGTTTCCTTATTTGCTTAACGGAGAAAAAATAACGTCCGTCGGCATTAATTAACAAATCTTGATGAGATTAAATTGTACGATAGATAAACGCTTTGGAGAGGAATTCAGTCCAAAGGCCTTCGAACAAGCTTCCAACCATTATTTGTGTTGCATCTGATGATCAGATAATACCTTCCGCGTGCTGCAACATATTCCGCATTATTAATTGAAATGCCCCGAGTATAGTGTGAAAATGTTTACGATGTGTATCTAAAATTTTTGGATGGATTAGTTCGGTTGGTAGAGATAAGACAATTACTAGTGTATCTAAGTAGCAACTTTTATGTTCTACAGAGATTCAGTTAACCTACCAAATTAACAGTTACAACCTATATATGCTCGTTTGCACGTATTCTTGCCACCGCAAAGACAGTCTCTCCTCCAAGAG
The DNA here is from genome assembly GCA_028015225.1 of Carex myosuroides. NCBI lineage: Eukaryota > Viridiplantae > Streptophyta > Magnoliopsida > Poales > Cyperaceae > Carex > Carex myosuroides. Next base: position 5,765,178 of record CM051471.1, read on the forward strand.
ACGAAATGGATCCTGTGAGAAAGGAAGAGTGGAGCCTTGACCAAAAAAAGAAGTTCAATGAGGCAATTCTAGATATGAATCTAGAGGGTCCTAAGTGTATGGAAGAACTCATTCAAAGGTTTCCGGAGAAGCCCATTTACCAAATAAGAGATCAATATATGCACTTCTTTGTGGAGAACCTGTGCATTGAAAATGCAGGATCTGATGCAAAACTTGATAGTTTGTACACCGAGGCTACGGAGAGCAACAATTTTAGCTTGACAACGGGAAAAGCAAAAGTAGTGGCAGTGATGCCGCCATCAATGCGTGAAGATGTAGGTGGATCTTCAAGGAAAAGAAAGAAGATTGAGGCTGGACGGGCGATTGGAAAGGAACCGGAAGAGGCTACTAGAAAAGAATCAAATAAAGGGCAGCCTTGGACCATAGAAGAGCATGAGTTCGTATTTTTCCCAGTGATTTAGTTCTATGAAGAGTGTTGATTTTTCTAATTAGAACCTTCTTTTTAAGAAAAAAAAAGTTTTTTTAATGGTGCCTACATTAAGCAAATATGTTGTTAAATTATTTTTAATATTAAAAAAATAAATTTCTTTTTTTCTACAAAGAAGTTTGATTTTCGCTTAATTGTTTTTATACAACTTTTCACACTTTTAATTACTGTTTAATTCTTATATTATACCATATAAGTTTCATGTTATTATTGTTTTTAAGGTTATTTCTACATGGATTGCAAAAGTTTGGGCGTGGAAAATGGCGTAAGATATGCTGGGAACTCCTTAAGACGCGAACACCGACCCAAGTGGCCAGCCATGCGCAGAAGTACTTCGACAGGCCTAAAACCGCAAGCAACAGGCGCCGATCGAGCATCCATGACATCCGACTTGTGACAAAGAGTGCTGATGTAAACACTAATAATGCAACTCTAAGGAGCAACTATGGACCTTTTACAAACAGTAAGAATAATGCAACTCCAGAGGACAACTATGGCCAATTTGTAAACAGTAACAATGCAACTCCAAGCAACTGCTGTTGGCAATTTGCAACCAGCTGTAATAACACAACTCCAAATAGCAACTATGGCCATTTTGCAAATACTCTTGCATGGGGTAGTGTTTTTGGTCCAAGCTTTTGCACCGAACCTGTCATGCCTTATGGCAGAGAACTGCAATGCTTCAACCCCCCCTTTTCAATATGTTCCCGGTTCAAATTTTGAGTATGGTATTTAGATGTGCTTGGAAATGAATGAGTTTATGTATTGCAAGGTTTCTTAGGAAGCCTTGTTTATCTATCTATGTTTATATTTTCTGTGTGTGTTTCCTTAAATAAGTGCTGTAATAAGATTTATCTGTAACAAAAGGTTACTGGACTTGATAGTAAAATAAATCTGTCTTTGTTTTAATAGTCAAGATCTATTTTATAATTCTGCCATGAGTCTGTTATCGGAGTAAAAGGCCCATGGGCCGTGGTCCATTGTTTGGATGGACTTGTTGCGGTGCCTCAGTAGGAAAGGAGATGTCCATTTTCAGACAATAACTGAGAGGTTTCGCTTAATCTACAACAATCTACATCAAACTCTGTATTACGTGTCCCAACAACAACCCTTAATTACATCAAACTCTGTATTTTCCCAAAACACCCTCAATTACATGTTTGATGTTTCTTTCTTTAGACAAAAGAGGAATGCAATTTCGAGCTTTTATAAGCTTTTATTATTCTGATAAAAATAAAAAATAGTATTTTTGTCTTTTGGAAAATACATAATAAATTTGATGAAGCTGTTTAACAATTTAGTTAAACACTGTTTCAGAGCAGATCTCTTAGGGATAACAAAACCTACAATTTTTTTCTAAGTTTTTCACGATATATGATGGGATATATCATATATGACAAATTGATTTTTTTTTAAAAACAAAATAAAGATTTAAGTCTTTTAAATTTCAGTTTTAGTATTCCTAAAGGACGACAAGTTTTAACTTTTGTTCCTAACTCTCCTTCCTAATAATATATATTAAGACAATTTGGCAGTATATACAATTCACTTACTTTTACACTCGAATTTATTTTAAAAACAATAATTAGAATAATACAATTTAGGGAAACAATTTGATTGAATTTTTTTTTTTTTTTTACAAAAACCTATAAGTACCGACTAGGCTATTCGGTACCTCTCATTTACGTTTAAGAAACCGAATAGCGTATTCGGTACCACCCAATTTTACCCTTTTACTTGGTAGGAAATATGAAAAAAAATTAAGAAACTAGGAGGTACCGAATAGGCTATTCGGTACCGCTTAAATGTAAATGAGATATACCGAATAGCCTATTCGGTACTTATAGTTTTTGTAAAAAAAAAAATCAATTAAGTTGGTTCCCTAAATTTCCTTTTAATAATTATGGTTTTTAAAAAAAATCTTTACACTCTCCACTAGAATACTTAACAAAATATAAATAAGTTTGTGTAGATGTATATTACTCACATGAGAATTTAAGATACAATTTGAAAATACGATAAAAATATTTTGAGCACTTAATGAATATTTTTTTTTATCATGAACAGTTAATAAAATAAACATTCTGGGTAAAAGGGCAAATTAGTAAAATACCCCATCGATGGGTTTAGGGCTTAAGCCAGCGCTTACGTTGCTCTTAATTGACTCCTGCAACCCCGCCCCCGCGAGTTAACGTGGTCCAATTTCTAGTCGTAGAAATCAGAAAGAACCTTACTTGTCACACCCCATTGGCCGTGACCGTGATGCCTTGATCGATCTTTTTTTTCTCGCTCCGCATCTCTTGGGATTCCTTCCCAGAACCTTGGAGAGTTAGAGCGAGAGCGAGAAAGTAGAAATGGCGAGGGAAGAGGTTGCACGGGTGAAACAAAAACCTTACAGGAAGGTGTTTTCACCTGAGTATTATGCGTTGTGCGCCGCTGGTGGTATGCTCAGTGCTGGTACAACGCATCTCGCCATTACCCCTTTAGATGTTCTCAAGGTCAATATGCAGGTCAGGTTTCATTTTTTTTTTTTTTAATTTAGTCTTGTTTTTAGAGGTAGAGTCTGACTGGTTTTGTGTGGATTAGCAGACAAATGAAGATCTGATATTAGCCCAAATGCTTGTTTAAGAAAATGTATTATTTTCATTTAGATGTCACGGCTTTGCTAATGCCCAATCATGAAATTGAGTACCTGACAAACCGATTAAATTAAAGAAAAAAGGGTGGATTGATCGAGTTCAAGTTATATTGTAACTGGTTACACCTGGTTATTAGCCCCTAAGATGGTGCAATTAGGGGAGTTGTGGCTTAAATTCTGTAACAAATAAATTTTGCTATGAGGTTGAACTAGTACAGTTCTCTGACAAATGCAAACAAGTCAGGGTCTGTAAGCTGTTATTTTTCTTGTTGTTTGTATGTAAGCTTGGTAGCCTCTACCGAGCCTTTCAAAAAAAAAAATGGTTACACCTGCTTCATTATTGAATTAGTAATGCAAACACTCAAAACATTAAAGAAAATGTTTTAAGTAAAATTATCATATAAACACCTGGTAATTTTGACTTATCCCCCAAATAACAAAGAAGCAACTGAATAATTGCTATGTCTATTTAAAAAAGATAATAATTACCATGAATATACATAATACTTATAATGTAACTAGCTTTCTTCTTCATTATTTAGGTGAACCCCTTGAAATATGACAGCATATTTTCAGGCCTAAGCACGCTTGTAAGAGAGCAAGGGCCAATGTCTCTCTGGCGAGGCTGGGCGGGCAAATTTTTCGGATACGGGTTCCAAGGCGGGTGCAGATTTGGCTTGTATGAATACTTCAAGAAACAATACTCTGATATTTTAGGTCCACAGAATAGAAGCATGGTATATTTTGTCAGTAGTGCATCGGCCCAGGTATTTGCAGATATTGCACTTTGCCCCTTTGAGTCAGTAAAAGTTCGCGTTCAAACCCAGCCGAAGTTTGCAAAAGGGTTGATTGATGGGTTTCCCCGGGTTTATGCATCAGAAGGCTTATTCGGGTTAGTAAAATCATTTTATAATTAATCCTCAAGCTATTTCACTTCAGTTTGAGTTAGCCTGTGTGTCTCCATTGAGCAAAATATAAACTCAGCACATGAGGGAAAAAAAGAAAGAAAAGAAAAAGAGAAATTTCTGTTAGCATCATGTATGGTTGATATGGAGCAGTTTATTTTAATCATTTCTCTAAATCATACCTTAGCAAAATAATAAAGTTAGATATCTTATTCAAGTCAACAAGAGCTGATCATACACCGCAGACAAAAATCAATAAGAACACTAACATATTTGAGAAACTCTTATTTATTTCTGTTTTCCTGTTTCCTTCTTTATATGATATCTGTTGAATTAAAGTGATATGAATTCTGGCAAAGATTTAATGTATGGTAACAATTTTTTTGTATACAGATTTTACAGAGGGCTTCTACCCCTTTGGGGTCGTAATCTCCCTTGTAAGAAGCTTCTATCTCTGCTATGGTTATTTTACAACTCCGTTAGAAATAATTAGGTTAGTCTGTATTTATCTGCAAATTCTAGAGTAAATTACACAATGGTCCTTCAACGTTTCGAAATTACCATTTTTGTTCCTGAAGTTATCCATTTGTAACCAGTCGAAAGGTTAAAATACTTTTAAAATGAATTAATTATGTAGCTCTAAGATGATTTGGGTGCTAATATTAATGTCCATATCACTAGTACTTGATAATCTGGATCATAATATTAATATTCATGTCATTTTTGTTGATGCTATGGGTGATGACTTCAATGGCACCATTGTATATCCAAAAATTTATCAACAATAGAATCCATAATCACAGCATGATACTGATCTGTTCATGTGAATTTGCATCTACTTTTTTGGTTAAATTATAGGACCAATGTGATATATTGATAACTACAAGGACCAAAATGGCAAAAGAGTGATACTTTAAGGGTCATATATGTAATTTACTCATGAATGCTAGGATGGATTTAGTACTATTTGATAGAATTTTGATGCAACTCGAAGAAGACACTAGAAAGAAGAAAGAGCAAGATGAATAATGAATCCATTTATGTGGTGATTTTTTCAAGATGCATATTGAACACAGTGTATTTTGTGCATGCAGTTTCGATGCTTATGTTTTCTACTTTCGAGCACTCAGTTGATTTTCTGTATGACAATGTGATTCAAAAGAGGAAACAAGACTGTTCGTGCGCCCAACAGCTAGGCGTGACATGTCTTGCCGGTTACATCTCGGGTGCCATTGGGACCATAGTTTCAAATCCAGCTGATAATATTGTCTCGTCTCTCTACAATAACAAGGCCAAAAATTTGTTAGAGGTGAGTCAAAAGTGTCTTTGTTACTGCTACTGTTAGGGGTGTTCATCGGTTCTGTTCGGTTAAAACTGAAATAAAATAGGCAAACCAAAATTTTATTCGGTTTTCAAAAATACAATCGAACCGACTGAAATAAACTTATCAACTGAATTAAAACCGAACCAAACATTGAAATCGGTTTTAAAAAATGATTTCATTGAAGGGACTGGATTCAGTTGGGAAATTTTTAAAACCGGTTCATGAAAGAGAAGGGAGTCGGTTCGGCCTAACCGGTTTTAAAAGTTTCTAAACTGAACCGACCAAACAATTAAATTGATTTAAAAAAATGAACTGAACCTATTGATTTAACCGGAAAAACCGAACCGTTTAATCCAAACTCTCTCAGTTTGAATTTAAACCAATTAAACAGGACCCGACGAACACCCCTAGCTACTGTAACATAGTATCAGCAGCATAGGTCTTCATATTGTCCAGGTGCTGTCTGGTACCATTCATGGTCACTATCAGTACTAGAAGGTTCCGATTGTTTTATGCTTATCCTGATAAAGATGGATACAAACATCATTCTGTGTGTAAGCTAAATTTTAGATTGAAGATTTTGCCCTAGCATCTTATAATTGCAAAAGGTGCATCTACATATCCTTCATAGTTATTAAATAAAATATAAAAGCAAAAATAGAATTTCGAGTTGGAAATTGTTTTGGGCGAAACTTTTGCAAAACTATCAAGATGCTCTTAGGACTTGGAGAAAAAGTTTCAAGAGACAGAACTTATGGTAAATATTAAATGTAAATTAAATTTTAAATGGCATGAAATCATTGCTATATTTCAGGCTGTGAAGATGATTGGATTTCCGGGTTTGTTTACAAGAAGTCTTCCTATCCGAATAACTCTGGTGGGGCCTGTTATTACGATGCAATGGTTTTTCTACGACTCCATTAAATTGCTAACTGGATTGTAAGTATCCCTGTATCTTCTACTAGTGATACACTAATGAATAGGGGTGTTCATTGGGTCTGGTTTAATCGGTTTTAGACCGAACCGAACTAGTTCGGGTTAAACGGTTCGGTTTTTGAGGTTTAATGGATCGGTTCGGTTGGCTTTTCAAAACCGAGTTATAACTTTGGTTCGGTTCGGTTTAAAAAATTCTAAAACCGGATGTACTGAACCGACCGAACCTTTATTTTCTTATTACCTGCGTTCAAGCCCTACTGGATAACCTATTCCCATGCCAATGGAGAGCAACCCATCTGTGTATGCTTTTAACCCTAGATCTGTCTCCCCAATCCCCATCCCATCGTAACCCTAGCCACAGAGGCACAGTCGCACACGCGACTACGGCTTCACGCCTCCATCCAATCCTCCTGTCCTGTCGGCTGTCCCTAGTCAAATCGCCGAACCTCTCGTACGCACGTTGTCGGTTCTGTCTGATCCCTCTAAATATCTTGCTTCCTCTTTTCTTCTCTCGCTGAATTTATTTCCTTGAACTCCTGAAATTTGCTCTTTGATTTATCTTCTGTTTTGTGTAATGGTAGTAGGTGACAGTGATCAAGATTCAAGAAGGATCGAAATCAATTGGATTTGGGTCAAGCAATTTGTATTTTTGTTAGGTCAAGCAATTTGTAGTTTTCAAGGAAGATCGAAATCAATTGGATTTGGATTTGGGTCAAGCAATGTTTTTAGTAGTTTTACAATTTCAGTTTTTATCAGGGGGTTTTCTGCTTATTTCCTTAGGGGACCTTGTCCGAGGTTTCTCTTTCTCTTTTTTTTGCATGTGGGCTTCCCCGTTTTTTTCAGTTTTTTTATGTTTCTCTTGCCCTCCCTATTATTACTTCGGTTTGAACCGAACAAACCGGAATAAAACTTTGGTTCGGTTCGGCTCGGTTAATCGGCTAAAATGGTTCGGTTCAGTTGTATTTTTGAAACCGAAATAAAACTTTGGTTTGCCTAGTTCTGTTCGGTTTCAACCGAACCGAACCGATGAACACCCCTACTAATGAATGTGCAATTGACTTCAGATTAATTTACTGTTTCAGGCCACCTAGCGGGGGCATGCCTATTGACGAGGAAATTGAGTTGAATAGCTCGGTCTGACGCATACTAACTAACCACATTTTGTTGTACACGAAAAAGCAAGTTTTTTTAGCCAGATTATGGTCGCTTTACGTGTAAATTATATTTTTAGCAACGTTTTCACCTTCATCAGGTGACTTTTAAGTTTTTTCCATCTTTTCTGATGGATTATTATGCAATATCTGGGTTTTGTTATGTATAATTTTATTTTTTTCCTTTTTGACATAGAAGTACAAGTGCTAAATGCTACTTATCTAGTCTTATGATGCTGTAATTTTATTCTATCAAAGTGATATATATTTTTTTGTGCTAGTGTTGAGCTTGACCTGTCTGGTGTAGTTGCCTTTGGCAGATAATAATTTCAGTTATCTAACGTGTATACAGCAACGATTGAAATGATTTTTCATGAATAAGCAGCCAGTTGTACAGCTAACATATTCTTGAAGAAGTGATTAGTCCTGCACCGGCTTGTCCATGTATGAGGTGACTTATCCCGAGTACGATACAGTCGTATAAACAAACAAATATCTCTAGAATTAGAACATTTAATTTGAATGTCATTTTTTTTTTAGAGAAAGGTGAGGATTAAGTCCTCAAATTTCATTAATTTTGGCACTTGTGTACCGGTTTTTTACATAACATTTGACTGTCATATTTAATTAAACGCATAAAAAATTCTTAAAACATGAATTCGTTAATATATATATTTTTTTTTGTAGAAGTGGTGCAATTGAATTATATATTATTATTATATATAATTACATTAATATTAGTCTTCTCCTCCTAGAAAACATTATTAAATAAGAGTGAGGCTACGGTGCTATGCATAGCACAGATTGGGTCCGTTCTACGGCTCAAAATTTGACTTTTCAAAATCCTAACGGTCGATCCGAACCGTTCAACATGATTATAAAATGAATATGTACTTGCAAACCGTTCAACATGATCAATGGTATGAAAACAACAGTTTTATAAGATACTTAATAAATAGTAAAAAAAACACGTATAAAATTTTAAAACACATACAATTTTTTTAATAAATTTATTAAGATGGGTACAAAATTCAATAGTATGAAATCAACGGTTTTATAAAATACTTAATAAATAGTAAAAAAATTCAAAAAATATATAATTTGATCTCCAAGCACATTTTACTATAGAATCATGTTGAACGGTTTGGATCGACTATTTGGACTTTGAAAAATTATGTTGTAAGATGTTATAACTATAGAATGTTCTAAGTGGATCCCTCATGTATATTTTTGGATTGAATTATATATGCTATCAATTTAGGGTAATTATATCTTCCCCCATCTATCCATCCCCCATTTCATCCCCAACTAACTAACTACATTTTCTAACTATAATTCAAAATTCTAACTACCTAATGGCCCTACAAATTAATTACTCAATTTTCTCCATTTATTTCTTTCCTCTTTCTCCCTCCCTCTCCCACCTCTCCCACTTCTCCCTCTCCACCTTCGCCTCCACCTCCGCCCGCCTCTCCCACCTCTCCCTCTGCGCCTCCGCCCGTCTCTCCCACCTCTCCCTCTCGGCCTCCCTCTCCCACCTCCACCTCCACCTCCGTCTCTCACCTCCGTCTCCCACCTCCCACCTCCGCCTCCTCTCTCTCCCACCTCCGCCTCCGCCGGAGTGGATCCATCACTGTTGACCGCCGGGTCAGATCCGCCTCCGCCGGGTCAGATACGAGTTATTTGCAAAGAACAAAGCTTCATTAATGGTGAATTAGAACAGTGCGTACTAAGTACATATGGATGAATACTTAATGTTTTAGAGATGAATACTTCAACGTTTATGGATGAATACTTAATATCTTAGGCATAAATACAACTTATATGTATGAATACTTGATATCTTATGGATGAATACTTTTTATTTGTTTGGTATGCACATATGTTTGTAATACTCTTGGTACATTAACTATTTACACTTACACGATGAGGATGAATACTTGCTTAATGCGGGATGAATACTTGCATGATGAGGTGTGAATACTTGTGCAACGGACAACTCGAAAGTATGTCATCATGGATCTCATTTGAAAGAGAAAATTGTGTAGAAGACATTCGTGGTTTTAGATTTGCAAAATTCCTCACAGATCGTCAGAAATATTGATTAGATTGAACGGAGAAAAAAAAACCCATCTCTAAAAACGTGTAATACTCTTGGTACATTAACTATTTACACTTACACGATGATAATGAATACTTGCTTAATGCGGGATGAATACTTGCATGACGAGGTGTGAATACTTGTGCAACGGACAACTCGAAAGTATGTCATCATGGATCTCATTTGAAAGAGAAAATTATGTAGAAGACATTCGTGGTTTTAGATTTGCAAAATTCCTCACAGATCGTCAGAAATATTGGTTAGATTGAACGGAGAAAAAAAAACCCATCTCTAAAAACGTGTAAAAGATGAGTGATTGATGTGTCCAAATATGCTTCTATTGCAAAGATGAATACATTTATATAGATGGATGAATGCTAGTTGTGTTACAGATGAATACTTTTTTTGCAAATTTCTAAAATGAGCTGAAGGTAGTTAGAAGTCCCACACTTAATTAATGCGCTGACGGTTATGCGGTCCCCCACTTAATTAATGCTCTGACAGTTGTGCGGTCCCCCACACATGTTGTTTGTCCCCTACTTTCTTGTTCTAATATATCCAAATATGTTTCTATTGCAAATGTGAATACCTTCATATAGATGGATGAATACTAGTTGTGCTACATATGAATACTTATGCAAATTCCTAAAATACACTGACAGTTATAAATTCTAACTAACTAACTACCTTAATTAATGCAACTGACGGGGGATGAAACGGGGAATTGTTCACGGGGGAGAGCTAGGCGGACCCATCAATTTATGCACTAATATTGTTATTTGTTTCATTATCCATTATTTTAATGTACAAGAGTAGAGTATGAATATGATAATATTTAATATATAATGGTAAGATATGAGTAAAACTTATTTTAAGTGACTTTAAGTATAAAAATATCTCCGCCCAATCCGTACTATATCCATTAACATCCCTAAATAAAACGAACCGACAAGTTCTTGGATGCTACTTACGAACAAAATGAAATTTTATTTCAATGGTGCATGAAACGTGATTCAATTTGGATACAAACTGAAGTCCGGTTACTAAAATCGGACAAGTTAAAATAAGTGAACCAAAAACGGATAGAGGTTAAAGTTGAGTGAATTTCCGTAAAATTAATTCATAAAATTAATAAACGAATGAAAGATGCCGTACTGAATCCAAATCGGAGCAGATATTATAACAATATAAATATTATAAGTATTCCTCTATTCTCAATCCTTAATCAAAGTGTTTACTTCATTTCGATAAATCAAGTTAAAAATATTACTTGACAACTAATGTATTTTGACTTTGATGATTATATGGGCGACGGCAGTGTTGTAAATAATGGTATGTGCTCGTCACACGGACCGAGTATCATCAAACAATTAATTGAGAATAATAAGAAATAATTGGTCAATCGGCCGATTAGTCGAGAAAATTTGTGACGGTTTGTCATTGTCAACGACTAATTAGCTAATTAATAGGCCTAAACGGTCGTTTTTTACGACACTGGGTGACAGTAATTGCCAACATTTGTTTAAAATGAATGGATAAGTGTGTTATTTTAATTCAAATAACTATGGATGCAATTGTACAGTATTTATTCTAATTGAAATATGTGTGCAACTTTTATGAAGAATTTTTAGTGGCGAGACAGACATATGTGGATGAGGGCCGATAATTAATGGAATAAGAAACAAATTAAGATGTATTTTTAGAATTACAGAAATATTAGAATTGGTTGACAATTGTTAAATTTGCAACATTGATGATCATCATAAATATTTTTTTTTTATATTGGACGTTGATACTTTATGTGATCTATGTTATATTTATGCCTTGTAATTTTATACTAGTATCGTGCCCGTGCGTTGCAACGGGTACATATTACAAGAAAAAAAAATCTCATACAAGGTCAGATGAGCCGAAATCAATAGCCTTCAATGTAGAATCATCATCTTTCGACGCAAAGAGAAAATTCTGAAAAATAAAAATCATAAAAACCTCAGTTTTGAGTATTTTAAGACCAGTACCAAATAAATTTTATGTACCCGTGCGTTGCAACGGAACATAATATAAGATTGAACATTAAGATTGCATAGAGAGACAAATAATAAATAACAATAAGCTTTATTTTCAGTTTAACATAGTGTATATATAGGAGCTAGGGTGTGTGGAGTTGTAAAAACTTTTATATTATTTTAATACAATTGTTAGCAAATGCTAACCTTAAAAAATAACAGTAAAAAAACAATAACAAATGAAAAAAAAACGATCAAATATAACATGAAAAAAATTCTTTGAGTACCAAATAAATTTTATCGCCTCATTTTATTTTGACCAGAGACATCCTAATAGCTCGAAGATAAGACCATAAAAGTTAAAAAGAGTGCATGCATATATGTGTCATTTACAAAGCAATTTACTGTATAAAGAACATGTAGAATCTTCACAGAGAACTAACCTCCCGTATGATGTAGAAATAAAGCTCATGCGTTGTTAGTGCGAGCATTATCAGATCCGCGTCCTAATAAAATAAATAACATAACATGAGTCAGGTCAACTGCCAAAAAAAAATTATTAACAGTCTTTCTTGGTGGACGTACAATCATAAGTAAAAGGATTGATATTTATATAAATATGGAATATTATGCTAAGTTGCTAACAAAACAGGAGCAGGGCCATAACTTTTCAAGAATTCGATCCTTGCATACAAACTAAATAAAAGGGCAATAACGAAAAGAAAGGTAAATTTATAATGACATGTAAATTATTTTCTTCTACAAAATCAAACAAGAAAAAAGAAGCCTTACCAAACCGTACAAACAATGCCTCAAATTGGGGTTGTAACCATTAGAATTTTGCTGAGATCTGATAAAAGACATAATCTTGTGCTCTCCTTCACCGGGGACATTTGCATCTGAGAGAATTACCTTCAAAAGAGTATACATGCCATTCAATTATGTATTAATTATTTAGAACTTTCTATCTTTCATCTTTCATGTATTATTTAGAACGATATATGATCTGTAAATACCAAATATGAACAAGATTCAAATAGTTAGTATACTCTTACCATTCCAGTGATTTTATCGCCTCATTTTATTTTATCGCCTCATGTAGATTAAAATACTCAAAGATTGAGGTTAGCATTTGTTATTCTCCCCTTTCGCTATAGCTCCAAACCCTTCCCTTAGAAAGGCGGCTCCCCTCTGCTTATTGTTTGAACGATTCAATTGATTTGTTTACAAATAAAATTGGAAATGTGTATATAGAAACAATATTGATCCATTTAAGGGAAAAAGAACCATATGGAAATCAATATCGTATTGTTTGGACAATTCTAGTGATTTATTAACTTTCTATTCATTATTTCATTGGTCCATTTATGGGAAAAAATATTGATTTCCATTGTGCTTAATTGAACAAGAAGAATAAGGAATCACATTTTTATTGTTTGCATAATTGAGTGTAGGGGAAATAAGGAAATATATTCCTTGTAGATAAATATCATAAAAACTTGAATTGTTCTAAATTTAATTGTAATATATAGTGTGGCTGTATGTGTGGCGAGATTTTTTTTAACTAAATATAAACTTCTACACATAAAAGAGATGCATTTAATCAAAAGATGACATATTATGTGATTGGAGGGCTGATATTAAATATGAAATTTCATCTTTCAATCGTAGCCGTTGGCGGATCAGGACATCAACGTGCTTAATAATGAAATGGAGATAATGGTCTATCTTTAACAGTGTTTGATAAATATCAAACAACACACAAGTTTCATTTAAATTTGATATACAACCGATCTCGACAAACAATATATCTACGCACATCTTTTAGATTCCAAAAAAAATATTTTAATTTAATTACAAAATTATTATCGAAATTATCATTTTGTCAAAGTAACCACTTGCAAAAATTATCATAATTACCAAAATAACCATTTCTAAATAGGGAAACATATATCAAAATTAATAATGTATGTTTTACAAAATTAACAGTGGAGAGAATGTCTTGAGACTATCATTACTTCTATGAGACGTCCATAATTCCATATAATTAAAATTTGCACTGTGTCATCATTATTGTTTCGGAAACATTTTTGTCACAAATAAACGTGTTAGTTTTTATGAGAATGATAGAATAATATTTATCTTTCCATCTTAACGAAATTCCGGAGTATTAATGGTTGAATAATTAATAATTGTAAAAATTGCGACAAATGTGAATTAAAAAAGTATATATACAACGATAAAAATTGCAGATTATTTATTTAAAAACTACATCATGTCATACTTCTTTTAATTGCAAAAGGGCAGCAACCACCGTCCAATCCTCTTCTGTCACTTTCATTTTTTTTTTCTTTATGGACTTGTTCACATTTCTTTCTCTCACTGATTTTCGTTTTTTTTTCTTTATCTTCTTCTTTCTCTGTCACCTTCTCTCCTTTGCTCTTCATAGACTTGCTCACATTCTCTTTTATCAATGATTTTCGCTCTTTTCCTTCATCGTCTTCTTCCTGCTCTTCATAATGTAACAGTGACATGCCCATCTCTGTACGACCTTCCTCTCCCTGTATGCGGAACCCCCACATCTCGATGGTATCCCCTGCTCTCATCGCACCGTCGTTCTCACGCAAAAACCGGCTCCATTCCCCAATCAAGCGATACGCATTATTGGAATGCAAGAATTTAAACACCATGCGATATTCTCTGTCATGCCGGTCGAAAGCTCGCACCTTCAGCCCCGACTTCTCGCGAACTGATTCACGCTCTGCATCCGTTAGAAGTCCCAACAGGGGAGATGGCTCCACCACCTTGCTTGTCAAGAGAAGACGGCTTTCGTACAGGTCGAGATCGGTTGTTTGAAGGGTCTTTTGCAGAATCCACGTGGGACAGTCTACGCTTAGAGAGAGCGGCGTTTGTATTGACCTCTTCGTGTAATTAGAGTTTGGGGTTTCATCACCAGATGTTCTCCTCCTTTTTGTCGGACGGGGATTAGAGTTGTCCTCGCCATCGATGAAGAACTTGGTTGTTGTAGTTGTTGCATTACTCACCGCCATTAATTTGGTAATAATCAAGTAATTAGGAGAGAGAGGGGGGTTTGATTGTAAACTTCGAAAAATACGAAGAAGAAAAGGTAAAAGAGAGGCAAGTAAGATTAAGGAATGATGAGATCTTAAGAAGAGGAGAATGGTTTCGTTATATATATGATAAAAGGGAAAAAAATCCTTGATAATTTAGGAAAGACAGTTTAATTTGGATATTTTATTCTATTTAATCAATTTTTTCAGAAGTGAACATATATAGTTATTTTTTAGTCTTACAACTTTTCCTTCATTATGGAATGAATTTGCATAAACTTGCCTTAAATAACAAGGGGCAAAATAAAATAAAAAATAGTACGCAAATTTTAGTATGATTTTCCTGAAATAGTATAATTAATTTGGACATATATTAAATCACACAATTATCATAATTGATCTATGGACAATTTTAGCACATAAATTGATATATCTTAATTTCTATAAATTATATCAAAGTTTCCGCCAAAAATATTCCATTGTAATGCAATTTACAACATTTTCTGTCTGATAGTGTTCTGATAAAATTGGTCCTCATTTCATATTTAAAAGTCATCCAAACTGATAGATAATTTAAAAATATCATGTACTTGGAAATAAATTGGTTCATGCTATTTTGGAAATATACAACAATTTTTGTAATGGTCTGGGGTGATGATATTGACACAATAATTTTTTTTATTAACACAATTCAGATTTTTTACTTGTATGGACAAATATGTCCTTCAATTCTCTCTAGATATCATATCTATTTTAGGATGAACTTTCTTTATATTAAAGATCACTGATTATTTATTTTATGTCCATAACTATATGTCTAGTACTTTAGTAAAATCTTTAAGAGAATGTTTCATTTTTGAAATTTGAGAAGTATAGCAACAAAAATTTAAGCAATCATTTCTTAGTCGAATTTAAACAAGTTTTCTTTTTAGTGATTTAAGTGGACTTAGTCGAATTTGTAACATTAAATATACACTTCATTTCTTGCATCATATGTCGTTTTATTTTTCTCACTTTTATTGATTATGCATTAGATGTTATGTACAAATTTTCCATTGTTGAATTTAGAAAAAAAAATGGTACAAACTACATCCATGATATATTATCATGATTCAATAAAAAAGATACTAGAAACTCTATTAATTGAAAATACACTTCACACTGACACAAAGTATTATCTAACGGAGTTGTTTAATGGAATGATTTTTCCATTTGTAAAGAATGAGCTTTTTAATTTATTATTTTCAATTTTTTGAAATTGAAATGTTTTAGGGGTAAGTTTTAGTTATGAATAAAACAAATAACAAATAGTCATTAATATGAAGAAATAAATATGTATTTTATTGGTTGACCATCGTATACAATTTGGCCCTTCTTTATTATTTACTCCACAATTTATTTCATTAATAATTGTTTATCTTTATTTCCTTCAGATGCATAGTTTATTAAAATAAATTTGTATTTTATGTGATTTTTTATTTAGATTGAAATTAATTTAAATATTTTTATGTCAGATATTAATTTATTATTTGTCTTGATTTTTAGAGACAAAATTGAAATCTATTATTAAATACATGACAACAAAGAATATATGACCATATTAAGAAAAACACGGTGATATAAACAAATACTTCAAATTAATAAAATTGTGTTAATACTAGAAATAATTATTTTTTTACTTCAACATAAATTAAGGAACTAAAGAGTCCATTCTACTACTCCCAACATTATTTTGAATATAATTAGCTCCATTGTTGAGTTGAGAAAAGGATAAATTATAATTTTTTTCTTCTATGTTATTAAAGCATAAGATTTGCTTAGCAGTAATAATTTTATACTTTTATTGCAATTATTTAAGTGGTGTGTTATTTTGAATTTGTATATGCAGTTATTAAAAATAAACAAATCAATTTGAATATGTTAAACAAAAAATGATATATCATGTAGTAAAATTTATTTTTATATTTCTCATACCAACTAAATATATTGCAACGACCGAAATACATGTTTAACGAATGTTAAAATCATTAATGTACAGTATAACGGA
This sequence comes from Carex myosuroides, assembly GCA_028015225.1. NCBI lineage: Eukaryota > Viridiplantae > Streptophyta > Magnoliopsida > Poales > Cyperaceae > Carex > Carex myosuroides. The sequence continues at coordinate 5,781,844 of CM051471.1, forward strand.
GATGTATGGGTTAATATTCCTTTTTTGTTAATTGTTATTTCAAATTAGATGAAGATCTAACAATGAAGAATACATATTAATTTATAAATGATCTTCATACTAGAAGATTACATAATCACCTGTATCAAAAATAGCATTTAAAAGAAATATATACAGAGAGCAAAATTGTCAATAAAATTTGAAAATTTGAAATTGTTGTGTTAATATAAAACTGTTAATCTCAGCACCCAATTCTTGTTGATCGAGTACTACTACTGTTCGGTTGACCCTTGTTGCTAGTATCAATGCATGCTTGAATTGGGCCCTGTTTGAGATTAAAAAAAAAATCATTTAAAGCTGACGGAAATTCCAAATTATGTGCACGCATTAAATTTTGAATAAAAATTCCATTCGAAATGCATTTATATACGTAGAATGTATCTATTCATTACTGTAACCATCTTGAGCCCTTGTTGAGATTTTAACTCTTAAAAAATATACAATCTCAAAATATTGTCAAACTTCGAGACACTGTTCTCTCTCTGGGTACATTTGGATGGGAGCTAGATTAGTTAGAATAGTGAAATTTGAGAATAGTAAATGAGAATAGAGAAAAAATAGTGATTTTCATATTAGTGTGAAAATAGTGCTATTCGAATTAGTAAAAATATTATTCGGATTGTACATGTGGAATAGTAAATAGCTGTAACCAATAAAAAATAGTGTTAACAAAGTGTTAAATAAGAGAAAAGATACACAAGTGAGATCTCAAACGAATTGTCACGACTTGAAAATAGCAGAAGTTGTGTCAAATTTGTCATTTTGGGACTGTGTTGGTGAAAATCCAAAAACGAAGTATTTTTTTTTCTCTCTTCACACTTCCGAATAGTAGCTATTCCAATATTTACAAGGAATAAAGAATAGCAGTTATTCTACCTATTCCAGATAACAAAAATGTTATTTGGATGCACATTGCTATTCCGAATAACTACTATTTTAAAATAGCATCTATTCTTGTGTCATTCAAACATAGCCTCTAATTATTAAAGATATTTTACTCAAAAAGTTTTTTATAAAAGATATATTATCAATCGTTGTAAACTAACAATGTCCTCTGGATTTATTTATATGACATAAATCTATTTGCACTAAATAAATAAATATAGGGAGAATTTCCAGTATGCTCATGTAAACTAAAAAAATAGTCACTTTATCCATCAAATTAATATCATAATATTAGAGGTGCGTCATGGTACGATGCGGTTCTATCACAGCACGGTATTTGTGTCAGTCATGTATCGTAACTTGCGTGTTTTGTACCATAATCATCTTTTGGAAACTTAGCACAACACGACTTATCACACAAAATATCTGCTCACGACAAGACATGTCAGGGTCACACATGATTAGGACCTTTAAATCTTGATTAAATAATGAATCTTGAAAAAACCAATTTAAATTATGAAAAAAATTATTAAATATAACGCGCCGTAGTCACGACATAACTAGCATACCGTGACCGTTGTTTATTCCTGACTTGGTAAAATTCGCAGTAATTCAAGCTTTAGCCATGCTAATGAAACTCTTACTTTCTAAAATTTCCCCAAATTAAGTGAACTGAATTATTTAATTTACTTCGGTTAGGGAGTCTGAGAACGCAGGTTTTATGTGGCGAGGCAACTAGAAGAGCACTCTTCTTTTTCGTTGTTATTTCTAGTTCGGATTGTAGGATCGCATTTTATCGATTCGAATCGTGCGATTTGATGATCTTTCCTTAACTTCATTAAAAATGTATCTTTCTAATCTGATACTTTATTTTTATATAGGAAGATAGTATTATTGCTGAGGTGGGGTTTTGTCCAAACGGCTTTGAACAAAGTTGCATCCAAAATCTGACCTAAATCGTCCAATCTGCATTAAAATTTGTATAATATTTAGATTCAACAACCCATTTAAATTTATTAAGTTTTAAATATGTTTGCACAAATCTCAATGCAAATCTTATTGCTGATTGTGAATGGAAAAAATTAATGGATAAGTATTTAGGGGCTTACTTCTATATCATGGCTGCTATGTTTGCAGTTGTGTCACTTGTTGGCCAGTTTATGCCAGCAGTGCATCTTTTGAATCTCTACTCATAGAATTGTACCAATACCGGTATTTTTGGCTATTGGTTAAGGGAACTCTTTGATGCTATGTTGACACCTAAATCTGAGATACGCAGCAGAAATAAGAACAAAATCAACCAATTTGGCATTGATTGCCAGAAGACCCTATGTAAATCATCGAACATCAGGATCTGTATTGGCTTTGTGCAGTCACTTAAGTAGAATCAATTTGGTTATATTGACAATCAAATATGTTTGGCAATTATAATAATATAAATTTATAAGTTATCCTCAATTCTCAATACTTAATCAAAGTGTTTACTTCATTTCAAGCAAGTGTACATTCTAGCTGAACGAGTGAACGGAGTGTTTATTCACTAGGGACTCAAATAATAAATCAAGTTGAAAATATTTATTGACAACTAATGTAGTTTGACTTTGATCATAATGTGTAACACTTTGCCAACATTTGTTAAAAGTAAAATAAATAATGTGTTATTTTAATTCAAATAATTATCACTATCAGAATTTTCGTTTGTAGCATGGGTCTGAAAATGGCTTGTTGCATGCGCATACGCATGCAACAAGCCCCAAAAACGCTTGTTGCATGCGCCAACGCATGTTAATACTACCCATGGTTATACCCCCGTTGTAAATACTCAGTATTTCCATGGACACGCATGTAAATACCTTTTCCCGGCCTTTTGCATGCGATTCCCCATGGAACAACTGCGCATGTAAAAACTTTCAGGGTTAGAGCCTGGCTGGAGTATTTGCAAGAATAGAAACGTGGGACCCATCTTATTATTTGCAAGGATAGAAACGTGGGACCCATCTAAGTATTTGCAAGGATAGGACTGTGGGTCCCATCTATGTATGTGCAAGGATATCCTTTGAGTATTTGCAAGGATAGAAGTATGGGTCCCATCTTGGTATTTGCAAGGATAGGAGCGTGGACCCCACGTGAGTATTTCCAAGGATAAATCATGTGGGTCCCACTTGTTTATTTGCATGGATAGAGGCCGTGGGCCCCACCTGGTTTTTTACATGGGCCCCATGCAAATAATAACCATAAATTGCATCATATCAGCATGCCCCCATTCTACAATCCTCCCCGTACCAACCCGGTACTCTTTTACATTCCCCATTTCCCATTGAATCAAATAAACATAAACACATTGATATACATATCGCAAGCATGCAATAAACATTAATCAATATAGTATAATTATCACACATTGTACCAAAATACCACAATGCATTACAACAATAATTTGATATTCTTAGTTAAGAATACTAAAAGGTAATACAATATAATATTTAGATAGTAAAAATCTAAAGCACCGCCATCCTTGCCAAGCGCAACACCAATCCGAATTAGGACCAATTTAATATCACTATTAGCTTGTCGTGCTTTTGCTTCCCACACTCTACAAACTGTAAAAAAGTATGACTTCACCACATAAAATGATAGCCATAACTTACATCTACATTCGACTTGGTAAAATGACAGCAAGAAATGAATTAATTACCTCCGACAAGTAATCCTTTTCAGATGGTCTCATCTCTTTTAGATGGCATTTCCTTCTACTGTTATAAGATATTGCCATGTAGTGAAATCTAGTACAAACCAATATTTACAAGTTAATCTTGAGAGTATTATTGCATACTTGTTATTATTAATTTGCATATACCCACCAAGCATATATATATATATATATATATATATATATATATATATATATATATATATATTTGGAATAATATCAATTAATTTTCACATTGTGCTGGCAGTACACATGTTAAGATATAGCAAATATTTTTGACAAAATTACTTACATGTCCATGACAGCAGCATTGTTGGATCCATAATAGTTCCAATCCACATCCCAATACCTAATATGTGCATTTAAAATGACCATTAGGGTCTGAGCGGAACCATGAGGTTGCTAGAGTTTAATAGAGATGATTTCTAATTGAATTTTGTTGATCGGAATAAATATAGAGAAGAATTCAATTATTTACTGTTAATTGATTGAAATATACACATGATAAAAGAGAAATGATTTCATTTGAATAAAAATGACTTTTGTGCCCTTAAGACATATAATTAAAATAGATTAAAAGAACAAAGTGACACTTAAGTACCATTCTCTTCATCCAGTACCAGTAAATACATTCGCTAATCCACTCCTATCCCAATCTCTAATTGTATGCCCGGAACCAATAAATACACATTGAGAGTACAAATTACTCAATTTTCAATTTGATAAGTCAAAAGTCTTCAATGGTAATAAAATAAAATAACAACCAAAATTAACAAATCTAACACCAACCCTATGTATGTTTTTTACAGCAGTACCAGAGAAACCCATTGAAGCTGACAATGTGGCTGGAGCAAACTACTTCCAATTTTATAGAAACCCCCCCTAAAAGTTGCTAAATTACAACATCCAAAACTCCCATACAAACTATAGAAGAGCCAAAATCTATAAAAAAACAATAGTGCATACTATATAACTAGATAAAAAAGGAAACATATAATAGAGAATACAATAAAAAAATGTTTAACTACTCTTAGTAAATACTACATACCTGATTATCAACTATTCACAGCTATTTATTAGACACAAACATGAATGTGTACAGATAAAGCATGACCAATTTATGCCTAAATAACTAAATCAAAGAAGTAATTGCATAAACGAAAATCTAATTTAGGAGATGGCTCAACAACTAAATTCATCCACAAGCTTGGAATAACAAGCACAATGACTCCAGATATTTCCCACACAAACGAAAGCAAAGTAGGAAAAAATTCAGATTGTTAATTAGTGAGATTAATTACCTTAAGCTCGGAGTTGATGGGAAACTGAACCGTCGCACAACTGCGTGCTTAAAGTAGAAGACGATAACAATGTACTAGTAACTAGTTTGTCTCTTTACTAGATTTATCATGCTTTTTTATCATTTGCTAGTAAAATTGTTGTAATTGCAACCCCTATGATCATATATGTACCAAATACTTGAAAAATAGTTGATCAATGTTATGGTTCCTTTATGTATATCTCTGACCATTGAAAGGGAGAGAAAATATCAAATGCATATTTCTGACCATTAATTCAAAAGTATTACCATGGGCAACCCATGCAACTACTAATTCTCAATAATCCAGATTATTACCATGGGTATGTGGGCCGAGTTTTAACATGAACCTCTACCATAAAATATTATAAAAAGGTTTAACAAAACAATTGCATGCGCAGCCCATGCTAATAGTCGATCTGAACTCTCCAGACTATTAGCATGGGTATGGTGGCCGGGTTTTAGCATGGACCTCTAGCATTAAATAATATAAAAAAGGATCCACAAAACAATTGCATGCGACAGTCCATGGTACTAATATGTCTCACAACTTTATACCTATTTCCATGGACATAGGATCAACTATTTGCATGTACCTTTAATAAAATATACTATCTGAGTGGATTGGCAGAGGTGGGCTCTCCCAAAATTTTTTACATGGGCACATGGGAGATAGTTGCATGGATAAGCAGCAAGCAGTTACATGGGTAATGTTTTGCATGAGCCACCCCATGAAAAAGGTATACGAAATCAGAAATGTCAATTCTTTTCCATGGGCCTTTAACACCCATGGAACAAACCAGTGCTACCCATGCTACAAACGAAAATTCTGGTAGTGTATGCAATTTTAATTGAAATATGTGTGCAACTTTTAGGCGACCAGATAAAGAATTTTTAGGGGTGAGATTCTGACATAAGTGGGCCGATAATGGAATTTGCCAAAAAAAAAAAACGTACTAATTAGAATTACATAGAGATTAGAATCAGTGTTCTAAATAACGCGCTATAGCGTTTTTGGACCCTAAACGCTAAGCTATGGCATCAAAATGCGCTAATTGAGCTACGGCCACTATAGCGGTAATAGCGGTCCACTATAGCGCATAGTGTATAGCGCAAATAGCGCGTGCTATGCATAATGGGCTTTTTAGGCAATTTATATGGCTTTAAATAACGACCAAAAAAGTTAAATAAAAGTCCAAATCGAAATCAATTAAAAGCTTTGTTGCTACAGTTTTTTTAATTTGCCCAAACCGAGAAGGAAATCCTTGTCTAGGTTATTTTGAAATTTGAATAGAAAAAAAATAGATTATGTCATGAATCATGATGCTTAAGATATTTTGAATAGAAAAAGATCAATAGTTTATGGTATTACTATAGATATTTTGTATCGCAATTTGAACTTTGTACTGGTTCAATATGAATATTATAATTTCTTAATAATTTGGTGTTATTTATTGCTCTATGAGATCTAATGTTGATATTTAGTACAAATATATAATATAATTTTTGTAAAAAAAAAATGCTATGTAGCATAGCTTCCGCTATAGCTACGCTATTCGCTATAGCTTTTTTTGTAGCCTTCCCGCTATGACGCTATAAACACTATTTAAAACATTGATTAGAATTGGTTGACGATGGGTAAAATTTGCAAAGCCAGATATTTTTAAATTTTTAAATTGGACGTCAAGACTGTGATCTAAGCTATATTTATAACTTGTAATTTTATACAAGTTGTATTGTTAATTCAACAATTTAAAATTTCCAATGATCAATATTTAACGATTTTTGATAAAAAAAAATTCACTTAAATCTGATATACAACCAATCTATAAGACTCACAATATATATATCTACGAACATTTTTATTTTTCAAAAAATACTTTTAATTTAATTAAAAATGTTATCACAACTATCAAAATAATCATTGTCGAAATAACCATTTTCAAAATATCATCATGATTATAAAAATAATCATTTATTAAAATAACCATTTATAAATAAGAAAATATATATCAAATTGCTTTATGAAAATTATCAATGTATGTTTTAAACTACCAAAACATATGCTGAACAGAATGTCTGGAGTCTTGAGACCCATCAGTCCATCACTCTAGTTTCCCTACTTCAGCAAGTGATGTTTTTTTTAGATTGAATGATGAAGGTCTAGCTTTCTAATTTCTATTTTAATATTCATAAAAAAAATTATTTGGATTTATAAATCCACAATCTTGCACACAGAAGATATATATTATCATTTGTCAATAGATCAAAGAATGTTTTTTTAATAAGGGTGATTGTTGGAACCGACCAAATTTTTGAAACTTATCATTTTTTTTTATATAATTCCATATAATTGAAATTTACACTGTAATGTCTCATCAGTCATCTTTACTGTTTCAAAAGCATTTTTGCCACAAATAAATGTGTTAGTTTTTATGAGAATAGTTGAATAGTACTTGTCTTTCCATTTTATTACAGAAATTCTGGAGTATTAATAAATGGTCGAATACTTGATAATTGTAAAAATTGCTATAAATGTGAATTAAAAAGATCTACATCAATAATTATGTCAATTGAAGTTAATTTATTACACCCTTGTGATATGGGAGATATGACACCAAACATTTTTTATCAATTTCTAATTCCGAAGTGGTTCATATATAAAAGGAAACCAAATGTAAAGAATAGCAGAAAAAAACGAGAAATAGGAACGGCAAAACAATATTGCAGAAAATAATTACGGATAAAAAAGAAATGTTGTCAAAAATTCATGGAGTCAGATTTTATTTATCCAAAATTAAACAATTCAGCAATCTCTAACAAAAAAAAATGCATTCAGAACAAATGGAGCACCTAAATTATCTAAGAACCAAGAAATGATATTTATCTCATGAGAAATAAGAAAAAAAAACCCTCATCAAGAAACATAACTAAGAAATAAATAAATAAAGTTCCTTATTAATACCCAAAATATTTACTCTATCTAGTTACACAAAACAATTACTACGAGACCACACAATTACCAACAATTCTACAAAAATTTATGGAACTCTCGAGCTAGACACATATCACCTTAACAGCAAGATAACTAGGCTAAAAAGACCAACATAATTAACAACTAACAAGAACTTTTACCTAATCCTCAACTTTCTCTAGACATAATAATACCAAAAATAAGACTAATCCAACTTAATTAATAACTAAAAAGATATTCTACAAAATTACAAAATTTCTCTAGACATAATAATACAAAAAAAAGACCACCCCAGATAGAGAATTATGTAAAATTTATCAAATTCCAAAATATCTCAAGTACAAAAGGGCCACAACCGCTGCCCGCTCATCCGCCGTCCATTCATCCTTTGTCACCTTTATTTTTTTGTTCTTTATAGACTTACTCACATTTCTTTTTATCACTAATAATTTTTGCTTTTTTTCTTTCTCATCTTCTTCCTCCTTGTCATAGTTCAACAGCGCTATGCCAATCTCTGTACGACCTTCCTCTCTCATTATACGAAACCCCCATATTTCGATGGCATCCCCTACTCTCATCGCACCGCAATTCAAACGCAAAAACCGGCTCCATTCTCCAATCAAGCGATATGCATTATTGCAACGCAAGAACTTAAACACCATGCAGTACTCTCTACCATGCCGGTCGAAAGCTCGCACCTTCAGCCCCGATTTCTCACAAACTGATTCACGCTCTGCATCTGTTAAAAGTCCCAGCAGGGGAGATGATACCACCTTCCTGCTTGTCAAGAGAAGACGGCTTTCGTACAGGTCGAGATCGGTTGTCTGAAGGATCTTCTGCAAAATCCACGTGGGGCGGTCTATGCCTAGAGAGAGCAATGTCGGTAATATACCGATTTGTGACCTCTTCGCGTGATTCGAGTTCGAGGTTTCGTTATTGTGTGTTCTCCTCCTTTTGGTCGGACGGGGATCAGAACTGCCACTGCCATTGATCCATTCGAAGTTGTGCTTGGTGGAGAGCTTGGTTGTTGTTGTAGTCGCATTACTCACCTCCATTTTGGTAATAATCAGGTAATTAGGAAAGAAAGTAGGTTTGATTGTTTTGGAAATATGAAGAAGAAAAGATATAAGAGAGGCAAGTAAGAAAGATTAAGGAATGATGAGATGTTAAGAGGAAGAAGAATTGCTTCCTTTATATATGATAAAAGGATAATTTCTCTTGCTAATTTAGGAAAGAAATGCAGTTTAATTTGAGGTATTTTATTTGTTTTTATTTTATTTTCAGAAGTGAAAATAGTTATTTATAGTGGCCACTATTTCCTTTCACTATGGATGAATTGGACTAAACTTCCTTAAATAACAAGGGGCAGAATAAAATGCAAAAATAGTACGCAAAATTTAGTATGATTTTCCTGAAATAGTATAGTTAATTTGGACACATTTTGAATCACACAATTATCATAATTGAACATGGACAATGTCAAAATATAATCAAACACATGCACATGGTCATGTGCTATTCTTAGGAAAAAAAATATGCACATATATTTATAGTGCTTATCACTATATTTTATCAATTTTCTGAAAGAAAAAAAAAAATCTGCTACCGCATTCAAAGCACGTTGTATAAAATTTTTAGTGATTTTATTTATTTTTGGCAACATGTCTAAGTCATAAAATTATGAAGTTGACAACTATTGTATTTGCACATAAATTTATATATCTTAGTTTCTATAGAATATATCAATTTTTCAAAAAAAAAAAAAATTCATTTACATTCTACAGCATTTTCCGTCTGATAGTGTTCTAATAAAATTGGGCTTCATTTCATATCTAGAAGTTATTCAAACTAATAGATAATTTTAAAATATCATCACGTACTTAGAAATAAATTCATTTATGCTATTTTTCAAACATACATCAATTTTTGTGATGCTTAAACCAGATATCAGTCCGTAATTTTTTACTTTATCATCTTACAAAAATAAACCAAATAATCATTTTTTTTTAATTTCCATATTTGCGAGGTTTGCATGTTTAAACTGCAGAACCAACTCCGGTTTAAACTTGCGGAATCAACAATGCATTTAATATGATACTAAAGTGCATTAATTTGGTTCCGCAGATTTAAACTACGGAACCAACCTGCTAACCTGATAAATATGAAAATTTTAAAAAAATAATTATTTGGTTTATTTATTTTTTAAAGATGCTAAAAAAAATTCGGGGTATCAGTCGTGTTGATTGACTGATACTTCTTTTCGATTGAATTGGGCTAGTGTCAATGCATGCATGAATTGGGCTCTGTTTGAGATAAAAAAATCATCTAAGTGGGCCGAAATTTTCAATTTGTGTGCACGCAAGTTTATTTATGCCAAACTAGAAAGATAAATTAAATTTTGAATAAAATATCTCATTCGAAATACATTTATATACGTAGAGTAGAATGTATATATTCATTATTGTAACCAGAGACAGATCCACTCTTAATAAATGAGAGTCAATTGATACTCATTTATTTAAAAAAAATTATACTTTGATACAATTTTGCTATATAACTTAGAATAAATGTTATGAATTCTATAGAATTGATTCCTATATACGAAAGAAGATACCATATCTTTTATCTTTTATCAAAAGTAAAACAAGAGTAGAACTAAGGTGTTCTTGCTCACAAAGCCTCTTTGTGAGCTTAACTCAAAAACCTATCAGATTGATTTCAAATGACGCATCCAAACCGTTAAAACTAATCTACTTCATAAGTGATGCGTTTACATGTCAAATTTTTAAATTTTTGAACTAATTTAGTATGACGCCAAGCGGTACAAAAAAATGATTTATAAGTTAATTTTAATGAGTTCATTTTTCATCATTTTTTGACCGCTTGACTTTATACTAAATTAGTTCGAAAAATTATAAATTTGACATGTAAATGCATCACTCGTGAAGTAGATCAGTTTCAATAGTTTGGATGTGTTGTTTGAAGCCAATCCGATAGATTTTTGAGTTAAGTTCACAAAGAGGCTTGATGAGCTTAAGAACACCCTAGTTCTACTCGTACAACAAATATGCAAAATGTTTATACTTTACTCTTAATTGGGAATTATTTTGCCAAATTGAGCAATGGTTTTTCAAAACTAAAAAATGTTTACGTACACTTTGTTTGGCATATATATTAAGCTTGCCTAAGAAATTTGAATCAAATTAGAGTACTACTTGATTATACACTGTTACAATTTTTAATTTTTCAGTAAAACAGGGATCCTGTCTCATCATCTTTTATATACATGACATATATATGAAAGTTGTTCATTACTTCATTATATGAATTATAGAAGCCATATAAAATTTTCTTCGTTTCAGTTTATACTGTAGAAAAGCTGAGAGAAATGCTGGACAGTGAAAGCATGGATTTTTAAGCATTAGTTTCACTGATCAGAGAAGTTGAGCAATATTTGCTGGTAGTACCAGATTAGATTTATTGATTTATCTTGATCCGACTTTTAACCTTTTTAATGGCTAAATATGATATTAATTCCGAAACTTATTACATTGTTTAGTATTAGTAAACCTCCTAAAAGAATCCAAGTAACTTCACTTAAGTACTTTACTTGCCCACTAAATAAAAATCAGAAAAATGGAAAAGTACATATCAGCACAAAAGTAGAATAAACCTAATTTATGAAATTTTGGTTTCATGTGCAGATTGTACCGCTCTTAATTACATTGGTGCCATAGACCTAATATATGATAAATTTCTACTGGAATTCCCCTTATGCTATGCATTTTGGGTCAAATATGGCGCACATTAGTTGCGCCTATGTGAACCAAATGAGGTGGTACAAGTGTATGAAAGAGCGGTACAATCATTGACCTTCTCTGTGGATCTATGGTGTAATTATTGCATGTTTGGTGCTCTCACATATCCATCTGATATCAGAAGGTAAACGGCCAAAACACAATGCTTAACTTAGGGGTGTTCATTGGGTTGGTTCAGTTAAAACCAAATTAAAATAGTTAAATCAAAATTTTATTCGGTTTTTAAAAATTGAACCGAACCAACCGAATTAAATTTGTCAACTTATTACAAACGAATAAAAAAAACCGAAGAAAATTTCAGTTTGTTTGGTTGAACCGAAATAATTGAGATTAAATTTCAAAAGGTCAAAACTCAATACATATATAAATGCATTTAATAATTATAGAAATAAATATCAATATATACATCTGTCGGACTGAAATAAGAGAGATTAAACCGAATCAAATATATAAAACCTAAGTAATTCAAGTAAATATCAAGTAAATTTAGGTTTGTTTGATTTAACCGAAATAAGATAGATTAAACAAAACCAAATATAAAAAAACAAAGTAATTCAAAAATTCAACCGAACCGTACTATTTAATCCAAAATTTGTTTGTTTTGTTGAAAACCAAATAAACCGGATATAGTGAACACCCCCAACTTAACTTTATTGAAGGTTATTGATTGTTGTGTTCTTATTTGATCTATTACATTTTTTGGGTAATTCCAGATTATTGGAGAGGGCCTTGTCTTTTGTTGGAAAGGATCATTTGTGCCATCAGATATGGGATAAATACATTATCATCCTCAAATTCCCTACTAAGAAGTTACATGCATATTATGAGAGGTACATATCATTATTTGTATATACACTTCTTATTTTAAGTGATTTTTGTTATGAAATATAATAATAGACATTTCACCTTCTCCACCTCATCCACTATCTATTAGATAGTGTTTTATATTAATTATCTTGTTAATTGTATGGCTTTTCATTTGCTTTCTCTAGCCTATAAATAGAGATTATGTAAATAGTTGATGTTGATTGATAGATGGAGATATAATATAGAATAAGATTTAGTCTCTCCCAAGTTGTGTTTTGTTTTGTTTAATAATACGTTATCAGCACGAGTTCGCTCTAGTCAAGTTGCGACGGGATTTCGTAGAAGCACACCTAGAAGGTACTCTTTAGATTACATTTCATTAACATTACTGTAAGTAATAATATTTATTTATTGGATGAAATTTTCTTATTTTATATTGAATGAGAGTAATATTTTCATTCCCTGAAGAGAATGATAAAACAAGTACATGATAATGGCCAGAAGCTTTTGTACATATTATAGCTAGAAGCTTTTTCTAAGAGAACCTGAAGTTCTTAATCATAATCTTTTATACAAGAGAACCTGAAGTTCTTTGGCAAAGTTAAAAAAAAAAAAAAAGATTCTTAATGATAACCGGAAGTTATTAATCAATAAAAAAAGAGAAGTTATTAATCAACTTTTTTCATTATGTAGTGGATACGAGAAGTTCTTATATGAACCAGAAAGTTATTAATATTTATGATAACCGGAAGTTATCAAATCAATAAAGTGTCTCCAATATTTAATTCTCTTAATAACCTGAAGTTATTAAGATTCTTTTTCTTCAATCGTTTTTTTTAATATATATATCTAACACATTTACTGCAAATGGAAAGAAGTTGCAAAGTAATTATATAAGTAATTTATATGATTGGTTATTATATCTTTCATTAATTTAAATTTCATTTAATTTTTTTTTATTATGTTTGTTTTAGTTTATAAGAATCATTCCTTGAAGTGAATGATGGAATAATAACCTGAAGTTATTATCAAAACTAAATGTTTATCAAGAACCTGAAGTTCGTATTACTCGAATAGAATAATAACCTGAAGTTATTATAATTGTTTAGAACCTGAAGTTTTATTTGAAATTTTAATATAAAATTAATATAATAACCAGTAGTTATTATAGGCCACTGGATGAATAATAACCTGCAGTTATTCTCAATTAAAAAACCTGAAGTTTTATTAGAAATTTTCATATAAAATCAATATAATAACTAGAAGTTATTATAGGTCATTGGATGAAAATATAACCCGAAGTTATTTCAAATTTAAATTTTACATAGCGCAGTCAAGCAATTTAATAACCAGAAGTTATTAAATAAGTATTTTATTATAACCTGAAGTTATATAATATTAACCTGAAGTTATTAATACATTTAAATTTATTTATTTATGCAATTTACATATTTTTTTTATTTATAATTATTCATCTCCCTTTTCACAACCTTAAGTTATGATATTAATAACCTGAAGTTATGGCATTAATAACCTGAAGTTATGATATTAATAATCTGAAATTATTAATACGTATCTATTTTGTAGTACATATGACAAATCTCACAAAGTTTGAATTTATCTCCTTTTTCATTTATCATAACTCGAAGTTATGGTATTAATAACCTGAAGTTGTATTTTGTTATAAATACGTATTAATGAAAAATGAGAAAGGAAAACATCTTGAAGATGTTTGTTACATATGTGGGATGACAAATTATTGGTCGCGTACCTGTCGTACGTCCAAGCATTTTGTAGAGCTTTATCAAGCCTCAATTAAGAAAAAAAAAGGGGAAATGTGGAAACTAATTTTACTGGAAATGACCCCGAATATGAATGTCATATGGATACACATCTTGATGTATCAAATTTCTTTCATAATGTGGATAAATAAATAGACACTTTTATTAAGGGAGAAAATAAAATGTAGAAATTTATGTTTATGATTTACATTTTTATTTTTATATTGTATGCAAATAAAATTAATGAATAAAGTTAGTTAATTTTTATTTTTATTTATTCTTGCATTCTTTTATTTTAAAGAAAAATGACTGACGCAATGGTAAATAAAGAAGATCCATGTTTAGTAGACAGCAGAATACCATATTGAAAAGTAAGAAATATTTTTCACAATTGCATCTTGGTGAGACTAATATCCACACTATATCTGGCACAACTAATTTAATTGAAGGCTCCGGAAGAGCTTGTATTTTGTTACCTGAAGGAACAAAATTAATAATAAATGATGCATTATATTCAAGTAGATCCAGAAGAAATCTACTAAGTTTTAAAGATATTCGAAAGAATGGTTATCATATTGAAACTATGAATGAGAGAAATTGTGAATATCTTCATATCACATCTATTAAAAATGGCCAGAAAATTATAATGGAAAAGATGCAAGCATTGTCTTCTGGACTATATGGTACTTATATAAGTACAATAGAATCAAATATGGTTACTAACCAGAAGTTAGTTGTTACTAACCAGAAGTTAGTTGATCCAAAGTTATTTACTTTGTGGCATGACAGATTGGGTCATCCAGAAAATATAATGATGAGGAGAATAATTGAAAGTGCAAATGGGCATCCCCTAAAGGACCTGAAGATCCTATTATCAAAAGAATTGACATGTGAAGCATGCTCTCTTGGAAAACTAATTACTAGGCCATCTCCAAATAAAATTGGACCTGAAGCTCCTTCATTTTTAGAAAGAATTCAAGGAGATATATGTGGGCCTATTACACCTCCATGTGGACCATTTAGATATTTTATGGTGTTAATTGATGCATCAACACGCTGGTCACATGTGAGTTTGTTAGCAACAAGAAATGTTGCATTTGCTAGACTATTAGCACAAATTATCCAATTGAGAGCTCATTTTCCGGATTATCAAATTAAAAGAATCCGGCTTGATAATGCAGGAGAGTTTACTTCACAAAATTTTAATGATTATTGCATGTCTATTGGAATTACGGTAGAACATCCAGTGGCCTATGTTCATACACAAAACGGTCTAGCAGAATCGTTGATTAAAAGGTTGCAATTAATTGCTAGACCTTTACTTATGAAATCTAGTTTACCGTCTGCTGCATGGGGACATGCCATTTTACATGCTGCTGCACTTATTAGATTAAGACCAACTGCATATCATAAATTTTCTCCATTACAATTGGTCTCTGGAAGAGAACCAAACTTGTCCCATCTTAAAATTTTTGGTTGTGCTGTGTATGTTCCAATCTCTCCACCACAGCGTACAAAAATGGGACCACAAAGAAGATTGGGAATTTATATTGGTTTTAACTCTCCATCAATTATTAAATATTTAGAACCATTAACTGGAGACGTTTTTACAGCACATTTTGCTGATTGCCAATTTGATGAGACAATATTTCCAATCTTAGGAAGAGAAAAAGAAAAGCTGGTAAAACAAGAAATAACTTGGAATGCATCCTCAATATCTTATCTTGATCCCCGAAGTGGTCAATGTGAATCAGAAGTTCAAAAGATTCTACATTTGCAAAGAATAGCAAATGAGTTACCAGATGCATTTACAGATACAAAAAGAGTGACTAAATCACATGTACCAGCTTTAAATGCAACTGCTCGAATTGATGTAATCCCAGCAGAGGTTACTATACAGAGAAAACGTGGAAGACCAATTGGTTCCAAAGATAAAAATCCACGACAAAAGAAAGAGCAGAATAAAGCAGTTGGTGCAACTCCAGAAGAGATTAATAGAATCCCAGAAGAGATTAATAAAATCCCAGAAGAGATTGATAAAACCCCAGAAGAGGTTGATGAAGTTCCAGAAGAAACTCAGGTACCTAGTGATTATGAGATCTCAATAAACTATGTACAGAATGGTACAATATGGAACCGAAATGAAACATGTACTGATGAAATTTTTGCATATGCTATAGCAATTTATGTGCTAAATGAGGAAGATTATGTGCCAAAAACTCCTGAAGAGTGTATGCACAGAAATGATTGGCCAAAATGGAAAGATGCCATGAAGGCTGAATTAGATTCGCTTGAAAAGCGCAATGTTTTTGGACCTGTAGTCTTAACCCCAAAAGATGTTAACCCTGTAGGTTACAAGTGGGTATTTGCAATAAAAAGGAATGAGAAAAATGAAATTGTGAGATATAAAGCAAGGCTTGTGGCACAAGGTTTTACACAAATACCAGGAGTTGATTATGAAGAAACATATTCACCTGTAGTGGATGCAATAACTCTTAGATTTTTAATTAGTCTCACAATCACTGAAAACCTTCAAATGCGCCTCATGGATGTAGTCACAGCTTATTTGTATGGATCACTTGATAATGATATCTATATGAAAGTCCCTGAAGGATTAAAAATGCCTGAAGCATTGAAATTAAAACCTTGAGAAATGTATTCTATAAAGTTAAAAAGATCTTTATATGGACTAAAACAGTCAGGTCGAATGTGGTATAATCGACTCAGTGAATATCTCGTAAAAGAAGGATATAAATCTAATGTAATTAGTCCATGTGTTTTTATTAAAAGATCAATCTCAGGTTTTACAATTATTGCAGTATATGTTGATGATTTAAATATCATTGGGTCTCCTGAAGAGATCGAAAAGACTGCAAAATTACTAATGAAAGAATTTGAAATGAAAGATCTTGGAATAACAAAATTATGTCTCGGCCTGCAGATCGAGCATTTGTATAATGGTATTTTTGTCCATCAATCAAACTATATCCAGAAGATGTTGAAACGTTTTAATATGGACAAAGCTCATCCTTTAAGTACACCAATGGTTGTCCGATCACTTGATATAAAAAAGGATCCTTACCGTCCCCGAGAAAAGAATGAAAAAGTTCTTGGTCCAGAAGTACCATACTTAAGTGCAATTGGGGCTTTGATGTATCTTGCTAATAATACGAGACCTGATATTGCTTTTTCTATAAATGTACTAGCAAGATATAGTTCTGATCCAACACGCCGACATTGGAACGGAATTAAACATGTATTTCGTTACCTTTGTGGGACACGTGATATGGGACTATTTTATAAAAAAGATACAAAGTCCAAATTAGTTGGGTATGCAGATGCAGGATATTTATCAGACCCGCATAAAGCCCGATCACAATCCGGATATGTGTTTACATATGGCGGTACTGCAATTTCATGGCGATCGACAAAACAGACACTCACGGCAACATCATCAAATCATGCCGAATTAATTGCTCTATACGATGCTGGTCGAGAATGTGTCTGGTTAAGATCAATGATCCAACACATCCAGGAGGAATGCGGGCTGGAGTCAATCAAAGGAAGTCCGACAGTACTATATGAAGATAATGCAGCATGTATTGCTCAAATCAAAGAAGGATATATTAAAGGTGACAGAACCAAGCACATCTCGCCAAAATTCTTCTCAACTCATGATCTACAAAAGGATGGCTTGATAAATGTTTGTCAAATCAGATCAAGCGACAATTTGGCAGACCTATTCACAAAATCATTGCCAAGAAAAGTTTTTGAGCAACTTTCACAGAAGATCGGCATCCGTCGCTTAAAAGATATATGTTAAAATGAGGGGGAGTATTATACACGCTGCACTCTTTTTCCCTTCACTAAGTTTTGTCCCACTGGGTTTTTCTTAGTAAGGTTTTTAATGAGGCAGCATAACTAATCCGGAAGTATCAGTTAATTCAAATTGGTCCTGTAGTACCAAATTAATATTTGTCCTGCAGTACAATATTAATAGTGTATAATATAAGGTAAAATATCTAAGGGGGAGTGTTATGAAATATAATAATAGACATTTCACCTTCTCCACCTCATCCACTATCTATTAGATAGTGTTTTATATTAATTATCTTGTTAATTGTATGGCTTTTCATTTGCTTTCTCTAGCCTATAAATAGAGATTATGTAAATAGTTGATGTTGATTGATAGATGGAGATATAATATAGAATAAGATTTAGTCTCTCCCAAGTTGTGTTTTGTTTTGTTTTATAATAATTTTTAATTTTTTTTTGCAAAAAAAAAAATTAAAAATCACTGAATTGCCGGTTAATATTTACAAAAATCTCAAAGGAGGTTGGTTATCAGTTGCAAATATGAAATGCTGGTTTATGTCAATATTTACAAAAGTCTCATTTTTTAAGGGGGAATTTCATGTATACTCCTCAAAAATCTCAAAATTATGTAAAACCCCCTCTGAAATTCATAATATCATATTTACACTTAATTTAAAAAACTCACAAATTTACTCAATTTATTGACTTTTCTATTAAAAATCACTTTAAATTTATAAAGTATCCATTTTACCCTCTATTAAAAAAATCTACCCATTTTATTATAAAATTTATAAAGTATCCATTCTAATTGCTCTCAAAACTCACCAATTAGAAGACTTAAATATTTCTCTTAAACAACGTCCCATTTTTAAGATAGCTTGCATTCTATTTGCTTTCGAAAGGACTTGTTTATTTTCAAATAAGGGATTCAGTTTAAGAAGCTAGCCTCTCTACTTGTGTCCCTGTCAGTTTTAAGAAGCTAGCCTCTTTACTTGAAGAAGAAGCATCAAAGGCATAGAAGTGTCACTGTCAAATCAAGACGGAGAAACAGTGAAGAATTTTGAAATTTCAGATATTTCGAGTATATTTAAAGTTTTACGGATGCAAACAGTCACAAAGTGGATATTGACATGATAAAAAAATATTTGTGGGCTGGAGAGGAAATGTACCGGAGATCATGTGAAATTGAGAAGAATATCATTTGCTATGAGAACAATATAGCAAGGCACTATTTTCAGAGTCCGGATCCCCTAAAGTAACCCAATTTTTGAGTTTAGACGTGTACGGTGCCTATTCGGTGGTAGCGCAGGGGGCCAGTATTATCTGTGGGGTCCAGGTTCTTTAAGATTCGTGTTAGAGCACCTTAGACGGTTTGGATCAAAACTCAAAAATTGGGTTACTGCACTGGATCTGAATTCCTATTTTCATGTGAAACCGCTTGATGATTCTCAGCTTGAGAATTGGCACCGGTATCTGGATTTTGTTGAGACACAAGGAGGTTTTAATTGCGTATGTAATGTAACTCTTTATTTCCAATTATGCCCCTGAATGGTGGCTGTTTGCATGTGCATGTAGCGGACAATCTATAACACTTTATTTGCATGGTATTTTTCAATTTAAAAGTCTATTTGTCACATGTGCTTGCTTGTTCGAATATAAATCTCAGTAAGCTACAAACGGCTATAGTTGTAGCGTATCCATAACTGTAAAATCACATGTATTCTTTTTTAGTGGACAACAGTGAATTTAATAGAAAATTTACATCTAAATTATTTTTCCTTGGACAAATCTTCCCAATCCTTATTGTGAAAACTATATTCTCTCATTAGACAAGTGATTAGAGTTAGGATTTTAGAGAGGTCTAAATGGTTAAAAGTACGAGAATATTTTAAGAGGATGATTTAAATGCCTTCATTTTTTTGTCTTCCATCATGCCTTTATATTTAAAAACTTTAATAACTCAAAATTTAAAACTTAAAAGTCAAAATAAAATCGTTAGATATGATCTACATTATTTTATCTATACACGTGTAAAAAATTATGACATTCCAACTTTATTTTGTTTGTCATCGAGTGGTTGTAAAAATGTATTGATGTGGATAATTTCTAGACGTTGATTTTTCAACTTATTAATTCACATAAAAACAAAACCGAAATGTGATAAATTTACAAGCACATAGTGAAAATAACATAGATCACATCTAACGGTTTTATATTGACGTTTATGTTTTAAATTTTGAGTTATTACAGTTTTTAAAAATGAAGGCATGGTGGAGGCACAAAAAATAGAGAAATTTGAACCCTCCCTCATATTTTAATTAACAGCAAAGTTATGATCTACTTTTGTTTAGTTACTTCTCTTAACAACCATTTAATGCTCATTTTCAAATACTAGCAAGCAATGGCTTCTTTTCACCTTTATTTATTATTTTATTTGGTTAAAGCCCCTACTCATATAAACTGGATCCAGTTAAACTAACAAAAACAAAATTATAGGATGGAGGCATACAATCAGGGCAAGTGTGTCCATCTCAGATGTGGCAACACAACCAGCACCAAGCCACCAACTGCAACAGATGTACTATTGCCTGCAGTTACAACAACAGGTGTTACAGCAAAACCAGTTGCAGTCAAATCATTCCTCGCCTAGAAACAACTCGTTACAGGAGAAGGAACAGCAGTTGCAGCAACAGATGATGTGTTACCAGCAAATGTATCAGATGTACTTGCAGCAGTCGATGCAAGTACTGCAGCATTGGTACCAGTTTCAACAACAGCAGATGGCACTGGCCAATGCACCTTACTCTCAGGTCTCTAATTTTTATGCTATTTATTGTTTTGTTTTACTTAATTACTTTATATGTTTGGACCTTTTTGTTAAACAACAACTTTTGTTGTACTTGTATTAACAACAAGAAAAGGAGATACCTCAGGTTTTTGTAGAAAAAATTTATTAATTTATTTTTACTTCAAATTATATTTTTATGTCTAAGACACTTGAGTTAATCTTTTTTTCAGGATTTTATAGGATAAATGTTTGAATATTTGAATCTTATGTTACTCCTTTCAATTGTTTGCAGGATAAATAGCAGATAGCGTCTTCGCATCCGTCAACTCCTATCAAATAATCTTTGTTTTGAACTGGATATGTGGGGCATATTGGATTCTTTTATATTTGTGCTTTGTTTTTTCTTGATAGAGCTAATGGATGAGGATGTAGCTTAGATGGAATTTGATGAATATATTCTTGTTTTGGAGATGATTTAACAATTGCAGTGTTATTTAAGTTGTGTCAATTTGAACAGAGCAGTTTTGACTTCATGCAGCGTACGGACTATCGAATCAAAACAGCAAAGCCAAAGCATATGGTTCATGCGCTGCATAAAAGCAAAACTGCTCTGTTAAACTCTTTACCAAGATTTGTGCTGGATTTGTAATATCCTTGCATCTGATTTTTAATTATTGGTAATCAATTAATAATAACAAAAGACAGAAAAATTAGCAGGTCGAATCTGACACCACCGAAAGTGCCCAAAAATTTTCAAATTAAAATTTAAGTAAGAAGTTCTAATCAAACAAGAATAATTTAAATCATATCTTAAGTAATAAATTCCAACCAAACAAGAATAACTTGTGACATCTTAACAGCGCCTTGAAATGAAGTTTATCTGCACCTCAAAATGGCAAATTTTTGTGATCATAGTTGGCGTGTAATCCTGCTAACTCATAGCCACGTAGGCTTTGAACTTATTCAAAGATTCTTCTCTATTTTGCACTTAAAAGCAACTGGAATTATTCTTTCTACTAATGCCTACAATTTCCCCACCACCTCTTTCTCCAAAAGTACTCTCTATATCATAATGCACAAGTGAAACTTTTTACTTCTATTTAAGAGATCCATGATTTTAACTTTTGAACTAAAGCAAGAAAGAGGATATCATGGCTGGGTCTACGAACTTGATGCCTATTGTCAGCAAGATCTTTTGTAGTCCATTACGGGTGGTTTTGTTTGTCAGAAAGAGGCCACATCTAATCAATGGTGGTGGGTTTGTGGTCATGGATGGCTATCAAAGAGTGATATTTCGCGTAGAGGGTTGTGGAATTCTTGGTACAGATGCCGAGCTGATCGTGAGAGATGGTGATGGCACGGCAATACTCTTTATTAGAAAGAAGGTGACAATTATAAAACACAAAATTTAACTTCATTTTATTTTTTAATTTCACCATACTGGGTTGTTGGTGCCAATTTGACATAAATGACAAATAAAACTTAAGTTGAGAACTAGTATATACCAGTCTGGTACCATTGATGCCGTAGCCAGAATACTAGCCAAAATTTGATTAACAAAATTGTGATTGTCAGTTTAACCTCTCTTTTTCTTCTAAAATAAATCAAAATGCTTCTATTGCCCTACCTGGTCTTAGTTTTTTACGTGATTTCAAAATTATGTTTTAAAGGGAGGTGTTGTGCAAGCTTTAAGCATTTATAATCGGTGGAGAGGCTATCTTATGGACTATGATGTGCCAAGTAAGCCTGTTTTTAGCTTGCGAGAACCCAAATTGCCATGTTCTATGATTAATGCCCCAATTTGCATAATGCTCGAACCTAAGGGGAGAAAGAACAACTGGGACTTTGAGGTCATTGGATCATTTACTGACCGGGCTTGCACTCTCAAAGACCGAAAAGGGAACGTGATAGCACAGGTACAATAAAACTCATCTTGTGCCTTTAAAAACAATGTACTAGGAGTAGGACGGTACATTTTCCATTTCTTAGCTTTTTTTGTTTACTTACATTATTCAAAATTTAGTTTGTCAGTTTTAGTTGAATTATATATCAAACAAGAAATTAGTAAGTATGCTGAGCAAATGATTGAGCACTATAAAACTAACTATATCAGAGCTGTACATGCCGTTTCTGGTTCAGTAAACCATGTGAAATTTTGTGGTGTTGGCCCCTAAATAAAAAAGAGAGAAGAAAAAGAAAGAAATGGAGGTATCCAAACCCACACTGAAATGGAGCAAAAATGGGGCTTTACACAATGATTTTAATGCTTATGAGATTTGTCTATATGTTTCTTTTATCACTTGAGAGTAGATCCGATGGGCATCGGACCTACTCTGGTTCAATGGGTTTAATCACTGTCGATTTGCTTTAAGATTCTTGCGGAACGCTTTAAATTTGTGAGTGTATGTTTCAATTTTCGCAAATCTTAAATTAGATCGGACGGTCATCATACTCGTTGAACCTAAAAGTATGTCCGATGGGCATCGGACCTACTCCGTTCTCTTCTTTTATATATTTTGGTACTGTGATGAATTATAGCAATGCATCTTCCTTGTTTATTACTTAAATTCTATTTTCCTTACATAATAAGTTACATAACTAGGATAAATAGATACTTTATAGGGTCTTGTTTGTAAGATTACATGCTTCCCTTGTCAGAACTGGTCATACCCCTCTTTCCCTAATTTAAACGCTTGTTTTTCAAGATCAAGGCTTAAAAGTTCTCTACAATAACTGAATAAAAGAATTTGTGTACTTGTAGGATTTTGATTGTAATTTCTGCATTGTCCTCTTGTCAGTCACTGTTTTATACTTACCCTCTCACTATAAAATGTCACAAGGTTCAATAGGTTAACGATGAATTTCTGTTAGTGTTTAGTGCTGTGTCGATTAATTCTTTCCTCTTTTGATAGTCTTGTTTACCCTTCTTCAAAACTTTAGAACAAAGGAATAGAATACAAAATATGAATCCGTTAGAGTCTGAGAAATCAGTTTCATGGTATTACTTTAATAATGACATGTTCATGAGCCTTTGATCTTTGCATAGTTTGTAATCCTTTCTTACCGGATTGCATTCTTCTTTTGTTGAACTGCATTCTTTTATGTTTATAACTTACTTATATAATCTTGATACTTAGAATTAATTAATGAAAGTTCACTTTCATGATCACTGATATACATATAAATATCCTTAAAACAATGATTTTTTTAAGTGAAAATTAATAGAAACTTGAAGTGAGACAAGAAAGGGATTAGTGTAAGGATGGAAGGAAATCAGAACTGGTACCAAAAGACAATTACCGGATCAGTGCAAAACATGATAACACATGACGCAAAATTAAACTGCTGAATACTAAATGAAGTTTCAGAGTTCACTATAACCAAATTGCCACAATGAAGAAGAATTCATGACCAATAACAAAGGACAAGTACAGGTTTTATGAGAATCAACGTAACCTGACATGAAATTAATGCTAAGAACACCTCTAAAATATAAAAACGATGGAAGAAATACATTAAAAAATGAATAAAAACACTAAAGATATGAACTATTTGACAAAAATACGACTTCGCCTGAAAACAAGTCTAGCTGGCATGGGAGATGACGTTCCGACCAGCCGCAGGGTCAATCAACATCAGTGAAGATACCAGTGCATTCTCCGAACGCTGACGATGATAACGGTGTCAGGTTTTTTACTTTCCGTGGCTGGAGAACGTCTGACAAAGCCGGTTTTGCTATTGGATCCATACCCTACATATATAGGAAATAGAATAATAGTTTTCTCTGTGAATATCTTTCATTATTATTTTTCTCTGAAACAATTTCTAGGTAGGAGCTAGGGAGATGATGGCAAAGAATGAATTCTATCATGTGTTGGTGCAACCAGGCTATGACCAAGCCTTTGTAGTTGGAGTGCTTGCTGTACTAGACAACATAAATGGAGAATCTACTAGGTGTTAATATAAATAGGTAGGTAGATATGGCAAGAATTAGGCATGCAAGGGTTTTAGCAAGTTCATGCATCTGCTTCATGATTTGTTCGTGAGAAATATTTGTGACATCTATTGGCAAATTCTTCATTCAAAAATTAAAAAGGGTGTTGTAAACATTATTTGTAAATTAGTCGCACTGTTTGTGTATAGTAACTTCTTCAAGTTTGGTGACAAATAATTAGCATTGTCTGTGTGTAGTAACTTTGTCAAGTTCCTGTTTCCTCCCCATTTCATGATGAATAATTAGCTGTTTTTTCGTTCTCAATAAATCATGTAAATGAGTTAATAAAAATACACATTTAGATCAATGCAAAGGGAAAATGCTTCAAATACATTCATTGGAAGATCAATAAAAAAAAAATATCCTCATTGGATAACACATAGAAGAAAGGGAACAATTTGGGTCTGACGTCCATTGAGATTCCGCATATGTTTGATCCGCTTTAGGATCTGTTCATGTCGCTTTAATATTCGTGCACATCTGCTTTAATGTTTGTGCACATCTAGTACACACAGATCCAAAATCAGATCGAACGGAAACGAAACCCATCAGACTCAAATTTGAATCCAATGAATGGCAGACCCAAATTATATAGTTTGTCCAATCTTGTGTGGTACATATCTTCTGTTGCATTTGTCGTGTAGACTGTGTTTTTGTAACATATATCCGACAAAAAAGGAAAAAGAAAGTTCTTCGGCAATTAAAAGAAGAAACAACTTCTAGAAAATAAATCAAAAATTAGATAAAAAATTGATACAGGTCACGAGTCATCATTTATACAAAATAAATATTCTTTTATGGTCGGTTACGAAATTATGTCAGAATACTTGTTCCCTTGGACATGAAGAAAAAGCTTCTACAAAATGTTAATTAAAATTACAAATGTTATTCCACATCAAACGAACCCTATTTATTAACTTAATGCTTGCTTAAGTTAATAAATGTCAGAATTAAGTCTCTTTTTAACCTGACGTGAATCTCAAAATAGAACCCCTATAGTTTCGGTACCGAATTGAGTTTAGCCCGGCTAGATTTAACATGAGCTGTCAGTTTATATAAATTGCACCTCAGGTGCCTGGGGGATACAGACTCCACAGAGACACTCGATCGTGCTGGAGTGGGAGTGTGGGACACACATGCGATACCAATCCCTCACTAGATGAAGAATGAGATTATGAGTTACCAAGGGTTACAATATTTGGTTTTTTTTTAAACCTTGATAGTGGCTACCAAGGATTACAATAAAGCTCGATTAAAACTTAAAAGCCAATTTGTGAACCTCTCTTTTCAGGTGAGCTGCTCTCTCTATTGGAACAGGTTTCTTCTTTAAACTTTTTTAGGATTTTCTCACTTGTTTCAATCCTCCCAAAACACACTAGTTAATTTTAAATTAGTGTATGAAATTGTAAGAGAGTGTGTTATTGGCTTGTTTATCTTCTTATACTGTAAGACTCCTTAATATAGTGATTTTGTGATATGCTCCGTGGTTTTCTCTTGAAAGAGTTTTCACGTAAAATCTTGTGTGTGCCTTCTATATTTCTCTATTTGGTCAAGTATTGGTGTATGTCCACAAGATGTTGGATGAAATTACTTCTTGAACGCTTATGCGACTATCCCAACAAAATGTGTGAAACTTGTTACACTACTACAAAAAAAGAGATTATACACGGACAATAAAGGAAGAGCTACACGGATTTCCTACCGTGTTTAAATCGAGGGTGTACGATTATAAAATAACTACACACGGACTTTTGGCCGTGTGCAATTTTAAAGATTCTACACGTATAACTTCACAAACAGCCGTGTACAAAGACCAGAATGTGTCGCGCTCCATTTACCGAGCTACACGGATATTACCTAAAAAACCGTGTACGATTCTTTTTGTACACGGACTTTTAACTAAAAAACCGTGTAGCTTGACTCTTTCTACACGGACATTTAGTTAAATGTCCGTGTAGCTCTCCTCTTTCTACACGGACATTTAACTAAATGACCGTGTAGCTATCTTTTTTCTACACGGACTTTAGTTAAATGTCCGTGTAGAAAGTACATTTTTTTTTTTTTATATTTTTTGTTTTTCGGCTAGCCTCCAGTTTTGCTAGCCATTTTTGTTACAGAACTATATATTCCAGATTTTCCAGATTTCATATAACAAGAAATCCATATTTTCCAGATTAGCAATAAATCCATATTAGCAAGAAATTCATATTTTTCAGATTAGCCAGAAATCCATATGCAATAAATTATACAATATTCATATACACCAAATTATACAAAATTATGCAAATCCATATCGAGGATTACAAAATTCCATGGCAAACCACCTTGCCCACATGCACCGCACATCGTCGATCTGATCCCAAGAGTAATGAGCTTGATTTGTTACATTCTACAAAATTATAATTTGATAATAGTTAGTATTTCAGAAAAGGTAGATATCAATTGCTTATTATATAGGAAATTCATATGAAGTACATACCGCTTTTGGGAATTGGAATTGTATTCTTTCGACAAAGTCAAACATGAATATCATCGTGTAATAAGCGCATTCCCAACCCTCCTTCTGTTGCGGGCTCTGAAATTTACATTTAGCGGCATTTGTTAGAATGACAATAATTTTTTTAACAAGATATGAAATTTCTAACTCAAGGCCGTGTGCTTACCTTCAAGTACTTCCAATTCAACTTGCTTTTCTTGCCCGGGCCCGTGCTATGTGATCCTCCCTCTTTAATATATTTCACAAAAGCCCTTACAAAAGTGAGTGAATGTAATTAGCAATTTTATAATTTGATATGATTGAAAGAAATGCAAACCTATAGAATTATTATTGCTTACTTATTCACAAAAGGCAAGATAACTTTGCAATTGGCAGCCGCGGTCCTTCCTCCTGGCTTACAAGAATCAATAATTATGCCCGTGCTTAAGTACGGCACAATGAGAATCGTGCACCAATGTTTGCTGTTGGATCGAGGAGAAGAATTATAGTACTTTAGCATATAAAAGTCACACGAGTATTTGCTATGATTGATGGTGTGATTTTATTTTTTTATGTTTAACTTTTAATTCCTTTATACAATTCTTTAATTAAAATATAAACAACACATAAGTTAAGATTAGAACTAACCCCTCGTGGTATGGCATGAGAATGAATTTCTTCTCCTCCGCCTTAGCACGATGCATCGCAGAACACATGTACTCGATAGCCATATCCGGATAATATGTCGCTGCCGTACCACTCACTTTCTCGGGGTCCAGAAACATGCACAAGTTCTTCCTTTCAACCATCTCATCACAGTTTCGGACTAGCTTCCTGAAAACTCATCATATTGTAATTAGAATATATATTTGAGTTCTATACAATAATAAAAATGTTTTAATATCACTAACATGAGGAAAATGGTGATGTGTGAAACATCGAGCCATTTGTCGGATGATGAGTGGTGGAAGAGGTCCTTGAAGTCTCTGAACGACAGCAGGAGCTCCCTGCCTTCGTGTAGAAACATCCCAGGTGGGACAGGGATGACGATAGCCTCCATGCCGTCGGGCGCCGTCATCAAGTAGTCGTGGAGAAGGCGCAAATCAGTGGGCAAACGGCTGTATTCTTCTTCTGTGACCATAGGACGGGGCGGTGATTGTGGCGCGTCAGCCGCGACGTCGCAAGCCACCTCCTGACGTACCGGTGAGAGAGCCGTACCGGCAACATCATCTCCTCGTGTCTGTATCAAGTTATAGATGTATTATTCTAGTATTTCAAAAAGAATGAGTTGAATGTAACATAATAAATGAGTTATTTTATGGATTACCTGATCCAAAACAATCTGACTCTTGGGCCATTGGACAAATGACATCCGTGCGTCATCAAGCACAACCGCTTCGTCGGTAGGGACAGGAAGGGGTACGCGCTGCCATCCATCCACGACTAACTCAACCTGCACGCATGCATGGTCGGGTCTTAGCTGAGTATGGTGTACACTTTTGGCGAGTGGATGTACAACGCCCTTAGCAACGATAATAGAAACACTGCCATTCCGCAGGATGAGGTCGCATGCTCTGGGGTCCTGCAAATTTATAGGAAAGTTGTTTATTTTAGTGATGCGATATTGTATAACAAGGTTGCAAACATGTTTTAAATACCTTTAGATTATGAAGAAGTATTGATTACCTTGAGATTATCCAAATCGTCGTTCGCGCCCCACGTGCCGGATGCTTGACTACTTCGCCGAATTCCCGGCGAAATGGGAGGTGGTTGCTCGGAAGGCTGCGTAGTTGCTGATCTAATTTGTGTCAACATTGCATGCATCTCAGCAAACCTTGCGTCGTACTCTGCGCTCACCTCCGCGCGTATCTGCGCAACTATCTCGTCTTTGTTTACCTTGGCACGAGATTTTCTTCGAGGTTTTTGTCCCTCCACTCGGAACACCTCCTTCCATCCCCTGTAGACCCCTACACCTCTTACTCGACCCGGGTGTTCTGGATTCTCGAGCGCTGCGGACAAGGAATCATTTTGTCGTTCGACACTCCGGGCACCCGAGGTGACCTCCTCCTCCACTTCCAACTGTTCAAGTAGAAGAATTAGTTAAAGCAAAAGAACAATTGACGTATTTTCGGAGTTATAAATGACTCTTACCATTCTTTGAGCCACGCTTTGCAACTCCGTTGGGAGTACTATCCTCCCGTCAGCGGTTACCTCGGCTCTACCCATGACCCAATCTTTGCCCCTAGGATTTTGGATCCTAACCACGGGTGAGTCAGAATCCTTGTTCGCATCCAGGACTTTCTTCCATTCTGCCGACTTACCCTCGTAACCACCTGACCCTAGATGGTGTGGATACTTGTTAAAGGCAACGGTCATCCTGCCTTTATTACTTTTTGCCTTCACAGAAACAAGACAATAACGATCAGTTAGTTTTAGAAAGATAAATACATATCGAGAAATAATAAGCATAAATTTGGCACGAGTTAGATACCTGGAACTCTTCGGTAGACTTCAAAGCTTGAAACGCATCCCAGTCCTCTTGTTTTAGCCATTTGTAGTAGCCGACCGGATTTCTCCCTTTCTCCATGAAGTCCGTCTTCAACGTGCTCTTGTATTGCTTCCAACCATTGTTCATAATCTTCAAAGTCGTTGCCTTTGGAACATCATTCTTGATGTTCCAGTGAGCCTGATTGACACAAAAATTTAGTGTATTTAAGTATAGATCATACATAAGTGAAAATTCAAGAGAAGAGTTGTTAGGCACTTTACCTTCACCATGTTCCACCACTCGTTCTTCACCTCATCCTCAAAATGATCCCATCTCTCAACAAGGATACTCGCATTTTGCTTCACGAAGCTCGTACACCAATTTGAGTATTTCTGCCGTTTTGGTCCCTGCGCACGCCTGTCTTCTGTGAACCAGATTTCTTGATGGGTCTGCTCAGAATGGCTCGTGCACATTGTAGGCCCTCTTCTCCTTCTTTCTGACGAGGCAGTAGCTTGCTGCTCCTCTTCTTCCATCATATTCTCGTACTCATTTTCATTCGACATGGTGCTGCATGAAATTAAAGATCAAATCATTTGACATATAACCTAGATTAATCAACCAACTTTTGACATATAACCTATATTCATCAAGAGATTAATCAATCACTTGTTGACATATAACCTAGATTAATCAACCAACTTTTGACATATAATAATGTATTCAAGCACAAATTAACCTAAAATAACCTAGGTTATATGCTAAAATTATGGTACAAGTACAATGTCAACAAGTACAATGCTAAAATAACCTAGGTTATATGCTAAAATAACCTAGGTTATATTCAAGCACAATGTATTCAAGCACAATGCTGAAATTATGGTACAAGCATGTCTAACGGGTTCAATACTAATCATGTCTAACGGGTTCAATACTAATCATACACGGTTGAGAGAGAGAGAGCTAACCAATAAGAAAAATAACAAATACCAACCATGTCTAACGGGTTCAAACCCAATAAGAAAAATAACGAGAGAGAGAGAGCTAACCACGGGTGAGAGAGACCACTGGTTAGAGAGAGAGAGACCGAGGTGGTGAGGCGGCGAGGCGGCGAGGCGGGGAGGCGGTGAAGAGCTCGGAGAAGGCTCAGCAAAATCTTCTCTGTGAGGGTTTTTGAAACTGATGTTTATTCTCTTTTCGGACTTGTGAAAATTTTGGAAGAGAAGGATTTCGAATAATAGTGTTTTTCTCATTATACACGGACTTTTAACTTAAAAGACCGTGTACAAAGATCTTTATACACGGACTTTACTCTAAAGGCCGTGTGCAAATATTCCCATCTATACACGGACTTTTAACTTAAAAGACCGTGTACAAAGATCTTTATACACGGACTTTACGCTAAAGGCCGTGTGCAAATACCCTTTCTACACGGACATATAGCTAAAAGGCCGTGTAGCTCTCTACCCTTTCTACACGGACTATTAGCTAAATGTCCGTGTATAAATTGGTCCGACAGGTGGGTCCCAGGTTCAGTAAAGTTCTCTGAGTGGTTGCGGGCCGCAATACTTCATAAAGTTGTTTGACAATTTTAACTAATATTTATTTTAACTAATATTAAATGTTTGATAAAGTTGAACATAATATTTTAAACATAATATTTTCATTAAACATAATCCTTCCTTAAATATTTTAACTAATATTAAATATTTTAACTAATATTAAATATTTTAACTAATATTTTAACTAATATTTATTTTATTTTATTATTAAATGTTTTAACTAATATTTTCAAAAACTAATACTAATATTTGATAATATTATAAGCATTAAACATAATCCTTCATTATAAGCATTAAACTAATATTTGATAATATTTGATAATACTATTACTACATTATGCTTTTTTCTTTTTTTCCCTCTTTTTTTATTTTTTTATTTGATATATTACAAGCTAAAGTTGCAATATTAAAAGCTACACGGTCTTAAACAAAATAAATATTACACATTATGCTTTTTTTTCCTTTTTCTCCTTTTTTCCACTATTTGAACGGTACCCTCGGCCCATAATCCTTCATTGTGGTCGGACCGCATGTAGTCAGCTTCGTCTACCCCTTCAAGTGTTGCTACCTCAGTTTGCACATCGGTACAAAATGGAGGTACTTCGTCGAACTGGTCGTACTCTTCTTCATCGACGACATTTTCTACCCCGACAATCCTTCTTTTTCCGGATAGGACGACGCTCAACCTGGCATCACTCGGGTCAGTGGCATAAAAGACTTGGGTGGCTTGCTTGGCGAGTATAAACGGATCATCAACATGCCCAACCCTGTTTAAATCAACGAGTGTGAACCCGTCGTTATCAACTTTAACACCTCGGTCTTCGACCCATTGACACCGAAACACGGGAATGCTCAGGCGAGGACTGTAAATGAGCTCCCAAATTTCTTGAATAACGCCATAATATGACTTTGATGCTATTACAGCCCGGCCATCTCCGGATCTACTGAATTCTTGAGAGGTCGCCACCAACGTCACCCCACTGTTTTGCATCGTGCTCTTATCACTCTGGGATTTAGTATAAAATGTATATCCGTTAATCTCGTATCCTTGGAATGTTCTAACAACAATTTGGGGTCCTGCGCCAAGTAGTTTAACAATTTCAGGTACGGGGTGTGACCCCACTCTTTCTTTCAGCCATCCTATAAAAGAACGATTATGCTCGTTAGTAAGCCACTTCTGACTCCTCGTGTAGTTTTGTTGTTGAAGGATTGTCATGTGGTCATCTATATAGGGAGCAACATCTGTCATGTGTTGTAGTACAATAAAATGTGCCTTTTGTAGTTCATTTAGATCAGCAACTACGGCTCTCAACCCAATTGTCCCGACTCCTTGGAGCCTTCCCTCGTATCGAGATTTTGGAACGCCAATAGGATCCACACCGGTCAAGTAGTTGGTGCAAAAATCAATCACCTCCTCCGTAGAATATCCTTCTATAATGCTGCCTTCGGGTCGATGTCGGTTCCTTACGTATTTTTTCAAGATGCCCATGTATCTCTCGAATGGATACATATACCGAAGGAACACGGGACCACAAATCTTAATTTCTCTCACAAGATGAACAACAAGGTGAACCATGACATCGAAAAAAGATGGCGGAAAATACATCTCAAGTTGGCAAAGAGTAACGACGACCTCCTTTTGCAAAGAGTCCAATTTTAGAGGGTCTATCACTTTGGAATTTATTGCATTGAAGAAAGAACAAAGCTTCGTAATGGTTTGACGAACGTGCTTTGGTAAAATTCCCCGAATTGCAACCGGAATTATATGTGTCAGTAAAACATGACAGTCGTGAGATTTCAGACCGACCAGTTTCAAGTCCTTCATCGACACCAACTTCTTAATATTCGAAGAATATCCTGATGGGACTTTTATACCATTGAGGCATTCACAGAAGGTTGTTTTCTCTTTCTTTGACATTGTGCACAGTGCGGGGGGTAGGTATGTGCGCTTCCCTTTCTCCTGCGGTGCGAGCTCGGGTCGTATTCCCATCTCTACCATGTCTTTTCTCACTTTAATACCATCTTTCGTCTTCCCCGGAATGTTCAATAATAAACCAATTAAACTGTCACAGACATTTTTTTCGACATGCATGACATCTAGGCAATGCCTCACTTCTAAATATTTCCAGTACGGTAGCTCCCAAAATATGGACCTCTTTTTCCAAATATTCTTCGGTAGTGCTTTGGCGCATTTTCCAAAAACAACATCAATGTTTTTTACCCGTTCGAAGACACTCTCCCCGTCTAATGGATGACGAGCCACTCCAAGCTCAATTTTCCCGTTGAATGCCATCTTCTTCTTACGATATGGGTGATTAATAGGAAGAAACCTACGATGCCCCATGAATACATTCTTTTGACAATTTTTCAACCTCAGCACCTGCGTGTCATCTTCACAGATCGGGCACGCTTTTGCTCCTTTACAAGTGTAACCCGACAAATTCCCGTACGCGGGGAAATCATTTACGGTGCAAAACACCATGGCCCGCAAGTTAAAGGTCTCTTTCATATACGCATCCCACACCGGGACGCCATCACGCCACAATTTTTGGAGGTCCTCGATTAATGGTGCGAGATATACATCTATGTCATTTCCGGGTTGTCTGGGTCCTTGGATTAGTAATGACATCATTATATATCTGCGTTTCATGCACAACCAAGGAGGAAGATTGTAGATGCATAAAAGAACTGGCCAAGTACTGTGCCGACTGCTCATACTTCCAAACGGACTCATTCCATCTGAGCTCACCACAATCCTAAGGTTCCGCGGTTCAGAACCAAATTCTTTGAAATGTCTGTCAATGTTTCTCCATTGAGGAGAATCAGCCGGGTGCCTTAGTTTACCGTCATTTTTGCGCTCTTCTTCGTGCCAGCGCAATAATTTTGCATCTTTGGGATTCGCAAACAACCGTTTGAATCTCGGTATTATCGGCAAATACCACAACACCTTAGCCGGAGGTCGGCCACTTGTGTCCTCGTTACAATCATCAGTGTCCTGGTCCTTACGACGTTTATATCGTGAAACACCGCATTTAGGACAGACATGCATGGCCTCGTACTCGTTACGATACAATACACAGTCATTCGGACATGCATGTATTCTTTCGATCTTCAACCCCATTGGACATATCAACTTCTTTGCCTGATATGTTGTACCGGGTAACTCGTTGTTATCTGGGAGCATTTCTCCTAAAAGCTGTAATAAGGACGTGAAACTCTTATCGCTCCAACCATTGTCTGCTTTTAAGTTTAATAATTTCAACACAGCTGACAGTTTTGTAAATTTGGTACACCCGGGATACAACGGCTTCTTAGATTCATTAGACAAATTTTGAAATTTATCATAATTTTTATCACTAATTTCATCTTCCACATCACGTAACATATCCTCCAAATTTTCAGTAAACTCGTGTTCTACATTTTCATCAAAATTCCTCTCCATCTCATCATCGTCATTTTCGGGTTCGACGTTAATATTAGAATATTCGGCACTCTCATAATCCTCGTTCCAATCAAGTTCAAAATTATCAGAAATTCCAACATTCTCATCATTCAATTCACGATTACAATCCTTATTGGCACTACTACTTTCCCCAAATTTCTCACCATGCATGAACCAACATGTATATCTCTTCTTAAATCCCCGACAAATCAAATGAGCTCTAATTTCTTCGATGTCCAAAAATCTTAATAAATTTTTACAATCTTTACAAGGACATAAAATGTCTTCTTCTTTTTTATTCACTCTATAACTCTCAGCAAATT
Source organism: Carex myosuroides (assembly GCA_028015225.1). Classification (NCBI taxonomy): domain Eukaryota; kingdom Viridiplantae; phylum Streptophyta; class Magnoliopsida; order Poales; family Cyperaceae; genus Carex; species Carex myosuroides. Next base: position 5,817,062 of record CM051471.1, read on the forward strand.
TTATAAACTCATCAACGCGAACCAAATATTCTTCACTGTCACGTCGCATTTCATACATCCAGCTTCGATCCATCTGTAAATTAAATTAAAAAAATGATTTGATCAATTAATCATGCATGGTCAACATTCTCCTTCGTGTACAAAATTTTGGGCTTACAAAGGGCCGGTTTACAATCCTAACCCACTCTTTGAATATTATGTCTCATATGTGAACACATATTAGCGAGATTTAATTAGTATTTGAGAAAAATTCGGCAGCATTTCCCCTTAACTCCCCAAGTATGCGTACGAACCACATACTCGTAGGAGCAATAAGGGAAAATACTGTCGAACTTTCCTCAAATACTAATTAAATCCCGCTAATATGTGTTCACATCCTAAATGAGACATAATATTCAAAGAGCAGTCCCAAAACGGGGACTATCCAAAATTAATCCCTATTGGATTAATTTTGAACGGGCATGGACCTAAAAGCATCTAAAGGTCGGTTATTGGACCACAATACACTAATTAATTACATCTAAAATTAAGAATTCAAGAATATATGCATGAAATTAATGACCTAATTAAATAAGCCTAAATAACAGAAAATTAGAGAAAAAAAATGATTTAAATACATATTACTAACCTTAGAAAGATGGAGAGGAGAAAATACAAACTTAATTCAAAGATCTCAGATCTCAGCTGCTGGCCTCGATCAATTCGCAGAAATTAAAAGCTCAGTTCGATATGTATGAACTAAAAACTTGATCAAAACGGCGCTCTGGAAGGGAAGATAATAAAACCCTACACTATTATACACGGCTATTTAGTTATATATCCGTGTAGCTCTCCACCTATTTCTACACGGCTTTTTAGTTATAAAGCCGTGTACAATTATAAGATTTATACACGGCTATTTAGTTATTATCCGTGTAGCTCTCCACCTATTTCTACACGGCGTTTTAGTTATAAAGCCGTGTACAATTATAAGATTTATACACGGCTATATATCAAAAAACCGTGTGTAATGTTCCTACACGGCTTTGTATTAAAAGTCCGTGTAACTCTCTCAATTATTTGCACACACACTTATTTACACACGGATTTGTGGTTTCTAATAAACCGTGTAGCTCTCTCTAATAATTCGACACTGATTGTTAACTAATTATCCGTGTAGAAATCGTTCAGATCTTTTCAACTCATCTTTGGTACACTGTTTTTAATATAATTGCCAAATCCGTGTACAATGTGCAGTGTACAAAACCAGTTTTTGTAGTAGTGTTAATTCATGTAGTCAACACTTTGACCACCAACTGCTGATTGTTGAGTTGGTCTTTGCTTTGCTTAGAGCATCCACAACGGAGTTTTCTTTCCAATTTCTAATCTAACGTGGCAGATTTATTTTAATTGTTGGAATACACAACAATTGCTAAAAAAAATCTTTTACAAATGTTTTCTAATTGACACGCTGGCGAAAAAAATCATTTCTATTCGCTCTAAAGACAAAAAGAAAAGAGAGAAAGATCGCTGATAGGGCATGAAATTAAAATTTAATTTCGGAATGTAAGAGTTTAAAAATTAAAATTAACTTAATTTCTTAATATTACTTTACAGTTATTTTTAATTTCTTTCTAATTGCTGGAATGGAAATGCTCTTATCAATTATCATCCACATATTTTCTTCCTAAAAAATAGCTTCATTTCTTATTTTTATCCTTTACTTTCTCTTCTCCAATTCTCCTTACCTTCCTATCTCCTTTATTCAATACCTCATCATAGTATCATTATATTTTATTTTAAAGACTTTATATATTCAATATCAACATGTAGCCAGGATTTACATCCGATAGTATAAAAATAAACTACAAATTCCATCCATAATATTAAATATTCTTACAAATAATATTTTTTTCATATGAAAAAACAACAAACATAGTAATACTTTATAGTCAAATTGATGACATGAATCAAGTCTTCCTCTATGAGTCTTTATATTTTTGAAATATTTAGATAATTCTTTCATTATATACATCATTAAACAAATCTTTCTTGATGTAAGTAGCCAAAGAATTACTCATCCATTGATCTCTCATTCTATTCTTAAGCGATTTTTTACTATATTCATTGTCGAAAATGCCCTTTCAATGCTAGAAGTGGCCACCGGTAATATCAATATCAATTTCATTAATTTGTATACTTAGGAATAAACAGTGTACATAGTAATACAAAGGTATTTAGCTGTACTCGGTAATCCATCTCCTGCCTAACACTATCTTTCTAGCACAATTTGGATGCTTTATCTCTGGTTCATCAAATTCAAACATTTTCTCTAAGCCTGATTGTGCCAACTATTTGAATCACTAACAGGAGTGTCAAACCTTTTCTTACAATTCCAATTTCTATAAACCCTCTCCTGCAAAGTTGGTCCTTTCACCTGATTTGATTTTCTAGTATAAATAAATAACAACAAAGGAAAAATGATGTATCTTTATCTATGCTATATTCCTACCAAGAACTGTACTGATTAAACCAACATTTGTTAAACTCCAGTATCAGCTACCCCGTGATCGGTTTTCTTTCCTTTTAAATGCTACAAATAAAATTGATCGGTTTTCTTTCATCATGTCTTTTGTTCTAATTTGTAGATACTTCAAGGAAGAAATTAAATCGAACTTTACCTGCATCTCAAAAGACAGCTTGTTCTGTAGAATTAGAATGGGAGATGGAAGTAACTTCGTAAAATGCAATGAAATATATTCGTTTTGAATTTTAATTACTCCTGACAGGTGACTGCAAGTGCAAGTGTAATAAGCAACGGATGATTAGTTTTGACTTTTGAAATAGAGCTGAAAGAAAGTGGCCCGCAATCGCAAACAAAGCCGAGTAGGCAGTAGTAAAGTTGCCTTTTGTTTTGTTTTTTAAAAGAAATTGGCACCAAGCGTGCTCTTGCCGCATCCTATTCCCATTTTCTATCTTCTCTGTTTTATTGCTTTGCTTTGCTGTTATTTATTTATTTTTTGAAAAGAAAAAACCATTGCATCATAATAACAGGCCCCGCCAGAGTTAATCGTCACAGCCTTAAATATAGAAATGATTTCATGCCATTTAAAATTTAATATAGATTTAATATTTACCATAAGTTCTGTCACTTGAAACTTTTTCTCCAAGTCCTAAAGAGCATCTTAGTAGTTCTGCAAAAGTTTCGCCCAAAACAAAATTCCAACTCGAAATTCTATTTTTGCTTATATAAATATGAGGAGAGTTCAAATGCCTCCATTTTTCATGCCTCCACCATGCCTCCATTTTTAAAAACTTTAATAACTCAAAATTTAAAATTTAAAGTCAAAATAAAACCGTTGGATATGATCTACATCATTTTATCTATGCATGTGTAAAAAATTATCACATTTCAATTTTGTTTTGGTTGTCATCAAGAGCTTGTAAAAAAATGTACTAATGTGGATAATTTCTAACCATTGATTTTTCAACTTATTGATTCACATAAAAACAAAATCGAAATGTGATAATTTTTTACACATGCATAGATAAAATGATGTAGATCATATCCAACGATTTTATTTTGACTTTTAATTTTTAAATTTTGAGTTATTAAAGTTTTTAAAAATGGAGATATGGTGGAGGCATGAAAAATGGAGGCATTTGAACCCTCCTCTATAAATATATATATATAATAATTTTTAGGGATATGTTTATGCAACTTTTGCAATTATTAGATGCAAGGGCAAAACCTTCAATCTAAAATTTAGTTTACACACAGAATGATGCTTGTATTCGCCATTATCAGGATAAGCATAAAACAATCAGAAGCATCCCGTACCAGGGGCAGATCCATGTTGAGAGAATTGGACCCCCATTCATTTTCAAAAATATGTACTTGTACATAATTTTCTATACAACTTAGAATAAATGTTATGGGTACCATAAAGTTGACCCCCATAGCTTGAAAGTCTGGCTCCGACCCTGCCTAATACTACTAGTAACCATGAATGGCATTGGTACCAGACAACACCTGTAAAATATGAAGACCTATGCTGCCGATACTATGTTACAGTAGCAGTAACAGAGGAGCAGCCATATCCACGGAATAGAAATTAAAGTTTTGACTCACCTCTAAGATACTTTTGGCCTTGTTATTGTACAGAGACGACACAATATTATCAGCTGGATTTGAAACTATGGTCCCAATGGCACCCGAGATGTAACCGGCCAGACAGGTCACACCTAGCTGTTGGGCGCACGAACAGTCTTGTTTTCTCTTTTGAATCACATTTTCATACATAAAATCAATTGAGTGCTCGAAAGTAGAAAACATAAGCATCAAAACTGCACGCACAAAAGACACTGTGTTCAATATGCATCTTGAATAAATCACAACATAAATGAATTCATTATTCCTTTTGCTCTTTCTTCTTTCTAGTGTCTGCTTTGAGTTGCATCAAAATTCTATCAAATAGTACTAAATCCGTCCTAGCATTTGTGAGTAATTTACATATATATATGACCCTTAAAGTATCACCCTTTTACCATTTTGGTCCTTGTAGTTATCAATATATACCACATTGGTCCTATAATTTAACCAAAAAGTAGATGCAAATTCACATCAATATATCATTATCATGCTGATTAGATGATATGGATTCTAATGTGGATAAAAGTTTGATATACAATAACGTCATTGAAGTCATCACCCATAGCATCAACAAAAATGACATGAATATTAATATTATGACCTAGATTATCAAGTCCTAGTGATATGGACATTAATATTAGGTATTAGCACCCAAGTTATCTTAGAGCTACATTTTAAAAGTATTTTAACCTTTTGACTGACTTGTTACAAATGGATAACTTTAGGGACAAAAATGGTAATTTCAAAACTTTTAAGGACCATTGTGTAATTGCTCTAGCATTTGCAGATAAAATAATTTTACAGACAACCTAGTTATTTCTAACAGAGTTGTAAAATAACCATAGCAGAACTGGAAGCTCCTTACAAGGGAGATTACGACCCCAAAGAGGTAGAAGCCCTCTGTAAAATCTGTATAAAAAAATTGCTACCACAAATTAAATCTTTGTCAGAACTCATATCACTTCTAATTCAAAAGATATCATATAAAGAAGGAAGCAGGAAAAAAGAAATAAAAAAAGGTGTTCTTATTGATTTTTGTCTGCTGTATAAGATCAGCTCTTGTTGACTTGAATAAGAAATCTAACTTTATTATTTCCTAAGGTTTGATTTAGAGAAATGATTAAATAAACTGCTCTGTATCAACCATACATCATGTTAACAGAATATTCACTTTTCTTTTCTTTTTTTTCTTCCCTCATGGGTTGAGGTTGATACAATGGAGGTAACACAGGCTTATTATGACTAATTTGGGTCAAACTGAAGTGATATTGCCTGAGGATTAATTCTGATGCATAAACCCGGGGAAACCCATCAATCAACCCTTTTGCAAACTTCGGCTGGTTTTGAACGCGAACTTTTACTGACTCAAAGGGGCAAAGTGCAATATCTGCAAATACCTGGGCGGATGCACTACAGACAAAATATACTACGCTTCTATTCTGTGGACCTAAAATATCAGAGTTTTGTTTCTTGAAGTATTCATACAAGCCGAATCAGCACCCGCCTTGGAACCCGTACCCAAAAAATTTGCCGGCCCAGCCTCACCAGAGAGACATTGGCCCTTGCTCTTTTACAAGCGTGCTTAGGCCCGAAAATATGCTGTCATATTTCAAGGGGTTCACCTAAATAATGAAGAAGAAAGCTAGTTACATTATACGTATTATGTATATGCATGTAATTATTATCTTTTTTAAATAGACATGGCAATTATTAAGTTGCCTCTTTGTTATTTGGATGATGGGAATGGTAGGGGGATAGGTCAAATTACCTGGTGTTTATATGATAATTTTACTGAAAACATTTTCTTTAATGTTTTGTGTGTTTGCATTACTAATTCAATAATGAATCAGGTGTAACCAGTTACAATATAACTCAATCCACCCTTTTTTAATTTAATTTAATCAGTTTGTCAGGTACTCAATTGCTTGATTGGGCATTAGCAGGGCCGTGACAACTAGATGAAACTAATACATTTGCTTAACAAAGTATTTGGGCTAATATCAGATCTTCATTTGTCTGCTAATCCGCGCAAAACCAGTCAGACTCTACCTCTAAAAGCAAGACTAAATTAAAAATTAAAAAAAAAAAAAAAAAACTGAAACCTGACCTGCATATTGACCTGGAGAACATCTAAAGGGGTAATGGTGAGATGCGTTCTACCAGCACTGAGCATACCACCAGCGGTGCACAACGCATGATACTCAGGTGAAAATACCGTCCAGTAAGGTTTTGTTTTCACCCATCAAACCTCTTCCCAAACCATTTCTACTTTCTCTCTCTATCTCTCGCTCTCGCTCTAGTGTACTTTATATATTTTTTCATTAAAAGTTTAAATTTAGATGCATATCCATTTAAGTCATGCTTAAAAATTTTTAACTAATTTTTCTAGAAACCGATTTCATGTCTAATTAATTTTTTCCTTTGAAATATTTACTATTAATTTATTTATCAAAATTTTAAATTTAAAAAAATTTAAATTAGATGATGTCAATTAAAAATTGCATATTTAAAAAGGAAAGGAAATACAATTTAATTTCACTGTAGTTATGACAAGAAATTTCTTATTATACTTTTATGATGTCAGTTTATTACTTCAATAGCTCTAGTTAAGCCTAATTTTCAAATCTATATGAAACATGGTATGCAGTAGCTTGACCGAAGACTCTCAGATTTACCCTTGCCAGTATCATGTTCTTTTCTTTCTACCAATGCTAATCGGCTATCACACACCAAATTAGGTTCAGCATTCCAGCATACTGGTAAATACTAAAGCCAGGCTGCTTTGGTATCAGCTCAGTTTGGTACCGATTGGTACAATCTGGTATCAACTGGTACACTGTATCATGTTGGTACCAACTGGAAGCAGTGGGGTCAGACAGTATAGCAACATAATTCTCTACTATTAAACAACCGTGATTTCAAATGTACCTCTGATTTTTCATAAATTTGATTGCAATCAAGTACAAGGCTAAAAAACAAATTTGAACAGTACAAGAAGTTTTAATTGACCCAATCCACATTGCATCCACATTTGACAAATTTTTGTACTTAAAAAAGATAAAAGAAAAAACATTTTTGGCAAATCAATGTGCACAAAGTTCGGAAATGAACAATAAATTCAGGGAGGTGGGGAGAGGGAAATGAACAATAAATTCAGGGAGGAGAGGAGAGATGATAACGCTATGTTATTAACCTACTATTATCAGTTCAGATAAGCATCAGCATTATCAGGAATGAGTATCAAGATCGGACAATCAGGCTGACTTTTCGTGAAGACATCAAACTATAGCCTTTCTTTTGCCAAAATGCACAAACTCACTTTACTTTCTCAAAATACCAGATTGCAGAAAATCAATAAAAAGGGAAGCAATTTGGCCATTTTATAAGAAAGCTATTAAACTAATAGCCACAACATTAAGAAAAAAAAATAAACACACAAACAACCCAACAAATCTAAAACCAGTAGTTGATTTTTATCAACTCAACATTTTTCATGCTACACACAATTTCCCGATTAACAACAAGATTTAGTACCTCCCACATAAATTCATGCTAGAAACCATCTGAAAACCAAAGATTTTATACTCAAATCATTAAAAAAAAACACACACTCTATTATCAGCTTGTCTACCTATCCACTTGTAGCACTTCACATAGATTTTCTTTGCAAAGCACTTCATCGATAGGACTCTCAATCAAATGCTCGTGAAGTTTTCCATGAATACGCAACAGGGCTCCGCACAATTTGTTGTGAATTAACCCAATTAATCCAACCAAATGCCTCATTTGTAGTATTCACTTTATTTTTTGACACAAATGTGACGCTATATTTTGCCTTCTGGCCGGGCTTTTTGAAAACAAGCTTCGTGGGCTTGATAGTGACACCGACAAACTCAGGCCCACTAACTTTCACAACATAAGACGATCCTGCAGGGCCGACATTGGTGACCTCTCTTGTATACTTCACAACCCTCTTCTTCCCAAATACAACAGAAAAGGACGGATAGTTTAGATTACCTGGATCTGATAACTTATTTGCACATGAGACCTCAGACCTTCTTGTAATTACTTGAATGTGTTGTGCATTATAGCCTAAGGAGCAGAGAAAAGCTATGTAGTCGTCAGTGGTAAGGTCGTAAATAAGGCCGGGAGATAGTGCCTTTTGTGGGTCCACATACCCGGAACCATATGCATAGGCATTTGCAATTTGACCCCCGGCAGCGTCTAATAGGGGTGAATTCGTATTGTCAGAAGTATATGAGGTGGTCATCAGTGCAGATTTTATAGCAGCAGGGCTCCAATCGGGGTGAGCTGCCTTGACAAGAGCAGCAACCCCGCTAATATGCGGGCATGACATGGACGTCCCTACAAAATAAGAAATTGGCTACATTAAAAAGGTTGAGAAGCATATGCAAACATTTTCTTCTCTATGTTTGGTTTTTTTTTTCAGACTTTTAGGGTTACCAAAAAAACTTGTGTAAAGCTTAGCCAGAATTGAAGGGATGAAAACCAAGGTTTAGACCATCTAGTGGAGTTGTTTGTATGGATACAATGAAACACTAAATTAAACTTCATTCTTTGTTTTCTACAACTATTTTTTCATTCACTTGGAGAATCAGGCATGTGAGCCTTTTTGCAATTATATCTAAGATTGTCTGCTCTTGCTATCCATAAACCCTAAAATAAATAAATCTTCAAAATCTTTTGGATGCACCTGTGCCACAGCAGTCAAGTCTTCAACAGAATGCCTAAAGGGTGGGGGCTGCGGTTTTGTTAATGGAACTATCAAATGCAGAAAAACGATTTGCATGCAAGTCTTTATTGCAACAGGATCTCTATTTGGTATAGTCCTAAGAGCTACTAAAAGGGTTACTCATCTTCCATACTTCAATAATCGCAATAAAGTCCTTGGGTTTATTTATTTTTCAATTATTCTACTCATATACTGTCCCAAAATAACACGGTGTGAATTGTTGACTGAATTGCTTACTTGGGTATTTGGAAACCTAATTGGAGCTTAAAGATGAACAAATTTCAAAAATGCAAATATAATAATCAAACCAGTTGTACTCATACATAATATCGAGTATACAATCATGATATGTACAGCCACAAAATTTTAACTCGCTACAAATACTTACCAGACACAATGTTAAACTGTGTCCTTCGATCATCCTTCACCAGTCCCGTGGGCCCGGTGGCACCAGACCAGCCGGCCAATATATTGACACCTGGCCCAATCAGATCCGGCTTAAGTATCTGTGGAACAACCATATTCGGGCCCCTCGAACTAAACGCAGCGACAACAGGTGACGGTCTGACACCGAGCACAGTACCACCAAAACTAATCACCCCTTTAGCATTTTTATTTTTTATCACATAATTTCTTACGGCATCTCCACCTTTTCTCCCAACAGCCACTGCCGGCAAAAGGTGGCTATCAGCTACTAACTCCTCACCACTTGCAGCTGTATTAGCCAATATCATCCCGGCTCCACCAGCTGCCTTGACAACAGCACCTTTTTCAACACGTGCATTGACCCCACGGTCACATAGGACAATTTTCCCCTTGACCTGAACCGGTTCAAGCGTACCAGCAAGACATAGCTTGCTAGCATTGTTCTTGTTGGATCCGTATATAATTGGTACCAATTTTGAGCCCATGCCGGGCCCACTATAAAGTGATACGCCAGTGATATGCTTGCCAGACCCGAGAATTGCATAGGCTGGGAAATCACGATCTAGTGTGCCGGCACCAACAGTAGTAATCCATGGTGCTGAATTTGCAACAGAAACAGCGGCAGGCCCACTGTTACCAGCTGAGCAAGATACAAAGACCCCGTGCTCGGCTGCACCAAAGGTGCCCACAGCAATTGTGTCCCGGAAGTATGGTGCGGCCCCACCACCACCCAGTGAAAGAGATAGTATATCAACTCCGTCAGAGACAGCGGCATCAATTCCTGCAAGAATATCTGAACCGAGACAGCCTGACATCCAACAGACTTTATAAACCGCCACACGAGCCCCAGGTGCCATGCCGCGTGCAGTACCAGTAGCATACCCCAAGAGGCTGGCATTGGCTACAGAGAATCCGGCAGCAGTGGAGGCAGTGTGTGTGCCGTGTCCATCACGGTCACGGGGCGAAGAGTACTCGCCGGCTGGTCTGGACCCACCAGCAGCATGGAATCCACGTGAAAAGCTGCGTGCACCAATCAATTTGTGATTGCACAGAGAAGGAGGGAAGTCGACACCGGCTTCACATGCACCGCGCCAACGCTTGGGAATTGGTGGCAGTGAAGAATCAGAAGAGAAAGAAGGCGACTCAGGCCATACACCAGTGTCCAGTACACCGATAATCACATCAGACGAAGCCGCCTCGACTGATTGAAGAGGAATGGAGGTTGGCAAGAGACCGAGAAACGAAGGGGTTCTAGTGGTATGGAGACTTAGCACCGGGTCTGGTACAATTTGGAGTACGGAAGGGTGGTCTTGGAGGAGCGATACGTGCTCTTGGTCCAGGCGTACAGCGAACCCCTGTGCCGCGGACTTGTAGGAGTAGAGAAGGGAGTTGGATGAGTCGATGGAGAGAGATTGTAACTCGGCGGTGTACCAGTCGGCCGCAGTCGGGTGTACAGAAGGGCGGTGCGCCGGGTTCATATATACTATGTAGGTCTGGTTGGATAGAACCATGGCCGTGAAGGAGAGCAAAAGAAGGAGAAGGGGAAAGACAAGCGAGGCCATGGTGAGTGTTACTGTGTTTTGGTCCCCGTGAGAGAGGATTTTATTCTGTTTTTGGAGTAGAGAGAGAACGATTGTTTTTTTCTTTTTTTTCAATAAAGAATGGCTTTATTGCTTTTCCCCAGGCTTTTTCTGCATGCTCAGTGTCCCCCTGTGCACTTACGGATAGTGGAAGCATGGAGGGCTCCAACCAAGGGTTTCTCTCCTCTCCATTTATAAAATAAATGGACAGAAGTTTCTGCATTTTGTATGCTGTACTGGACGATATCTTGATTTTAAAAATGCAGTCAATATGAACGTGATTCGGGGCGAGATTTTGAATTTAAACGGGCAGAAAAAGACAAGTCAGAAGTGCAACTTCGGTTGGAACGATGTCCCGTGTCCGTATAGTTTGTAAACAGACAGGGGTCAATGTAGTTGGATTTCCTGCATAAATGCTCGTGTAGACAAATATGTGCTCAATAACAAAACAGAATCGCAAGTTCGCAAATCGCAACCAATAAAATCACAGGTTATTCATGTTTTGACACTAATATTGTATATAGAAGATCCATATCTGCTTAATACCGTACTCACTCTTTTTGAATTCGCATCCTCTCACATATCTCATATTTTGCGTGACTTTTTGAAAATCTAAACTGTTCAATACGTTCTGCACGAATCTCAAAGCTCAAATAATACTGGCTCTTGCGCTATCCCCGAATGGACACCGGGCACGTCGGTCACGCAAAATATGAGATATCTCAGAGAATACGCACTCACTATTTTTTGGGTTTAAGTAGCACAGCACTAATTTTTTTGGATTAATTGCTCTTACGATCTTTACCATAGCCTCATTCTAAATTATGACTATTAAGTGAATTTCAGTTGATGCTTTTCTATTTAAATGAATAGATGAAAAATATAGTAAATTTGAACGAATTTCAAGTTTTGACGGAAAACAAATAATGATGAAATTTTGATGAAAAAATAAGTAATTCCAAACATTTTTAATGAACATATGATTAGGAACAACCGACCATAATTTTTAAATGTTGATAATGTTGATCCATTGGGCTGGGCTAGCAGTAGCACACGAGAAACTTGCTTTCTTCGAGAGAACTAATCCAGTCGATTAACAGTTTTCATTTTTTATAATCGATCCTTTACGTTTGTGTATTAACATAATCGGCTAGGCAGAACAGGTGGAACTTCTTGTCCCTCTTTAGATCGCGCTTCCCGCCGCAATTTTGGGTTTCTCGTGATATTGGATAGTGGGGTCACTACTTTTACAATCAACTCTTTTTTTTTTTGAAAGCTTGGCAGGGACTGCCAAGGGTATGCATTAATATTAAAAAACGTTGCAATTACATCATACACCAAAATAAAGAAAGGAAATAACAAAATAATCCTATGAGCTTATCCAGTGAGAACTAGCACAGAGGCCACGTGAAACAGTGGCATGCATTTAATTTGCCATCTCCTTTGTTTTAATTTCTTCCATCTTCTAGCAATGCTTCATCCATAACTCCATCTCTCTCACACATCTTGATGCCACTCTAGATGGATGTAGCAACGTCTCTCCAAAAACTACCCCGTTTCTCTGTCTCCAGATGTGCCATATTGTGCACATCATACGCGCGGCCCAGTGCTTTTTCGACATCGTACCATCCTGTTTGATCTTTTTCCAAGACAGGATCCAAATTTTTTGTGTTGTATTTGCCCGAACCATAATCTCTGTACCCATAAGGCTATGTACTCCATTCCACACCGCCTTTGCATATGGGCAGCGGTGAAACAGGTGCCGTGTGTCCTCGCGCCTACCCGTTTGGCATAGAACACAGTGCACCTCCACCTGCATCCCCCTCCGTTGTAGCCCGTCTCGTGTCAATATTTTATCCTGTAGCATGAGGTACGTGAACATCCGTACCGTTGGTGGAGCCGGGCACTTCCAAGTGAAATGAAACCGCCATTTGCTCTTGCCCCCTTCTGACAATGTTTTGTATGCAGATCTTGCCGTGTATACTCCTGATTGATCCCAAGTCCACAGCATTTTGTCCTGCTGTGTGTTGTCGAGCATTATCGCTTGTGTCTGTAAATTCGGCCATAGTTGAAGTCTGATGTTCCAAGCATCTCTGAGTGAGATGTTCGGCCTTTGTAAAGCACGGCCACTACCACAAGTCAGAGGCTGACCATTCCAGGTATCCTGCCAAAATGAAATAGCCATTCCACTTCCAATTTTCCAAGTTGTGGCCATATTAAAAATTCTTCTTATGGACTGCAGTTGTTTCCAAAAAAAGGAACCCGTCACCATCCATATATCCGGACCGTTTACCCTTCTATTATTCTTCCTCCTGATCCGTGTAATTACAGTAGTCCATAAGCAGCCTTTTTCATTAAAAGCCTTCCACCACCATCTTAAAATTAATGCAATATTGACTAGGAACAAGTTGGATATTCCTAATCCCCCCCAGCCTCTTGGCAAAATCGCAGCCGACCAGTTAATAAGGGAGTAGCTTTTGTCTTCTCCATTTAATTTTGCCCATAAAAATTTTCTTCGGAGCTTGTCTAGCCTATTAATGACCCATACCGGCAATTTGAAACAGGTCATATAATAAACCGGCACAGTGGATAGTACTGATTGTACTAGCTGCAAACGTCCTCCCCTCGATATCATTTTATTCTTCCAGCCTCCCAACCTTCTTTCAACCCTTTCAATTAGTTGGACAAAATCTTCTTTTTTCGGTCTGTTTATTGATAACGGCATTCCTAGATATTGAATTGGGAACTCATTTTTCTTACAACCCAACAGTGCCTTGATCCATGGTATATCCTCTTCATTAACATTGATAGGAATGAAGTTACTTTTTGAGTAATTCACCGTTAATCCTGAAATTGATGCAAAAAGTCTTATCACGAGCTTTAGCGATACCAGTGTATTCAAATTTGTCGATGCTATAATAGCCGTGTCATCCGCGTATTGGAACGCAAGAATCGAATCAGTGATTTTATTTGTGATCCCTCCGCTCAAAACCTTGTTTGTAGCAACCACCATTTGTTGGAAAACATCAACCGCTATATTGAAGAGCATTGGCGAAAGCGGATCCCCCTGCCTCAACCCCCTCTTGTGCACACAGAACTCCGATGCCGTGCCATTGATTAGCACTCTAGATGATGCCGACTGTAAAAGCATTTTAATCCACTCAATCCACCTTTTCGGGAAGCCTCTCGCCCTTAACACATTCAAAAGAAAATCCCATTCTATTGAATCGAAAGCTTTCATAAAATCCAACTTCAAGAAAATTGCCGGCTTTCCGAATTTCTTGACATGTTGTAATATCTCCCTTGTGGCCACAAAATTCTCCGATATCTGTCGACCTTTTATAAAGGCCGTTTGAGAAGGTGATATGAGAGCCGGCAAGAAACCGCTAAGCCGATTAGCAAGTACCTTCGAAATCAATTTAGGGATCAAGTTTATCACACTTATTGGCCTATAGTCTCCCACAACTTTCGGCACCTCTTTTTTGGGTATCATCACTACATTTGCCTGGTTAACCTTAGTTAAATCCAGTGTGTTTGCATAGAACCCCTGCATCATTGTCATAACCCCTTGCTTTAGTATTGGCCAATAACTTTGTAGGAATTCATTTGGCAACCCATCCGGGCCCGAGGCTTTATTTTTGGCCAGTGTTCTAACCGCTAATTCCACTTCCTCAAGAGAAAACTGCTGCTGGAGTATTTGAAGGGTCAGGTCAGGTGTATAAATTGCTTTCGGGTTAAAGGGTCTAACCCGCGCAGTGGACCCGAGATGTTCTTTCAAGTTTTTAAGGAATAAAAATCTGATTTGAGATTGATCAGATATGATATTCTCATGAGACTCAATGGATATGACCATATTTGTTCGTAATCTTGCGGATGCACACGCATGGAAGAATCTCGTATTCTTATCTCCTTGTTTAAGCCAATTACAACGGGATCTTTGTCTCCATTTTTCTTCCAAATTGGATGCCAATTCAAACGCTTTCTCTTTGATCTTACACCGCAACCGGAACTCATACCCCTCCAACATTCTCTGTTCTTCAATTCTGTCAAAGAAAATAACCGCCTTCTTGCAAAAATCCAGTTGCTTTTCTAGGGCCCCAAAACCTTCCCTCTGCCATTTATCCAAGGCTCTATGCAAGACTTGAGTGTTAGTGTAAAATTTTGACAAATTATCCTGGGGTCCAGATTCATGTGCAGCCCATAAAGCTTGAACCATTTCCCTTGGCTTATCATATTTAAGCCAAAAAGTCTCAATCTTGAATCTTCTTGGTGTGGTGGCTGAATTTTGACAAGACAAGAGTAACGGTACATGGTCAGAAATGACCATCTCAAGCGCCTGTAATGTAATAATCGGGTAGAGGAGTGCCCACTCTGATGAGCAAAAAACCCTGTCAAGTTTTGAGAATGAAGGCATAGGCCTTTTACTTGACCAAGTGTAACTTCGATTTTTAAGCTGTATATCCATCAACCCTGCCTCACTAATAAATTCATTAAAAGCATCCATTAAATTGAAATTCAAATAATCTCCCGAGCGATCCACCAACCATCTGACTAGGTTGAAGTCCCCTCCAATAATCCATCGGCCTTCCACCCTAGCCGCCACTTTTTGCAATTCCTGAATGAATTCTGGTTTTTCCCTCTCTGTACTCGGACCATAAACCGTAGTGCATACCATTATTTCCTCATTGGTTTTATTTTGAAGAACCACAGATAGTGTTTTTTTTGTAGCCCATGAATTTTTGAGATTAAATATTTTCCTCCAAGATATGATCATTCCCCCCTTGCTGCCACTTGCTAGAACATAAGCACATCTGAATTCAAAGAATGTCGGCAGAAATCTCACAATGTAAGGAAAGGAAAATTCCTTCATTTTTGTTTCTTGTAGCATACACACATCGCACCGTGATTTTCTAATAACATCACACACCACCTTACATTTTTCATCATTCCCCAACCCTCTACAGTTCCAAGATAGCAATTTGAATTTTTTGTAATTCATTAATAACTAGAAAAACAACAATACACAGCACTAGCAGCTCACTACCAATTTAACAGCCATCCTCATCTGAGAATGCATCATCTTCCGAGGCCGGGTCTAAATTAACTTGTTGTTCCTCTTGAGGCTCATTATTTTGGTCTAACAAGTCAGCTACAATGATGGCCTTCTTCCTTTCATTGTTGTCATTGACCAATTCTTGTACCACATCTTCTGTATGGATTCCACAGCCATCTCCAATTAGCTTGCAGTGTTCTCTGTCTACAGTCACCTGGAAGAAACCGGCCGGCCTTAGATCTATTTGTGCGGCATGAAATTTTTTTTGGGAATGTGTCTTTGACGGTCCCCCAGTCTCCATCTCTTCATTTAGATTATTATTAACCATAGGCTTTCTCTTTAGTTTGGGCTTATCACTTGAAATTTCACCTTGGGCCTGCACTGTAATTGGGCCTGCTAAATCCTTGCTATTTGGAGGCCCCATTTGCCTAACCTGCACTGTCTGGACATCACGTGTCCATGTGTATTTTGCCCGCGTGGTAGCTGTAGAGCATTCCCCTGGTCCGTCCAAATTATCCTTTCTATGCATGTGGTTTTTGTTCAGGATCCTTTGTGCCTGCTTGTTGATGCCACCCTTGTTTCGAATTGCTGCTATTACTGCAGGTCTACCCGCTCCCTGTCTGTTTAATGAACCCATGATATTTCGGCCCCTCCCGCGTCCCATCAAACCTTTAAATCTCCCATGACTTGACGTGAAATTTCTTGCAGCAAGGATCGGCTGTGACCGAATTGTTCTGTTGTCCTGATGATTCGGGTTGACAGTATTGAAAATACCCGCCCCATCTTTCCTTACCCCTCCAGATAATTGATTCCCGCATGCTCTGCTCCCTTTCTTCTTCTGGTCGCCTGCTAATACAGTACCTTGTACTGAACAAACCACAGGTTCCAAAACCGATTTGTCTCTTGTCTGTACCGTTAAAGCGGTTTCCGAGAGCCGAGGCAGCTCATCTTTAGTCAAAGGAGCTGTTAATCTCTGATCGTCATATTGACTGTGGCCTGGTTGCATGTGCAGCCCTGTTGTGTCCTGCTGTTGTGTGATATTCTGACCCACTATCTCGGCCGTTGCGTGACCCGCCTCATGGTGTGTATGATCCTGCTCTTCTGACCTAAAACCAAGGTCCTTGAGTGCCTCAATGGAGACGGCCGGTCCCGGCCGCTGCCTTGTAGCCATCAAAACTGCTCGTATTTCCTCCGGTATGTTTGACTGATGCAATCCTTGACACAGCTCCATTACGACTCTCCTAGAGCAGTGTATCATCTCACCCCCGTCTCCGTCATCTCCATCATCACTGCTTGATGAGGTCTGACCCGATTCATCTGTCATAGATGTTGGGGCCACTTGAATAATAGGTTTGGTGAACCTCTGCGGCAGAATAGGGAAGTCCGATGCTGAGTATATCGGACCTCTTTCCCATGTCACCGGCTCGACATCAATGGGATACTCAAGTCCCCCTATAACCACTGTTAGAACTTTAGGAACTTGTAGCAAATCATCTGTTGCTATTGCTACTCGCCATGCAGAGCAGTCAGTGGCATGTTCCTGGTCAACATTCCCCAAGAATAATCCGAACTTTGATATGGCCATTATCACGGCATGCTCTCTCCAAAGGTGCATCGGCAAGCCCATTAGATCTAGAAGTACTTTAAATCTCGGCATCCGAACAGTCGCATCATCCAATAGAGACCATTGTTGAAACGAGTAGCCATGATCCCACATCTCAGTTGGAATGGCCTTGACAAAAGTCTCCACCGCTAGCCCGATCGGTAAGTGGATGAGAAATCGACCCCGCGAAAGTTTGGCAACCCTAATCTCCTCTTCACGAACCAGCTTCGTGTTGACAGCCATGATAGCTGTCATTTGTACATCAAATCCAAATACATTGTCTCCACAATACATGACTACCGCTCTGCTTAGTCGGTTTACCTCTGTGAAGAAGGTGTCATCTCTTTCAATGAACACTGTGATTTTTTCTACTCGTCCTTCAGGGAAGGTAGGTTTAGGAGGCGGGCTGTTCCCTTTGAGGAGTTCATCAAACGCCGGTTCAGTGTTCGTTAGCTTGTACGTATGTATCACCGGAGTGAAAGGTCTGGCCGCCGGGTTCAGCACAGAAACCCTGCACTTACTTGCAATATGTCCATCCGACCAACACTTTCCACATTTTCTAGGGTTCCTACACTGGGCTTGGGTGTGCCCCGACCTACAACACCTGAAACATCTTCCTTTCCACTCCGGGAAGGAGGATTGAGGAGGAAACCTCAGTTTTGTGGGGCTGTGCGGTGAGTAAAAGTAGTGTGTGACTGTTGGAGAGTGAGGACGCGGCGGGGTGAGAGGCCTTTGAGCAGTCTGGGAAGGTTTGGCTGGGTTGTTGGAGTTTCCAGAGATTTTTGTTTCACTGGATGGGGGAGTTGCCACAACCTGCGCAAAAGTCGGTTTGTAAGGGACATAGGCTTTGACAGTAGTCAACTCCATCGCCTTGCCTGTCGTCCAGTTTGCCGGGAACCTACGTCGGCGGCGCACCACTTGCCACTCTCCACTAGTTGCCATGGTTGAGAAATCGCCTTACCTTCTTGGAGTACCCTTCCTCTCCTAGTTGAGAACTAATGTATTCTCTTCCGTAACTGGATACAAGGTTTGATCTTACAATCAACTCAAAAACGGTATCTAGTGCAGGGACCAGTATTATTTGTGCTTTGAGATTCGTGCAAAAGAAAAAAAAGGACATTCCAGATCCACTAATTTTAAAAGATTCCTTTGTCCGGTACCGGGAAGGATATGTTGGAAATATTTCGATCCAACGCACATCAGACTCAAATTAGAATTAGATGAGTTTCTTGTCCATCCAATCCACTTTAAGATTCATGCACACGAATATTAAAACAAAATCACATGCATATTGAAGCAGCACACATGAATCTTAAAGCAGATCGGACGGATAATAAGCTCATCAGATTCAAGTCCGATGGACGTCAGACCCAAGTTGCTCCCTTCTCACGGTTGCATCCATGAAGTAACAAGTTCATGGGACAGGCTAAAACAACATAAGCTAAAACCAAGCTCTGATAATTTATGAATGTTTAATTGAACGAGTTAAGAGTATAGTTGGGTGGTAATGTCACAGTTTCCTCTTGTACATAATTAGAGAAATATTTGTTTTTGGTAGAAACAGTAAACGAAGACAATACTAATTAGAGTTATTAAAAAAAGGGTTTGTCTATAGTATAACAAAATCATTTTGGCTATAGTACAGTAATTCATTTAAATTTTTTTACAGCTGTTGATCTGTTAAGGGTATAATTGGTATAATACTCCTATGTTATCTCTCCGTGACCTCTCTCTGTAGTCTGTTCTTCTTCTTCCTCTTCCGAACAATGCGGTCATTTGTTGAAAAAGCAAAACTACTTACATAGAAATAGATGAAACAATGGGGCAATCCAAGGTGCACTGATCCCCAAAAGTAGTACGGCTGTCACGATATAGAATGCGATCACACCGTGCAGAAATACGCCTTTTCTCACTTGAATCATACTTTAGGGGATCCGGACCCATCCAATTTACTTTAGGGGTTACATAAGGATATATCAAGCCCTTTACTGAATCCTTTCAATGCTCACATCACATAAATTAAAAAATAGTTCATCTCCGGATCCAATTTACTTTATAGACCACATAAGTTTTGCAAATCTGTAGACGAAATGACAACCGGTGCTCCATTCATACCTGTAGGTAATACCAAACCTGGAGAAAATCCAACTGCTTTGTGACCTCCTCTTGAGGATCCTTTACAAACAAAAACTTGTAAAAATTAATCACCAAAAAGTAGTCCTCTAAAATCTCATCCCTATCGGAAGCGCAACTAAAGGAAGATGAGAGACATCGATAGGCGATGGATTTGACAGGGAGGAGCTAACAAGGTTAAGACTTAGCTGGGGAGAAGAATAAGCAAAGAATCACTGGAGTTTCCTATGAGGAGAAGAAAAGACGAGCGAGGTGAGAGAATGATTTGGACCATTGTCGGAGGTGGCAAAGACGAGAGAGAAGTGGAGGAGAGGAGCAGAAGACGGGAGGGTAAGAAAATAAAAACGAGACTATATTGACTATTTTACCCTTCCGCAAAAAAACTTCTGTTAAATTTAACCCAAATGCAATGATCAGAGTCTGCATGAGTTGAATCAACCAATTAATTTATACCGTTCAAAAGATAAAATGAATGATTATGATTTAATTTGATTTTGCTGTACTGTAGCCAAAATAATTTTTCTGTACTATAGATATCCCCTTAAAAAAAATGATGATAATTTTGGAGATGAAAAAAAAAACAAGAAATATTTATTACTATACTTCGCTTATTATTTTGAAATAGACACCGGTAAAATGCAATGCAATTATTTTTATTTTTGAAAAAACTCAGCCCTAATTTTTAATAAACAAAACCCCCATGCCCCACAAAGATAAAGAAGTGATACATGCATATTACATGCCAGTAGACGCTCACGCTCTGCAGCACCAGGTCTATTGTCGGCACCCCAGGCACCACTCTGGTGGTTTCGATTGATTTTGCATCGAGACAGCCCAAATGGTGCCACAGGTGCCACCCGCTTGACTTTGCTCAGCACGGTTGCAAATGCATCGAGCACCGCTTTGTAGATCGAACTTTCGAGCAATGTGTAAGGATTTTTCTTTTTTTTGCATAGAAGTACAAGTGCTAAATGCCACTTATCTAGTCTTATGATGCTGTAATTTTATTCTATCAAAGTGATATATTTTTTTGTGCAAGTATTGAACTTGACCTGTCTGGTGTAGTTGCCTTTGGCAGATAATAATTTCAGTTGTCTAACGTGTGTACAGCAACTGTTGAAGAATAAAATAAATTAGAAGGGTTAAATTGTAAAATTGTAATTTTTAGATTAGTCAAAAATGAACCGTTGAGACTCCAACGGTAAAATAGATAGAGAAAAGGGTATATATACCCATGTATATGCATATGCTAAAAAATATACAGTAACAAAAAATATTCAAGTTATTTTTCATATCTCTGTTTCTATAGAAGTTAACATGGTATCAGAGCTCTAAGCTCCTGAGATCAAAAATACACACAAAAAACTCATAAACAGCAAAAAATCGAAGAATGGCTCAAGAGGGACAAATCGAGGGCTCCAATAATGCTTCCAAACTCACCAATACTTTGCTCAACGGCAGAAATTACCTCACTTGGGCAAAGGCTGCGGCAAGAGCGCTCAGCGGTCGAGAAATGCGAGAATACATCACGGGAGAGAATAAGGTGCCCAAAGTCGCAAATCCGTTGTTGCTAACCGAAGCAGAAAAAAAGGCAACGAGAAAATGGAGAACTCAAAATGACAAGATCATAACTTGGCTCACGAATTCTATGGAGCCATCCATCTCAGAGCTATTCCTCCTTTCCGACACGGCTTTTGAACTATGGGAAGCCGTCAAAGCCATGTACGGTCAAGAAAATAACTACTCTCATATTTACCAACTCAAACAAGAAATTCAGCAAGAGAAACAAGGCGAGAGAAAGTATGTTGAGTACCTCGGTGCTCTTCAAAAGAAAAAAGACGAGCTCTGCTCGTATCGGCCACAAACCGCTGATCTGGCCGTAATCCGAAAACGAGAAGAAGAAGATGATATATTTGAGCTCCTTGCGGAATTAAACCCGAGTTATGAAGCCGTACGGACTCAAATCATGAATACAATCCCTCTCCCTTCCGATTACCAAGAGACCTTTGCTTCGGTAGCAAAGATGAATACCATAAGAATTTTGCTTTCAATAGCGGTAAATAATGGGTGGAACTTATGTCAAATGGATGTAAAAAATGCATTTCTTCAAGGTACACTTGAAGAAGATGTTTATATGACTCTACCACCGGATCATATAAAAGAAAAAAATACTAACCTTGCTTGTAGGTTAAATAAGTCAATTTATAGACTTAAACAATCGCCAAGGGCATGGTATGGAAAACTCTCTCAATATTTAATTTTTCTCGGTTTTAAGGTAAGCCTAGGGGTGATTAATGAGCGAGCATGAGCGAGTTGGGGTATGCTCATGCTCGGCTCATTAGCTTAATGAGCGAGTTGTTAATGAGCGAGTTAGAGCGAGTTGTTAATGAGCGAGTTGTTAATGAGTATGTTGTTAATGAGCGAGTTGTCGAGCGAGTTACCGAGTTGTTTAAAATACATCATTCAAAAACTAATTTTCATTTATAGAATTTAACAAATTTTCCATAAACAAGTTTAACAAAAAATTGTCCATAAGCAAATTAAACAATACATAATTTAACATAAAATTGTCCATAAGCAAATTAACAATACATAATCTGACTCTCTGTGACTTTAGTTTTGCAATTTTGTAGTTTTGCCTCTTAAGTTTTTAGTCGGTGAAAATTTTGCTGCCGCCTAAATAGTTTCAAAAATTTTAGCTACAGAACCAAATACTATTCTAGGAATTAGATGTGGCAGGATTTGTGTAGCTAATTTCTTAATGAGCTAATGAGCGAGTATGAGCGAGTTGGGGTATGCTCATGCTTGGCTCATTAAGTTAATGAGCGAGTTGTTAATGAGCGAGTTATAGCGAGTTGCTAATGAGCGAGTTGTTAATGAGCATTTAGCGAGCGAGTTATGAGCGAGTTACGAGTTGTGAGCGATTTACTCACCCCTAGGTAAGCCTATCCGACACATCACTTTTTTCAAAACATGAAAATAATGATTCAACCATAGTCCTAGTTTATGTTGATGACATAATCATTACCGGAAATAATAGTGAAAAAATTGACAATGTTAAAAAACATTTAAAAGAAAAATTTGAAATAAAAGACCTTGGTAGACTTAAATATTTTTTAGGAATTGAAATAGCTCATTCTATCAAGGGTTTATTTATTTCACAAAGAAAATATACCATTGACCTTCTAAAAGAAACGAAAAAATTGGGATCTAAACCGGCCTCAACACCAATTGATAACAATTGTAAGTTAAATTTCGAAGAAGGGGAACCATTGGAAGATATCAATCAATTTCAACGGCTTGTAGGTAAGCTAATTTATCTAACGGTAACAAGATCCGATATATCATTTGCGGTAAGCCAAATTAGTAAATTCATGCACGCACCAAGAAAACCTCATTTGGATGCAATTGATAGGATTTTAAGATATTTAAAAAAATCACCCGGAAAGGGTGTATTGATGAAAAACAATAAATCTAATGATGTGTGTGGCTATTCCGATGCAGATTGGGCTGGAATGTTTGATAGAAAATCAACAACCGGCTATTGCACATTTGTAGGCGGAAACTTAGTCACATGGAAAAGCAAGAAACAAAATGCCGTGGCACGATCAAGTGCGGAAGCGGAATACCGTGCCATGGCATCTACCGCAAGTGAACTCACATGGATTAAACAATTGCTTGAAGAGTTGGATTTCAAAATTGACAAGCCAATGAAGATGTTTTGTGACAACAATGCAGCAAGACACATCGCTTCAAATGCCGTATTTCATGAAAGAACAAAACATATTGAAATTGATTGTCATTTCATAAGAGAGAAAGTACAAGCAAAGGAGATCGAAACCCCGCATGTGAAGAGTCAAGACCAATTAGCCGATATCTTTACTAAGGGGCTAATTCCAAGAATATTTGAAGAAATAACAAGCAAGCTAGGATTAATTGACATTTATAATCCTAGCTTGAGGGGGAGTGTTGAAGAATAAAATAAATTAGAAGGGTTAAATTGTAAAATTGTAATTTTTAGATTAGTCAAAAATGAACCGTTGAGACTCCAACGGTAAAATAGATAGAGAAAAGGATATATATACCCATGTATATGCATATGCTAAAAAATATACAGTAACAAAAAATATTCAAGTTATTTTTCATATCTCTGTTTCTATAGAAGTTAACAGCAACGATTCATATGAATTGGCATTTGTACAGCCAGCATATCCTTCAGGCAGAAACATTTTTTATTGGCATTAAATAATATATTCAATTTTAATAGTTATGGATTTAATATAAATTGTACCTGCCTCCAGAAATACAGAAGATGCTGACTTAGAATTTGAGAGAGAGAGAGAGCGCACAAAAATAGTCCGAAAGAAAAAAGAGGAAATTATGGTTTCACTAGCTTTCTATAGTTTCACTCATGCCGATTACAAGACATTCTGAAAAAAAAAAGATGGTGCATTTCTAAAGGTTCAAGTACATCAAATTTAGAATAAAATGCCAAATTCAGACATCTCAGTCCAAAACTAAAATAGAATTAACTACATCTACTTCTCTGGCAATTTGACATCAGGATTTCTCAGTGATTTCAGCCACATGTCAGCCATGACTCTAGAAGAGATGCTCCATAGCAAATCGGCCCCACCTTTTCCTTGCGGTGCACCTTTCGTACTCTTCCTCCCTGCTTTGCCTAACCCATATGCCACAAGCCAGTGCATGGCCGTGAGCCTCTGCCTTTCAGCATCCCAAATGCTTCTCTTTATTCCCGACTGAATTTTAACACCTCCTACATGCAAGCTTGCCACCTTGTACCTTGCTTCATCCTCATTTCCATTTCCTTCTACTCTCAACGCTTGAATTATAGCAATTGCCGGCGCACCTACCGTTTCGTATCGCCTCAGTGGATCCCTTAACTGAATTATAACTACCATTGCCACAGAATCAGCTGCAACAGGAGCATCAACCCATTCCTCGGGTGGTATCATGGACTCCAAAATATCTTTTTCTCCTGACTTATTTGGTAGTGCTGACACATCAAATGGAGCTTGTTCTTCCGCCATGTCAACTTGCACTTTCAATGCTTCAACTGCCATGTTTTCGATCTTTTGAAGTGACACAGCTAAGATCTCATCAATTGTCACCGGCTCCTCTTTTGCATTCCATATCCCAGTTATAATTCTCTGTTTCCTTCCTTCGCTGCTTGCCATCCCCATAGTTTTGAGAGAAGCAACAGATCTAGCGGCACTTGAGCTCGCAATTTCTTTGCTTCTCCCACTAATTATCACTGATGCCATCCCCTCAAATGCAATTTGCTCAGCTGTTTTCCCCATTAATTCATCCATGGCTGCCATATTGAAAAGTTTAGACCCCAATTCCTCAACTCCTAGTGCCGCTAATCGCTGGAAAAACTCGAAGCCATTTGTGAGGTTTTGATCAGTGATAATGAAAGGTTTTGATATCTGCATGGCAAGTTTTGGCATGTCCTTTTTCCCGACCTCTACATCAAATGGGTTCATTGATGCCAGGTAGCCTCCATCCCGGGTTTGAACTAGTGGGCCCAGTCCCTTGCCTAGATCAGAGATATAGACAGCACTGTCTTTATCCATCCCTGACCAGTTTGCAGATGTGACTTGAGACGTGTCAAACTCCGCCTCCCCAGCATCCTCAGTTTCAAGCAACTGGAGGAACTCTTTTGTCACCGTCTCTTCATCAGCATCAAGCTGAACTGTCGCATCTTCTTGGGTTAACTTGCCTTCCTCGGGTTCGACTCCAACCGTCATTATTGATTCAAGGGCTTGTATTTGTTGTGCAATGGCCTCAAGTTCGTTTACTCTAGTGAGATGTGCACTGTCATGCACTACTTCTTTCACAACTTCATTCGTTACCGGCACCTCCTCCACTTCTTCGACTTCTTCGACTTGTTGTGTTTTATCTGTCTTATCCTCATTTCCACTTACCTCATCTAGCACTTCAACACCCTTGTCAACTACTTCAAACTCTGGTAATTCTAATTCATCTTTTGCTTCCGGCTCATCCTGGCCAGGCCCGTCAAGACTAAACTCATCAATCCCTTTTAGATCGACAACAGATAAATTCCTTGTTGGGGTGAAAGAGGGCTCCGACTGAGATACCTTTGGGCTTGAAACGCTAAAAGATGACTTTGATTGCTTTCTTGCATAAGCAGAGGAAGAAGAAGATGAGGAGGGGATTGATTTGCTTGCCTGGTTGTAAAGCCCCACTCCTCCATCTTCCATTATTTGAAACCCTAGTTTTACCATGAGCTCCCCTCCTTTAGCCTTCCCAATTAGTGGAAATTTCATGTCCCATTGCCTCACACGAGCACCCTCGGAGCTTAATTTTTCCATGGACTCTTTCACTAGTGAGCTAAGGTCGACCAATTTCTTACCAAAGTCCAACTCAGGTGCATCAATGGCAATAATTGATAGAACAAACAACCGCTCCTCAAGCTTTAGGGGCTTCCCTGTGCCGGCCCCACCAGAGCAGTACACATGGCACCGGATGAAAAGTGTTTCTTCAAAATCGACAGAGCCCTGCAAGACCCTTGCTGGCATAGTCTGCACAGCCCCGTCCTTTGTTTCCTTCTTGCGCACTGAGACTGCCAAGCGGAGCCCATTCATGGAAGCAGGCAAACCCTGGATTGCCACCACCTCAACTGAGAATAAGCAGCCTAGCCGCTGCATCCTTATATGGGACAACGCACGCATAGGTTTCCAATTCCATATGCCTTTCTTCTCACTAGCAGTTCTCGTCTCGATAACTGTCGAAGTTGCTGGCATGGTCTGATTTTTGGAAAGAGAGGGGAGGTGGTTGTTATCTTCTTCTTCATGGTTGGATTTGGGGCGGGACCGCCAGGGAGACGACACGGACAAGCGGCGGGACCGGGGGCGGTTCTCCAAGCGAACCGGGTCTGGGTGGTTGTTAGGTTCGGCCACGTCAGCTGCTGTGGGGTCTTCTGTGCGCAAGAGAACTAGTGAGGCTGTGCGGCGTGAAGTGTGTGCTTGGTACATTGAGTGGCTGAGTGCATCCAGTTCTTGCAGGATTTGATTGTTGCCTGAGCTTGAGCTTCTTCGTCCAGACATTTTTCAATGTGTATGTCCGCTTGAGAGAGAGAGAGAGAGAGAGAGAGAGAGCTTGATAGCTGCTATCAAGTTTATCAGAGGGGGTTCTCAGAGATAGAGAAAGAGGGAGGGAGAAAGAAAAGTAATTAATTGTCACTTTCTTTATAGTATTTTTATTTTATTTTTCTTCTTTTATAATTATTCTCTGTGGAGGAAAGTAAGATAAGAGAATTTGCATGAACAAGGTAGTTTATGGTTTAGAGAGCTGTGGGACACAAATTTGGATGGATCTGAGGTTATGAATGGAAATTACAGCTCTCTACTTGGAATTTTACAAGTTTGATTGTGACAGAGGATAAGTAGAGACAAACCAGAGAGCCATTGGTGGTAATGCTTCCTTATTTTTCCTGGCGCGAGAACAAATACAAACAAAAGAAGCAAATAAAAAAGGAAAGAGAAATATGTGGACAGCAGACTTTTTGAGTTTAAGAAAATTAGAATTCTCGTAAAATATTCACATTCAGATAAGATGCTAATTGCACACTCAGCAACCAGAGCAATCAGAATATCCACAAACTTGTAATGTTCAATTTTGGGCCATGAATTTCATAGAGCCCTTGTAAACAGAAAAATTTAAACAACAAACCTGATCATGCAAAAGAAATAAACTGAAAAAAGAAAAGAAAAACAAGGCACAGAGCAGTGGCCCTTATTCTCTTTTTATGAATACTGCAAATTTTCAATACTCTAATTCATAGAAGTTCAAACTAAAAAGATTTTACATTTCCTGATGATTATTCTCACTGCTTGCTCCCGCAAACTCTCGTCTTTCATCAGCATTAGCTGTTATGACTGGCATCCATACATCAGCAGTGCTGCTCAAAATAGATTTTACTTGCGGGTCATCCGCCATAGCCGATGATATCATCTTGTCGACATCATCAAGCTTCGCCGATAGCCTGTCCAGCTCAGCAGCTATTTCCAGCTGTGTGCAATTTCACAAGAGAGATTTAACATGTGAAATAACTTTTGACAGTAGGGTTAACAATCAGTGAATAACACCAGCATACCTTTTTCAATTTAAGTACCATTTTAATGCCCTTTTGGCCTATATATATATATATATGTATGTATGTCTTAAATATTAACTTTTTATCTTACTAAGATACAATTTTGGCTATGAAAAAAAAATGCAAACCTAACTACAATGAATATCTCAATATAAAACAAATTAGAAAATGTATTAAAATGCAAATATAGGAGATGTTTAGTGATACTTGTTGAATAGAGACATTTTGAGTAATCAATGAAATTGAGACATTTTGGGAAATATGAGTCGTTTTTGGTAGATAATACTGTTATCTATGAAATACCCTCTCTTCTATCTCTTTAAGAAATTTGTAACTGAGAAGTTTGGTGCTTGGAGGTCGTAGAACAATTCTTCTTAACAATTTCTCTTTCCTTTTACAATTCTTATAAATAGGAGTATCTAATTAGTTATAGATATCTCAAATTATCCCCAATCCACCAATTAAATCCAAATTGCACCAAATTCACTTTGAAAGCTCTCAAATCCCCAAAATTTCTTGTCATGCCACCACATGACACAAGGGTCCTCTTTTTCAACTAATGCTATAATACTATACTCGCATATTAACCTAGCATTTCTACAAATTTGCAAACAAATCTATATAATTGTAGATTTTATTTGTAGATTCTAACTAATGGTGCCCACAATCAATTTTAAAGCAAGCTTAAATTATTACCAACATCAGCGCATTAAATTATCTTAATCAATTTGCTAGTATAAACAAAATGCGATAATTAATAGCAAATTTTGCAAGATAACAACATGATGCACCACCAACTATAGTTGCAATATGTACCTCATTTGCATCATGGAGTTGTAGAGAATAGTTCATTATTAACAACATGATGCACCACCAACTTCTCTTCCTTATTTAAATACACTAATTAATGCTGAATTTTTCAATTTATATCTCATGATCCTAGCAATGATGGCTACCCAGATCTTTACTAGTATGGAAGGTATTGACACTCGTAATTATGTAATTATGCGTGATATGAATGATATCTCATTTTTACCCCCAGATGCTTTGGTACAGTCTAATTAATACTGTCTAAATGTGGGCATTGTAAGGTCACCTACTCACCTGCAGATGATAATTCAACTACATATTTCTAGAGATTATCAAAGTTTCTAATACACTACTCAAAAACTAAATTAACTTTGATATTATATGAACTTTAACTGATACAATAATTAACAGTAGAATCAATATAGCAATTGGATCTTACAAAATGACTCGACCAGGTAATTGTTCTGAACAACTAATTCCCTTGGAACCCTAATTCACATTCACCGTGCTACCAACTATCATAATAAAAAGAAAAAGATATGATACAATTAATAATGAACTATTCTCTACAAATCCATGGAACGGAAGCAATGACATGACATATTGATTATCTGTTAAATACCTCATTAAGTTGCTTTGCCGGCTTTTCTGGCACCTTGGTAATCTCTAAGCCGAGTGCTTCTATCTTAGCACGTAGTTCTACTTCCTCTTCATTGCTTATTGATTCCACCTACAAGTTTTGGATTCTATTATCAGATTAATAAGCCTCAGATATGCATCAGTATACAACTATCACCCAACCAGTACTCATTTGTAAAATTGAGAAGCAAAATTTACAGTGCATAGGTTTAATTTATTCTTATAACAACTGGATTTTGTTTCTTCTGAACATGTAAACTTTCTTGCACAATTTTGGACAGAATTTTGCTTAATATTTTTTTTAACATTAAATATGCCCATAATTACATATAAACCCAAAACCTTCCACATTAAAAAAGAATACTAGATCTGTGAAAGGTGCTGTTCATACTATTGGCATCAACTGTCAAATTTGTCTCATTCCAACAAAATTTTAACGGTGAAAAACTCCAGTTGTGCTCGAAATCTTCAATATTTCTATATTAGATGCCAAGCAATCAAGATTTGAAGCAATAATCGTTTTGTCTTAATAACTAATCGATATATCCCCCCCCCCCCCTCAAGGGTTGACTCCGCAGTGAATACTGATGCGTACCTGTTGTAAAAGCGTCGATAAGAGCTCAAACAGCGGAGCGTCTGACTTCAATTCGTCTGCCATTATTTGATTTATCCTTTCATTTTTCTCTCTCTTTTATCAATTTACCGACCCCCTTTGTCTCTCTCTCCCGTCGTTTCTTTTCAACAACGCGAGTTAGGCGGAATTATTGTTGACATC
This sequence comes from Carex myosuroides, assembly GCA_028015225.1. Taxonomy (NCBI): domain Eukaryota; kingdom Viridiplantae; phylum Streptophyta; class Magnoliopsida; order Poales; family Cyperaceae; genus Carex; species Carex myosuroides. The sequence goes on from CM051471.1 coordinate 5,847,106, forward strand.
CTCTCAATTCTGGTAACCACTGGAGCCGACGGTAAATTTATCAGAACTGATTCTGAAGGAGTGCAGGTAGAACATTTGTTTAGCAAAATGGAGAGCATGTAGCCCTGAATTCACATCACCCCGGTACCGTAATAGAGAATCTTTTACAATTACTTGATCTGGACCGTTCTTTTTAACTTGGCACGAATCTCGAAGTCCAATAATACTGCTCCCTCCGTCAGCCCGAATCCCAAACCGGCTGAGAGTTAATCTCAAACCGTAAAGTGAAGGGAATCTTTTACGGTACCGGGGAGGATATTTGTCCATGTAGCCCTGTAATATCGATCAGGCAAACTTATCCGTGGGTTTTGGTCAGGAACTGGGTGTAGGTCCGATGCCCATCGGACCTAGTTTGGTTCCGATGGGCAGATCTACCGTAGGAGAACGTAATGATTTGTGCGCACGAAACTTGAAACATAAACGCACGGGTTTCAAAGCCTTTCGCACGAATCTAAAAGAAAATTGATGGTGATTAAACCGTCGAACCGAGAACTCCCAGTTCTTTGGTCAGAGATAATAAGACTCGATTAGGTAGTAGTTAGTTGGTTTTAAGAGAAACTTTTTGTTACGCGTTTCTTCGACCCGATAAGCCTACCATGGCCCAAAACTGTCTAGAGAGCCGTTTCGTTAGGGGTGTTTATCGGTTCGTTTTGGTCTAAATCGAATTGAAATAGATAAAGTAAAGTTTTATTTGATTTTCAAAATTTAAACCGAATTAAATCAAATAAATCAAAGTAAATTTTTTAATTTGTTTGGTTGAAGCGAAAAATAATATTTTTTTAATTTTTTAAATATGGAATTAAAATTTTTATTTGGTCGGTTTAACTGGTATTAAACTGAACCAAGCAATGTACATTATGTTATGTAATTTTTGAATTTTTTTTAAATATTTGGTTCGAACAGGTGATGAGTTTAAAAATTTTGTTTGGTTCAGTATAACTGGTTTTAAAATTTATAAACTGAACCGAACCGAATTATTAAACCGGTTTTAAAAAATAAACCAAATCAACACATTTAACTGAAAAAAACCGAACCGTTTAAGCCAAATTCCCTCGGTTTGGTGTAAAACCGATTAAACCGGACCTGATGAACACCTCTCCGATTAGATTCAAAGGCCATTGAAAGTAAATTTGAGTTTATGAGCATCAGAATCACCTGATGCGCTTTAAAATTCATGCACACGAATTTCAAAGTTTTACGATGCATGAATCTTAGAGGGCCTCAAACAGCTCTGATGTCCATTGAATCCAAATTTACTTTCGATATCCATCGAACTTACATTTTTTTCAACCGTCTGACCACAAAAAGCTATATATTTCGTGTAATTATTTGTGGAGTTTGTCTTCCGTTCTAATATTAAAATTTTAGTGTAAATGTTAACGATCTTTAAATTCTATCGGAGAAGTCTCAAAAGAAAAATCCAAACCAAAAATTTATAAAATTGAATTCATTTAGTATCAAATCAAGTGGTAACAAACAAATGAAAAATAAATTCATTAAAGTAACTAAAAACTTTTTATTTTTTCACCGTTTGACTTGATACTAATAAATTTATAAATTTTGCATGTAAACTTATCACTCGTGAAGCTAGATCGATTTGACTTGATACTAATAAATTTATAAATTTTGTATGTAAATTCATCACTCGTGAAGCTCGATTTGGATGGTTTAGATTCTTCTTTGGAGATCTATTTGATAAGGTTTGAAAACCGTTAAGACTTAGACGAAAATACTAACATTAAGACTTGGGCGAAAATACTAACTTCAAGACTGTAGCCGGCCTCTTTTTTTGGAAGCAGAAAATTTTATGAAATAATTTACCATAACTCGAAGTATAGAAAAGACTATGACAATGCATCAGGTTCAAATGATTTTTTTTACTCGTCAGAATGGTGATGTTCATATAAATTGGTGAAAAGTTGTGTCTAAATGCAACAGAAAAAATAATTTCCAATTTTGAAAATGTAATTGACATTTTATATTTGGATATACTAATTGATTTTGAAAAAATAAATAAATTTTGAAAAGCATTACCTTTAAAGATAGAAAACCCAAAGTTTGTTTGGAAAAAATAGAAGGCCTAAAAGTGTTGAACTATAATATATGTTATAATTTTGAATTGTTGAAATTATTTATCTTGCAGTATTTTTGGAAATATAAAATTAACAGTCACGTTTAAAATAGAAATTCTTCCAAACTTAAATTTGAAGATATCAAGAAATGTTGTCTTAAATTTTGAAAGTGATATATTCGGATGCTTCGACTTGCAAGAATAATAAATTTTTAGAAGTCAAATTATAAAAAATGACGAGAGGGTTTAAATTCCTTCATTTGTTGTGACTTCATCCGCCTTTATTTTTTTTAAACTTTAAGAACTCAAAAATTGTAAACTTAGATGTCAAAATATAACTGTTGGATATGATCTACATCATTTTATCTATGCACGTGTAAAAAAAAATATGAAATTTCAACTTGATTTTGATTGTCATCAAGAGGCTTGTAAAAACGTACTAATGTAGATAATTTCTAGACGTTGATTTTTCAACTTATTGATTTACATAAAAACAAAATCGAAATGTGATAATTTTTTATGAGCACATAGAGAAAATAACATAGACCACATCTAACGGTTTTATTTTGAAGTATATGATTTAAATTTTGAGTTATTAACGTTTTAAAAATGGAGTTATAGGCACAAAAAATAGAGACATTTGAACCCTCCTCATAAAAAATAGAGAAATTATAAATTTTATAAACAAACAAATTTTAAATTAAGACAAAGTAAAGTTGAGACTTTCAAATTAAGAATTTATGGAAATTAAGTAATCAGAAGTAATCAGAAAATAAGCAGAGTTAAACAGAAATATAGAGTATAACTTAAAGCTTATAATTATTTTGAATTACAAACATACTTCTACATTTTTTTTTTCAAAAGACAGTAAAGGGAATCGAACTACAAAAAATGTATTTTGTTAAAAGGGACGACAATTTGTCATTGTATTCGTAAGAAAAAAAATTGTAAAAATTATGTTGACAAATATTTAATGTGTTCATTTTTTGAAATTGTTTATACCTTATGTTATTAGAATTAATAATTAGAAAATGAGGAGGGTTCAAACGCTTCCATTTTGAAATTTGTATTCTCTGCATTAACTCAAAAAAGAATCTTTCGAGTTAATATATTCGGACCGTAAGATATGCTTTAAGATCCGTGCAGACTAGATCCACACTAATATTAAAGGGCCCTGCATTATAGGCTCGAGCCGGATTAGCTCCGTTTAAAATAGACGACCGAGATGGGTTAACTCAAAAGAAGCTCTTTTGGGTTAATGCAGACTCTCCATTTTATGTGCATCTGTCAACCTCTATTTTTAAATACTTTAATAACCCAAAATTTAAAACTTAAAAATTAAAATAAAATCATTAGATGTGGTCTATGATTTTTATTACATGCTCATAAAAAATATTACATTTCGATTTTATTTTTATGTGGATCAATAAATTGAAAAATGAATGTCTACAAATTATCCACATAACTACATTTTTACAAGTTCTTGATGACAATCACAACAAAGTTGAAATATTACATTTTTTTACACTTGCGTAGATAAAATGATGTAGATCACATCTAACGGTTTTATTTTGATGTTTAAGTTTTAAATTTTGAGTTATTAAAATATTTAAAAATGAAAGCATGATGGAGGCACAAAAAATAGAGACTTTTGAACCCTCCTCTTAGAAAATAATTTTTTATTTATTTAACAAAATAATAATTTGAACTTTTATGATCATTTAGCAAGAAAAGTAATAAATACTTTATCTAAACACTTGCGAATTTAGATTATAAATAGTTTCTATTATTTATATGTATTTTAAAATACAGTTAAATAGTACAGAGATGCAATAATATATATATATATATATATATATATATATATATATATATATATATATATATATATATATATATATATATATATATATATATATATATATATATATATATGAGGAGGGTTCCACTGCCTCAATTTTTCATGCCTCCACTCAACCTCCAAATCTAAACCATACATCTATGTGTTTGATAAACGGATGAGATTAAAAATTCATTAGCGACAATTTTTGGAGAAATCATCTCCAGTACTGCCTCTCCGTCTCTTCTCTTCGTCGCTCCACCCCCAAATTCGCCAGGTTCCCCTCCGCCGACGCCCCCACCCTTCACACCCCCGCGCGTCCCCTTCCCCTCCCTCACGCGCCTCCTTCACCCCTCCTATGCTTTCTTCCCCTGCGCCCCCTGCGCCCCCTTCCCCCGACCCCTCCACGCAACCTCCGACGCACTCTGCATCTCCTCCGACGCTCACATTAGATCTTTGATCAGGTTAATTTCTTTTCTCTTTTTCGTAACATCCCTGTTAATTTGTTTAGTTACTTTGAACTGAGCAGGTTCGATTCTGGTGCGAGATCATTTCCAAATGGATTCATACCAAAGTAATTTACAGGTAAATCTATATTAAAGTACACATCAGCAATTGCTAGAGCCAGTGCATTAACTGTTATACCAAACATCAACTTTATTGAGTACTAGCACAAGCAGGTATGGTACTACAATTACTAGACCATATATATCAGTACTTGTACTTTTTCATGAATGAATTATCATGAATTCCCTTACAATGTCATTTACAGGTATGATGAATAAGCATCAGAATTAGTCATAACCAGCATGAATTAAGGCTTTGAATAAGAATTGCAATGACTAAATAAGAATTCTTTCACATTGGAGAAATCTAATGAAAAAGAACATAAAAAACATCTTTTGTTCAATATTTTTGAGCTTCTTTTTCTGACATATTTTTTTATAGGAAGTATGTTTTTTTTTTTTTATAGAAATGGACCCATCCATCAACCATGAATGATGAATAAAGAAGGTTACATCAAAAGCAATTTGAGAAGTTCCTGGAAAACCACATAGATTGATGGGCAGGGGCATTTTGGTCATTAGTGGTGATGGTCTTTATGTTATTAGTGGTGATGGTCTTTATGTTATTAGTGGGGCATTTTGGGCAGAACTAAATAGGCAAGGGCATTTTGGTCATTAGTGGTGATGGTCTTTATGTTATTTTTTTTATATGCTATTTTGGATGTAAAATAGTGTATGGATTCATGTATGATATGTATGGCAGTTTGGTCATTGTGCATTATATGTATGGATTTAGCAAATTTATTAAAGTATTTTTTTTTAATGTAAAAGAGATATCCAGTCCTTATTTATATATTGATAAAAAGAGTTCAAAGATCTGATTTGATTATGTTGATTTCTCTTTCTTGATGGTAATATTATGTTTTTTTGCAAAGACAATTGATATCGATGACTATAACCAAGTTATTTTGCTCATATTTGTATGTGAATGTGGTATAATGTAAAAGAGATATTGAGTTGTGTAAATTTATAATTGTGTACGTGTATGTTATAATTGTACTTAAGTTGATTGCATTAGCAATTGATTAAAGCTTCTCAAAGCTATGTTATAAGCATCCTCATGGAGCTATGTTATAAGTTTGTTGGATATATTGTGGCTGAATTTTGCAACTAAATTATTCTCAAAGCTGGAGGTCATTTATGCAAATATAGCAATTAATTTGAGGATATTAATTGGAGCTATGTCCTGTTGATATTGCCTGCTGTATGTATCAAACCATGTATGTGCTTTATTCCAGTTGGTAGTAATTTTCAGATTTTGCAGGTTTGGTACAATAGAGAGTTGACTGGTACAAGTACCAGTACATAGCTGGCATAGATATCTGTTTTCTCTCTTGAATTTAACAAATGCAATAATCCAACACATAATTCTCAAGCATGTAATATTCCCACAAAATTAAAAAATAACATAGTTGATATCAAAATAACCACACAAAAACATATTATATTTGCTATCACAATAACCAAAATATTATATTTACAAATAAAAAGCACCAAAATATTATATTTGCTATTCAACAACCTTGGCCTCCTATCTTCTCTTACAGGTAGCTGAATAGTGTCCAAATTCACCGCAATCTTTGCATCACCTTTTTTATCTCTTAGAACGTTCCATACCTACTTCAAAGCCACTTCTCAAGCGTCCCCTCTTTGACTCATTCACTGACTCTTTCTTGCGTCCTTTTGTTTTTGAAATATTTGGATCACCAACTAGCATATGACATGAATCTTTGGCAATCTTTTCAGACCCTACCTCAATAGTCTCTTGCACATTTGAAACCGCTTTAGTCTCTTGCACATTTGAAACCTTCTCAAGTGTCATGTCTAAGGCCTCAATTATGGTGTCAAAAGCTTCCCCAGATACATGCAAATAAGGTCTCAACCGGCTTATAGTGTTGTTAAACTGTAAATCACGAGAAATTGCATCACTATCCTTCTTAAAAATAGGAATAGGTATTCCCTCTGCAGCCCTCTTTGTCCACCATGGCAAGATGTATCTAGAAGGTATTTCATCCACATCCTTCTTATTGAAAATATACAATATGTGTCTACACAAGATGCCTTTAAATTCAAATAAGTGGCACTGGCAAGATACCTCCAATGACTCCACATTAATAGTTACAAGGAATACCTCATGAGGATTACTGGAATTTGATACCTTGTATTGGGTAGAGGATCCATTTTTGACTAGCTTCTCTTTCTTTAACTTGGAGCTTTCTAACAGTTCTTTTTGAAACTCATTGAACATGTTTCGTGTATACACGACTGCTGCTTGTTCTTCTATGGGGAACCTCACTGATAAATTAGGTTTTTTGTAGATCGAGGCGAAACGTTCCTCATGTTCAGCTATGTAGCGATGTTCAAGAGCACGTTCATACTTAATCACAAATTCTCGCAAGGCAGTGCCCTTGTTAAGAAAGGAATCAAAAAAAGAATGTATGCTCTCACATCTTTGTGTGGTGTTCATGCCGGCATAAAATATGGTACGATTATATACGGGGACCCAAGATTGCCGAATATCAAATAGATTTCCAAGCCACTCGTCACTTGTTAGGTTGTACTTTGACATGATCATGTTCCATTCACTATCGAACTGCTCTATGGTGACCGAGCGATACAAACAATTTTTCAACTCTCTACTAAATGGTGAATTATTCTTGTAAAGAGACCCGTGTTTTTTAGGAAATTTTTCCAAAATGTGCCAAAGACAAAACCTATGAGTAACAGTCGGAAAAACCTTATCAATTGCATTTTTAATCGCACGATCTTGATCCGTAAGGATTGATATAGGCAACTTTCCACTCATTGCCTCTAACCAAGTTTGAAACAACCACACGAAGGTCTCTTCTTCTTCGTTTTGCAACAAAGCACAACCGAACATGATAGATTGGCAATGGTTATTGACACCGACAAAATTCGCTAGGGGCATGCTATACTTGTTAGTTTTATATGTTGTGTCAAATACCACAACATCCCCAAACCTCTCATAGTATTGTCGAGTTGTGGAGTCAATCCAGAAAAAGTTAACCAAACGATCCTCATCATCGGTTTGAATTGAATAATAGAAGTTGGTATCTTCTACTTGCTTTTTCCGACAATATTGAAAAATAGCCTCTGCATCACCCCTATCCAAGTTCTTTCTTCTTAGATCTCTTCTATGATTCCAACAACTTCTTTGAGAAATATTTATTCCAGCATCACAATTGAGTATAGCTGGAACTTTGCCAATTGGGAGGTTAGATTCACTAAATTTTTCAACAAGTTTTTTCGCTATCGAGGGAATACCACTACGTTGTCTTAAGTGGTTTCGACTGTTGGGGCTAACTAATAGATGGTTGTGCTTGTTGTTCACACTTCTCACCTTCCATAAATCTTTGTTCTTCGACACAGTAATAGTTACAGGGCAACCACTTCTACGAGTTAAGGTCTTTCTAGTTGTCTTTTCTTCATCCTCATCGACCTCATCATTTGATTTCTTTTCATCACAAAATCCAGCACATGAACATACATAGTGACGGTACCGAACAATGTTGGTCCGATAAAATTTAAGTGTCTTCTTGATCCGGACAGTAAAACCCTCAGAAAGAGCGTAAGCATAGTAATATTCCTAAAACTCATCAAGCAATATGAACTCCATACCTTCACAAGGTACAACCCCGTCATTACTTCTCTTTTTTGGAGTTACGCCATTGGGCTTGTTATCATTCTTCTTTGGGATTGTGTCTTCAACACTGATCTTTATTGACTGAAGAGGAGCAACTGTTGAACTAGAAGCCAGCTGTAGGCAATCACTGCCACAATTAACCTGATGCTCTACAATAGAAGGGATAGGTTGTTCAGGGATCGAAAGTGAAGAATCCATTGTTGTAAAATCAGAGGAGATAAGAGGAGGATGGGGGTGCGGGAGATGAAGACACGGGAGAGGGGTGAGGGAGGTGCGTGGGGGAGAGGCGAATTGAGGGATTTGGGGGTGGGGCGAATGACAGAGACGAAGAGAGTATTGGAGACGATTTCTTTAAATTTGTTAGCTAATGAATTTTTAATCTTGGCCGTTGATGAAATTGATGGATGAGTGGTCCAGATTTGGAGGTTGAGTGGAGGCATGAAAAATTGAGGCAGTGGAACCCTCCTCATGTATATATATATATATATATATATATATATATATATATATATTTAAAAGCAGTTGCGGTTGCGCCGTTGTGGGCATAATCTTAGTATTTGAGTGGGAATCCATATCCTCCGAGGTAACAGAATATTTATCTCTGAATCAGGACCGTTCAATCAGAATCCGGGCTAATCCGGCCCGAGGTGGAACGCTCCGGGACCTTTAATAGTCGTGCGGATGATGATTAAACGGTCAAGATCGAAAAAGAAATATTCTGTTACCTTGGGTGAGAAGAATTCATTTGAGTGGTCCTGCAGTACTTATCTTACCTGACGTGAAGGACGAAAGGAGCGAGCAGCCCAAACCCCAATATAGACGGTGCGTGTACCATCCGGTAACCGGTAACTTTTACCAAGGCATTTTCTCTTTCCCCGGTCTCAATCTATTACCACGTCAAATTATTTACATTGTTTTTTACGGAACTCCGCAGATGGTACTAGAGCTATTCAAAGACCGACGACGTATAAGATCGTAGAAAATAGTATATTATGTCGGTTACTAAAGTATTTTTTTCCTTGACGATGCTTTTTTGAACCGACTCACATCCGACGCCATTGTTCAAATCGTACAGCGCAAGATCAAAACGCAAGCCCTTCTCATGATCACAACCGTTCATCTACCACAGCAAGATCCGACCATCCGTTCCTTGAACCCATCTATAAATACCCCTCCGACCCCATTTGAGATCTAAATTTTTCCATTCTCTTGAATTTCTCCTCTCTTCATCCTGTCAAACCTCAGCGCTTTATTTTGTCTCTTTGTCGTAACGAATCGATAAAATTATAACAAAAATCAAGAAAAAAAAGGGCAAATAAGGCTAACGGATCTCAAATCCTCTTATACTTCTCTCTACTTTTTGTTGTTGACGCCAGTATTTGCTTCGCCTTTAAATCTCCCCAATTTGAAACCTTGGTTAGGGTTTCAGTTTTTGCGAATCAATCAGTGGTAACTATGAACGATCCGTCACAGATGATAAACCGGGGCTTTGGCATGTGGCTTCCACCGCCGACGGGGCCACCAGTTGCCGCCCCACTGGTTTTGGAGGATCCGAACCCGATAAGGTTCCAGCCCATGAGACCACCCTTCACTGACAAGAGAAAGGTTAACTGGAAAGGGAAGAAATCTGGATCTGATAAGCCAGGAGGCTTCAAGGCTCCAGCATTCCCTGACCTCCAGTATCAGAATCAGAACCGAGTCAAGTCTCGCCGGTTTTACCCCAAAAAGAAGAATCCTTACTCGCATCCTTATGCCCGGTTTGCCCCGTTTGCCCCACACAATACCTCCTCCTTTATAATCCGTTCAAAGAAATCAGGTGGCATCCCGTCACTTGTTTCACCATGCCCAGTTACTCCTGCAGTTTTGCCCACTCCTAAGTTTTCACCAAGCCGTGAGGTCTTGGTAGACATGGCCAAGGAAGAGTGGGGGGTTGACGGGTATGGGTCCATGAGTGGGTTGATTAGGTTACGGTCCAATCCAGAGAACGAAAACGAAGAAATTGAAGAAGATGGGTCTAGTGGTAGTGATGTAGAAGAGCATGTGGAAGTAGAGAGGCGGTTAGATCATGATCTGAGCAGATTTGAGATGGTCTATCCGGGTGATGGATTACCGGGTCCAGGTGAGGAGAGAGAGGAGGGACATGTTGCAAGGCTGGAAGAGGAGAATATGTTGCTTAGAGATAAGTTGTATTATATGGAGAGGGAGATGGGAGAGATGAGGCGGCGCCTTCAGGTGCTAGAGACGTCATACCGCAAGGATCAGTTTGGAGATGTGGATCAAAACTTTGGGGATGGAGAGAACAATCAGGAGGAGAATAGTATTAATGGCAATGTTGAGGCTGATGCCATGTCAGAGGAGAATGGTGGAGGGATTGTCTGTTCAGAGAAGAGTGCGGGACATTGTGCAACACCAACACGGGACTGAGGAAGGAAGGAATACAGTTGGTGGTTTAGTTTGGTTCTTTTGTGGTGGCTATTGAACCCGATATCTCGCTAGAAATTATTAGTTTTGCTAGGAGAAGTTTTCTAGTATAACTAATAGTTTAGGATATAATAATTTGTGTAATTAGTGCTAATTGGTTTTAATTAGGACTGTGTACAGGTTGGTTGTTGTCGGTATGAGATTTACATCTGTTAGAACTTGTATAGAGACCTAACCAGGCGCCAATTAGCAAGTTATATTGCATAGGTAGTAGTAGCTCCACAAGGGAATTAAACTGAACAGGAAGAAAAAAGAGGGGTTTGGTTGGTTTGTGTAAATATGTTGAAATCTCATCACATGACTTAAGACTTTAGTTTATTTGTATTTTTTTTTCTGTGGTATCTTTGGATTAGTTAGGTCAGCTGGATGGGCTGATAAGTAGGAAGAAGTTAGGTTGGTCAGGGACATGAGAAAAATATCATTTAGTGTTAGTAATTAGTAAAGATCTAATTAATTAAAAGTAGCTTGTACTTGTGTTATTTTTGTTTTGTAATCAGTTATTTTACCGTTGTTGAATTGATGATTCTTTGGTACTTTGTGGCAGAGGAAGAAAGATTGAGCTTGGCTGCTTGAGTCATCGCTGCCAAGGAGAATCAACTCAAGTAAAGATCAATTCTTTTTGGAGAAATTTAGGAAACATTTTGTATAGGTGCAATAAATAGTAATATAATGGTAACATCACGAACCAAAGGAAATAAATTACTAATATTAAACGAAAGATATAATAAATGCAGTAAGTCATGCACGCCCTGGAAACATGAAATTTTTCATAGTAATCTCTGTTTTTGTTCTAGATATGCATTGAATTTGCCCGTTCACTCGTTAACAGCCCAAAATTTAATAAAAGTTTATAAATGAAAACATATTTTGTGTTGTATGATTCTTACACACTTAATCATCATTGTTTTCTTGATAATGTGATAAAAGGACAACTGAAGTTATTATTTGTCAAATCTGTCGGAATCAACTTTTTTTTAGTATTAATTAATATGACATTTCGACTAACATATAATTATGTTTGTTTAATAAGCATGTATTCCTATTTACTGTTAAGAACATAATTTTCTTAATTTTATATAATTGTAAAGTCATAAATACAAGTTCTTATATTATTGACAACTCATTGGTTTATTTAACAATTAACTAATTATAATTAATATTTAGTAAGTTATTATCATAATAAAATTATAAATGAGTGGACAGACTTGGATCTACCGAGAGGTAGAAGAGATAAATTTGTCTTATTTTTGCCTGATAGGAGATCAAACAAAATAGTGTGTTCATTTGGAAAATGATTGAATTGTTGTTAACTTGATATTCTTTGTTGCCTAAAGAAAGGCGAAACTTAAAATGAACGGTTGGTATTATAAATTTGACCGACACTCTTCTGTTCTGATTAAGAAAGGGAGGATGGCATGTGATGTGGGCACATCTAGAATCAAGATTCCAAATTCATTCATTCATCTTAGAAAGAATAATCACCATATTTGATATATAACATAAAAAGATGGTATAATTTTACTTGAAATATTTGCACTGATCTATCGACTTTTATTTTTAATATTTTATTTAGAGCATACTAATAAGTTCTTATTAAGCAGTCGGTTCCATACGCTAATACCTGAAAATTGCGACGGTGACTTCATTTGGAATAAAATAAAATAAAGTCATCGTTCCACCTTTTTTCCTTCTAAAATGTTGCACTATGTTCAATTAGCTCGTTGAATTTTTTTTGTTCTCTTATTGGTCCTCGAATTTTTTTTTGACTAAAAACAGGGGGGGGGGGGGGGGGGGGGGGGGGGGGGATGTTTAGGGGGGTCAAGCTCCCATTTCATTGATTAAAGAAATATGGTCCTCGAATTTTTTGATTTTTTTTCCTTTTCCGATGTATGTGATATAAAATTAAGAATTTTGTTTCTACTAATTGTATTTATATAAGTAGATCCATTGTGTGGTTAGCAATCTCCAAACAAACAATTGGAAGCCATCTCAATTTGATATTCTCTTTTAAGTTATAGAGAAAATATACATTCATATACTTGATTTGACTCGGGCAATTGAAAGACGATATAAATATTCATTAATTTTCATTGATGTTGCTTAATCCAACTAGAACACCACCGAGCAGAGCATTCGAACTACCAACCACTCAATTAAATATTTTGTTTTGAAAATTACTTAAATTACCGAAGGTTTGACATCGCCGCCACATGCATAGAATGAAAGCTTAAGAGAATCCAATTTTATTCTCTCTCAAAGAAGGTCCAAAGTTCTTCTCTTTTTTTAAGGTAAGAAGGTCTAATATACAGCAAATATTTGACTAGCTCAAAAAAAGCACGCTATCTATCTTTAAAGAACTCCTTTGCAGCTTTCATGCATGAGGAGTAGGGGTGAAAACGGAGCGGATACGGAGCGGATAGTGGTAAAACCATATCCATATCCACGTTTTAAAGAGCGGATACGAATACGGATACGGATAGTAAACGGATGTCAAAATGCAAAATCAAATCCACCTTAAACGGATATGGATACCAAGCGGATAATCTACGAATACGAATTGGAATACGGATACAAAACGAATAATTGTCAAATAATTGAGTCAGACGAGTATTTTAAAATACAAATACTAATTAACAAAATTAAGAAAAACCAAATCAAAAAATAAAATAAGAAAAACAACTATTCAATTTTCTCTATATACATTCAATGGATACCCCAAACAATTCTCACCAAAGAATTCATTTTTTTATAAAGAGATTCAAAGAACACTTGATGCTAAACAAGAAACCGGTTATAACCGGTAATAACCGGATCGGATTTCAAAGAACCCACGTGATGCCACTGGATCGTAGTTACCCACGTGATATCCTATTAGATTTTACTTACCCAATTTGTTTCGGATATAACCGGATATCCGATCCGTTTTCAAATGAACAAATTTATTCGTATCCGTATCCGGATCCTGTTCATCCTATGTTAAAATTATCCGAATCCGAATCCGAAATTATCCGAATCCGTTTAATTCGGATACGGATCTTGTTCGGATTCGGAGCGGATTATCCACGGATTATCCATATCCGTTTTCAGCCCTATTGAGGAGAGATCAGATGACATTATTTTTTGGTGATATTGAATGATATCGTGTATTTTTAAAGTTCAACAGTCGACTTAAACCGTTCAAAACAACGATTTTATAAAATACTTAATAAATAGTAACAAAATTCAAAAAAATATAAAATTTGATTTGCAAGCACATTTTAATATATCCATCATATTGAATGGTTTGGATCGACTGTTTGGACTTTGAAAATTTTGAAAATGCACGATGTCATTCGATGTCACCAAAAAAGGGTGTCATCCGATCCCTCCTCTTCATATATTTAAGTACGGAAAATTTTACAGGGAAGAAATTTCGGACAAAAAGGACGTAAAACTAAACGCTCATTTGGTTTACAAAATTAATGTCAAATATAATCTATGATCAAATGAGTAGGATTTCAATACTTCATGTCTTTCATATCTCATCATATCTCGTATTTTATATCATCGTTTTTAAAGTACAAACTATCGATCCGAACCGCTCAACATGATATATATACTAAAATATGCATGGGGGATTAGATATAAAATTATTATTTTTGGACCGTTCAAAAACAGTGATTTTCTACCTATCTAAAAAAATAATAATTTTTTTCCAAAAATTATAAAATTTGGTTTCCAAACATATTTTAATATGAATATCATATTGAGCGGTTCGAATCAACAGTTTGGACTTAGAAAATGAAGATATAAAATGCGAGACATGATGAGGTATAAAAGTTCATGACCAAATAATGATATGTCCGATACATAGGTTAATTGTATTTGATAGTATTTATCTGTAACTTCAGCGCCACTCGGATATCCCTCTTCAAATCAGTATAATCGCTGTGTAAAAATTATGATTCTGTGTTGTTTTTCCATCATATAATGACAGTTTTGTATTTGATGCCGTGATTAAGACTTCTTCCTGCTGCTGCGAATTATTCTTATTTGATGCCTTCCAATTAACTTGGCTGTTTTTTTTATATGCGACCTTCATGTCTTGAACCCTATGTTATGATAATTAAAATTCATCTAAATTAAATATATATATATATATATATATATATATATATATATATATGATTTTGGTTAAATAAGCTCCCTTTTGGTTTGAAATGTTGAATTTTGACAAAAGTATCTCCCGAATTCAGAGGAAATAATTGTGCTTGGTGGGCGTAAATGGGGGCAGGAGAAAATTTTGAATGACAAGATAATTTTATTGATTTATCAACTAGAACTAATAATTTTATTTGATTTATCAACTGGAACTAATAATTTTATTTTGGATCCATAAAAATTATATGATATAATGTGTGATTTAGTTATGACTTATCTATTTCTGAAATATACAATAATTAATATGGTAAAGTCGGAAGATAATTAAAATTTAGTAGAAAGTACCAACTAAATTATAACATTTTGGACATGTCAAATGGGCCGTAATTGTTTCCATTAAATAAAAAAAATCTGAATAAAATTCAAGAAATAACAAAATCTGAATAAAATCAGGCTGCTAGTTGAAGAGCACTGAGCATACGTAGTTTCACAAAGGAAATTCTGGAATTATCATATTAACCATAAAAAAAAGGAAAGAAAACAACAACATGAGGGGTTTATCTTCCTTTTAACACAACACAAGCATGTATAGTTGGGTTTCTCTTCATAATTCCTAACGTTTATCTGGAATTATATGACTTTAAAAGCAAAGAAAATCCACAATTAGATTTAGATCAAAGGTAAAAGCAAACTAGCATTAGGTACAATAAGTGGAAAGAAAATAAAAAAGAAAGATCAAGACAGAAGTTTGGAGAAAGCTTGCGGATCAAGCTTGCCCCGGTGAGTAGCCGGTCCCACCTCCTTGGCAAGCAATGCCGCGACACGATCCATGTAGAGTATGTAAAGTCCATTCATATTCTCTAGAATTTCTAAATCCTTGAGTGCTTTTAGAATTGATCGCACCCATTCCTCGAATAATTCTGCAAAATGTTTCTAGTTTATCACAAGAATTGAATTTCAACTAGTTGAGTTTGGTTCAAACTAGCCTAAATTATCATCCAACTGTGCAATTATGGTTCAATTTGGATCTTTTCTCTCTCTAAATTTACCAAAAATTAGACTGTACATAGGGACAGAGGGAGGGAGCACCAACTCTTGTCAAATTGCTCTGAATTAAACCAGGTCCTGATGTAGTCAGATATCATGAACTCAATTAGTTGAATCCTGTCAGATCAAGCAATCAACCAAGTTAGTTTCTAATAACATTAGTTACTAAGACTAGATTGAAGAAACACAGTAATTTTAAAATTTTCACAAGTCATCTTATTGCTTTTCGTTTCAAGTTCCCATATAACATTGAAGATCAACAAATTTTGATATTATTCCTCGTGCAAATGATATCCAACAGTAGATTATCCCCATTTTGAGTACAATATATATATCAAAAAAAAATATATTCTAGGGTTTTGAGAGCAACCCAATTAACCTAATCAACATGACTAACCCAACTGACTCCAAAAATCGTAGATCCAGATTTTCTTTGGTTAGGTGCTGATTGAATCTTGATTGATGCAACAAAATATAAATACATCCAAAGGAGTGACCCAATTTTCACTTTTCCAAGGAACACATAAAAGTTGCCCCAGAAAAGAAGATCATGAAACATGGAAGCATGCAGATTCGGGTAATTATCATGAAAAGGGTCAAGTAGAAGCAAATTTTCCGCCACAATTGTGATCTTTTGAGAGAGAGTTAGCATCGTTCTTTGACCAATAAATTCTTCTTTCCCAAGCTTTCGTATTATGTGCTGGACACAGAATTGGGGATCCATATCATTGTCTAACCCGGATCCTGAAATTTAAGATTATATAAACATATTTCAAAGTTTCAATAGAAAAGGAACACACTTTATACATGGTGGTTTTGGCATTGTACACCAGTTCACCAAGAGGGTTAATCAAAGCTTGAATTAGGGAGAAACTGTGGCTTAATTGACAGTTCAGTACAGCATGAGATCTCATAAAAAGTAACATATGATCCATACCTGAATCTATCTGAGAATCTCCTTGGGAGGGAGAGGGAGTACACATTCTCTTTATCAAGCGCATTATCAGTCCATTAGTTATTTCTTCAAGAGGCTCTCTCTGTTGTCTTGATACCAGTATGTTCTTCAATGAGGCTTTTATAGAATGAAAAATGTTTGGACAAAACGTATGTAAAAGTGAATTTGCATATCAACACTTTGCGAAGCAAATTTTAAGGATTGTACTTTGGTCGGTGCATATTAGAACTTTTATAAAAAATGATGGACATTGATGAGGGGAAAAAGCACAAGCAATGAAATTACCATATTACCTTACCTAATATGAAATCGATAGCTTGGTGAGAGAATGTGGAGAATGATGCATTAACTGTTGTATTTTCGGGTTTTCCTAATTACTTTAAAACCTAAAACCCTAGGATTCTATGCAAGAAAATTAAACTTAATGCACAGCGGAACTTACTTTCCATCTTCAAAAGCCTCCGTATGCTATCAATCAGACAGCTTCCAAGGCTCTAGGTTGATAAGCTCCTGGTCTTGACTTGAGTTGTTGGCTCTCGAGTCCTTCCAAGAACTTGCAATCCTCTCTTTCTTTTCTCTGGCTATCCGAAAAATATGACAGAGTATCTCGTCTTTAATGGAGCAGACAATTGTGATCGTGATTGCAAGCCTTGGAGACTCAGCCTTTAAATACAAGTGTCAGGTCCTCAATCTAGCATAACCATAGCCTAAAATTGGCGTAACATGCCAAAATAACCATAGCCAAAAATAATTCCAGCTTAGTGCTGAAATTAGTTTACACTAATTTCAAGTTTGTGCCGAAATTATCACATGTATATTAGTTAGACTAATTATAATCGGTCCATTAACAATTATAATTAATCAAATTTATTTCTATACATTTTTGGTTCCAAATCCTAATTGAAATACGTATAATGCCATTCCTTAATTAATCACTTATTTTGGCATTAATATTCGTGACAGTATTAGACATATAATTATAATACACGCATGTCCAACTTAATTTATTGTATTTAGACGTCTCTAAATCCAACAATCTCCCACTTGGACAAGTGTAACATTTTAATTATATGTTCTTATCCTTATTGCGCAACTTTTCTGTCTTTACTTATCGTATTTCCCGAACAATTCCGTCCATCAACTATCCTAACAAAGAACCTAAGCGGCAGTAGTTACTTTTATATTTATGCATAACTAAACCGACATAGATCACATTGTCAACATAATTGAATGACATGAATCTGATTTGGATGTATAGTTTAGAAATTACACGCAAGTGTGATTAGATGTGCCTATTTCTAATTGAGTCACCTTAAACTTTAAACTTTAGTGAGGTCAAATACTTTAAACTTTAAAGAAAGAAATAATGAAACTGAAATTGAATGCAACTTGTATATATCAACAAAACTGTTTACAATTACATTACATAGAACATCAAAACTTAAAACATATTC
The DNA here is from genome assembly GCA_028015225.1 of Carex myosuroides. Lineage (NCBI taxonomy): Eukaryota > Viridiplantae > Streptophyta > Magnoliopsida > Poales > Cyperaceae > Carex > Carex myosuroides. The sequence goes on from CM051471.1 coordinate 5,865,363, forward strand.
AGACTCCCACATTTTCTAACTATCCTAAACAGATATTACACCCATACGAGCAACATGTTCGTGAAACTGCTTGGGTGGTAATCCTTTAGTAAGAGGATCCGCAATCATGGAGTCTGTACCTATGTGTTCTATACATAATTCATTATTCTGTACTCTCTCTTTTACAACCAAAAACTTAATGTCGATGTGCTTCGACTTTGATGAACTTCGGTTGTTGGTTGCGTATAACACTGCTGAATTGTTGTCACATAATAATTTGAGTGGTTTCTGAATAGAATCCACAATTTTCAGCCTTGTGACGAAGTTCTTCAGCCATACGCCATGATTAGATGCTTCATAGCATGCGACAAATTCAGCTTCCATAGTGGAGGAGGCTACCAATGACTGCTTAGCGCTCTTCCATGACACGGCACCGCCTGCCATCATAAAGATGTATCCTGATGTTGACTTCATGCTGTCGACACATCCTCCAAAATCAGAATCGGTATATCCAATGACCTCGAGCTGTTCCGATCTCCGATACGTGAGCATATAGTCCCTAGTTCTCTTTAGGTATCTCAACACTCGCTTGGCTGCCTTCCAGTGTTCCATACCTGGGTTACTTAAATATCTCCCTAGCATTCCAGTAATGAACGCAATATCCGGACGCGTGCATACTTGTGCATACATGATGCTACCTACGGCTGAGGCATAGGGAATATCTTTCATGATGTTTTTATCTAAGTCAGTTTGGGGACATTGTTTTAGACTAAACTTATCTCCTTTTGATACAGGTATATCTCCTGGTTTACTGTTTTGCGTGCCAAATCTGGTTAGAATCTTATCGATATAGTTCCTCTGGGATAACCTTAGAATACCTTGAGATCTATCTCTAAGTATTTCAATCCCTAGAACAAATGATGCATCACCAAGATCTTTCATTTCAAAGTTCCTAAATAAAAAATTCTTAGTTTGATGCAACATGTCCTTATCGTTACTGGCAAGCAATATATCATCTACATATAAAACCAAGAAAATAAATTTACTTCCACAAAACTTAAGGTATATACATTCATCTACTATGTTAGACTCAAAACCAAATGAGCTAACAACTTTGTGAAACTTATGATACCATTGTCGAGATGCTTGTTTTAGACCATAGATAGATTTCTTAAGTCTGCAAACCATAGACCCTGCATCACCTGATACAAAGTTTTCTGGCTGCTTCATATAGATTGTTTCATCAATGTCACCATTGAGAAATGCCGTCTTTACATCCATCTGATGAAGTTCTAAATCATAATGTGCTACAAGCGCCAATATAATCCTTAAAGAGTCTTTCGATGAAACTGGAGAGAAAGTCTATTTATAATCAATGCCTTCTTTCTGTGTGAAACCTTTCGCAACAAGACGTGCCTTGTATTTTTCAACATTGCCTTTAGAATCCCGCTTAGTCTTAAATATCCATTTGCAACCAACGGGTTTCTTGCCTTTAGGCAACGGAACGATATCCCAAACGTCATTGTCGTACATAGATTTCATCTCTTCATTCATGGCATTAATCCACATTTAAGAGTTAGAGCTTTCCACAGCTTGTTTGATATTAACAGGATCATTTTCAAACATGCCAATGTCAAACTCATGTTCTTGAAGATATGCATAATCCTTCGATTGTGTAGATCTTTTCTCTCTAGTAGATCTCCTAATTGGCACAGGCTCTAGATTTTCTTGAGGTTCAATTACAACTTGATCTTCAACAGGAGGAGGAACATCATTACCAACTTCTGAATCTCCCACAGGCCCTAGGCCATCAACATTGGTCATGGCAATGTCAGGGTTTGGGTTGGATTCAGGTCCATTTGTGTTCTCTATTCCATGTTGAGTTTCTAACTGAGTTGTTTGGGATGATGAAGTTTGCACATTGTCAAAAGATGTATTTCTAAATGCAATCGGAATTTGAACAAAACCAGGACTTTGGTCCATAGTCTCATTCTCATTCGTCTCTTCTTCTTCAAAAATACTATCTTTTGTCATATCTCCCCCCACAAACTCATTATCCTCAAAAATTTTGCACTTCCTGACTCGAAAACTATATGTTCTGTTGGATTATAGAATTTATACCCCCTAGATCGTTCAGAATAGCCTATAAAGTAACAACTAACGGTCCTTTCGTCCAGTTTCTTTTCACTTGGCTTATAAGGCCTAGCTTCACATGGACATCCCCAAACTCTCAAATGATTCAAGCTAGGCTTGCGCCCAACCCATAACTCGTAAGGGGTCTTGTTAGTTGCTTTAGTAGGCACTCTATTAAGTATGTATGCTGCAGTCTTTAAGGCTTCTCCCCATAAATTCTCAGGTAGAGTTGTACGAACAATCATACTTCTCACCATGTCTTTAAGGGTGCGATTTCGCCGTTCAGCAACACCATTCATTGCAGGTGAATCTGGCAACGTATACTGAGGCACAATTCCGCATTCCTCTAAGTATTTTGCAAAGAGACCTTGACGCTGTTCTCCTGATCCATCATAACGACCGTAGTATTCACCACCACGATCAGAACGAATGGACTTTATACGTTTGTTAAGTTGTAACTCAACTTCCGTTTTGAACTTTATGAACACGTCTAATGCTTCCGCCTTTTCTTTTATTAAGTAAATATGACCATATCTTGAATAATCATCTATGAATGTGATAAAGTAACGGTGACCATTTCTTGTAGCCTTTGGAAAAGGACCACAGATATCCGTATGAATCAATTCTAAGACATCATTACATCCTTTTGCATCATACTTACGTTTATTAGTTTGTTTTCCCTTTATACAATTTACACAATCACTTAAGTTTGTAAAATCTAAAGGTTGGAGAATATCATTAGACACAAGACGTTCTATCCTTTTCATAGAGATATGTCCTAATCGCTTGTACCATAATGTTGCTGATTTCTCACAAGTTAATTTACGTTTTCTATTATCTATATGCAGTGCCTCTGAATGTGAAGTGTCTATATCTAGAAAATAAAGATTATCATAAGAAGACAGGATACCAGAAGCAAGAAGCTTAGAATTTTGACACAAACTGAAATTTCCATTACTAAATGAACATACATAACTATTTTTGTCCAAATAAGATACAGAAATTAGGTTCCTTCTGAAGGATGGAACCACTAAAGCATCAAAACTTAAATAAAATCCTGTCCTACATAATAATCTAAATTTTCCTATGCTTTTCACTTCTACTTTGTTTCCATTTCCTACGTAAACGTAACGCTCCGCCTCACTTGGCTTGCGATGGCTTAGGCAACCCTGCATCGATATACTGATGTTAGACGTTGCACCTGAATCTATCCACCAAGTATATCTAGATACATAACTTAAATTAACTTCAGAACAAACTAAAGCGAGAGACATACCTTTCTTTGCCAACCATGCATGATAGTTGGTGCAGAATTTCTTCGTATGTCCTGACGCTTTGCAGAAAAAGCATTTACGTTCCTATGCTTCCGCAGAAGTATCTTCCTTCTTGCTTTTCTTTGCGACATTGTTTGCAGCTTCTTTGGTGGGTCCTTTTTCCTTGGCAGTAGACTTGCACTTCTTGCCTTTACCCTTAGGATTAGATGTTACTACATGAGCACTTTCTCCCTTAGTCATTCTCTGTCTCTCTTCCTCCTGCACCAACTGAGCCTCAAACTCAGGTAGTGTCCACGTCTCTCTTTGACAATTATAAGTCAACTTGAATTGACTAAAGTTAGACGGGAGAGACAAAAAAATGAACTCAATGAGAACCTCATCAGAGATGTCATAATTATGCCCTTTCAAGGCACGTTGCAGTCTTGTCATCTCAATAACATGCTATCTAACCCCTTCTTTTCCCTTGTATTTTATTGTTGCCAACTTCACAAAGAGTGTACTAACTTCAGTCTCTTTGTGAATTTCTCTTCAAGGGCCTTAAGGTATTTAATAGCGCCGGTCTCTGTATCAGGTATTATGCCTCGAAAAGTCTCATGGATCGTTTGCTTCATCACCATTATGCACATGCGATCTGAATGCTCCCATTTCGTAATATCAGCCTTCTCTTGGGGAGTTTCCTCACCCTCTTTATTAGGCTTGGGGCGATCAAATCTCAGTGCTGTGTCCAATTGCATGATCCCTAAGACTAATTTCAGCTTTTCCTCCCACTGTTTGAAATTGTTCCCCATGAGGGGCTTAATCTGACTTAGATTTGACATTATGTTTAGATCTGAAAATTCAAGAACAAGGAAATAATTTAGATACGATGCGTCACGATTTGATCCTTAATCATAATTCTAAAATCTATCTAAAGGCATGTGTAAAACTATTTGCTCCATTAAATCTTTAGCCAAAGCACCATTCACTAATGAAACACCTTTGGGTGCAATCATTACCTTCAGGCACTCTGGTGTAGTGAATAAAGTACAAACATGTAACATTTTTGTCAATCAACCTTTGGGTCAAATTAACATATCCATGAACTAATGACCAGGCCAGTCAACGGGGGGAGGAGGATCACAGACGGATCGCTTAAGTTCCAAGCCCCCGATGCTTTTCTAGACATCGCTAGTCCATGTGTGTTGCAACTTATTTTTGTACACTACCCTTATGCACTAAACAATTTCAGCAAGCGCTAACCCTCCTTTGGGAAAGCTAACACTCACATCCATTTCTAGCACGTCATTTTAAACTTGTCATGTGCCACCCTGCACTTGTCTCACACAGAGAGGTTCGTTTGCGAACAATCAGTGCTCAACTTGTACAAAATGACACACGTAAATCCTAATTGCCTTTAAATAGATCCTAAAACTATGCCTAAAGCCTATTCTAGGACGTATCCTAAAATGACTACTCGTCCTAAATAGAATATAGTAACTAATGGGAGCTTTAATTAATTAGAATAAACTAATTTTCATATGTTAACTATATTCATCAAAAATAAATACTAGGCTTTAAAAACACTTTAGTATTCTCCAAAATATAATTTTAGCTTTATGCTTTTATTTAGAAATAGCGAAATAATCAGAAATATCCAAATAACTTTATGCTTCTATTTAGAGACAACTAAAACTTTGTGCTTATATTTGGAAATAACCAAATAATCTTATTTAGAATTTACTAAATAACGTTATGCTCAAATTAGCTATAATCATGACAAGAATTTAGTATATATATTTTTTTTATTTATGTATTTTTTTATCCCACCCTTAATTAGCGTTAAATACTAATTATAGATAATGGCTAAATTCTATAACTTATTAGGCTAATAATAGCATACTTTACTTAATAACTTAATAACTATAGTAATTATAATTAACATAACCTAAATTACAATTACTTACAGTTATTCCTAAGGTCTGTAACCGGTATTGATCTAGAGATAACTAATTTTCAGATCTGGAAATTTTCAAAAAACCGAAAAACTGCAAAAACAGCCTTTATTGCGCCAATTGCTTATTTTTCCAAATTTCAGAAACGAAAAATTATAGTTTGTTGCATAATTAAACCTTTCGAAGGAATCAGCGCACCTTCGTATATTTCACCAAAATGTGATAAATTATGCGAATCAAAATCAAAACCATCAAACAAAACCTCTCCAAGATCGCACAAAGCACAAGGATTGGCACAATTCGAATATTCGATTAAAATACGCATAAAAAATCGATTAAAGCGAATTTTAACAACTATTTGCAACAATAAATTCGATTTGAAAAACAGAAAATAATTTACAAACAATTGAAGATGGCATAGCCTTTTCTCTAGATCATAATTACCATAAATTCTTGCATAGATGGCTCTGATACCACTTGTTGTATTTTCGGGTTTTCCTAATTACTTTAAAACCTAAAACTCTAGGATCCTATGCAAGAAAATTAAACTTAATGCACAGCGGAACTTACTTTCCATCTTCAAAAGCCTCCGTATGCTATCAATCAGACAGCTTCCAAGGCTCTAGGTTGATAAGCTCCTGGTCTTGACTTGAGTTGTTGGCTCTCGAGTCCTTCCAAGAACTTGCAATCCTCTCTTTCTTTTCTCTGGCTATCCGAAAAATATGACAGAGTATCTCGTCTTTAATGGAGCAGACAATTGTGATCGTGATTTATCACGCATGTCCAACTTAATTTATTGTATTTAGACGTCTCTAAATCCAACATTAACTTCTCCCTAGCAACCAATAATGCATGATAAATAAACTAAAGAGAGAACAAAGATCAGTATAGTCATTGGTAATTTTGTATATCAAAGCATCACCTTTGCTAAGACATTATCTGACAGCCCCAACAGGAAATCAATTGATATGCTAAGATGCATTATTTCATCGTCAGATTCAAATTCTAATACAGTAATACAAACATATGTAATTAACAACAGGAGAATATATATATATACAAAAGTCAGATGCACACATTGTAAACAAAGTAAAGATCCATAAGAATCCTGTTAAACCTTGATTGACAAATAAGCATCAATTGAACTCAATTTGATCTCATCTATGCTATTAAATACAAAAATAAAGATGAAAAAAAGAGCAAAAAATAATTATAAGCTGATACTTTCCCCCATGAAGCAACTCACTCTGCTTAGATTAGCAGAAAAGCTGAAAAGTATTGTATCAAAATCTGGTTGTTCACCCTTTGTAGTGCTTACCCATGAAACTTCTTCTCTCAATCGGCCTTTCAACCCTTCTCCTCCTCTCTTTCCAGCAAACTGAAATCCAAAATTGGGTAAGCAACTCAACGAAAAAAAACACCTTAACTTTGAGATAACAGAAGTGTAACGCTTCTAAATCCGGGTATATTTTAAATTTAGATTCCAGTTTAGAACAAAATAAAAATAAAAAATAATATATAGTTCAGAAAATAATTTATAAAAAAAAAGGCAATCAAAGAATAGCAAAACGTTTTATAAATTTACATGAAAGTTGTATCTAAATTCTGCATATAATTTTTATTATACATTACTTAGCCCAATTAGTAAGCCCAATTTAGAATATGCAATTCTAAGTTTAGCCCATATTCAATAATATAATTAACCCAACCCTCTCCTCTCTTCTCATTCCTCTCCCTCTTTCATTATTTCTGTAAGTTTTTTTCTCCATCTCTCTCTCTCTCTCTTTTGCTCTTCTTGGCCGAAACCTCCCCCTCTCTTCTTGGCTGCCGCCGGCCACAAGAGGCCCAGCCGAACCACCCCTCTCTCCCTCTTGTGCCGCCATCCCCCTCTTCTTCCTTGGCTAGCCGACAGCCCCACCACCGAACCCCTCCTCTCCTCGTTGCCTTCCCCCTCTAGCCGTGCCTCTCCTTCTCTCTACCCTTTCCCTTCCCTTGTGCCGCCGGCCACCACCACCACAAACCCTAGACCGAACCCAATACCCTAGACCCGAACCCAATACCGTAGACCCGAAATCCTATGCCAAGACCCGAAACCCTATGCCAAGGCCCGAACCCCTGTGGTTGAACCCAAAAACCGAAAACCCTAGACCCAATAACCCAATTTACAAATTGAACCCTCTTCTATTTTAGAATTTGTCTAGTTATACGAGAATCAAGGTTATTACTCAAATTTAATTACCAAATTGAATTGGTGGGAAGAATCGAGGGTGGTGGTTTAGTTAATTAAATTGAATTGTGGGGAAATGAATCGAGACTTGTAGGTTAGTGTGGATTAAATACTTGTACTTGACCCTTGGATGACAGTTGCCATGAAATAAATATAAATTGTGAATAAGGCTATAGGATTAAGAATTTCTTTACGAATGTCATGCGAAATTAAGGTTGTTAAATTGAATAGAAATCCTGTAGATTAAGTAGAAATGAGAATCTAATCAAGTGTGTTGAAACTTAGGAGCAAACCGCGCGCCTTTAGGAGACGCTGAGAATACGCGAGATCTCAATACACGCTCAAACGAAGTCGCTGAGAATACAGGTGCGGGTTCCTGGTCTTTTTACAAATAATACAAAAATGAATGGATTGAGGTAAGAAATCCTTTTTCAAATCTGGTAGATAAACTGCATGTTGTGGATGTCGAACTTCGTTTGATTTTGTTTAGAATTGCATGATAGGAGTTCTTGATGCATGGGATTGAATTGACAAGAATTGTGAATGTGAATTGGGAATGGGGAACGTAAATGAATTGTTTTCTTTAAATTAGGGCCGTCCGTGCGAGGCGGCTCAGCATGTGTTTGAAAATCAGGCTGTCCGTGTGTGGCAGACCCCAGAGTGTGAAATGTGAACAGAACGGGTCGTCCTTGTGTGGCGGTTCGCCGGATGGGTCCCCGCAATGGCCCATCTAGAGTGTGATTGAACGGGTCGTCCTTGTGTGGCGATTCGCCGGATTTCTATGTACGGGCATGGATTTCCAGAGTGTGGAATTTAAAAACCTTAAACGTGAATTTAAAAGAGGCGGGGATGAAAATTGTTTTGAAATGATTGCATATCTGAATTGATAGGAAGTTTGGGAAAAATTTTGAAATCTTTACTTTATTGTTATTTGGGATATTAAATGCATTGATTTGTAAAAACACCGGGCTGGAACTAAATCCCGCACTGAGAGATAGTTCGATCTCTCACCGTACCACCTTTTATGTGAGTTCCAGGAAATGGAGAAGAAGACATGGAGGAAGGCCGTGAGTGAGGAGTCAGCGGAAGTTCTTAAAGTAGCAACTAATTGTTTTAAATTTATATTTGTATGAACTATATATTGTGTAGACATGGCGGTAACTGTTTGACTAGCCATGTCTGACATATTTCCCTTTCTATTTGTTTGTGAACTCCTTTTTGTTTAATATAGTGGCTTGTTGGTTGTATTATTGATAATGTATGTGATGTGCTTCACGCCTTGCGTTTGAATTACCTGGGGGTGTGGCAAGAAGTGTTAATTACCTGGTGTCTTAGCAGGCATAAACTTAGGCCGTAATAAAAAACAATTGAAGAGAGCCGACACCTAATCTAATGAAGCGCCCCCTGAGCACATTGTCTATCCAATGTTCATCTCCAGTAGTTCCATCTGTGACATGTGGGCCGACGTCACTGCAGCCTTCAAAGAAGTGGCAGCGACATGAGGCAATAGGTGGCTCCAACTCACATCCCAATCCATCTAATTAAAAAGATACATCATACAAGCAAGCACATTTGAGTTGAAGCTTTTAAGTAAGAAAGCAAAGCAAAGCAGGGTCAAATAAATTGATGTTTTTAATTGAGAGAGAAGGCAAGACCTTGGAGGAGCTTGATCTCCTCTCTGAGGCGCACAATTTCACTCTTCCTATCCTTTGCCTAGGAAAATTAAATTAATGCATATTATTGATCAGCGCGCATAATTGGAAGAGAGAGAGAGAGAGAGAGAGTGAAAGAGCTGTAGCCTGTAGACCTTTTTCTTCCAGTGTTGGGTTTGGTCGGAGGTAGCAGATGGGGAGAGGACGTTGAGAGGTTCAACAAAATAAAGGGGGAATTTTATAGCTATGTTTTAAGGGAATGTTATCCTCTGCGGAGCTTAAACTGCGGTTTTTTTAATCTGATTCGTTAGTGGTCCGTTAGTTTTAACTTTGTACAAATCTAAAAGCACAATAATACTGCCCCCTCCGTTAATCCGATCACAAAGCGGCTGAGAGTTAATCTGGTCCGTTCATTTGCTCCGCACCTGCGGAGTTTTAATGAACTCCGCAGAGAATAACTTCCCATGTTTTAAGTGGGTCAGCAGTAAAGCTGGCTGAATCGTAACTGATGTTTTTTGGTTCACTTATCAGATATACTGTATTTTGGAGTGGAGGAGGAATGGGCCTCCTAATTTTGATGAACACTGTAACCGTTTTTATATGTTTCAGTAAAATGGAACTGGGCTTCGGCCTTTTTAACAAAAAATAAAGGGGGAATTTTATGTATACCCATCAAAAACTACAAAATTACGTATTTCTCCTTCCAAAATCTATAATAACGTATTTACCCTTCTAAATTACAATAATTTACATATTTACCCAATCCAATTTTAGTATATATCAAATATATCCAAAACTCTGATTAATCACAAGTATACTAAAAAAATATAATTAATCATATAACCCAACTTTGAACTTGTATTTTTTCAAATTTGACTTTCTTTCATGTTTGGCCTTTCTTTTCTTATTTCTCCCAACTCCGTTTTATCTTCTATTTTATATTACCGTACGGCCGTAACTGTATCGTTATTTCTTCCGGCCTTCTCTTATTTCTCTAGAAAGCCATTTCTCATTTGTCTTCTGTTCCATTAGAAATGTTTCATTTCCTCTTCTAGTCTCATTAGTAAATCTAAGATAGTAGTACATGTACCGTTATTGTTTTTCCCTTAAACTTCATGTACCCCTCTACTGTTATGTTTAATCAATGCCTATGAGCTTCTTTCAAGAAAAAAAAGAATGAATCTACTACGAGCATTTGAAGAAAAAAGAGTATACACTGAGTCTTTGTTTTGTGCCAAAATTCATTCCATTTCGTCCCAAACAATTCATAATTATGCATAATCCAAACTAAATCAGTAGCCAAATTAAACATTATCCTCATTTGTCATTTAACAAAAGTTAGTTATCACGAATACTATCACAAATAGTTCAAATAGTACAAGAAAAAAAATTAGCAAAGCAGCATGTACAAATAGTTAATTAATAGAGCAACATTGTCATCCCATTGGAAAATACCAACGTGTACTTGATACTAGTATAGTACATAAAAGCTTGCTGGAAGAAAAGAAAATCAATCGAAAGTATGGAAAAAAAATTAAGATCGAGGAGCTTACTCGATTATGGGTGATTCTGTCCCGAGCTCCCATCTAGATCTCGAGAGTTGTTCCTCCTTCGATTCGACCTCCCACCTAGGTCACAAGGCCATCTCCAACTATGGCCGAGAGCAGGGGCTGATCCAGAATTTTTGTCAGGGAGAGGCAAGAAAATAACGAATCGGATTCAAACCCATTAGCTAATCAGATATTAGATAAAAAACAATGTTCTAATTTTTAATTTTCAATTCTCTGACTTCTAATTTTCAATACTCTTACTTCTAATCATAATTACCAATTAGAATTCAAGAAATTTACCATAATTTTAAATTTAACATTAATTACAAACTAAAAATTCAGAGGGGCAAATAAAATTTCAGAGAAGGGCAAAGTCGATTCGAACCTATAAATTTGTATAAAACTTCTAAATCCAGGAGAGACAGTTGACCCCCCTGAACTAGGCTGGGTCCGCCCCTGGCCGAGAGATGTTTGGAATGTGGGAGCTATCAAGAGCTTTTGGCGCTCAAAAAGTGAAAGATGCACGAACAACCTTTGGCGCTAAAGAATGGCGGGAAGGATGAAGAGAGCTTTTGATCGCAGAAGAAGTGGCATGGAAGGTACAATTTTGGTGCTAGAAGGCAGGAGCAATCAGCACTGAAGAAGGGGAAAGAAGGTGAAGAGACGTATTGGCCGTGTTCGGCAAAGCAGCTTAGAGCCCTACAACTTAAGAATTTAAGCTGGGTTAAGGAAGGGTTGTTCGGCACATAAAAGATTAGAGTAATGAAGCTTAAATTGATTAAAATATATATTGTCACATGGGATATGGCTCTTTTGAGCGCTAAGGAGGCGCTAAGAAAGTGAATTTCTTAAGGAGAGTGGAAAGCCAGCTTGATTTTCTGTTCTAAGGAGTCTAAAGCTGAAAGCCTTAAGCCCTTCTAAGCCTAACCTGTTCGGCTAGCTTAAGGCCTTAAGGAAGACAAAGGAGATTAAATCCAGCCTGCCGAACACGTACATTGTGTTTAGGAGGGTAAATAGGTTATTATAGATTTTGGAAGGGGTAATATGTAATTTTGCAGTTTTTGAAGGGTATACGTGAAATTCCGCCCAAAATCCATGGCAAGAGCTTGGATTTGTGAGCGGGAATTCCCGATTGGTCGCTGTTGTATGATTGGGATCAAACGTAAAATTGATTTTTTTTAAAACTAAAATAATTGGGCTGAAATGGGATATTCGGCCTATCTTCCATATCCTCTGAGGTAACAGAATATTTCTGTTTGAATCAGTATTTATGATTAGGGGCACTTCGTTTTATGCCACTTAAAAACTCCAAAATTGGATTTTTGCCACTCTGAGAGAATATTCCTTAAGATTAATGATACAATATCCCCAATCTTTGCACCCAAAATTTTTTTTTTTTAATTATATATCAACCTTTGCTCTTAACTTTAGGGCGATATTTTCTACCAAATTTAGCTATACCTCATCTCATCGTGTTAATCCGTAATCTTCCCCACTTCTTAGGGTACTGTACGGCAGGATGATTCTTTTGGTTTGGCTATATTCTTCGAAAATCAAGCCCTATAAGCTAATATCCTTGGGTTAATATTGATAGACTAGTACTGGAAGAAAAAGCCTTTAAATTGTATAATTATACTTAGATTTTGAACACTTTTCATGATTTTTGTATGATCTCCCCCTGGCTACCTTCCTAGAATACAAAGAAACTTAGAAAGCCATGAATAAAAACAGACCTTGCTCTGATACCAGGGTCAGGATCGGTCAGGACCTTCAAACTTCAACAGGCTATTGTGAGCACGGGAAGAAAGAAGGCACACAAGCGGAAATTTTATTAAGTGGAATGTTTACAAGGAAAGAGAGAGAAGTAAAACTTGCTGGTTCTCAGCTTGTTTTTCAACTCTGAAAACTCAAACTTATATAGAGACTCAGGATGGAATCTCAATTATCACATCGGGTACTCATTGGGCCCCATCGCATGTGATTAAAGGATTTCCACAAACTTTTGTCTCCCACTAAAATAAAGATGCTTATAATGCACCGAAAGTAAATATTCTGGCCAATTATTGGCCCACACTAAAGAAAAAGCAGAGGCCAATATAAGCAGGCCTAAAAGCAAAACACACCTCATGATACATACCCTAATAGTGGTAGGGTCCAGAACACACTTAGATATGGAATACTTTTACTTCACGGATTAGCTGTTTAAACTCTCGGTAGGCCTTTTGAAGCCTAGTAAGAGTTTGCTGGACTTGAGGCAGCCAATCTCCCCAGTAATTGTCCCTTGTTGCGAGTTTAGAACTTTGGGATTCCTTCATCTGTTGTATTTTTATTAAATCATTAATCCCTTCAAGTGCCTTTGAAATTGCTTTGTTTTCTATTGCTCGAAGTTGGAGCCTAAGCTCATTTCGTCTTTCCAAGGTGTGGGTCTCGTCAGATTGCCGTAGTAGATCCCTGTACTGGCAAACGAGTGGCTGATTTGCAGGATTATTTGAGACATTTTCTCCTGAACTATCTGGTTGGGATGCTCCTCGTTCTCGTGAAGAGCCCCGGCTAGGTTGTCCAGAACATTTAATGCTTCCTGATTGGGCCATCCTGCATCAATTAAAACATTAATTAACCATGATAGGGAGTCAGCCAAAAGGTTGTCCTTTCCATCTATGTGCTCGAACTGAACATTAATCCCCAATCCCGTTACAAAGTCTGTGAACGAGATCCAGCGCACTCTTGACGGTTTATTAATGTTAGATTTGTTAAAGAAACTAATGATAGCCTGACAATCAGTGCGTATCACTAATTCCTTTCTGTCGAGGTAGTAGATCTTTAATGCCTCCAGGCTATTCATGACCGCGAAGATCTCTGCGTCTATTGTGGATTTAGGCGGGTTGAATTTGCCACTTGCATAGGCGCACGGCTTCTCTGTGCTCTTTGGATCATACTTCCTTGGCTTCCACTTGCATACACCTCCCCATCCGTCCATGCATCCGTCTGTTTCGATTATAATGAAGCATTCTTCTGGGGGTATGCAGAGATCAGGCAGGTTTCGGACCTGATGTTTTATTGTGCGAATTATCTCCCAATCTTGTTTATTCAAACGTTTATCGCCAGTTGGACTGGTTTTTGCATATAAAGGGCTTAAAAGTTTCCCGAGGTTAGGAATATAGCTTCTGGCATAATTGAGGAGCCCTAGCCAAGATCTCATACCAGATTTCTGAGTGAGATCATCTTCTTTGAATTCTTCAATTTTTGTGATAATATTCGGCTGTAACCGAATAGTACCCTTGCCTATTACTGCCCCCAAGAATTCTATTTGAGGAACGGCTATTTTCATTTTTGTTGGACTTAGGACAAGGCCATGCTCTTCACATTTTGAGAGCATTATTTTTAAATGCTCTGCATGCTCTCTTTCTGACTGGGAAAATACCAGAATATCATCAATATAAACTGCAATAAAATTCTCAGTGCCTTTGAAGCAATGATCCATTTTTCTTTGGAACACTGCCGGAGCATTTTTTAAGCCAAACGGCATTACTAGCCATTCATATAACCCATCGGGCACCCAGAATGCCGTCCATTCGATTGAATTTGGGTGCATAGCTACTTGGTGAAATCCACTCTTTAAATCGAATTTAGAGTAGATCTTACTATTAGTTACTTTCCTCATGATGGTATTAATACCAGGAAGGCTATATTGATCTTTTTCAGTTATATCATTAAGCCTTCTGTAATTAAATACCATACGTTCTTTGCCTTTTACCTCCTTCCCAGTTTTCGGGTCTATTGATGTACCGGAATTAACAATAATCGCCGTCGTCCGGTGCCTGCTCTTGCTGGGTCGTATTACTCCGAGTTTCAGCAGGGCCTCCACATGTTTGCTGAAAGTTTGTTTCATCAGTGGCGTGACCTGCTTTAAGGGTTTATCTTCAATGATGAAGTCTGGATTCTTGATATCCAGCATGCAGACGATCTTATTTTTACTCCAATGTCGCAAAGGATTTTCGCCAATGAACCCGACCTCCTTTAGCCTTCTTAGTAGTTGATCAAACTTTGTAATAAAGTTTGATGATGTTTGCCCAAAATTGTAATGGACCATTTCTTGGAGTTGTATGTACTCCAGGTCTTGAAGGTCTATTTCTTCTATGGCCAGGACCTTTGCTTGTGGTTGTGTGTTGATGACTGTCAGGTTTTTGTAGAAGGTAATTGTATCACCCTCTATCCTCAGACTCCCATGCATAGAGCGTATAAAATTGCACCCTATGATCATTTGTATTTCCCCTCCCAACTTCATTGGGAATGCATAGGTATATGGTATGCGGAACTGGTTTTCGCCAATAATCATTCTTCCATATTTTAACTTCATGTTGGCGGTTTGAGTGGAGTTTACCCCTGTAAATTGTACTACAAAGGTATTTTCTTCAAGAGCTTCTTTTGGTACTGACCCTTGATCTATGCAGCAGGTCGTGACACCAGTGTCTAGGATTGCTCTTATTTTGAGTTTTTGAACTCCAGGAATATCGAGCTCCACTTCTAGGTTATATAGTCTATTTTTGATAATTCTTCCATTGGATGGATTACCGCTAGTGTTATAGACTCTCTCCATTGAGGACGTTCGCATTTTCATTGATCTTAACGCCCTTTTGCTTTTTATCTGGCTCTAGGTTGTCGAATTCTTCCTTCAGGTGTTCTTCAAGGAGGTCTTCGTACCTCTTCTTGTAATGGTCAACCTCCTTTTGCAGCCTTTCCATCTCAGCCTCACACCACACAATGTAGTCTCTCTGCTCTTGGACTAGTGTTCTAAGGTTGATTTGTGCTGGTGCGGTTGCTGGGGTAACTGGTACTTCTTCTTTGAAGTAGAACGGGCCGCACAGGTTGCATGCTGTTACTCCGCAATCTGAGCAATGTATTCTAGCACGGATTATCGTTTCTCTGGCGCAACAGGAACAGGTTGTTTTGAATGGTTGCTCGATGACTTGATTATGAAGCCATTGGTGTTGGCAACCCATCTGTTTCTCAGGTAATTTTATTCTAGGTCTGTAGCCTAAATTCTCCTCTCCGAGCATAAAGAGAGAGTTTAATTGTAGGGTTTGTGCTCCTTGTTGCAGCTCCATCTCCCCTTCTTCTCCTTCAGAAATGCTAAATATAGCATCGCTCTGGCCTTCCCCTTCTTGTACTGATATTATGTCACAATCTTCTGGTATATCGAGCCCTTCAAAGATTGCTGCCCGCTTAATATTTCTTCTATCATTGGGGCATTCTCGCGCAAAGTGACCTTCTTGCCCACATAGGTAGCATTTACACCTTTTGTTTCTAACAAGGTGCTTTCTCTTTTCGATTCTAGCATGAGATTCATGGGGCTTGCCTTTATAGGTTCTTGATCTTCTCAGGCCATATCTCTTCTCTGGCTTACGGTAATAGCCAGGAATTGGGATCTGGCTACAAAAGGAGAGGTCTTTGAGTGATCGTTTGAAAGCAGCGTCCTTGCACTCGCCCTCCAGATATTTATAGGCAAACAGTACCCTCGGAATTACCCCCACCGTGAGACCAGGGTACTTCTCCTCAAACATCGCTTTTATTCTGGTCCCAAGGTCACCAGGCATTTTTAACCAGAATTTTTCTGAGAGCTCTGGGCTAATGTACATTCGCCCAGATTTTGCTGCTAATCTTAAATACTCGTTCATATACTGAATGAGGTATTTAACGTTGTCGCAGGTGAGGCGCTCCAGATCTTTGTAGGCTTGATCTTGGAGAACTGTTGATCCTTGGGCAGGGTCTTCTAGTGAAAATACTCTCCTCATCTGGGAAAGTATGTTTTGTGTACCTTCCCGGCCATCCGCCACTGCTATCAATGCCTCGTACTCAGTGAGGAATTGCATTCTCCATTGAATCCATGTTAATTTTTCTACTTCTCCCAAGAGATTTTCCATATATTCTATTTTATCCCTGCGGTCTGTAAACCTCTTCTCAGCTACATGGTTTCGGGTAATAGACTCCCATCTTGAAAACGCATCATGAAACAATCCCAGTTGATCCGGGATTACAAACATGGCGCCTTGCTGTTGCTGCGCTGATGGTAGTGTCCACATCTCATTGTTGTAGCCCCCGCGAAATCGTCCTGCTCTGGGCACTCGTTCTTCAAAAGTGGGAATTGGTCTTGCTTCATTTGTACTCCTTGCCGGAGGGTAGCTGGGCATGTTCATTAACTGGTCCTGTGGTGGTTGGTAATGAGATATCGCAGAAGAACTTGACATAAAAGCATGCTCGTTTAGTGCTTCGGATAGGTTTTTGAATTGCGGGTAATCAAAAGTTTCCTCTGTGTTATTACCGTTTATCATGAAAATGGTATCCATATCCCCACCATGCTGCGAAAAAGGATTGATCCAATCCTTGTCAGCATTGCCAGTACCACCGTCATGGTCCGTATCCCAAATAGGGCCAGAATCTTCTTGTTGGGGATTATCAGGTGGTTGTGCTGACTGGTCAGCAAGGTACTGTATGTACTGCCAGTCGTCCTCTTCATCATTATCAGTTTCCTCGGTATCACTCTCTTCTTTGGTTAGGATAAGAATTGTTTCGCTCCTAACTTCATCTTCATCATCGTCAGGTATACCGCTCACGTGATCAGCAGCTGGGACATAATTGTGGAATGATATAGAGATTCTGCCATCAAGGAGGTTATTGGTCTGCAATTATGTCGGTATCATAGGAATATCAACTCGCGACGGCCTTACTACCCAGTTTCTCCCTTGATTTTCTTGCGCTGAGTATCGCCTACCCGGGAGGGCTCGTATTCCCCTGCTTACCAAGTACTCGGAAACATTGCTTATTTGGTAAGCGAATCCAACATTCGATGTATTGGAAAGTCTTCCTACTAGACCTCTACTGATTAGGAGGTTAGCTTCACCATTCTGCCAGTTTTGGTATCCTCTTGTTAAGTTTGATATCTGGAAATTTCTATAGAAATCCCCGATTGTTTGCATGGTATCCGGTATAACATATACCAGCTGGCTTCCTCTTGTTAGGTCAATCTCTACTGTATCGAAGATGGATTGATCTCCTTGCCACCTGTTGTCTCTAAAAACAACCAACGCCGAGGTGCCTTCATCTTGCCTGTGCAGGATTTGTATTCTTACTTGAGCGACCCCTATGTGGATAAATTGCATACCACTTTGTCGAAGGGCCGCATAGCTTTCGGGTTGTATAAATGACCTGTCGATTTGTTGGTTGTCGATGCAGAGAATTGCCTCTTCAGAGAGATGGTTATAGACACGGTGGTTGTTGTCGTCCCTTCTGGAATTGTATAGTACTTCAGCAGGTACTATAGCAGCCCGATCTCTCAGGGATCTCCTGAGCTGAGCATCTGGATCCACCTGCTCTTCCAGGGTCATCTGGTAGGGGTTCCTACCCGTTATAGTTCGGGCAAGATTCCTCAGGTTTCTTTGAGTATTATATCTCCTTCTTTGCCCTCTTCTGTACTCGCGAACCTGATCTTCAAATAATGGTGCATCAGGGTTTATTGTTTGGGTTTGGGTTACACTGGGTCTTTCTAATGTTTCCATCATTGAAGTTTTTGTTTTTCTTCTTGGAGGATGACAAAGGGGTCTTTGAAAACTCTAAAAACCCCCTTCTTTTCCTTTTGCTTGGAGGGTTCGATTGATAGTTTGGCTAGTCTGGCTGATAGTTCGTCAGTTATTTCGCTTGGCAGGTGCACACCCTTTTGTTTCTGAATTTGATCTTTAAGGATTTTAACTTCTGCTTCAAGGTTTCGGATTTCTTCTAGTGCTTGCATCAGCAGCTGGATTTGGGTGTTGTTCTGCTTAATTAATGAGGTTGTGCCTGAGGTACCACCACGATGGTCAGAAGGTTTTACAAAGCCTACCGCGGGTGACTCAATTGAGTCTGTTGCTTGAACTGCTTGTTTGTAGAATTGGGTGTTTTGAGTGAGTGTGTAGTTACTCATGAACTAACCCAGGTTTCCACTCTTTTAAGGACAGCTTCTACTCTTTCGAGTTTCTGGTTGAGTTCTTCGGAAATTTTTAGGGCTTCTGCTTCAATAAGTTTGGGTTGCTTTGTGACCTCTGTCACCAAAGTTTTGACTTCTGATTTTGTTAAAGGACGGTTTTCTGTTAATAGGATTGTGAGGTTTTTCAAGTTTTGTTCAAGTTTTTGGATTTTCTGGTCCAGGAAGTGGATTTGTTCTTGGGTTTGCTTAAAATTCTTTAAGCTTACTCGGCTTAACAGGTTTAATCTGTCATATATGACAGAAATGTTGTTGGCTAGGTGTTTGTTAGTTATGGTTGTATCTGAGAGATCTAGGTATTCTAGATTAGAGGTTCGAGACTTCGTATACCACTCTTGAATGGATTGCTCCCACCTTTCGCTCATAAACCAGCCTGTACGTAACTTCTGTTGTGACTTTTTATTTTCAAATATTCCAGGTCAGTAGTTCAGGTTTGATCGTACCATTTATAATTGTTTTTGTTCAAAATTTTAAATATGCACCTTGTTTACACATCTTGTTTATTCTGGAGACAAATTTGAGGTACTAATCATTCATTTTTGAGGTTGGGTGGCAAATTTACAATTTCCTTGTTTTGGAGTGGCATATAACTAATTTTTCCTTATGATTAACATTACTTCAGCGCCACTCGGATATTCCTCTTGGAATCAGTATAACCCGTGTATTATGATTCCTTGTTGTTTTTCCATCATATAATGACAGTTTTGTATTTGATGCCATGATTAAAACTTCTGCTGCTGCGATCATTCTTATTATATGCAACTTTCATATGATTTGAACCCAATGATATGATTAATAAAATTCATCTAATTGTGCTGGGTGGAAGTAAACGGAGGGAGAAAAATTTTCACGACATGATTCTTTGTCAATATATTTAAAAGAGGGATATTTTGTTTAATGTTTTTTTCTTTAAAAAAATACATTTCATAAAATTGTTCGTTGATGCATCATACACCAAAAAAAATAAAAAATAATAGTCAATGATTTAAAATAGATAAAAATTGATTTACTCCTCAAATTCTGTCTCTCTTTATTTTTTCAAATCTCCTCAAAGGTCAATATATGTCAAACATATCCAACATGTCCATTGATCAGAACATGAATTATTAACCTATTTTGTTCATTTGTTATACGAAGCACCATATACTATACCTGTACACAAATCAAACATTCTTTTTTTTTCTTGGTTTCAAGAAGTGATGATTATTCTACAGATTGCATTGCTAGCAGACATAACCTTGTGCAGTAAGATCTTTTATGTGATGACAGAAACATAGGAATTTGAAAAATCTGGTATCAAAACATGTAGCATACTTGCTGAAATGAATCTTCAAGTCAAGCCCGGTTGGTACGTCTTCCAACTTGAAGAGCAAGCTCGGTGTCTATTTTGAGCGAGATATCTAATGCTTTCACAGAGTGTGTCAATGCTCCACTAAAAATTAAAAGAAGAGAGAGGATATCAGTTGAAAGATAGAAATTATTTTGAAATATCATGCAAAAATTTAATGTATCATGGAAATTACCTTGAAATATAGGTAACTCCAGTTTCTCCAATTTTATGTACAGTCTCTAGCGTGACATTTCCAGATGCCTACAATAGAGCTCTTTTCAGAATCCGGTGCTAAAAAGACAAACAAATAATAACACATGTAATTACATTCAATCATTCAGAAAGTAAATTACCTCGGTCTCAAATCTGCCGCTTATAAGTTTAACTGCGTCTTTTAGCATCGAGACATCAACATCTCCATTTGAAACAGGTACAACCATATTATCTAACATTATTCGGGTTAAAGAAGTCTTATTTTCAGTAGCATATTCCAAAACTTCTTTCACCTCATCTAAGGTCCTTGTTTCAACCTGGATTAATATATGCAACCAGTTAGTTAAAGAAAAAAAAGCAAGAAGTGAAATTTTTGATGATTTACAAGGACATTATGACACACAATAGAAAATCATTATTAATAACCAGAAAAACAAAGAAAAATAAGAAAGAGAAAAATGCTGGTTTCATTTCCTGAAAAGCACCATAGTTATATTCTGAGACATGAGTTACAAAAAACTAATTTATGATTGACTTTATAAAGAAAAAAAAGGAGATTGCTTGGTGCCAGATTTGATAAGCAATTTCTACTGATGTGAAAGGAAAAGTACAAAATATGAATTCTATGATTCGGATACCTCAACAGGAACTGACAAATTATTTTTCCACAAGAATTCATCTACAGATTTAAGTGCACTGGAAACACCACCAGCTACTGAAATATGGTTATCTTTTATCATCACCATATCAAACAAACCCAGGCGGTGGTTCTTTCCCCCACCAATAAGTACCTATTAAAAAAAAATAGTTAGAAAAATAGAAGTTCAGTCAAATAATTCGCCCTTCTTTATTCTATTTTTTTTCATTTTTTTTGAGAGATAAGAGAATTTACGAACAGCCCACTTATCGATCAAGCGTAGACATGGAGCGGTTTTCCTGGTCTCTAAAATGCTTGCAGGATGTGCTGCCTCTGCCATGGCCTACACAGACAAATTAATTTTGGTGTGTTACAAGCTTAAAAAGCTAATTCCGATGCATTATAAAAAAAGGTACTAAAGGTATGCAAAAATTAATCATATAGCATGGCGTACCTTAGTAAGTGTTGCTATTCCACTCATTCTCTGCATAAAATTGAGAACAACCCTCTCTGCCACAATAATGCTTCTCGCACACCCTTCAGAAATTAACAAATTAATTAGGACAAATAAACCTATACCAAATGAAATAGCATATTAACTACGACAAGACTAAAGTCCAACACAAAGAACAGTTGTGATCATCATACCGTATACTTTCCCAAATTGCATGCCTTTAATAATATGGTCTCCGTCCTTCTGAGACCACTCAACCTACAAGATAGTTTGAGATTATTATACTGGAGAAACAAATTGACCAAAAAAATAACAAAAAATGAAGAATAGCATACTTGCAATGAGGGATCAACTTGATTAAAAATCATCTCAGCTAGGCAAACACCAGCAATAACCCCATTTTCTTTGGCTATGAAGGTTGCTTCGGCGTCCATTTCTTTTGGTATGGTAGCTAAACAAGTTATATCCCCTGTTACAGAAAACTAATGCATAACAATATATTTACTACACTTAAGTCCAATTGTAAGACTGTATAATATTTTGGAAGATGGCAAATTTGCATTATCACAGTAGCATGTATAGTAACATCCATTTTTTGTGTAATATCACCCAATATATGAAGATGAGGGATCCAATTACAACTTTTTGGTAACCCATCATAAGACTGTATAATATTTCCAAATGCATTTCGGAGCAAAACACTGGACTTTTTAGATTATTTGATTGGAAAAGTATGCCCCACTCAATCACTCTACTTATTTCTTTCAAACCCAATTTAAACCAGAAACGAGCTCAGCTGCATTGAAAGTTAATCTTCAAGCTGATCTGACTAGTTATAAACTGATATATCATTCATCAGATAATACCAAAAGGTCAAGGCAATCCAGTTAATTTCTTTTACTTCACATGATTTCAGTGGTTTGAAAGATCAAAAACAGAGTTAATTTTTTGCAAATTCAGTAATTCATGGGAATTCACTTGGATCACGAAGAGCTAACTAATTAAAGAATAGAAAAATCACCTCTATCCCCGGCATCCTCTGAAAGTGCGAGAGCTATAACTGCCTTAAGGTCGTAAGTGGGATGAGACGGCGGTTTGACCTCCGTTGACTCGGCCAGTTCACTCGCAATTCCCGTCGCTGACATGGTTTTCGCGACGAATTTACGTGCCCTGAAATTTTGCGCCGTTCGATGAATGAAATTATGAAATTAGAGCAGTGAGTAAAGAAGAGAACGAGAGTTACCTGAGAGGATAGTATAGAGAAGAGGATTGAACGAAAGAGAGAGTTTTGGCGCGGCGGAGGAAGAGGACACGAGGAGAGGAGGCTGAGGTCGGAGCCACTGACATGATAGAGAGAGAGAGGAGTTAAGCGGTGCGGGGAAAGGAGGTGGAGTGCGTATTATCTCAGTATTATTTAAACTGTTAGATTCGTGCAGAACGTATTTTGAACGGTTGAGATTTTCGGAAAAGTCACGCAAAATATGAGATATCTCACAGGATGCGAATTCAACCGAAATTTTTATTGTTACCACGGCAAAAAAAATCGAAATTAAATCGTTACCACCCCGCTCAACCTTTATTCAATATTACCACCCCGCTAACCTAGTTCGCGCACCAAAATGGCTGGTGCGCGGACTGGGTTGGCGCACAAGCTTAGTGCGCCAACTGGGTTAGCGGGCCTGTGGGCTGAATGGATTTTTGGGGTTTAGGGTTTAGGGTTAAGGTTAAGGTTTAGGTTTAGGGTTTAAGGCTGACTGGATTTTGGTATTTATTTTTATTTTTGCAACGGGTGTCTGAAAATTCTGTTTTATTTTTAACGATGTTCATCAGACGCAAGGCAGCAAGCAGGTAAATAACGTAAAAACTAATATGTTAAATTGATTGCGGAAGAACTAAACAACAGAAAAACAAAACAACATAAGAACTAATATCAAAATAATATCGAGATAACATCCAAATAACAAGAACTAATACCGAAATAATATCCAAAAACATAAACTACAACAAGTAACTCTATCATATCTGCTCGAGGGTGTCCACGGCTTCTTCCCTCTCTTAATTCTCTTACCCCGCCCCTCCTCCTGACGCTTCCTCTCCTCCAGAGATGTGTACTGTCGTGATGGCTGTGGTGGGGTCTCCTCATGTATCTCCCCAAAAAGTGACTCCTCGTGTGGTCCCTCATCTGCACCAGGTCCGAAAATAACCTCACTCTCTGTAGAGTACACGGGTAGCTGGACAGCTGCTGCACTGGACTGTGGGAGTGGCGTCTCCTGTGAGAGTGGCGTCTCCTGTGGGCAAAACGGAGGAGAGTCTACATCCTGCGTGTAAGCCCCGTACTGAGAGCCCAGGTGAAACGTAAAATCTGAGGTAGGGTCCTGCTCGTCGTACGGATCTCCGCGGGGTATATCTCCCTGAAACAAATAGATAATTAGGTTTCACAACGAAGATGATTATAAAAATAATTACAAAAATATACGTACCGTTGCAAGCCCAGCAGCCTCAAATGCGACCTCAGCAGTCGCTGCCTCGTGTAGGTATGAGAAATCCGGCTCTGGCGTGCTCATAGGCTCCGCAGAATCGGCACTGTCCATGTCTTTCAAATCTTCATAGCGGGGAAGATCTGAAAGCCAGAGAACCCTCTCGAGCTGATCCTGGTACCCGGCGACGACGACAGGCGGTGCAGCGGAACACAACCACTTCTTCCCGATAGCCTTCCAACCTCTTGTGACGGCGTATCTTGCACTCCTAAGCACTTGCTTGATGTTCATGAGTACCTGCGAATTAAAATAAAAAAAAATTAGTTCGAATTGCAAATGAATTTTCATAATTAGTTCTTAAACCCAAAAAATTAAAGACTTACAATCTGTGCAGCCGGGCCAGCGCAGGGAATGAAGCCATACTCGTCACTAACTGTGTCGCGTCGTACATGGAGCGGCTTCGTGTTCATCTCTGTGATCTGACCATGCAAGTACACCGTGAAGGCACAGTACTCCTGATACCAACTGCGATAGGTCTGATCGTATGTATCGAAAGCATACGACTGGAGCTCGTCAGGGATCCTGTCGTCCATCGCCTCAAGCTGAGTCACATAATCGGCGTGCACGGTCCGCCAATTCTTACCGCTGGTAGTGGCCAGTTCTTTGTGAAGCTCGTACCACTTGTCCTTGGAGATGGGATCCGGGACGGGAAAGGGCTGACGCATACCGAACTGACGCATCACCCGTCCAGGATAGTAATGCTCGACAAGCTGGTAGAACACAAGTGGTACCTGCAAGTACATAAAAATAAATAATCCTACGTACGTAATAAATAAAAGTGATGCAAAACAAAAATACAATAATAATGCAAGGGTTACCTGAGCAAACCAGAACTGACGCTGCTAGAGGCATATATGAGGCAGGTCATGAAGGAAGGAGTGAGAGACAGCATCATCGTCATCAACCTCGACACGCTCGTCGTACGGCCGCCAGCAGACGTGTCTGTCAGGAGTCATCTGCTCGAACTGACTCCGGAAGAAATCAACACCCATATGTCTGCCGTGCGGGGTCTGGATGTACGTCTTCCTCGAGCACCACTTCTGCGCGTAAGCCGGACATGTAATCCCGTTGGGCTGCCCCCAACCTGGAGCCCAACCTCTCACTCGTGGCTGTGGACGGCCGAACGGGAACCTCGTCCACGACCAATGCATCAGGAGACCAGCTGGACCGTAGAAATTGTGCTTGTTTGTCTATTTAGGTACAAGTGACAGTTAAAATTCTGTTTTTTTTGTGTAACCATTTAATTATTCATATTTAATTTCAAATAAAATTATACCTGGCATGCGGTGCACAAACCCCGATATAGACATGCCAATACCGCTGCACCCCAGTTCATCTGTTTCGGCTGGGCCAAGTCCCTCAGCCACTCAAGCAAACATCCAGGGACAGTGGCCCCCGATGAATCTGGGAACATCCAGCAAGCAAACATCTCCATGATGTAAGCCCGGGTCCACCGATCTACCGTCTCAGCATCAGCATCTGCGTCCAGGGCTCCACTGTAAATTCGAACCAATTTAGTGAAAATTGCGAAAAATAGACATCAAATAATTAATTTTATAAAATAAATGTTACCTGAACCGCTCCCGCAACTGTGATAAACTGATGTCATTCTTCGAGTATACGTACCCCTTCTTGGTCGACCTCCGCTTCATCAACCCGTCTCTCAGCAGGTCGGTGACGAGCTGCGTGAAGTCTCCGTACTCCACACCCGTCACCGCCTCTCCGGTAATGGGCAAACCCCAGAGACAACTCACGTCCTGGAGAGACACCGTAATCTCTCTGACGGGCAAGTGGAAGGTGTGGGTCTCCGGTCGCCACCTCTCGACCAATACAGATATAAGAGCGACATCTGCATTTAAGTCACTGAGCTGTGACACATGCCACAGACCCAGCCTCTGCAACGCGGGTGCAAATCGAGGGTCGTAGAGGATATTCATCTGGTTGTTCCTCGTCGACGTCAGAGTATGAGTCTGCATTTAATTTCAAAATAAACACAAATACAATTTATTATTTTATTCAAATGAAAATGTATATTATTTGCAAGTGGTATAGAGATGTAAACTTACATATGAATTTCTAATCTTGTGCTCCTTGTACGGGAACCAGCAAACGGGACTGATATACTCTGTCGTCAAATGCGGAAAGACGGTCCGAGCTAACACTACATCCAACCCCATATCATCATCTGCGTGACTGGTGTGCTTGGTGCCGCTGGATGACGCCATACTACAATTTGGTGCATTTCTAGTCAAATTTGGTCTTAAGTACCTCAAATAGGGTACTTTAATAATTTACTAAATTAATTTGGCATAAAATACAACATAATATAGCTAAAAACAATTCTACTATGTTGGACATCATTCTAATTATTTAATACAATTCTACTCTGTTTGGACATCATTCTAAATATTTAATACAATTTGAATCTATGTTGGACACCATTCTAATTATTTAATACAATTATACTATGCTTGGACATCATTCTAAATATTTAATACAATTTGAATCTATGTTGGACACCATTCTAATTATTTAATACAATTCTACTATGTTTGGAAATCATTCTAAATATTTAATACAATTTGAATCTATGTTGGACAACATTCTAATTATTTAATACAATTCTACTCTGTTTGGACACCATTCTAAATATTTAATACAATTTTACTCTGTTTGAATCTATTTTGGACACCATTCTAATTATTTATTACAATTCTACTCTATTTGGACACCATTCTAATAATTTATTACAATTCTACTCTATTTGGACACCATTCTAATTATTTATTACAATTATACTCTATTTGGACCTATTTTGAACACCTATACCAACTACCTAATCTACAAATAACTTAAAAAAAAAGTAAAAAAAAAAATAATTTACCTTTTACTGTACTCGGTGCACGGAGTGCCGTTTGCGCAACAGAATGGGCATCGCGCGGCACTTATACGGTGAAAAGAGAGCTCCGCTAACCCAGTTGGCGCACCAAGCTTGTGCGCCAACCCAGTCCGCGCACCAGCTATTTTGGTGCGCGAACTGGGTTAGCGGGGGTGGTGGTAGTATTGAATAAAGGTTGAGCGGGTGGTAACGATTTAATTCCGATTTTTTGCCGTGGTAACAATAAAAATTTCGGCGAATTCAAGGAGGTGGCGGCTCCAGATATCGAAGTTGCACAATCTACGATGAATTCATCTCCTAAGGTAACAGAATAATATGTTTTAGATCTGGACCGTCCGATCATAATCCGCACGACTATTAAAAGCACCCGTGCATTCCACCTCCGACCGAATTGGTCCGACTTATGATCGGACGGTATGCATCTAAACAGAAATATTCTGTTACCCCAGAAGATATAAACTCATCTACAATGGTTGTAGATATTGCACCGCATACAATAATTGGGGCTGGCTCGAGCTAGCACCAAAAGCTATTTGGTGCCGTTCTGCATTGTGACTAAATACGGCTTAATTTGAATAACGACATGCGTTTGTGATTACGGTGCGTAAAAAATAGTTATCATGATTAGATGTTAAGAAAATATCTCATTTTTAATAATTTGAGAGAGAGTCCGATGAAAAAATTCAAATTCAATTTTATTATATGGGCTTTATCGAATTTTAACTGTTATTATATATTTAAAAATGTGCAATCAATATATAGTTATTTAATTGACTTAAAATTCTATCAATATCTAATTTAAAAAAATATTATTGGATCGGATGGGGATGGCTAAGACGGACCGAAATTTTTATTAACACCCTAAAAAAAATTTAGCAAATATGCTCTCGGTATGAAAAAAGTTTCAAAAACACCCTGACCACACCATGTTTGAGCGGTCCACTCTCTATACCAAACCGCCCCACAGTGGGACGGTCACCTCTTCATACCAGACCGCCCCACGTTTTAGCGATTTGGTGTTTATTTTTTATTTTTAAATGCTATGCATTTTATAATGCTACATTATAAAATGCTATATTTTTTTATAATTTTTTCATTTACAGTTTCATTTTTTATAATGATTTATGGTTATAATTTGTTATAATTGACGATTATATTTTTATTTGTTGTAATAATTTATTGTAGTTTTATTTGTTATAATTTTTATAATAATTTATAGTTATATTTTTATAATAGACGATTATAATTTTATTTGTTGTAATGTTTTATAATATGTTATATATTTATTGTAGTTTTATTTGTTGTAATTTTGTTTAATGTTATAAATTGGGTTTTTTCGACTAGATAAACAACAAAACTAAATAATCTAAATGGTAAGTCTACAGCATAAAATATAACAATCCAAACATAAAATACTACAAATCCATCTAACTAAAAAAACATAAAAAACCTAAAGACGACGGCGACGACGACCGGAGAGATCCAACATAGCAGGTAGATGGCGGTCCCTGGGCAGCAGTTGACACGTCAAGTGAACTTCCTCCTCCTTCTCGTCATCCTGGAGATCGTCCACATCCATCTCTGACGCCTCACCGGCCGCCTATGGATCCTCCTCCTGCAAAGAATTCTGCCGAAAATAGCATCAACGGTGGATGATCTGATACAAAGGAAACAGTCCACGGATCGTGCGGCATAGGAGGAGTCCGCACGACTTCCTGACTTAGAGGATTTTCTTGTAATTTCACCATTTCGCATGTTGTGCACTTCGTGTGAGGTGTTGCATGCTCCATGTGATGCCCTGTTTTGGTGTTATCTCTAGAAATCTTTCTAAATATGACACTTTTGCTATGTTTTTGGCCTAAATACGCAACTATCTCAAAAACCTACCAAAAAGACCTAAAAACACGTTTGCGGTAAACAAATCAGAAAAATAGCTACTTTGCATTCATTTTTTGCCATTTTTCGGAAGAAAAAATAGTAATTTTCGCTATATGTTTTGGCTTCATCAAGAGGGTGGAGGGTGGGGGTCACGTTTTAAAAAAAATAGTTAAACACCAAACCGCCCAAACATGGAGGCGGTCTGGTATGAAGAAGTGACCGCCCAAATGTGAGGCGGTTTGGTGGTGAGAGCTGACCACCCAAACATGGAGCAGTCAGGGTGTTTTTGAATTTTTTTTCAGACAGAGGGCATATTTGCTATTTTTTTTTTTGAGGGTATAATAAAAATTTCGGTAAGACGGATTGGCTAAAACATAGGAGTGAAAATGGAGCGAATATGGAGCGGATAGTAATAAAACTATATCATATTCCTTTTTAATTTTCCGGATACGGATACGGATTAGATATTAGTCTGATACAGATACGGATACGGATTGGATCAAATATTTATTAAAATAACATTAAAAAAATATCAAAGTTCATAATATTTATCTAATTTTAATGATGAATAATAATATTTTTTCATAATATATATTAAAATATACGATATATATCTACTATTCGGATATGAATAATTAAAATATAAAGCTATATTAGTATACATATTCATATGAAGAGTAGAACTAGGGTGCTCCTAAGCTCACCAAGCTCTTCGTGAGCGCGACTCTAAAACCTATCAAATTGACTTCAAACGACATTTTCAAACCGTTAGATGTTCAATCTATATTAAAATGTGCTTGGAGACCAAATTTTACATTTTTTGAAATTTGTTTACTATTTATTAAGATGGTTTGAAAATCGCTGTTTTTATTAAAATTCTGCACCATTGGAAAACAGCGATTTTCAAACCATCTTAATAAATAGTAAACAAATTCCAAAAAATGTAAAATTTGGTCTCCAAGCACATTTTAATATAGATTGAACATCTAACGGTTTGGAAATGTCGTTTGAAGTCAATTTGATAGGTTTTAGAGTCGCGCTCACGGAAGGGCTTGGTGAGCTTAGGAGCACCCTAGTTCTACTCTTCATATGAATATTCGGATATCGGATATTCACTAATTTTTTGAATACAAATCGAATACAGATGTTATCCATACCGTTTTCATCCCTACTAAAACATCATGCTCTGCGCAACTTTTTTTTTTTTATTTTATGAAAATGCCCGTAGGTTTTGTCTGCGCAATTTGATAGGGAAGACCGGAAAACAGCATAAAGTCAATGACATACCAGAAAATTTACGGTGCTAGACCTGAACCTCTTATTTTGTTAACCACCGTCTGATCTGTTTTCACAGGACTAGATCGGTCACCTTTACAAAGGTGTGGGGGAAGTTCAATGGGCATCGGACCAAATTTGGTCCACTATCTATCACAGCCATAAAACATATATTAAGATTCGCGTGATCATGATCGGCAAGAATTTTGAAGTTATTCGCGCAGATCTTTGTAGATCGGACGGCTACGAACTGGCATCGGACCGCTCTCGATTCCCTTTGGAAAATCTTTTTATTTTTCCATATTTCATAGTCCGATAATCCGATTCCTTATTATATTACTTCTCGAGTAGAACTAGGGTGCTCCTAAGCTCACCAAGCCCTTCCGTGAGCGCGACTCTAAAACCTATCAAATTGACTTCAAACGACATTTCCAAACTGTTAGATGTTCAATCTATATTAAAATGTGCTTGGAGACCAAATTTTATATTTTTTGGAATTTTTTTACTATTTATTAAGATGGTTTGAAAATCGCTGTTTTCCAATGGTGCAGAATTTTAATAAAAACAGCGATTTTCAAACCATCTTAATAAATAGTAAAATAATTCCAAAAAAATTGTAAAATTTGGTCTCCAAGCACATTTTAATATAGATTGAACATCTAACGGTTTGAAAATGTCGTTTGAAGTCAATTTGATAAGTTTTAGAGTCGCGCTCACGAAGGGCTTGGTGAGCTCAGGAGCACCCTAGTTCTACTCTTACTTCTCTCTCTCGGGTCTTAATCCGTCCAGTTCAACACTCTAGCCACCAATCGGAAAACTAGCGACCCATGTGTCCTCACCAAGTCTCAACCTCACGCCACTCCTTGCTACCAACCTCCCGTTCCACCAATAAATTGAGACGAACCAAACCAAACCAAATCTTTAGCCATGCTCAGGTCGTCTCTTTCCCTCTATCGCCTCGGTTTCTCCCCTTTGCATCATCTCAGCTACCACGGTCGCGGGGTTGTCTCCTTCCCCAGCAAACTTTCCTCCTTCGCCGCTGTCTCCAGTTCTCGCCACCACTTGAGAGCTTTTCGGATGTCTTCCACTGGATCGGAGAGGAGTACTGAGTCGGACACAGCAGTGCCGCCGCCTCCTGTGAGTTTCGCTTTCACTTGATCTCTTGTGCTCTTATAGAAATCAAATTGATGCCACTAGGTTCGATTTGTTGATAATAAACCAATTGCATATTCAAATGTGTGGTGATATTCTTCATCTTGGTTTATTTATATTTTAGAAGATCCCTGAATCTATTGATTGTAAGTGATAAATCCAATTTTCTAATATTGACAGTTAGATTTATACCACTTTCAGATGCTTAAATCGAAAATTCACTACTGCCAAGTTTGCGGTAGTCCGACCAAGTACACAATACCAGATGGAGAGGAGAAAATTAGGGCTATTTGCACATCTTGTGGGAGAATCCACTATGAGAACCCAAAAATGGTACAGCCCCAACAATTAAAATTCCTCATCATATATGAATTCAATTCAGAGTGAGGCTATAGTACTTTGCAATGCGCACATAGGTCCGTGCTATGGACAAATATCTTTGTTTTCAAAGTTTAAATAGTCGATCCGAGCCGCTCAACATGATCTTCATATGAAAATGTACTTGCGAACCAAATTTAAAAATTTTGAATTTTTTTTTACTATTTTTTAAGATAGATAGAGTACAGCCGATCCAAAGATTCCGGACCATCCAAAAGTAGTGATTTTCTACTTATCTAAAAATTAATACAAAAATAAAAAATAAAATAAAAAATCGGTGTCAAATACTTTTTCACATCAAGATCATATTGAAATTGAACGGATCAGATTGACTGTTTGGACTTCGAAATCCAAAATATGGATCCATGGTACGGACTTCTGTGCGCATTGCAAAGTACCATAGCCTCACTCTTCAATTCATCTATCTAAAATTGCAAACCTGTTGTATTTCTGTATAACTCTAACTTCTATAGGTTATTTTTAGTTAATGCGACTTGCTGTTTCAAAAGTTTCTTCCATGAAAATTCAATTTCAGTTGAGGACTTGGGGTTTATTTTAAGATAATCCAGCATGCTTCTTTTTTCTTTTCATTTACAATGGCAGGTGGTAGGTTGCCTGGTGGAGCATGATAACAAGGTTTTGCTGTGCCGGAGAAAGATTGAACCTTCTTATGGCCTTTGGTGATCATCTCTTTTATAAACTCATAAATACTAATTTTCTTCTTCTAATAATATGGTACTAGATTGAGATAGGGTTTTATGGATGTGACTCCAAATTATTCTTATACATTTGCGTGAAGTGCCCAACAATTCTCATATGCAGCACTATATACTTTTATATGGGGAGGGATCACTCCATGAACGTTTTATCTTGACAATCTCAACAATATTTTGCAAATCAATTTGAATAAGATTAAAATTAAGAAATAAATAATAGATGTATTGTTGGGCATATAGATAGCCTATCAGTAAAATTTCATGTAATTTGAGTGTTGTTTGGTGATGCACCGAAGACCAGTAATTCATCGGATTCAACTCATATTTCTTGGTGAATAGTAAAAAATGCATCAAATCTAATCAATATATACGGGCATGATGTGTTATAATATATAGATCATGCTTGAAATGTTGGACTTCAAATTTTAATATATAAATTAAGCCTTTAATGTTAGATGTCAACTTTGAAATTTATTTGAGTGAGGCTACGGTACTAGAGTCCGGATCCCCTAAAGTAACCCAATTTTTGAGTTTAGACGTGTACGGTGCCTATTCGGTGGTAGCGCAGGGGGCCAGTATTATTTGTGGGGTCCAGGCTCTTTAAGATTCGTGTTAGAGCATCTTGGACGGTTTGGATCAAAACTCAAAAATTGGGTTAATGCACTGGATCTGAATTCACGGTACTATGCACAGCGCATATCTATCCGTACTATAGATCCATATCTCCATTTTCCATAGTCCAAATAGTTGATCCAAACTGCTCAATATGATCTTCATATGAAAATGTAACGCACTTGGATGCCAAAATTTTCAATTTTTAGTTTTTTTTACTATTTTTAGATAGGTAGAAAATCGCTTGATCTAAAGATTCTAAAAAATAGTAAAAAAAAAATAGTGATTTTTCTACCTATGTAAAAAATTCTAAAATATAAAACTTGGCCTCCATATATATTCATATGGAGATTCAGATCAACTATTTGAACTTTGAAATGAAAATATGGATCTATAGTACAGATCGATATGTGTTATGCATAGTACCGTAACCTCACTCAATTTATTATTGATGATATTCAGGATTGTCAAGTGATCTCTCCATTTTTTATATATTCTGAACAAGTATCTAAACATCAACTTAGCATGAAGGTTTTACTGAATTGCATTAAGTGTTCAAAGTGTACTATATGTTTAAGCACAACTTGAAGTACAATTTAGCATTAGAATTTTATTCAGTTGCTGACAAGGGCAGAACCTGGTTGTTACTGGATGCTAATTTCATATATTATTGGATATATCTAGATAAATGTTGGGATTTGATTTGTAGCCCCCTGTAACACCCCCCCACCACCACCACCGCGCACACCCGCGCGCGCAAAAAAAAAAAAGAACAAAGAAAGAAAGAAAAAACTCGCTAACTTATCCTTTCACAACTTCACTGATTCTTAATTATCACAGGACACTGCCTGCTGGTTACCTTGAGATTGGTGAGTCTGCTGTAGAAGGAGCAATTAGAGAAACCCTAGAAGAGGCATGTGCACAAGTGGAAATACTTGCACCTTTTGCACACATGGATATCCCTTTGATCGGCCAAGTGAGAAAAGATAAATCTATTTATAAAAGGAATATTGCACAACTTGTTACGAGTAGAACTAAGGCGCTCTTAAGGTCTGAACTCCAAAACTTATCGGATTGGATTCAAACGACGAATCCAAACCGTTGAAAATCGATCTACTTCACGAGTGACGCGTTTACATGCCAAATTTATGAATTTCAAATTAATTTAGTATAAAGTCAAGCGGTAAAAAAAGAAGGTTTATAAGTTAATTTTAATGACCGTTTGACTTTAGACTAAATTAATTCAAAATTTTATATTGCATGTAAAAACTCATCACTCGTGAAGTAGATCAGTTTCAACGGCTTGGATTTGTCATTTGAAACCAATGAGATAGGTTTTGAAGTTAAGCTCACCAAGGAGCTTGACGAGCTTAAGAACACCCTAGTTCTACTCATTTGTTACCTCTTTAAGTTTCAGAAATTTCATATTTCCTCAGAATTTTATAAGGCTCTCTAATTTCAGAACTTCTCACAAGTACCCTCATTTTAAAAAATGGTGACTTTTGTTAGGTTTAAACTTTTAATTTTTGTATTTTTTCCAGCCTTTCCCTTATTTTCTATCATTAAAGGTGTTACCTTCTTTCAACCCTAGTAAGAAATTAACAATTACAGAGAACTGTTTATTTTAAAGAAACTGTTCATTCCTCTGCTAAAGCAAGGCCTTTTGGTTGCACAAGTGCCATAATTTTCTTTAGCATTACTATTTCAAAGCCCGAAGTTCAAACAACATATATGAACTGTTGCTCTTTATCTTACATTAGATAATAAAAAGAGGCCATGAGTGATGCATATACATAGAAAGTTTTTGAATGTTTGGGACCATGTCATACACAATCAAGGTAAATTTAGTGTCATCATATTTGGGCCTTTTAATCTTGTTATTGAGATGCCAACTGGCTGGGTTATGGGTGAAGCATGGCCGGGCAAAGTTCGTTGGGATTAATCAAATTAATAAATAAATAAGACTTTCAATTTTTTTGTTACTGTGGAATTATATAATCTTCAACAGCACTTGATAAAAGGAATTATTTCCATCTAAATTTGACAAGCACATGCACACAATTCATACATGATTTAGAATAGTTAATTTTACCAATGATAAAACTGATTGTTACACATTGTTCCGAGTTCGAGCTGAGACCTAGTCTGGCTTAGAAGGCATCAGACCACGTGACGGGGCCCTGGTTCTGGCAAGTTCGGGTAAAATTGCTATCTGTACTTGTACAAAACAGCTTAAGAAATTTACAAAATTTGTATGTGCATGCATTGCAAATGACATTCAACAAGATCATTTTTGAAAACTTGATG
The DNA here is from genome assembly GCA_028015225.1 of Carex myosuroides. NCBI lineage: Eukaryota > Viridiplantae > Streptophyta > Magnoliopsida > Poales > Cyperaceae > Carex > Carex myosuroides. The sequence goes on from CM051471.1 coordinate 5,900,511, forward strand.
GTGGTGGCATTCAACAAGATCAATGTTTAAAATTTTAAACTTCGACATTGGGTTTTGAATAGTAATGCAGAAAAATGGTTTTGGCAGCTTGTGGCACAAATATGTGTGGTAAGACAATCATCTTTGTCTACTCATATTTTAATTTGGTTGGGCAGCTCATATATATAACTATTTTTCTACATTCAAGTCCCAATCACTGCGGACACCGTATTCTTTCAAATTGATGTGCTTAAACTAACCACAAGTAATAGTGGGGATGTTTAAAAGAATGTGAAGTTGGGCGATTTATCTCTGGTATCCTGGTTTTATTTTATTTTGTTTATTTATTTCACTTTTAATTTTATTTATTTATGTATTTATATGTTGTTGTTATTATTTTTTTTTTCGGTGGGGGTTGGGGGTGGGGGGGCGGGTATTGGGGCATGATTTTCTGCACGCCTGAAGTGGCATACAAGAAATCTTTAGATAAAAGATAATTTATATTTACCTTGTGATTCCAGGGTAACAGTTGTTTTTTGCTTTTATTTCTGGAAATGAAATGCAGTAGAGTTACATCATTTTCCGTGCAAGGCTAAAAACACCTGACTTCTCGCCAGGACCTGAGTCGCTGGAGTGTGCTATGTTTTCTCTAGAGAATATACCGTTTGAGTCTTTAGCATTTTCTTCTATAACGGTCACCTTGAAGATGGTCTCTCTCTCTCTCTCTAAGATTCTAACACACTGGACACTGCACTCACAGTACATGCAAATTTGACAGAAGGTAATTAAAATCAATGGTAGTGTTCGGCAAGAGGGGTAGACTTAAATTTTAAGTTTCACTAAGGAAGAAGTGTTTGGTAAGAGAAATTTAAGAAAGTCTTTAGCTTTCTTAAGGAGACTCAATTGCTTAAGCCATGTAGAATGGGAGCTTGAAAATTGGGGCAAGCCTAAGAAAGTGAGCAAAAGGAAGCTTAAGAAAGTGATTTTAAGTTTACAAATGAGCAAATGTTTGGCAAGCTTAAGACTCCTTAGTTTCCTTAGTTCTCTAAGGAGCTCTAAGAAGGTGTGCCGAACACTACCAATAATTGTTAGCTAGGTTTACCTCTCATATTAGACAACCACAGACAGCTACAAAGTGTTGCCTCTATGATATCTTTAAACCTTGTATAATGCTATTCCATACTATCAGCTTTCGTTGGATACAGGGTTAGCTCAATTTCGCAAACAACATACTTGATGAGTAATTTTTTTTTTTTCATCTCTATTTTGTTCTTTCCATGCAGTACATAGAAGATGTCAAATCTGGGAAGCTTAAATTTCACTATTGCACTATAAGGAAGAGGTATTATTTTTCTTCACCTTTCGGTTTCTTCTATGTTGATATAAAATGAAACCATGTGGCATGACTCCAAAGCTCGCTTGAGTGTAATTATTATCTACAGGAAAATGTTTCATGACTTGTCGTTTCTTTCTTTTCCCTTTTTCTTTTTGTCAATTTGATTCTGGGTGATTTTAAGATGTCTTTTATTTTATAATTTTTCTCATTTTTTTCAGGCCAGGTGCAAGTCCATCAGATCTACAGGGTTTTGATATAGATTCTCATTTACAGATGTAAATTCGTTTGAAATGGTTGCCACCCAAATTGGCATTTAGTCCAGATAGTGTTTTTTTTTCTTCCATAATTCAGCTTTTACTGGTAAAATTATTAATTGTTATGGGAAAAAAAAAATTAAGTTTGCAGTTGTTTGCATTTGTTTTGTTTACATCTGTATGAATCTTGTGGAGTATGCAATGCAATTAGAGCCCATATCAATCAAATTATTTCAGCATTAAAAATGATTTAGTTTGTATCAGTAGTATTTTAGTGCTTAATAATCATGCTTTGCATACATGTATATATCCATTCCCAACTTTGACAACTGTGACAACAGAACATTAGCTATATATACTGTATAAAACCTGGTGCAATTTGATTGTGTATCACTAATGAATTGATGCGACTGTTAAGAGTTTAAAATTTAACAATTTGCTTATAAGTAACCTAATTTCTAAAATTGTATCAAGTGTATTACAGGTCTATTTAATATTTATGGTTGTGAAAAAAAGTAGGCGAGATAGATTTTAAATGAAGAATATGAACCATTTGTTGTTATCAATTTTAAAAGTGATGTTAAGTTGTTAACGATTTCTCGAAAGTAGATGTTCTATTACAACTTGTCAACCTTAAATCTTATTTCAATCTCCTGAATCGGGATGATATATAAAATAATTTACATTTACGATTTCAGAAAGATCATGGCCGATGATTTGGTTTGATAAAACTGCATCACCCTAGACATAGATGATTACTATGATTCTCTTTTTGGTCTAAAATGAGTCAGTTCTTGAGGTGGCAAAAAAAGCTCGTAGCTCGTGGTTCAATCGTGGCTTGCATCTAACTCGCTCGTTAACAACTCGTTCGTTACTGAACCAAGCTGTTAACGAGCCAGCTTATTAGTGGCTCAATCCAAATTAAACAAGTTCAAGCTAGAGTCTAGCTTGGCTAGGTATGAATTTGTGTGCATTTTATGCTGTCTAGCTCGGTCCAGCTCGGTCCAAAAAGTTTGTAGAATTTATTTTCTTTTTAAAACAAGGTCCAGCTCGCCAGCTGGCTTGTGACGATTATAAGTTGAGATTTTAGCTCGGACCCCTAATTCCAGCTCGGTCCAGCTTGCTCAGTTGCTAAACAAGCTGATTACGAGCTGAACCCAGCTCGTTGCCACCCCTACCCAGGTCTTGGGTAGCGGATTCACTGAATTGTAACTCAAAATTGTGAATCTAGACCGTCCGGTTAGAATGCTGACCAATACGACTCAAGTTAGAATTTATAGACCCTATAATATTTGTGCGGATTTTGATCGGACAGTCCGGATTCAAACTCAAACTTGGAGTAACTTATTAGGGATCCGAATTCCCCGATTTTTTAGAATAATTATATTACTACCCACACTCTTGTCCCCGCAACAATATTAGAGGAAAATTATACTATGGTCCCCTTTTTTCAGTCCCCACACTCGTCATTCGTCAACCTTCATAGTTATAAATATTTTGAAGATAAGAAATTAATACTTGCAAACTAAGATATTAATACTTGCATGTGTAACTTGATATGACTACCCCTTTTTCAGTCCCTCAATGGTCCCCGCATCAACCTTCCTCTAATGAAGTAGTGGGGACTCCGCATCCCTGCATCCCCGCATCAACCTTCTCCAATCGTCCATGCGTCAACCTTTCTCTAACAAAAATAGTTGATCACATAAGTATAAATACTTCAGTGCATAGGTATAACTACTTGTAATACTTGGTATTAATACTTTCATATGTCAGCCAGTGTCATATGTAAAAAATATTTGCAAGTATAGATATAAATAATTGTACGAAGAGGTATAACTACTTGTGTGACGACGAGCCCAAAAGTACATCATCATGGATCTAATTTGAAAGATAAAATTACATAGAAGACGTTCGTGATTTTAGATTCGCAAAATTTCTCATAGATCATCAGAATGTGAACGAGATTGAACGAAGAAAAAAAAACCCATCTATAAAAACGTGTATGATCCATCCCATATAGTTTGAGTGGTCTCCCATAAAAATTGTTCACCTTATAGGTATAAATACTTTCGTTCATAGGTAAAAATACTTCCATGCATAGGTATTAATATTTAAAAAAAAAATCAGTGCTGAAGCTTTTGTGGTCCCCCATGGTAGTTATGGAAGTTAAGTGGGAGGATAATGGGGGGATGAGAGTGCGGGGACAATTATCAGGATCCTTTTTTTAATATCATCCAATAATTAAAAAATTCCAAATATGCCCTCGATTTTTTTATTTAGAAGTTCCCCAACCGCTAGGAATTATGGCGGTTCTCAAATAATAGAACACCCTATAATTCTGAAATTCTAGCGGTTCTGTTTTTTTTTAAATGGAGTAATTTAGTAGTAAAATTGAGGAATAATTGACTAGTAATGTTGTTCATCAATTAATTTTTTTAATGATTAATATCAATCTCACAATAAAAATCCTAACTAAATAACACAACAAAACAAAAACAATATATTAGTTCAATTAAAAAAATGAGGAGCCTACTTCTTTCGGGCTGGCATATATGAATGTTCCAACAATTGTACACGGTTATATTGCATGATCCGTGTGTGATAAAAGAAATACAAACTTTTTCACATCATCAATCCATGCCTTTATGTTATAATGCATATTTATGTTTTTTTTTAAGTCATTTCTCTCATTTCTAAAGCACCTATATGTTGTACATATATTTATCTGAAACATCTCTCGTAAATAGACGAGGCTAGGCGAGGGATAGGGCAAAAAAGCCGATATCTTCACCGAGAAGCGATCTATGACGAAGAAACTTCAAACAGACATATCTCGAAGCCTGAGTGTCCAATTTCAGAATATGATCACTTTTTGAAAAACTTGCAAGGAGATCTACAACAATCATATCCTATAGGCTTAACCACATTTTTCAGCTTAAAAAACAAAAGAAAAAATCGCAAAACTTGAGTTGAAGTTTCTAATTAATTACAAATGTTTTTTTTTTATATATGTAAAGTTTAGCTAATTGTTTAGTGCAATGCAATCGGTTAAGAGGCTTTTGACTTAGACATTCTGTGAAAATTAATTCTAAATACGAATAATGCAAGGATTTAAAACCTGAAAAAAGAAAATAGTGGAGGGAATACAATTAGCTATAGAAGTTTATTTGCATAAATTATAAATGAATAGTGATGACAATATATACATAGTTGGGCTATGGACCTACGTACAGTGTTTCATGAAGTAAAGCAAGTGTTTTACTTCACACTCATATTTTACGATTTTAAATTTCAAAATGTCGATCTGAACCGTTTAAGTTGATTCCATATTAAATTGTGTTTGGAGACCAAATTTTACATTATTTGGAAATTTTTACTATTTCTTTAGAATTTTTGAAAATTGCTGTTTTTGATGGTCCAGAATTTTCTGAAAAACAACAATTTTAAAAAATTCTAAACAAATAGTACAAAATTTCCAAAATTGTAAAATTTTGTCTCCAAGTACATTTTATTAGGGAGATCATGGTGAACGGTTTGGATCGACTTTTTGGATTTAAAAAACGAAGATATAAGCATGAAGTAAAATATGCCATTTACTTCGTGAAGTACAATAGCCCAACTATATATATATATATATATATATATATATATATATATATATATAGTACTTCGCGAAGTAAAACCCCCGTTTACTTCGGGCCATATTTTGTCATTTTGAAAATCCAAACAATCGATCCGAACCGTTCAACATGTTCTAAATATTGAAATGTGCTTGGAGACTAAATTTTACATTTTTTGGAATTTTGTTACTATTTATTAAGCCACTTTGAAAATCGCTGATCCTGTGGTCCAGAAAATTTTACTGTTTTTTACTGTTCACAGTGGATCAGCGATTTTCAAAGTGGCTTAATAAATAGTAAACAAATTCCAAAAAATGTAAAATTTAGTCTCCAAGCACATTTCAATATTTAGAACATGTTGAACGGTTCGGATCGGTTGTTTGGATTTTCAAAATGAAAATATAAGCGTGAAGTAAACGGGGGTTTTACTTCGCGAAGTACAATAGCCCATATATATATATATATATATATATATATAATTGAGCTATGCTACTCCATGGAGTAAAACGCGTTGGTGCTCCACGCCGCTATATTTTTATTTTGAAAATCCAAACGACCGATCCGAACCGCTCAACATGATCTCCATATTGAAATGTGCTTGGAGACCAAATTTTACATTTTTTAGAATTTTTTTACTATTTATTAAGCCACTTTGAAAATCACTGATCCGGCAGTCCAGAATTTTTTACTGTTTTTTACTGTTCACCCGGATTTTCAGATTTTCAAAGTGGCTTAATAAATAGTAAAAAAATTCTAAAAAATGTAAAATTTGGTCTCCAAGCACATTTCAATATGGAGATCATGTTGAGCGGTTCGGATCGGTCGTTTGGACTTTCAAAATAAAAATACGGAGTGAAGTACAAACGCGTTTTACTCCATGGAGTAGCATAGCTCATCTCTCTCTGTATATATATATATATATAGAGAGAGAGAGAGATGGGCTATTATACATTGCAATGTATTGACCCCTCCGTGCATTGGACTAAAATCATTGGATTCAAAGTCCAAACAGTCGATCCGAACCGTTCAACATGTTCTAAATATTGAAATGTGCTTGGAGACCAAATTTTACATTTTTTGGAATTTGTTTTACTATTTATTAAGCCACTTTGAAAAAGTCTGATCCGGTGCTCCAGAAAATTTTACTATTTTTTACTGTTCACCGTTGGATCAGCTATTTTCAAAGTGACTTAATAAATAGTAAAAAAATTCCAAAAAAATGTAAAATTTGGTCTCCAAGCACATTTCAATATTTAGAACATGTTGAACGGTTCGGATCGACTGTTTGGACTTTGAATCCAACGATTTTAGTCCAATGCACGGAGGGGTCAATACATTGCAATGTATAATAGCACAACTTTATATATATATATATATATATATAGAGAGAGAGAGAGAGAGAGAGAGAGATGGGCTATGGTGCATTGCAATGCATAGGCCCCTCCGTGCATTGGACTAAAATCGTTGGATTCAAAGTCCAAATGACTGATCCAAACCGTTCATCTTGTTCTCCATATTAATATGTGCTTGGAGACCAAATTTTACATTTTTTGGAATTTTTTTGCTATTTATTAAGCTACTTTGAAAATTGCTGATCCGGGTGAACAGTAAAAACAGTGCAACTAAATTCTGGACCACCGGATCAGACTTTTTCAAAGTGGCTTAATAAATAGTAAAAAAATTCCAAAAAATGTAAAATTTGGTCTCCAAGCACATATTAATATGGAGAACAAGATGAACGGTTTGGATCGGTCATTTGGACTTTGAATCCAACGATTTTAGTCCAATGCACGGAGGGGCCTATGCATTGCAATGTATAATAGCACAATTTTATATATATATATATATATATATTAGTTTGGAGTGACACATATTTTTGAATAGAATAGAATTATATTTACTTAAATGAAATCATTAAATAACAAATGATATTATTTAAATGATATAAAAAATAGAATGACCAATCAATTATCAATAAATCAAAGAAAATCTTAAACTAATATTTAAAAAATGAAAAGAAATTAGGATCAATCTGAAAATTGAGTATCCGACAATCAAATAAGTGTGACTGTAACATTTAGTCACAATTAATTTTATTTTAATGTAGTTGAATACAACCATTTTTATACAAATAAAATTAGTACGATTTAATCAAAATCTCATCTTAATTAAAAATTACCTCCTAAATCCCTCCGAGCTGAATTCAAAACATCATGACATCTCTAGTTAATTTCACATTCTACGTTACATAACTACTGAACTTAATCTGAACTTAATGTATTAATATTCATATCACTTATTTCATTATTTACGAACAATTAAACTTATCACTTGATGTAACTACATATAATATTATATATCATCTCACTTATTAGTTCAATCACTATATTTCTGTTAGTTATCTTTTCAAGGTATTCAATTACTTTGAACAATTTTCAATTTGAAAAGTTACAAACGTACATAAAATAGGAAAAACTATATATATAGTATATATAAATAAATATATAGAAATCTAACTAGGAGACCAACGAGTTTGATAATTTGTGCTTTCTCATATTTTAACGTACAAGTCTCAATATGTGTATAATAGATAGGTACATTGATTCTGCTTCTGCTCATATCACTACTACAGAAAAAGAGATTGCAGACGGACATTACCGGAAGAGCAACACGGATTTCCCTGCCGTGTATGAGTTGAGGGTGTATAAAAGGTACCCTCTATAGACACGGATATTTACCCGTGTATATCTAACGCTTTCTACACGGATTACCAAATAAACAGCCGTGAACATACACCTGCCTGTGGCGCTCTCCATATAACCGAGCAAAACGGATATTACGTAAACGACCGTGTACGACTACTCTTTATTCACGGACAATGCAACTAAATGTCCGTATCGGTTACTTTATCTACACGGACATTTAATTGTATATCCGTGTCCCTCTCTTAGCAAATCAATAAAATATAAAATAATCCTTGTATCTCCGAACTCGTTCTACACGGACATTAGTCAGAACAACCGTGTCGAATTACTCTAGCTACACGGACGTTTAATTTCATATCCGTGTCCTGTCATAACTATCGTACACGGACAAATATAAAATAATCGGTGTAGACACCGAAAACGATCTACACGGGTTTTTGTTAAATAACGGTGTCAAGTATTGTTTTCCACACGGACTTTTAACTTCATATCCGTGAAGCATTCTTAATTATCATACACGGACTGTATAAAAGAATATCTGTACTCATTTCTACACGGTTGTTTGTTTAACAACGGTGTGGAATTACTGTGTTTTACACGGACGTTCACACGGGCTTTCGTTTAATATCCGTGTAGAATTGTCCCATTCTTTTTTCTTGATTTTTTTCATTTCTGGGCTAGCCTCCAGTTTAATTTGCTAGCCAGTTTTCCTACAAAATTCATATACCATTCTGTTTTGCTAGCCAGTTTTCCAGATAATTTGACATTAAATTATGCTTGCTAAATTCATATATACACTAAATTGTTATACAAATCCATGTTCAGCATTACAATATTCAGATACAAACCATCTTGCCCAGCTACCTCTTACATGGTCGATCTGCTCCTTGGAGTACACAGCTTGCTTTGATGGTTGCTACAATTATAATTTGGTATTAGTTAGTAACAATAAAAGGTAGATGCAAGACAGTCGCAAATATCAATTGCTAATTTAATGAAATGAGAATTATAAGTAAGCATAATATGAAAATATCAATTGCTCTTATATAGGCACAATTAATATGAATTACATACCACATCTGGAAATGTGAATTGTATTTTTTCGACAAAGAGAAACATGGAAATCATCATGTAATATCCGCATTCCCAACCCGCCTTCTGTTGCGGGCTCTACAATTTACATTTAGCGGCCTATGTTAGAATGACAATAATTTTTTGAACAAAATATGAAATTATAGAATTGTGTTGTGCTCACCGTCCACCACCTCCAAGTCAACCTTTTTCCCATTTTCTTGTCCTTGCTGCACAATCCTCCTTTTGTAACGTATGCAGCAAAAGCCCTTACAAAATGGAGTGACTCTAATTAGCAATTCCACAATTTGTTATAATTAGGAATAAATCAAACATAGTGAAAGATTATTGCTTACTTTTGCACATACGGGAAGATTGATTTGCACTTGCCAAATGGGATCTTTTATGTGGGCTGCAAAGAATCCACGACGTAAACCGCACTCAGGCAAGGCACAATGATGATCAAACACCAGTGTCCCCTGTGGGAGGAGAAGAATTATAGGATCTTAGCATACAGTACAATATTTTGGCATATATAATAGTGAGACACGTGTTTGCTTGACTTGATGGTGTGATTTCAATTATTTATATATTTAATCACAAGGTTAGAACTAACATCTGGTGGTATGGCAAGAGAAGAAATCTCTTCTTCGCCTTAGTAGCTTGGAGCATCGCGCCACACAGGTAATCCATAGCCTCCTCCGGAGCATTTTCCACGTTCGACCAACTAAGTACGGTGGGGTCCAGAAAAGCACACAAGTTCTGTTTGCTCTTGCAATGAGTAGTATTCATTAGCCTCCTGAAAAATTATCATATGACATTAGAATATATTCTTCAGTGCTATACACATGATATAAACAATTTTTGGTCACTAACATGAGGAAAATGGTGATGTGCCCCACGGAGAGCCATCTATCGGACCCCGAGGCATGTAGAAAGTCCTTGAAGTCGGTGAACGGCAGCAGTACAACCGAGCCTTCGTGTAGAAATATCCCCGGAGGGACAGGTATGACGACTTCCGTCATGTCCTTGGGTGCCGCCATCAAGCGGTCGTGGAGATCCCGCAAATCCTTTCCGGGAAGGAGCTTGTATTCTTCCTCGGTGAGCAGACGAGGTGGAGGTCCTGCTGGTTGGACAGGAGGGTCATGGCCTGCTGGTCCGGCAGTAGGGTCAGCAACTACTGGTCCGGCCGTAGGGTCAGGTTCTGATGTTTGGGCAGGAGGGTCATGGCCTGCTGGTTGGGCATCAGCTGCTGACCCTGCTGCCGGAGCAGCAGCTGCTGACCCTGCTGCCGGAGCAGCAGCTGCTGACCCTGCTGCTCCAGCTGCAGCTGCTGACCCTGCTGCTCCGGCAGCATGGTCAGCAACTGCTGGTCTGGCAGCATGGTCAGCAACTGCTGCTCCGGCAGCAGGGTCAGCAACTGTTTGGGAAGGTCCTTCTGCTTCGTCCCTCCGTACCGGTGACATCACGCCCTCCGTGCGACTACCATCATTTCCTACTGTCTGTATCGAAATTTTTTACCTTTTTCAAGTATTTGAAAAGGAAGTGCTTTGAATGTAACAAAATAACTTGACTATTTATGCATTACCTGATCCAAAATAATCTGATTCTTGGGCCATTGCACGAATGACAGCCGAGCATCTTCGACATAGAGCATGCCATTCTCGGGTCTTTGGACAGGAAGAGGTACGCGCCCCCATCCCTCCACGACATTGTCAATCTGTATGGCGGCATGGCCGGGAAGTAGCTGCTCATTGTGCACTTTGTCGGCTGCTGGATGTACCATGCCCTTAGCAACAATCAGAGGCTTACTCCCGAGCCACAGCACGAGTTCGCATGCTGTGGCGTCCTGCAATTTCATGCAAGTAGTTATTTTTAAATTGAAATATTGTCCAACAAGTAGTAATTGCCTTTAGAATACGAACAAGTAGTGATTACCTTTAGACGATCCAAATCGTATCCGAACGTCCCGGATGCCTGACTACTTCGCCGAACTCCCGTCGGGGTGGGAGGTGCTTGCTCGGCTGGCTGCGCCATAGCTGTAAAATCGTGGCGCAACCTTGTTTCCAACTCGTCCATCCTTGCCTGGTACTCGGCGCTCACCTCCTTGCGTATCTGCGCAACTATCTCGTCTTTGTTCACTCTCGCACGAGATTTCCTTCGAGGTTTCGGTTCATTGAATACGTCCTTCCAGCCCCTGTAGGCACCTACGCCCCTTACTCGACCAGGGTGTTCTGGATTCCCGAGCGCTATGGACAAGGAGTCATCTTGCCTTTCGACCGACCGGGCACCGGAATTGACCTCCTCCTCCACCTCCAACTGTGAATATAAAATTTAGTTTGACACGCAAAAGAATTAGTGATGTACACAAAGTTTTTAACACGCTTGAATTACACATAGTTCTAACGAACGACTCTTACCATTCTCTGAGCCACGGGTCGCAACGTGGGATGTAGTACTATCCTCCCGTCAGTGGTTAACTCGGACCTTGCCAACGCCCAATTTCGGGCCCTAGTATTTTTTATCCTAACCACGGGTGAGTCATCGTCTTTGTTCAACTCCAGTATTTTAGCCCACTCCTCCCTTTTACCCTGGTAACCACCCGACCCCAACTTGTGCGGATACTTGTTCATTGCAACGATCCTCCTGCCCTCCTCCCTTTTTTTCTTCACACATCAAATTAAGTAAAAAAATTAGCCTAGCTACTATTTTCCATTTATTAAAAAGTAAACAAACCAATTAAAAAGCAAGCAAAAAAATTACAAGTTGTGAGTGGAACAGTACCATTTGAACTCCATATTAATTCAGTTATTCAAAATAAACACCATTTCACATTTATATATGACTGGAACAACAGCAACAGGGTGCCTATTTCGGACACCATTTACCAATATAATTCAAATCGATAAAGGAAAAAAGGTAATTTTGCTGAATTTACATACCTTGAACTCGTCCGTGCTCTTCATCTCCACAAACTTCTCCCACTTCGCTTGAGTCAGCCAAGTATAGTAGCCTACCGGGTTTTTACCTTGATCCATCCAATCCGTACTCAGCGTGCTTTTGAATTGCTTCCAAGCTTCATTCATTATCTTCAAGGTCTTATCCTTTACCACCTCCGGGATGTTCCACTGAGCCTGCATTGACACCCAAATTACTGCATTTAAGTTCATGTACAATTAAAAAAAATATGTTAACTGGTTAGGTACTTCACCTTCACAATGTTCCACCACTCGGTCTTTTGGGCTTTCGAAAAGTGATCCCATCTCTCTACCAGGATGTCTGCCTTTTGCTTCACCGTGGTGCACGCAAAATTTTTGTACTCAGCCGACCGTGGACCCTTCGCATACCCATTTTTACTGAACTCGATGTCCAGTTGCTTTGCCTCGGACGTGGACGCGCACATCGTCGGACCTATTTTCCTTTTGGCCGAACCTGATTGGGCAGCAGCTTGGTGCTCGCCTTCTTCCATCATATCTACGTGCTCATTCTCAATCGACATGGTTCTATAAAAAAAAATTGAACTTTTTCAGTAAATAACAAGGTAAATACAGTAAATACCTCCAGTAAATACCAAAAAAAAATAGAACTTTCTTCGCAATGGAGGTGTTGAGCATTTCCCCGAGAAAGAAGAGGTTGGTTGTCGGTCCGGAGAGTTGGTTGGACAGGAGAGGCGACGAAATCGAGGTGAGGTGGGAAAGAAGGACTCGAGCTAAGTTTCGAAATGTTTGGAAAAGAATTGAAGGCGCGAGCTAAGTTATGAAAAATTTGGAAGAGCAGGCGCGTAATATGTATTGTAACCCTAGTTCTACACGGACAATTCACTTTATTCATTTGTGTTAGAACACCTTTATACACGGACATCTAATCTAAACACCGTGTAGAGAGGAAGTACAAGATCTACACGGACTTTTTGGATAAAACATCCGTGTAGAAAGCCTCTCTCGACACGGATATTAACTTAACATCCGTGTAGAATGAGGGAGAGCGACACGGACTTTAATCGGAAAGTCCGTGTAGAAAGACCTTTCGACACGGACTTGATTTTAACATCCGTGTCTATACCTTTTCGGACATTGGAACGACACTCGTGCACGAATAATTTCAACACGGCTGTTTAATTAAACGTCCGTGTCTTTTTACAATTATACACGGACATGTAATTAAAAGTCCGTGATAAAAGTATAAAAATCAGATTATTTATTTAAGGTTTGTTTAATTTGAACAATTCCACGACGGAATTCGAAAAGTTGCCTCTTTATTATTATTTCTAAGGAGAAGACGAAAGGACTCTTCAAAATTCTATATAATCTGAGAAACCCCGATTGAGATTTGGTATGTTCAAATGGCCGTGACACCGCCCCCCTCAAGTGTGCCACGGCGAAGCCCAAGGGGGCACCCACCACCAAATGTGCCAGGGCCACGGCCCCGGCCCCCCTCAAACCCTCCCGAAGTCCCTCTCGTCCTCCCTGCCGAAGGTCCCGCAGTCCCTCCCGGCTTCGAAAAGCCTCCTCCCTACGTGAAGAGGACATGGCCATGGCCCCCCTCAAGTGTGCCACGGCGAAGCCCAAGGGGGCACCCACCACCAAAGCCCTACGTACGTAGGGGCAATGCAGCCAGACCATTCTTCCCTTGGATTAAACGTCCAAGGCAGCCACCACCATCTAAATAGTTTAATTAAGTTTTTTTTTTGTTTGCTTTGTAGTTATTTTGTAGTTTTTCTTTAAATTTGTGGTACATGTACGAGGATCATTTCTTTTGGTACGATGTATGGGGATCCTTTTTTATGTAATATATTTTGTTCTTTAATCAACAATCTTTTTTTTACACAGTTTCTTTTTTTGTTAAATACTTCATGCTATCTAAATAAATACTTTTATAGATAAGAATTAGCAGCACAAAACAACAACATGCAACAATATATAAGCACTGCAAAGGTTATTACTTAAAAACCTTTAATATTTAAAACGTTGATTCTAAGTAAAATACTTAATGCTGTCTAAATAATCTGATTTGAAAACATAAATTAACACTTACCTGATATGAAGAATAAATAATTTATGGGGACTTTACAAAATAATTACAAAAGCTAGCTTTCACAATATATAATTTCCGGGAATTGCAAATTAAAAAACTTTTTACACGGATTTTTAATTAAATATCCGTGTACGATACCTTTCGACACGGACTTTTAATTAAACGTCCGTGTAGCTCTCTTTGCATTTCTACACGGATGTTCAGTTAAAGAGAAGGGAGCAAATCCGATGCCCACCGGACCTACTTTCATGTTCAACGATGATGACCGTCCGATGTAATTTAAGATATGCGCGCACGGAAACTGAAACAGATACGAACGAATTTTAAACGATTCCGCACGAATTTTAAAGCAAATAGACGGTGATTAAACCCATCGCAAGCAAATACGAACGAATCAGATAAACTTTTTTGAATTATGATGACCTACTTTTAATATGTTATGTACGAGAGCATCTTGTGTCCGATGCCCATTGGACCCAAAGTGAGTTCGATGGGCTCTATCACCGTCCGATCTATCTCAAGATCCGCACGCACGTAGATTAAAGATGGCGCGAAAGTTCTGGCGGCAAATAAACAAAGAGCATTGCATTTATTGTCTTCCGTGAAAGTTTGATCAAAAATTATTTTTATTTACCCATTTATCTAGTTCATTGAATATTGAAGTATCGTATGGCCACAAACACTTCGTGCTGGATCAAACCTCTATCATAATAAATTTTCCAAACTTTTATGTTGGTTACATTCAATGTTCTCCCTTGATCATTTTAAAACATATATGGAATGATTTCGTTGCAGATCGACCGTTGATTTTCCGCTTGAAAATGAACGGTCCAAAAATATTTTTACAATTTGAAGGGACATACAATGATGAAAGTTTATAAAAATAATATGTATAAGTATTATTTGGCCATATAAGATGTAAAAAAAATAAAAATATATTTTTTGAATTATTTTCGTATGTACTGTTGTACATGTATTAGGTGATTAGTAAATATCAAGCTTTGTTGACCGTCCGATAAACGAAGAACGGTCCTGATGTCTTCATTTAGGAGGTGGTGGGTAGATTTTCCGCCCTCTCTGAGGTAACATAATATTTCTGTTTAGATCTGGTTCTAGATGATGCACAAGATCCTTTAATATTCGTGCATCATAATGATTAGACGGTCGGATATAACCACGGATATAACCACAGATATTACATCATCTCAAGTTGGCAAAGAGTAGCGACGACTTCCACCTCCAAAGAGTCCAGTATTAGAGGGTCTATCACTTTGGAATTTATTGTATTGAAGAAAAAACAAAGCTTCGTAATGGTTTGACGAACGGGCTTTGGTAAAACCCCCCGAATTGCAACAGGAATCATATGTGTCAATAAAACATGACAGTCGTGAGATTTCAGACCGACCAGTTTCAGGTCCTTCATCGACACCAGCTTCTTAATATTCGAAGAATACCCTGATGGGACCTTAATACTACGGAGGCATTCACAAAAGCTTGTTTTCTCTTTCTTCGACATCGTGCACATTGCGGGGGGTAGGTATGTGCGCTTCCCTTTCTCCTGCGGTGCAAGCTCGGGTCGTATTCCCATTTCTACCATGTCTTTTCGAACTTTGATACCATCTTTAGTCTTCCCCGGAATGTTCAATAATAAACCAGTCAAACTGTCGCAGACATTTTTTTCAACATGCATGACATCTATGCAATGTCTCACTTCTAAATATTCCCAGTAAGGTAGGGCCCAAAATATGGACTTCTTTTTCCAAATATTCTTCGGCGGTTTTGTGGCACACTTTCCAAACACAACATCAAGGTCCTTAACACGCTCGAAGACACCCTTCCCATCTAATGGACGACGGGCCACTCCAAGCTCAACCTTCCCGTTGAATGCCTTCTTCTTCTTACGATATGGGTGATTAATTGGAAGAAACCTACGGTGCCCCATAAATACATTCTTTTGACAGTTCTTCAACCTCAGCACCTGCGTATCATCTTCACAAATAGGGCACGCTTTTGCTCCTTTACAAGTGTAACCCGACAAGTTCCCATACGCGGGGAAATCATTTACGGTGCAAAACACCATGGCCCGCAAGTTAAAGGTCTCTTTCATGTACGCATCCCACACCGAGACGCCATCACGCCATAATTTTTGGAGGTCCTCGATTAATGGTGCGAGATATACATCTATGTCATTTCCGGGTTGTCTGGGTCCTTGGATTAGTAATGACATCATTATATACCTGCGTTCCATGCACAACCAAGGAGGAAGATTGTAGATGGCTAACAGAACTGGCCAAGTACTGTGCCGACTGCTCATGCTTCCAAATGGACTCATTCCATCTGTGCTCACCACAATCTTGAGGTTTCTTACCTCGGAACTAAAATCTTTGAAATGTCTATCAAAATTTCTCCACTGAGGAGAATCAGCCGGGTGTCTTAGTTTACCGTCCTTTTTGCGCCCTTCTTCATGCCAACGCAATAACTTCGCATCTTTGGGATTTGCAAATAACCGTTTGAATCTCGGTATTATCGGCAAATACCACAACACCTTGGCCGGAGGCCGGCCCTTTTTGCCATCGTCACAATCAGTAGTGCCCTGGTCCTTACGTTTATACCGAGAAACACCGCACTTAGGACAAACATGCATGGCCTCGTACTCATTACGGTACAATACACAGTCATTCGGACATGCATGTATTCTTTCGATCTTCAAACCCACTGGACATATCAATTTTTTCGCCTGATATATTGTACGGGGTAACTCGTTGTTATCCGGGAGCATTTCTCCTAAAAGCTTTAATAAGGACGTGAAACTCTTATCGCTCCAACCATTTTCTGCTTTCAGGTTAAATAATTTCAACACAGCTGACAGTTTCGTAAATTTGGTACACCCGGGATACAACGGCTTTTTGGATTCATTAGACAAATATTGAAATTTATCATAATTTTTATCAGTAATTTCATCTTCCACATCATGTAACATGTCCTCCAGATTATCAATATACTCGTGTACTACATTTTCATCGATTTCCGTCTGCAGCTCATCATCGTCGTTGCGATCAAGTTCAACATTATCAAAATTTTCGTCATTCAAATCATCATCGCTGAAATCAAGTTCAAAATTATCCAAATTTTCTACATTCTCATCGCTCTCTTCACAACGGTTAGAATTCTTATTGGTACAACTACTTTCCCCAAATTCCTCACCATGCATGAACCAACATGTATATCTTTTCTTAAATCCACGACAAATCAGATGAGCTCTAATTTCTTCGGAGTCCCCAAATCTTAAAAAAATTTTACAATCTCTACAAGGACACAAAATGTCGGCTTCCTTCATCTTCACTTTATACCTCTCAGCGAATTTTATGAACTCATCAACGCGACCCAAATATTCTTCACTATCACGTCGCAATTCATACATCCAACTTCGATCCATCTGTAAATTGAATTAAAAAAATGATTTCAATTAATCATGGTCAACATGTAAATTGGTACCAAATTCTAGGCTTACAAAGGGCCGGTTTACAATCCTAACCCACTCTTTGAATATTAGGTCCCATATGTGAACACATATTAGCGAGATTTAATTAGTATTTGAGAAAAATTCGGCAGCATTTCCCCTTAACTCCCCAAGTATGCGTAAAAACCACATACTCGTAGGAGCATTAAGGGAAAATACCGTCGAACTTTCCTCAATTACTAATTAAATCCCGCTAATATGTGTTCACATCCTAAATGAGTCCCAATATTCAAAGAGCAGTCCCAAAACGGGGACTATCCAAAATTAATCCCTATTGGATTAATTATGGACGGGCAAGGACCTAAAAGCATCAGTAGGGGTCGGTTATTGGACAACAATACACTACTTACACATGATCGATCTAAATAAGTACAAATAAGTAACATAAAAATAGAGGAAGAAAAGGAAAATATATATATATACACTAACCTTAGAAAGATAGAGAGGAGAAAATACAAACTTCAAAGATCTCAGATAATACCAGCTGCTGGCCTTTGCAGAAATCGGATCAGCGCATTCAATACAGAGAGAGACAGTATTAATTACTTGATAAAAAAAACGGCGCTGGAAGGAGAAGGCCTTTTATACCAAAACCCTACAAAGACTTTTCTACACGGATCTTACGTTAAGAAATCCGTGTAGCTCTCTCACAAATCATACACGGCTATTTGTATTTAAGAACCGTGTTTATAATGCTAGCCTCTTCTATGAAAATTTATAAAAATCCGGGTTATGCCCCATAGGAGAATGCGTTTCTACACGGATTTTCAAGAAACAACCGTGTACATTTACTTTTGACACGGATCTTTCGTTAAGAAATCCGTGTAGCTCTCTAACAAATCATACACGGCTATTTGTACTTAAGAACCGTGTGTAATGGTAGCTAATTTCGTTTAGGTTATCTTTTAATTTTGCAAATTCGGGCAGCAAATCCCATTGTTTAGGGATGCTAAAAATTATTATGGAAATTTATAGTTCATTGATGAATAGAATTAAAGTTTTCGTGTCCTATATATTTTTTGGGTTTTTTTTTTATTTATGGGCTAGTCTTTTTCTACACGGATTTAAAAAAAAAAATTTCCTTGTAGCTATTTCGTACACGGATATTCAACTAATATCCGTGACAATTACTATTTGGACACGGTTTTAAGTTTAATATCCGTGTATGTTATCCTATATATTTTTCAATTAACAATTTTTTTTCTGGGCTAGCCTCCAGTTTTGCTAGCCAGTTTGCTACAAAATTCAATATTGAGTTTACCCCCAGTTTTTCAGATAATTTGACATCCAATTTTCCAATTACAGCACAAAAATTATACTTAGCATTACAAAATTCATAGTTAGCATTACAAATCCATGTTCAGCAATTACAAAATTCATAAATTCATCTCCTTATTTACAATTACAGCACAAAAAATTACTAAATTCTCTATATTTTATTTAATTACAAGAAATTACTAAATTCTCCTTTTTTTTTCTGGGCTAGCCTCCAGTTTTGCTAGCCAGATCTGTTCAGTATTGAGATTACCCTCCAGTTTTTCAAATAATTTTGTAATCCAGTTTTCCAATTACAGCACAAAAATTATACTTAGCATTACAAAATTCATAAATTTATATTTAGCATTACAAAATTCATAAATTCAACTCCTTATTTACTATTATAGCACAAAAATTACTAAATTCACTAATAAAACATTACAAGAAAATGCTTACAAGAACATTACTATAATTCACAAAAATTACTAAATTCACTAATAAAACATTACAAGAACATTACTAAATTCACTAATAAAACATTCCTAATATGCATAAATTCATATTTTATTTAACACCTTACAAGAGCATGCTTTATCCTGGTTAGGTTCCAAAGAAATGAGGCAGACTAACTTTCACCTAACAAAATATTTTCTGAAAATTAAATTATGTTTTAGTCCCAAGTTTTTGGCGATGTAGAAATGGACACGTTGCAGTGTTCTTACGTTGTTGTTTAAATTCTTTCGCAAACCACATCTTATTCAAAGGGAGTTTGTGTAAGAAATTAAACAACAATGCACTGCCACATGCCATTTCTACACCGCCAAAAACTTGGGATCAAAACATGATTTAATTTAAAGAACATGTTTTATTATTGAAAGTTAGTTTTACCCATTTCTTTGGAACCTAACCAATAAAAAACATGTTCTTGTCAAGTGTCAAATAAAATATAGTGAAAATAAAAAGAAAATGAAATTCATCACATGCTGTCCATCGGAAAGTTCATCACAATCTGTAAATAAAAAAAATGATGAGTAAGTAAGCAACAATAAGTAACAGAAAATTAGAGGAAGAAACGGAAAATAAATGCCAGAGATGAAGGAGATATTCATGCCAGAAGTGAAGTCCAGATGTAGGTTATCAATTATATCACATCGCTCGTCTAATTGATAGATGAGCTCCAAAGATAGCGACTTATCTTGATAGATAAGCGATCTGACATAATTGATAAACCTAAATCAAAATTCCAATTATTAACCGTGAAATGATTATCAAAGTTGATCAAAAGCGATATGTAAAGTGACCGGTCTTTCTCTCTTCCTAAGGTTATACAGGAGAACCTACAATCTACCTATGAATTGAAAAAACTCTAACCTTTCCGTTTGTTGAATTACTTGATCAAAACGGCGCTGGAAGGAGAAGGCCTTTTATACGGCGGGGGAAGGAGAAGGCCTTTTATACCAAAACCCTACACTTTTCTAAACGGATTTATACTTAACAAAACCGTGTACAATGTGCAGTGTATAAAATTGGCAAAACCGTGTATCGATAATCAAAACCCTACAATAACCTTTCTCCACGGATTATTATGTGAACAGCCGTGTAGCTCTGTCAAAGGTTTCTACACTGTTATTTAAACAAAAATCCGTGTGTATTTTACATATTTCTACACGGTTCTCACCATAAATACCCGTGTAGCTCTCTCATGGCTATCTACACTGTTAGTTAAACAATAATCCGTTTACAATTCCTGATAAACGTCCGTGTAGCTCTCTCAAGGCTTTCTTCACTGATTCTTTAATAAATATCCGTGTAATAGATCCCACAGATATTTCGGGCTTCCAAAAAATTACAATATCACACGGTTTTTGTATAAAATTGTCAAATCCGTATACAATGTGCCGTGTACAATGACCATTTCTGTAGTAGTGTATCAATTTCTTCTAATATACTTACTATACGTTTAATTGAAAAAAAAGATCTCATCACCTATCTAACTCCTGACAATGCAATTACCATCTCTCAAAATAAAATAAAAGAAGATAGCAGCGCAAAGAGCTCCTGCTTCCATTTCATATGCATCAAATATTCAAACTTTCCATCTTCGTTCAAACAAAAAAAGAAAAAGAAAAAAGAAGATTATTTTCTTATTTCTCCTTTCCTTAAAATTTGGTCATTCCTCCTTTGTTTTCCCGCCTACGTGACCTGCTCCCCTTCGCCAGCTAGCAGCCTAGCGCCAGATTCCCCCCTCTATAATAGCCCCTTCCCTCCCTCTTGCACTGTAACCCTAGCAGCCCCTCACCCGTCCTCTCTCTCTTTCTCCTTCTTTGTCTAGAACCCCAGCCGCCCGAGATGCACAAGGAGCTGTAAGGACAGCCGTCACAGCTGCATGCCGTGCACTGCACCCCCCTGCACTACCAACCACCGCCAAAGTAGCCGACCACCCGGCAGCCACCACGGCCCAAGCGCCATCCCCTATCTTTTCTCCCACGTGCCTTGCTCCCAAGGTAAACCCAAATCAAAAGTTAGTTATTTAACCATTGTACGATGATTATATGTTTAGATGAATTTATTAAATAATAAAATTAGTAGTAAATAGTTGTTAGTTAATAACATCATACGTTAACGCTTCTTCTGTTATTCATGTTTCTGTGTTACATCTATTGAACGTATCTTCACTTTACTACCCTCTTAATATTATTATACTTTTTAAATAATATCAAACAGCATGTTTATTCTTGTTTCAAAGTTTACAAATATCTTAGTTCTCATTTATGTTATGTTTATACTTTACCGTTATTCATTGACTTCTAAATCTTTATTTAAGTAACTATATTAATTTTTACTAAGTACTCTAATTATTTTCAACAATGAGGATAGATAAAATCGCAATTACTAAATAGCTACATTTTAAAGTACTTGGTTAAATAAAGTTATGATGTATTATATATATAGTATTTCCTTTCGGACTTGTAACCAACCTTTTGATGTTAATTAGAGTCATGTTTACGTAATTTAGGTTCGAATCCCGAAGTGTTAGAAGAGTGGAAGAACGAATAAGAAATTACTACAATAGCAGGTGCGGTTTCCTAGACTTTATAAAACTATTTTTACTTGCCTATTGTCATTCAACTGTTTATTATTATGGCATTAGTTGGAATTATGCATGTTGTTTTTCGAACCATTCGTATGACTTGAGTAGAACATAAATAAATTGCATGAAATGATAGGATTCATACATTGACCAATGGACTTGCATGAATAGGATGTGTTGAGCATGGCATGAATTGTAATTGAATAAAAGTGTATGACATGAACGAACAAGGAAACTAAACAGGGGCCGATATGCTTGCATATCGGGATGTATACATTGGGTCTAGTGTTCGACTGGACCCCTCGTTAACGTGACTGTAGGCGAAAGCGGTCCTGTCACGGATGTGATTGTAGGCTGACGCGGTCCTATCGCGTACGTGATTGTAGGCGCAAGCGGTCCTGTCACGGACGTGATTGTAGGCGGAAGCGGTTCTATCACCGCCAAGACCTAGCGGCATATGAATTCACCGTCTAGTGAGGCACACGAAATAGATTAACAGAATTTTAAAAGTAAATGAAAGTAGTAAGTAATGACAGGATTTGCATTGCATTAGAAGAAGCATACGCATTTTAATTATGTATATATATATTTGTGAGAATAAGTAAAGGTTTTATAAGCTCTGGACTGGAACTAAATCCCGCACTGAGAGAAGGTTCGATCTCTCACCCGCTCCACTTTTATGTGGGTTCCAGGTAACGAAGAGGAAGGATTCGAGCAAGTACAAGAGTGAGACCAAGCGGGAAAGCTTATGATTGATAAATTGCCACATGTTGTTTAGTCTTATTTCTATGATTCAATAATTGATACATTGAGCAGGCATGGCAGTGTTGTGTTACTAGCCATGTCTGTCGTTATCGTTTGTTAAACTCTTTTGATTATGAAATAAATGTGGTTTTATTTATATTGTTATTGATAATGTATGTGATGTGCATATGCCTTACGTAGCAATACGTGGCAGGTTGTCTCGGGGTGTGACAGTGACGAGTACATGTCTAAATAAATTTAGACTTCTATACGTAAATAAACACAAAAATGATAGACAATTTGATTGAAAGATTGATATTAAATTTGAAATTTTATCTTTTAATCATAGTCGTTGGCGGATCACAACATCTACATACTTAATATAAGAATGGTGATAGAAAATGCTAATATAGTAGAGGACCATGCTAATTGTCGTTGGACTTAGTTCGTTGAGGTCTTGTTCAACAGTAAAACGCGTGTCCTGATCCTAATATTCAAGCTCTACAAAAATTGAAAATATTTGAATGAATATTTATTATACATTGAGAAATTAATTCAACACTTTTATTCTTAAAATACAACGAAATTGTCAACAAGCATGATAAACTAAATACATAAAATATTTGTTTAATAATTAACTCTCATTATCGAGTTATCAATAATGACACTTTTTTGTGCAGTCGGATTGCAGTGTCCAACAATTTTGTGGTTGATGCGCACCACAACATAACACGATCGACCACTACAATAACAACTGATACAAAGGGATGGAACAGAAATTTTGCTTGCATTTTTCTCTCCTCCTACAAGTGCTACCTCTTGATCATTTCACCAATTTTGAATATTGATCTTGCTAGCGCTTATTTTCTCTCCTTGCACATGCACCGTCCGGCCTATCAATCAAACACAAATTAAAAGATGAATATATGTGAGCTTATATATAAGAGGGAGAATTTAAAGGGGACTCAGGGATGACTAATTAAGGATTCCCTACAATTTAAAAAAGTTGTAAACTCTGTAGTTTACCTATCTATTAATGAAGTATTTATTTAATTAAAGCAATAAATATACATTGCTCTAAAATATATCGTGCTGAAATATTATTTTAGATTAAATTCAGTTTTTGTTATAGTAAATTTTTGGCTCTGCCCCTGCTTTATATATGATATATGTTAATTAGAGGTTGAGGTTATATAAAAAAAATATGTTAAAAGTAATTGTGGATGATGCGTGTGAAGGATACGTCAAAATGACATTCTCAAATGGTCCAAATGTACTAATCTATTATATATGTATGAATAATCATTCTAATCCCCACACTTGAGTACCCGCATCGTACCCGCAGGATATCCCGTTGCGATTAACTTTCATAACAGTACGTGGTGGTCCCCACTAACTACCGATTACGACTAACAATGATATTGGACCTTCTATTTAAATTCAAATATTCCTTTATCTCCATTTTTTTCTTTTTCGAAGCTTCCGGTGATTTTGAGGTGATTGTGTGGCGATTTCAAAACTGGAAGCGATTTCCTGTGGTTTTTCAGTTGATTTATCATCTCTTTGCGATGACGCTCTCTTCTCAATTCTCACAAGCTGAATCGGTGATTCTGAAAGGTGATCAGCGAGGTTAATATTTGATTTTTTATTGATTCGAGTTTGTTTTTTTCTGGTGAATTAATAATGATAGTCATTTCGTTTCTAGTTCATATACACAATCGTGTTTCAGATTTGCTGGATTTTGAGATGTTTCTGACTTTGCTAAGATGATGTGATTGTCTATTTTGTGTTAATTTTATTATTTTATTAAGAAATCGCTTGATAGAAATTGCTTGATATATCTTGGTATTAATACGTGACAGAACTGATAGGTGTAAATTATATACACCGTCGATCTAGTTTTTATCATAAAATAACACCAAATATCTTGTATTTTGAATATAAAGTGAATAGAATACACCAAGAATCAAGTTACTGCGAACGCTCGGTTTTACAATGCAGGAAACGATGCAAAATGAAGAAAAGTCTCCTAGTGCGGACGCACTCACAGCCAGTGTGGACGCACTTAGTACTTAGTCAAATTTCCAGCACGCAGAATTTCACAGACGAGAAGTCCGAGCGCAATGCATCCGCAGTCAACCTCCAGTGCGAGTGGGGTCATCCGCACTCACTACTTAGCCGATTTTTGCAACTTTCAGATTCTTCAGAAAACAGAAAATTCAAAGGCCAGTGCGGACGCACTAAGATCCAGTGCGGACGCACTCAGAGAAAAACGCAGAAAATTCAGAAAAGAAAACTTGGAACCAAAGGAAAATTGGAGCCAGTGCGGCTCAGACCACCCGCACTCACCACCAGTGCGGACGCACTGGACCCGCAGACAGCCAAAAATTCACATTTTTCAGAGGTTTTCTATTTTCGGCACATAAGGGACACGTTTTAGAGGGCCGAAAATAGGCATGGCAGTCTGAGGAGTGCACCACTAACTCCACTTCTGGCCTCTAAATTGGGCAAGACCTTTGGCTATAAAAGATGAAGAATTTGATCTCTCTCACATCCACTATTACATATCCATTTTTCACAAATTGAGAGAGAGAGATCTGCAGAAATTCTCGAAGTTCTGAAGGCTTTTTCAAGGAAGGAGAAGAAGAAGATTCAAGCAAGGAGTCGGCAAGATCGAGGTTTTGATCTAAGAAATGGTGTAATCATTTCTTTATTTCATTTCTTATTGTTTTTGCCAAACTTTGTTATGGATCTCTCCATGAGAGAGTAGTTCTCTTTCTAGGGGTTTAGGTCAATGCATGAACTTGTTTAATTCTATTTTATTCGGATATTTGTTTTTATTATGATTGTTTTATCGGATTTGATTGTTAATTTCTGTGATTTATCATTTGTGCTAATTACATAGTTTAGTACTTGAATTGGACAAGTCCCGCTTTGGCTTCGAAAGAACCAAAGTAGTTAGGATGGAATAGGAGAGTACCAAATTATGAGCATAAATATCTTAGGTTTTGGATTAGAAGCGACCGTACTTTGATATCCAAACTGGAACTATAGGAATTAAGATTAGGGTTTGGTGAAGGACTTAATCGTGAAGGCAAATCTCTAATTACGACCTCTTGAATTGAATTGCATTTTGGTATGAAGGACTTAATCGTGAAGTACCAATATTTGAGGATAGGATAGGCTAACATCAAGCTTCATGGTCTAGGTGATCTAGGCACGTTATTTAATCACGGATGTGACCCTGGATAACATTTTAGGTTAGAAACCTCATCAAATCAAACACGAATTCAAACAAGACCGAATAAATAGAATTAGCAAGGAATTGTAGACCGAATGCCCCTAGATCTCCTCAAACTTGAAAACAAACCAATCTTTCTTTCCTTTATTTTTATTTACATTTATTGTTTAAAATTCCTCTCTTCCGGGTATTGAACCCAAACTTAGGATTTTAGAACAACCCCCCCTTCTTTACTTTTATTGTTTGGTTTTAGAAGTAGTTTTCTTTAAATTAAGAATTAGTATTTCCCTATCTCCCTGCGGATCGACACCTAAATACTACGATCGATAGGTTGTGCGCTTGCAACTAACCTATTAATTGAGTACGAAGGTTTATAAATATTAAAGGCAAAAAGAGTACAAAAACCCTATCTCTAAAATACTCAACAAGAACTAGTCTAAATATATGATTGAATGTATAAGTTTAGTTCGTATGATTTTTGTATGAGTTTGTTTGTATGAGATGTTAATACTTGATCTATATGTTATAAATACTTGATGTGTATAATAAGTAGGGGAATATATCTGTTTGTGATGTGTAAATGTACAATTTTGTGTTTACAACTATTAATTCTTCCTTATATCTCTGTTAATACATCTTTTTGCAGGCCTTAGATCAATTCAGCTCTGGTGATCTTCTTTCTGGTAATATATTCATCTTTTGTAGGTGTAGATATTTTGAATATAATCTGTTTGTGATGTGTAAATGTAAAATTTTGTTTTTACAGATATTAATACGTCATTCTATATGTGTTAATACTTCTTTTTGTAGGCATTAGATCAATTCATTTCTGGTAATCTTTTTTCAGGTAATATATTTTTTTTTGTAGGTGTACATTTTTTGTTATATGTGGTTGTATGTGTATATTAACAAATATAAATACTTCTCATTTTTAATGTTAATACTTGAAAGAATAGTCATGTACATTTTGATATTACAGGTATTAATACTTGGATACATTTATGTCAATACTTGATTGCATATATATTCATTAATTATAACAAATATGAATATTTTGCATATGTAAAATGTTAAAATGATAATACTTTGCATTTTATTGTTCAATATTATGATGGATATTGATCTAACTAAGTCTTTTGGAGATGAATTATGCATACAATATAATGGTGATGCATTGGATGAGGTGAATTTGTATCGTTTCTACGAAGATTTGTATCGTGCAAATGAAGCAATTGTGTGATGAATGTTATGTAGTGTAGAACATGTATGTTGGAAGTGATATGTTGCTAATTGATATGTTTGGAAGTGATATGTTGCTAATTGATTTTTTTTTGGTAATTGTCAAGTTAACTGTTATGTGGTAATTTTAGAGTTTTAATTGATATGAATTTGTCTAAGATAATTGATTTGTGAAGTTTTTTATTTGTTACAATTGTGTAGATATAAACACTTTTTTAAGATTGTTATTCATCCAATGTAATATAAATATAAATACTTTATTTCATAAGTAAAATACCACACTCTTATAGTTATAAATACTTTATTTCGTAAGTATAAATACCACAAGCATATAGATATAAATTTTTATTACCCGCACATAAGCTAAGTCAATATTTTCTTATCAACACTTGTAGTCAACATTTTTGGTCAACATTAGTAGTCAACATTTTTTGTTGATAATTTTTAGTGGTCCCCACATGCCGTTTGAGTGGTCCTCTAATGCGGGTATGACACGAGGACTTTTCAAGAAAAGGTGCGGGTATGGTTATTTTAGAAAATTTTATATATCATATATGTATTTCATTGTATAGATATAAATACTTGCTTGTTTGAGTTATATACTTCACAATGTTACTATTAATATTTATAAAACAAAATTACAGTTTTAGAACGGTTGCGGTTTCCATAAACAGTTATGGCAGTTTAGGTGCGGATACAGTGCGAGTACTCAACTGTGGAGTACTCATATCAGCTTCCTTTAAATAAATAAGCAGTAACGTGGTCGATTTCTGATATTACCATGCCATATCCGATTCTTTACAGTCTCCCTTTACTAGGCTCATAACAATGCAGAGAGATATGTACGCATTGTGCTTGCCCGGCCGGTTACTCTAATGAGTGAAAGGTACCGTAAACACTCTTTGAAATTGACTTTACCCAATGGAACAAAATAAATTAGTGTTCTTGCAATAATATATTTTTTTTAATAAAGGAGTTACAACATACAGTTTTAAAAAAAAAGAAAAAAGAAAAACCAACTACTCAGCAAGGCCAAGTGCCATGCGTACCCCAACTCTACGTGAATAGTGCCATGCACTCACCTATTACAACTAAATAAAACATATAGCACTCCCCTAACTTAAAAGAGTAACACAACTCAAATGTTACTCCTATATGTTAATCGTAATTTGAAAAGTTGTCATCATCAAATCTGAATTTTATTTTTCCTGATTTCTTTTCACGTAATCTATTTGATAATTTATGCAACTGTTTGTAGCTTAAAGTAGAGAATTTGCACCAACTAGCATGAATAGAAATTTTGTGCAATTTGTATTTGGTTTGTAAACTTAAGAACACAAAGTCACAAAATTCAAACAAAAGAAGGAAAAATATGATAGGCATTATAACCAAGTACAGCTGAGTTGCCATCAGTACATAAGCAGCAACAAGCATAGGTTTAAAATTATAATCAACACGCTAAAAAAAGGCAAAATACAAAAGAAAAAGTAATTATCTCATGGACTTCTGTTGAAACAAAATTGGAGCCGGGACCACAGTCACAGATCCTCAGGGCCGTTGATATTCTAACATTAACAAAAACAATTTCCATTGATGTAAATTTGGCAACCCGCAAAGAAATGCACCAATGAATTGAAATGAATTTTGAAAATGTATATACCTTGTTCTCAATAACAGCGCTATCTGGGATCTCCAACTTCGCCTTGGCTGTGATGGTCACCTTGCCCTTCATAAAATATTAAACAGAATGTTATACCCACTGTGGGAAGATGATTGAGAAATGGAAACTGGGATTCCAAATTTGTAAAGATAATTTGACATTAAAAGCGGGCTCACTGTAAATTATTAAATTACCTTGAGAACAACACCAGCACCAAACCAGACATCACCAGAAACCTTCAAGCTGTCAAGCTCAATTATGCTGGGGATAGACTTGAACCTGCTAAGGAAGTTACCGACCTACACAAGGAATAAAGGAAATTATCAGAAAAATAGAAGCAGATTACACATATTACACTGTTCTCTACGAATAAAGGAAATTACCTTCTTGAACTCAGGACCCAATTCAATTGTGGGGTTTGCAGGATTCTCTCTTGCTGGATTGCGAATAACAAAGCCATCAACCAAAGTGTACAGATCAGACTGCACAGGAATTATTTTGATATTATTAGCAAATCCTAACAATTCTTCTAATTTGAAAAAGAATATTTCAGCAAAGGATCAATCTGGGTAACATAATATATGCATAATTATCGTCTATAGTTAACCTGCACGAGCAGCAAATCTGAGGTAGCTTTTACTGGAAGGAAGCGGGAACGGGGCACATTGACACCAATTGCATTGTCAAAGAACTAGTTCAAAGTAAGGAGAAGTTAAACATGATAAAGAAAAAGAGGAACAAGCAATACTATCACTAGAAAATTACAAAACAAGGTCTAAAAAGTACCCGAATTGCAGCACCAGCTGCAGTTTCCAATTGAAGGACCTTGATACCCTCAACTTCCTAAAAATTATATTTCTAACTTAATGAGATCAATGTTTCTTATCAACCAATTTACAACAACACATGCATAAAAATGGAAAGTACCTTAGGGTTGGGAATGATTTCCATTTTAAGAGCATCAGCTTCAACAAGCCTCTTAATAGCCTTCAAGTTCACCCACCTATTATATAAATAAGCTACAGTTAGAAATGAGAGATTGATTTCAATTGACAAGTGGAAAGTAGCAATATTAAAGGGCTATACAAGTTGTTGGTGTTGAAAATCTTGAACTTCTCAATCGACTTGAACTCGTTAACCTAATTTACAAGAGTTAAATTGTCAGTCAGTATTCAACAAATCTGAGTATATATCAAGATAACAAAAGGCAACTTGATAATTGTTATCTAGATTAAGACTTACATGTTCATCAGGAACTTGTGCAATCTCCAAAAGCTGCAAAAGATTGCATAAAAGGAAACTTCAGAGAGAACCGAATAATTGTAATTTTACTTAAAAATAAGGCTAAAGTTAATTTTGGCAAGAATTTTCAAACGAGAGGAAATGTACCTGAACTCTTCCTTCGTATGAGATGAGGGTTCCACCTTTCACATCAGCCAAAGTTTTGGGAGTAACCTAAGGCACGGAAAGACTTTAACTAATAATTCAATTTCTTAAACCTGAAAGCTAACAAAAGATAAAAAATTATTTGTATACCTCCATGCAGTACTCATTCTGGTTGTTAATCAAGTGATTCAGGATTTCTGCAGGATTTAGTAAAAAATACAGCAAACAATTAGCCAAAAGTACTTCATGCCAATTGAAACTGAGCGGAGAAAATATGAACTGAAGGTGTTAAGAAACATACTAAGGTCAACTATTGCTCCCAAGTTGTCTGCGTTAGCAACAAAAACATACTCCTTGCCCTGCCAAAGGATCGATTTATAATGTCAAGCTACAGTGCTTGTACATGTATTTAGTAAAAAAAAAAAAAATGGCTGCCCAAGCCACCATACCTGTGAAAGCATCGCATCAAGCTTGCCACTGTTTGACAGTGCTGGGAACACATCACCATGGCCAGGAGGGTACCTAAAATCATTGTTAAGTATAGAAAATTATCAGAAACATATGCATTACCAGCACTTTCTTTTCTTTAATTTGGTTTTCTAAGGGACATATATGGTCTAACACAAGAAATTTCATAATGGGTTTATATATGTCAAAATACCATCAAAAGTATCTTCTGGTTCCCCAACGTAATAATATTGTATAAATTACTTTTGATTTTGGCAATCAGAAGTCTATGAAAGAAGGGATTTTGAAGCTCCATTTCAAGTCAAATAACTAAAACTACAATTAAATCGCCAATACATCTTGTAAATTGCATACTTTGGAAAGAAAAGGAATAAATCATAATACTAACCAGGCATCCTTTCCGGTAACACCCTTTGATGACAATGGCAAAAAATCCTCAACAACTATACGGGGATACTGGCTCTGTAAAAGGAGAAACAAGCTTTGTTAGAACTATTTTGAAAAATTTAACATCACTTAATATGCATTGTACTAATAAAACAACAAGATAGACCACAAAAAAAAAACAAAGAAAAAAAGGAAGAAAAGATTAAGAAAAAAATCTGAGCATATGCTGTACAAACCTGGTTAAATGTGTGGATTTCAATGTTAGAGTTGGTGTATTTCTCCACGATCTAACAAAAAAAAAACAGGAAGTGAGGAACAACAAATCAGCTATAAGGAATTTACCATAAAATTGATTATGTCAGTAACCTCACCTTCTGAGTATCATCATGAGTGTTGAAAGAGTTCATCAGTAGCAGGGGGACATTGCATCCGTACTTCTTGTTAAGAGACTGCAGAGAATATTTTCCGAATTTAGTTCTGAATTTCTGATATAACAGAGAAAAACTAGACATGCAATTAATCAAAACCATAGAAGTTACCTCAATTTGAATAACAATCAAATCAAGAAATGTGAAGCCATTACGAACTTCAATTACAGATCTGCACAGATAGATATGGATTAAAAAAGTCAGCAGGATTCAGAGTTTAGGGAAACTACTCTACCTTTGCATGTATTGGAACTCAAGCATAATGTGTAGCCAATCAGAGGTGCTTTACATAATCAAATTCCTTGCTAATTAAAGTCCTAGTTCAAGCACTGCATCTTTGGTACGTACAGATAGAGCAATAATCCAAAGCGAATTACACAATCCAAATGCAGATTGCTTCCTTTGGATTTACAATAGTTTTGTGTAACTATTCAAAATGACTATTGAGTTCCATGGATCAAGATAACTAGCAACTGAAATCAATGTTTCACTTACTTGGGTCCAGTGCATCCCATAGTGGTCCCAAGGCCTCCATTGAGCTTAAGCACCACAAGTTTGTTCAGAAGCTTCTTTGTGGCCTCGAGATCTACGCTCCAAGGAAATAAAAAAAAAATTGAGAAGTAACAGCTAATTAGACAATCAATATTTTCCAGATCAGATCCGAGATCCATAAAGCATACATTCCAGAATCCACATTGGGACAAGGATCAAATTTGAACTAAATTTTGAAAGATGTTATAAAATTGATTGTAAACAAGAGTCGATCAAAAATCAAAAGCCAGGGCTTAAAAAAAATGATTGCACAATATATAATGGTCTAGAACTAGAAGATTTTTTTTATTCAAACACTTTCAGATAAATATGTCTATTCAGATTGAGCTAGAAAAGGAAAAACAATTAATAATCGTAAGCTATTATCGAAAGAAATTCTCAAATTGAACCTTCTGGAGCAGGGGCAAGGGTGTCGTACGGCACAACCACTTCATCAGTCGGAGTCTGGATCTTGCTCCATTCAATCTGCTCGGCATCACCACTGGAGAATATATTTACCCAAATTACAGAAATGGAGGGAAAAGAAAACGCAGACGAATAGAAATTTAAACAATTCAGAATAATCGGATCTACCTCAAGTAGCGACTCACGAGATTGATGAATCCGGTCTTCTCATTCTCGCTGATAAACAATAAAGTGAAATAAAAAGAGAAATTAAGATCACAACAGATCTGATCCTCGAGTTAAGGCATAATAGCAAGTACAAGAAAGATCTAAATAGAAAGAAACAGCAAGAAGAAACGGCGGACCTGATCTGATCGAGCTTCGCAACAGCGGGGCGGAGATTCTCGAGCTTTACGTCGGTAGCAACAGCAGCCATGACAGAGTGAGATGAGGTAAAAGATCAGAGCAAGAGTTCGAGAGGCTTCGAAAGAACGAAATAAGATAAAACGATCGGGATTCGGAGTGAGCTGATGGTAGGAATCGATGCGCCAGCATTTTATAAGCGAACGGTAAGAGGCTTCCTATATTTATTGCGTGCACTTTCTATGGACTAAATGTATGTACTTTGGAAACATTAGGATGAATTGTGGGTTCCACAGATGACATAATTGAAGCAGGTGTATGCATCTAATGTGCACCGAGTTCGTAAAAAATAATTTTCAAAGAGATTTGACTTCTAGTGGGACACGGAGAGAGGATCGATTGAAATATTCCCTGGATTTGGTTCACAAGAAAAAAACAACTTTAAACTGCGAAACAGAGAATTAAGTACGTATCAGTAATTACTCAAATATGTTCCAGGTGCAGTCAGCTATTTCAGGGGAAGGACGTTCGCCGTTTGTTTGAAACAGAATGTACCGAGGATTATACGACTCGTAAAGAGATACACTACACGTGTCGTAAAGCGGAGATTTTTCCGTTATTTTTTATAAATTCAAAATTTTGAAATAATCCTAATATAGGAATTTTAAATTGTCAAATTTTCTTTATTAAGCGGGCAAATATGTGGATCCAAATTACTTGTGCGCATCGCCAAAAATGATTATTCATATGATTTACCAAAATTTCTAGTTGGGTAGTGAGGAAAGTCAAAAGTAAAAGCTAAAGACCGAAATTTTTATTTTTAACATTTTAAAGAATTAAATTAATAAAATAACCACCGTTTCTGGTCAATTCCATATTTAACACGGCCGCAGAACACCGGAGCGGACCCATTTGGGGGCCGCCGCAGAATGCCAGAGCGGACCCCCATATGGGTCCGCAGAATGCCTGAGCGGACCCGGGTCCGCACTATGCCGGAGCGGACCCTTTTTTTTTTTTTTTTTTCTCTTCTGAAGTTGATTATGATTTTGTTTTGGAAATTTTTATCAAAAATGTAAAGTTTGTACTGGAAGTTATGTGTAATTACTTATGTTTGAAATATCGTTTAATCTGAAATTGTTGTTCGTCGTTTGTTTGATCAAAAGAAACATTACAATAGAACAATGAGCAACGTGTAGATGCAGACCTAACATGGAATCCACCATGTGTATATTTCTGAGACTACACTAGTAGTACGGTTTCAATGTGTTTTCATACTTTAAACTCCATCATGAACATAAATTTGTCCGAAAACTGATTACTACCATATGTTTGTGCAAAAACTGCTGGGCTGCACTATTGGTGCGATTCCATATATGTATATTTTTTAAATATATCAATCTATTTTTTGAAAATTTGTTTTCTTATTTCTATAAAAGAAAAATGCTTTAGTCGCGGTCCACGTTGAGTATATTTTATGGTACTTTATCATGCGTACTATTCAAACAATAATCAAATAATTAACGTTTAAACAACGTTGTCGCGATCCAAAAGGAAAACAATTAGACGTGAACACACAAAAACCACCGTACCCATTACACGAGGTATTTGACACCTTATTATTTTTCTTCAAAAAGGAGAAGGCATATATTGAAAATTAAATTTATTTGACAACAGATTATTATATCATTATCACAATAAGAAAATAATATTGATAAGTATATTAAATAGTTTAGTACTTTTTGTATAAAAATTTGTGCATTTTAAGAGAACCATTTCTTTGTCGATACATTTGAATTGTTGTTTTTTTTCAAACCACTTTGATAGATGACATATTAATAATAAATTGTAAAGAATTTGATTTGCAATTTATTTGAACTATAGAGAAAATATCACCAACTTATATTTTTTTCATAACTATTTATTTGAATAAGTTTGTTAATAATAAAATTTATCCCTTCAATAGAAGAGAACTCTTATATGCAAAACCCTTCTAAAAAATATCACAAAATACACAGGCTTGTATAGTAGAATAACATAATAACACGCAAACGATAACCAAAAGCGAACTAGAGGATGCACTAGAATATACTAATAAACTATTCTAGCAAACATGTGGAATAACATTGTTAGTAATGCAATCACACTCACACCCTTTTTTTTTCTTTTTTTTTATCAAAGTAGGACTTTGGTCAATAGGGAAATTCTCCTTTTTATTTTTTGATCTCTTTAAGGAAAATGGGTGGCATGACATATACACGTTCAGAATAGCGATAATTATTTAGAAAAAAATAGCGATAATTATCTATGTTATTTGGTTATCGTCATTACTATGGTTGCTTTTATTAATAAATATTATTGTACAAATCACAATTTTATTATTTCGATTAATATATCAAACAATTATTTTAACTCCTCTGAAAATATTTTTCTTTATAATATAATTATTCTTATCCCATCAAAATAGTATCATTCTAATGTTATTTCCTAATTTTTCAAATAAGTCCTACTTGAAAAAAATTACAGTCGATCAATGTGTGACAATGCGACAATATTGGTTTCTTTATCTAACTCGTACAATATTGTTATTTTTCAAATTTAAGAATGTTAAAATGTCAAAACCGCAACCAACAATTTGTTAGCGGTCACCATTTCGAGGATTGGTTGTAATTAGTTTGCGCTTTTATCATTTTATAAATTATTTACATTTTGACGTACATGCACACGTGACAATTTGAGTTTGTTAATTGTAATTAATGTTGAGTTAGAAACACGACGCGCAATTTATAAGAAAAGGATCTGTTGTGAATCGTGATATGTTGCCAAAAGTTGGTATGAGATATTGAGATCCATCGCGCGTTAGGATAACAAAATATTTAAAAAGCAACGAGTCGTTGGCAATCGTGTAATGTAATGCACATTTTTATAATCCTTGTGTTATGCGAAATTTTGTCATTTCATTTTATTTAAATGAAAATTTAAATATGATGAAATCCTATTTTCATTTTAAGAAACTTTTGAATGTTTCATTTTAACATGGATTCTTTAATCTTATAAAAAGCCTAATAAATACTTGGAAGAGGCGTCTTGGTTTAGAGGCTAACAAGAGAGGAGGGGGGGGGGGGGTGTTGCATCTTGGACAGGGGCAGAAAATAGTACAAGGTAAAGGTGGCTAAAGTAAATTCCAAGGTTTTTAATTTTTTTAATAGATACATAGAAATTTTACTAAAATTGTTATTTTATATGCACTAGCCACCCTTTGATTATACAAGAAATTTAAAGAACATATGTATAAAAGTAACACATTCCTTCTTTTGTTTTGGTTTTCCAACTTATAAGATGACGTGAACAACTGACTTAGGGTGCGTTTGGATGAATCAAGGAATAGCTCGGAATAGCAGCTGTTCCTGGGTTAGGAATAGCTGCTAACCCAACATTTCATGGGAATAGCGGAACAGCAGCTAACCCGAACTATTCCTTTGTTGAGAATAGCGTTTTTTTTCACCCAAACGTGCTGTGTTAAGAATAGCTCGCCAGGAATAGCAGCTGTTTCTGGGTTAGCGCTATTCCCGTGTCATCCAAACGCACCCTTAGAAAGTTGTTAAATATAGAAATATTTTTTCTTTTGTGATATAGAAAGGTACAAAATAAATTAGAAAAATAATAGCAGTGCAGTTACCAAAAAAGTAAAAGTTATTGAAATTTAGAATGCACAGTTAGAGCATCTCCATCGGTGCAATTGATTTGCAATTGCAAACACATATCGGAAGTTAAAATGAAATTAACTTCCATTGTAATTTCACAACCCCTCCATTGGTGCAATTAGTTTTAATTGCATTAGTGCCACATCACCGATCGCTGATTTCTTTCTACCAACCCTTTCTCTCTCCGCCAACTTCACAGCAATAAAACAAACAAAACTTCGCTGATTTTTCTTTTGTTGTTGTTGAAATGCTGAAAGCAGCTGCTAGACAATATATTGAAATAAATAATAAAAGTCATTACATCCTGCTACTAGCACAGACACCTCTAAAAACCAGTATCAGTAAACGGTACCAGCACCCCTCTACAATTTAGAGAAGTGCTTACTAATTTTGCAAGGCTATATATAGCCCTTTGTGTAAATGTAATCAGGTGTGAAAATCAATACAAAAGAATTCTTTCATTCTCTCTTTCTCTAAATTTGTCATTGGTATCGGATGCTTCAATGGGCACACACCTTTAAGCTAATCCTAATTCCCTCTTTTACCACCAAAACAAACAAAAACACCCTCAACTTCGCACCAGTACCCATTTCCTTTACCAGTAAAGAAAAAATCTTGTACCAGTACCTCTTCTCATATCAGCAATCAAGCAAGATCTATTCCAGCAAACCAAAAAATCAGCCAAACATAAAAAAACAAAGATTTCAAGATCAGTCATCCACGATTCAAACCTCAATCATGGCTGATTCTCCAACCGGATCTGTTACAACCCCATCCCCTCTACCCATTGTTATCAATCCCATCCAATTTCATTACTCAATCAATTCAAAACTTGATGAAACCAATTTCTTGCTCAAAATCCCAAGTGCTACCTGTACATTCGTGGCCATGGTCTTCTAGCCTTTCTTGATGGCACCTCTACAGCACCTTTGAGTACTCTCCCCGCACACAATCGAACATATAATAAACGATGCTCCCTTCTCCAGACTTGGGCTCCATAGCTTTCTTCCTGTTCCTCAAGGAATTTCGGCTTACCGCTCTTTTCTTTTTCTTTTTGTTTCTGTTTCCAATGCGTGCGAATTGTCAACTGAGGAAGTCGGAAACCGCATGACCTTCTAGTTCTTGCACCTCTCTCAGGTCAGCGACCGAGTCCAACGATTCCATTCTGAGAAGAGCGCGCGCGCGCGTACGAGAGAGCGAGAGAGAGAGAGATAAGATTGGGGAGAGAAGGAATCGGGAAATGGAGAAGAACCTTCAGCTCGATTGATGGATCGATCGAGCGGGGCGATTTTGAAGGTGATAGCGGAGGAACGGGAACGGGCAAGGAGAAGGGGGGAGAAAAGCTCGATCGATTCAGACGGAGCTAAAATCGCAAATTTGAGTCAGCGATATCAGCGAAATGAAAGCGAAATGAAAGCTTTCATTTTATGAAAGCTTTCATAATCGCAAGGATATCTGCATCGCTGAAAGTCGCTGAAAGAGAAGTTGCAATTGCCACGTCGAAGCCACATCGGACTTTGCAATTGTATTTGCAAGCCGATGGAGATGCTCTTAGAGGAAAGAATTTGTTTTCCAATTATATCCTTAGGCCTCCTTTTTTAAGAAGAAACTTCTAAATTTCAAATAAGAAAAAAAAGTAGAAAATCTTTCGCTATTGAAAATTTAGAAATTTAAAATAAAGAAGCCACGGATTCTCTAACGGTGCATTCTAAATTTAAATAAAAAAAATTCTTTTTTTTGCTTTGTAATAACCGTGCATCTAAATTTGAAAAAACTTCCTTTTTAATAACTTTTTCAATTTAGAAATTTAGACGCAATGAAAAGAAAAGGGAAGTCCAGAATTAAAAGACAGAAAATAGCGAACTATAGAAAAATTTAAAATAAGAAAGGTATATGAATATGTTAATTTTCTTCTTTTCACCTTATCTATATGCCTACTTACCTACTCAGGTTATGAGGATTGTACAGATGCAGACACCAAACCTTGGTGGAGGAGTTTCTCCCAACTTCAACAATGAAAAAAGAAGAGAATCAGAATGAAATAAAGCTATGCGTAAGCAATTAAGTATCCAATACTAGATTCAGACAGACAGACCGCCCCGGCAATTAGAGGACGAAGCTACTAGCACAAGAATCCGTCCTTCCCATAAATTCTAGTGAATATGTTAATTTTTTTAATAAATATGTTATTTATTGGTGTTAGTTATTTGTTGTAACTTTTATAAAATCAAACAGTGAAGAATCATATTATGTCATGTTATATAGTTTTTGATTTTTTATTATAATATTTTTTTAAATATATGATGTCAAGTCGGTTAGCCTCTCCTATACTCAAAGTCGAGTTCCGTCTCTGATCTTGGATGCTTCTCATGGGGTTAAGGGAGGAACAATAGTTCATGTTCCAAAAAATGTTTATGGGCCCGCCGCGATGGATCGCCTCCGTATTGGCCATCCTGCGCTCATCCTCATCCACAATCAAAGTAAATGGGACTCAAACACGATACTTGACACATCGGAGAGGGTTGCGCCAGGGGGACCCTCTCTCGCCCCTGCTATTCATTTTGGTCTCCGATTCGCTAACCAGGTTCGTCATCTCGACGGATAGTTTCATGCCCCAACATGCTTGCTTGCCGACGGAAATTATCCAATATGCTGATGACACTTTAATTATCAGCAAGGCGCATCCCACGGCACTCAAAATTATCGCCCAAGTCTTGATGACTTACACGGATCTCTCTGGCCTCCGTCTCAACCCGACCAAATCATCATTCGTTCCGATTTCAGTCCCACCGCGCTACAGCACGGTCATTCAGCGGATATTATCTGCAACGCCAACACAGTTACCAGTAACCTACCTAGGCCTTCCTCTTACCATCAAAAACCCAAGGAAAGTTCATTTCCAGCCAATGTTGTCCGCTGTTCAAAACAAACTACAAGCCTGGAACTCTAACTTCCTTTCATACGGGGGTAGAATTACTCTTGTCAAAGTGGTACTTTCGGCCATGCCGCTACATTTCATGCAAGCATTAAAGCTGCCCGCTGGAGTAATTAAACACATAGACAGATTGCGAAGAAATTTCCTTTGGAGAGGAAACGAATCTTGCAAGGGTATCAACTGCTTGGTCAACTGGGAACGGATGTGTGCTCTCAAAGAAAATGCGGGATTGGGTATCATCAACCTAGCGGACCAAAATGATGCACTATTAACTAAATGGCTTTGGGAACTGGAGAAGAAACCAACAGGATTGTGGGCTTCTACGTTAAGGACACTCTATGGAGTATCTTCAGCTGGAGGTCTAATCAATCGGACATGACTCCTTCTTCCTCAAGTCCCTCTCTGCGCAGTTACCGTTTTACGCATGCTCAGTTGACCGAATCCAGTCTCCAACCTGGAAATGGACCGAATCTGGGCTATTCACATGCTCTTCCTCCTACCGACTACTTCATCACAAGGGTATTATATCCCCCAATCACAGGTTTCTCTGGAGAATTCAAATCCCTATGAAGATAAAAATCTTCTTATGGCTGATGTTAGATAACAAGATCCTATCGCAAGAGGTCCTCCTCAGTAGGGGATGCTCGGTCCAATTGGGGTGCAAATTGTGCAATTCGATGGCACTGGAAACAACGAACCACATCATGTGGTCATGCCCTTACGCTAGAACCTTCTGGACAGGGTTGCGGCTACACTACAATCTGCCTCATGGGACAGATACAAATCTGAGACGCAGCTGGGACATATCACAGCGAGGGGCTACATTGCAAGAGTGCACTCATCAGAACAGAGTGTGGGCAGCAGGCTTCTGGGTACTTTGGAAGGAACGGAACAGGAGGGTGTTCACCGGAAAGTGCAAACCGAGCTATTTGTTGATTAATGATGCCACAACAAAAATTATATTTTGGGCGCAGGGTGGGTGAGGGGAAGTTAGTTTGGAGAGTCGATCATGCGAGCTTGTATTGTGTCATGTTGGCGGCAATATGGGCTAGTTGACATTTAATTTTCTAGCTTTACACAAAAGGGGGATTCGCCATCACTTGATGGGAAGAACCTTGTAAATATCCTTTCTCTTTATATCAATATATCTGTTGGCGGCATTTCGCAGCCAACCTTCAAAAAAAAAATGTTTATGGGGCTGAGCTGGAGAACTAACATTTGATCTAGTAGTAAAGAATATCTTATGTATGGGAGGTCGCAGGTTCGAAATCCGGATGAGAGAATTCTTTGTGGATATTAAATAATTGAGTAGCTTGACCTATAACCTTTACTCAAAAAAAAAATATAATGAGTTAGAATTAGTTATTTGGATGAAAAATATAACAGAGTGACTTTTGATCGGATCAAATACAAAATTTAGTGGCTGACAAGTTTAGTCGTATTCCGTCATTAATCACAGCAGGTAAATAAGTTATTAATTTCTAAATTAAAACCGTTATCTCAAAATTGGAAAAACTTAGCTGCAAATATATACAAATATATGTTTGTCGTTGCTGACAAGATTCATTCATTCTTTTGCTAATTATGTAGCATTTTTTTTTTATTCTTATCGATTTGTGATTTCTCACTCGTTTTTGTCATTAATATTTAGACTTTACAAAAACGAAAATTCAAAAACAAAATCTACAAGATGTAAACTTCAATGAGCGGATGAGCCTCACATAAACTAGACTTTTAAACTATAAGAGTCAAATACATGTTGAAAGTCAATCATATAAAATTTTTATATTAGTGAAGTAGTCAATTGAAATTTTTCATGTTATGACTATTTTACAGTACCTTTACTCTGAAATATATAGAAATTATATATAAGCACAACCTCTAGATAGTACCGTCAGTATATACCACAGAAAATTCGAGTCAGGACTTTCTAATTGGATCCAAACCCGACAAGATAGTGGATAACCGCCTTCTAATCGGACGGTACCGACTTGCCTGATTTGTTGAGCTGGCATGAGTACCATGACCCATAAGAGGAGAATATATATAAGGCATGAACCAATCACACTAAAAGTGGGGAGAGTGACAGAGAGAAAGAGAACAAGAGAGAGATATAGAGGGAAATTTTTTATCTATAGAAATTATTAAATATAGATGTACGGAAATAAAAAGAGTGTCTCATTTTCAACAAATATAGAAAGATCTGACTCAATGAGTCCGATCCAAGTTGATAGATCGGTCGTATCCATGAATAATCTGATTTTATGTGACATCCATCAATAACCAATTTTTCTGTGACATCAATAACTTGATTTTCTCAATGGTCTCAATGGTCCAGATGCCACAGAAAATCAGGTTACATTAGTGTTTTGCTAGAGAGGGCCACAGAAAATCAGGTACATTAGCAGCCCTCTCAATAATTGAATTCTCTCGGTACAGAAAATCAGGTTATTGATGGATCTAGACTATTGAGACCGATCCATAAACTTGGATCGGACTCATTGAGTCAGATCTTTCTATATTTATTGAAAATAAAGCACTTTTTATTTTTCTGTTTCTGTATTTAATAATTTCTATAGATAAAAAATTCCCGATATAGAGAGATGAAGTACTGTGTGACTGGAGCAACTGGTTTCATTGCCTCTCATATCATTAAAACGCTTCTTGTCAAAGGCCACACTGTCAGGGCCACTGTCAGAGATCCTGGTAACCAGTAATTAAGTCCTTCAAATTAATTTTATTTAGTTTTAATAGAGGGCTGCAATTATATAAACAAAACCTAAGAGAAACAAATGAATGTGCTAATACATTTCATGATAGGAACAAAGATTGGGGTTGTTTTTATTCCTAATTATTATTTTTTCTGTTTGGGTGAATTTTAACTTGGACGGATGGTTCCGAAACTCGGCAGATTCCGAGTCGGATCGGCCATGAACGAGCTGATTTTCACCCGAGTTACTCGGCCAAGCATTTTTTGTGCAGGAAAATTTATCGCCCGATCAAATTAGGTTGAGTGGATCGAAATTTCCACTCAGTATCTTTATCTCAAGCAAAATTACACTTTCTCGGTGATTCCATCGAATCAATTTTGCATTTTGGATGATCAGTCGAAATAATTTGGGGAGGAACTCAGAAAGGAGGAGAAGGAGCTTGAGGCACTATACATTATTAAATGGACATGGTGTACGTGTGGTGTAGTGTTTTATTTTGGGAATATTACTTGGTACACATTGGACCAAGTCTATACAAGTAACTGAATACATATGATATGTTGTTTACTCCGAGTCCAAACAGTCTATATTTGATCTAAAGGCTTCTAATGCACCAGAGAAAAAAAAAATGAATTTGTATTTCTGAAGTTCCCGTACGGATTAAATGAATGATACTGAATTTTTTTTTTTTCTTCTTTGATTTGTCTCGTAAACAACCCTTGTAAAATTCAAAGCGGTA
Source organism: Carex myosuroides (assembly GCA_028015225.1). Taxonomy (NCBI): domain Eukaryota; kingdom Viridiplantae; phylum Streptophyta; class Magnoliopsida; order Poales; family Cyperaceae; genus Carex; species Carex myosuroides. The sequence goes on from CM051471.1 coordinate 5,943,319, forward strand.
GATATTGACGGCAGGAATCATATATTTCTTCATTTTAATTTTATTTTTCGTATGCTGTATGAAACTAAAATGGTGCTTTCAATATCTCCACCACTTTTTTGGGTGTAAATCTGTTTTTTTTTTTTTTGAGAGAAAAGTAGGAATTTGTTTTTCTTCATCCAACTGCTCAAATCTTTTCAACAGTTCAGATTGTAATAAAACAAATAAATCTAAACTGTTAAAAGCATTTGATTTGAAAGATTACGATGAAAAAAAATACAAATTCCTATTTTTCTGAAGGTTCGGCCACTTTTTCGATATCCCAGGAGATACAAAGAACAGGTGAATCTAACCGACATTTTTATTAATATCCAAAGTTTAATACAAATTATTAATTATACCCGGAACTCAACTCAATATCGATATATACCCAAGCCGGCCATTTTCTGGCCGGCTATGTTCCTTCCCTAAGCCGGCCAGAAAATGGCCGGCCATGTACCTTTTTTTTTTTTTTTTTTTTTTTTTTTTTTTTTTTTTTTTTTTTTTTAAGAGAGAGAGACTATGAAGATCAAAATATTGAAATCTAACTCTGAAATACGATAATTTTTTGTTTAAATTATTTGTTATATTACTTCTTTGATGTATAATTAGCATATTTATACTAAAATACGATAGATTAATTGAAATTATGTTGAATAACACTAAATTATGTTAAATTACGTTAAATTACATTAAATTACGTTAAAATACGGTAAATTACGCTAAAATACGATATGAATAAGGACGATATCTTCACTGAAAAGGAGAAAAACAACGATGAAACTTCAAACGGTCATAAAACGGCGCTCGAGTGTCCGATTTCAGCAAATGAGCACTTTTCGGAAAGCTTGCGAAAATGCGCATGCGTCTGTGCCCGCTACGCCGGATTCCGAAATTCAGAATCGCCAAAAAACAAAGAGAAGAGCCTCAAAACTTGAGTTGAAGTTTCCGATTAAGATTTTCATTTCTATCATTCAATCCAAGTAGCTCAGTAAATTAGTTACATAATGAACTTGCAGATTACTAATTTTTACTATTTTTGGAATTTTTTTACTATTTTTTATGATTCATGAAAGATGAGCAAAATCAGTCTACTATAGCGTAATTTTGTGTAGTTTAGTGTTTTTTTACTGTATTTCAGCATAATTAGCGAAGTTATTGTAATTTAACGTAATTTAGTATAATTGAACATAATTTATTATAATATAGTGTAATTCAACATAATTTCAAGTATTCTAGCGTATTTTAGTATAAATATGCTAATTATACATCAAAAGAAGTAGAGGAGGGATCAAGTTACAACAACTATTTTTTTCATTTTCAAAGTCCAAATCGTCGATCGAAACCGTTCAACATGATTATCTAAATAAAATGTGCTTGCAGATCAAATTTTACATTTTTTTGAATTTTTTTACTATTTATTAAGATGGGTACAAAATTCAATAGTCTGAATATGACTATTTTTTGTAAAATACTTAATAAATAGTAAACAAATTCAAAAAAATGTAAAATTTGATCTGCAAGCACAGTTTATTGTGGAAATCATGTTGAACGGTTTGGATCGACGATTTGGACTTTGAAAATAAAAAAATAATTGTTGTAATTTGATCCTTCCTCAAAGAAGTAATATAACAAATAATTTAAACAAAAAATTATCGTATTTCAGAGTTAGATTTCAATATTTTGATCTTCATAGTCTCTCTCTCTTAAAAAAAAAAAAAAAAAAAAAAAAAAAAAAAAAAAAAAAAGGTACATGGCTGGCCATTTTCTGGCCGGCTTAGGGAAGGAACATAGCCGGCCAGAAAATGGCCGGCTTGGGTATATATCGATATTGAGTTGAGTTCCGGGTATAATTAATAATTTGTATTAAACTTTGGATATTAATAAAAATGTCGGTGAATCTAACCTTATTAGTACTACTTGTATCTTATACAGTTGATTGGCAAAACAAATTGCAAAAGATAAAAAAAAATCAATTCACTCCATATAAAGTGAAGGGTGCAAAATGATTAGATACAAATCGAATCGGATAGTGGTAAAACTATATCCGTATCTGATTTTATTTTTCAAATACAAATATAGATTGAATATTAGACATATACAAATACGGATATGATATTAAACGGATATGGATACAGATATCTGTTTTTATAATGGTGAATATCATATTTTTTTTCATAATATATATTAAACTATATGATATATATTTACTATTTTGGATACGAATAATTAAAATTGAAAACTATATTGTATCTGTATCCACACGGATATTCAGATATCAGATATCTGTATCTAATTTTCGAATACGGACAGATAATATTCGACCAGTTTGCACCCCTATATAGAGTACATAGTAAGTAGTTAATAGTTATATTATGTATAAATTAAAATGAGTAGGGCTCAAATGCTCTATTGCTGCATGCCCCAGTCGTATTTCAACATTTTTATTTTCAATTTAAAAGTTCAAACAAAAGATCTGAACCACTCAATATGATATTCACGTTAAATTGTGCTTCGAGATCAAATTTTATATATTTTTTTAATTTTTTTACTATTTTTTAAGATAGGTACAAAATCACTGTTTTTCATAAAATTATGGACCATCTAAAAACAATGATTTTGTACCTATCTTAAAAAAAGTAAAACATTTCCAAAAAATATAAAATTTGGTCTCTAATCATATTTTAACGTAAATATCATGTTGAGCGGTTCGGATCGTTTGTTTGAACTTTGAAATTGAAGATGAAGATATTGGAGTACGATTGGGGCATGAAGCAATGGAGCATTTGAGTCCTACTCAATTAAAATTTCGAACAACCAATATTTGATGTAGTGATAACGAATGACACTTTTTTGCTTGTGATCGGACTAGTTTTTCAGATCCAGCTTGTTTTGCTATTATAGAGATGGTAATCAAATAGATTGGATTAGATTTGGATCAGTTTGAGCCGTACAACTGATCAGTTTCACTTGAGATTATTGTCGAAGTTCGAATCGTTTCGGATTAAATTTCAAAGATTTAGAATAGTTTTAGATTTAAAATAATCTCAAATTTAATTAAAATTATTTTATTTTTAAAATAATTAAATAAGATTGGATGGATTGTTGAGATCATATCAAAATTTGTCTCCTTTGATTTTCAGCTCGAATTGGACTTCGTTTACAAGTCTATATATCAAAATGAGGAGGAATCAAATGCTTTTATCAGTTAATTAAAAAGTTAGAAATTTGTACAAGTCTACAACTCTTCTAGCGGAGCATTCAATTGAACTATTTTACTTAGCAATGAGTTTTTGCAAAAAGAAATGACAATGGAAAAATATGCCAACAATATGTGAATTTCTTGTGCCCCACTATACTTCTATTTTTAAAATTACAAGAATTTAAAATACAAAATTGAAATGCCAAAATAAAACTGTTAACATGATTTATGTAATTTTCTTTATGCACATACGTAAAAGATCATAATATTTCAATTTTGTTTTAATTAGTATCAATAACTTATAATAATACATCAATATAGATAAATTTTAAATGCTATGTTTTCAACTTATTAAAAATAATTTTTTATGTACATATAAAGAAAATAATATATGTCACATCTAATTTTAACATATAATTTTAAAATGTATAAAAAGTAAATGTACGATGAAGACACAAAAAAATTAAAAATTAAAGGCATTTGAATTCTCTTATAGATTATCTTATGTAAAGTTTATTTTGTGTGTAAAATTCCACATTTCGTACAGGGAACAATCTGTGTGGCTCGGAACCAAGGATTTTTTTTAAAAACCATAATTAAAATAATTAAATTTAAATAAACAACATGATTGCGGCCAGATTTACAAAAACCATCAAAACCGAATTGCCAATTCGGTCCGAATGATTTTTTTTTTCTCTGGACCGAAATGGCTATTCGGTCTGGCTGTTTTTAACCGGTTGTAGAAAGAACGTCACAGAAAATCAAAAAACAGGCCAGACCGAAATGCCAATTCGGTCCAGGTTTTTTTTTTTTTTTTTTTTTTAGAGACGAGCAAAAAAATAAAGAAATCAAAATTTGAATTTTTTTTAAAATTATTTGATAGATTACTTATTTTGACATATATTAGCATATTTATACTAAAAGAGGAGGGATCAAGTTACAACAAATTTGAGTTACAACAACCATTTTTTTCATTTTCAAAGTCCAAATCGTCGATCCAAACCGTTCAACATAATCTCCACAATAAAATGTGCTTGCAGATCAAATTTTACATTTTTTTGAATTTGTTTACTATATATTTTAGTATTTTACAAAAAAATAGTCATATTCAGACCATTGAATTTTGTACCCATCTTAATAAATAGTAAAAAATTTAAAAAAATGTAAAATTTGATCTGCAATCACATTTTATTTAGATAATCATGTTGAACGGTTTGGATCGACAATTTGGACTTTGAAAATGAAAAAAATGTTTTTTGTAACTCAAATTTGTTGTAACTTGATCCCTCCTCATACTAAAAACGCTAAATTACTTGAAATTATGTTGAATTACACTATATTAAGTTAAATTACACTAAATTACATTAATATAGTGTAATTCAACATAATTCCAAGTAATTTAGTGTGTTTTAGTATAAATATGCTAATTATAAATCAAAATAAGTAATCTAACAAATAATTTAAAAAAAAAAATTAATTTTCAGTGTTAGATTTGTCTCTTAAAATCTTCAAAAAAAAAAAAAACTGGACCGAATTGGAAATTCGGTCCGGGCGAAATTACACGCAAGGCCACACAGGAAGTTCCTGGGAACTGTGAAAAACCGCCAGACCGAATTGCCAATTCGGTCCGGAGGAAAAAAATGCGGTCGGATCGAATTGGCAATTCGGTTTTGATGATTTTTGTAAATCTGGCCGCAATCATGTTGTTTATTTAAAATTAATTATTTTAATTATGGTTTTTAAAAAAAATCCCGGAACCAAGCCCATGAGAAAGCGATTCGATACCATCAGATTCCCGAAATTTTTATTTTTAACATTTTAAAGAATTAAATTAATAAAATAACCACCGTTTCTGGTCAATTCCATATTTAACACGGCCGCAGAACACCGAAGCGGACCCATTTGGGGGCCGCCGCAGAATGCCGGAGCGGACCCCCATATGGGGCCGCACTATGCCGGAGCGGACCCTGGTCTTTTTTTTTTTTTCTGATTCTGAATTTGATTATGGTTTTGTTTTGGAAATTTTTATCAAAAATGTAACGTTTGTCTGGAAGTTGTGTATAATTACTTATATTTGAAATGTCGTTTAATCTGAAATTGTTGTTCATCGTTTGTTTGATCAAAAGAAACATTACAATAGAACAAGGAGCCATATAAAGAAGCATACAATAGAACATGCGAATGTTATCGGAAATTACAAATACGTCTAATTAACCGAAAATAAACAATAGTTTTACAAGTACAATTAGAAAAACAACATTAACTCTCAATCTCGTGCAGCCTGTTTTGTCTTTCTTGCGTATCTCGGCCGGCTTGGTGTCCTCTTCTCCTATTATGTAGAACATCCATCCACATCGAAATTCTGTCGTGTTGTCTTCTGCCCACAGCAATATTTTTTTTCTCTGGAACAAGGACCGGGCCATCGTGTGGAGGCCATTCCGACTGATTTCCATAAACATGCCATTGTGCGCTCCATGTGTTGATCAGTGTATGGATGTGATAATAGTGACTTACAAATACGCCAGGGTCGATGCCTCGGAGACGACACACGGACAGAACATGAGAGCACGGTATTCTCTCCAATTGAGGCTTCTGGCACGTGCAAGTTACCGTGTGATCATCCTCGATTATCACCGTGTATTTGTAGTTGGCCTTGGTAAACCGACCAGAATCGTCAGGTATGAAAGCGTGAACTCTCTCCTGTGTGGCGGTTACCTCGAACTCGTTGTTGTTTCCAAAGCCCCCCAGCGTCTTCATTTTATCGGACCTCTCGAACCGTTTGTTGATCAGCTACGAAAAATTAAAAAATAATGAAGAAGTCAGATATTTTTTTTAACAAACTTCATTAAAAATTATGAAGAAATAACTACAAATAAAAGTACCTTATGCACACGACACGAGAATTGCTGACCTTGACTGACTTCCCATTCCGCTTTGGCCCTCCTTTGCGCAAACCATGTCATACATTTGTAAAATGTGTCTTCAATTATTGCTGCAACCGGTAGCCTACGAGAGGACTTGAAGACCTTATTAAGCGACTCAGACCCGTTTGTAGTCATGATGCCCCAACGGTAACCACCGTCCAGTGCTTGGAATATCTTCCATGGTTTGGGGCACTCGTTCTCATCTTGATCCAAATACTTACCCACACCGTCCAGCCAATTGAGGGCAATGTCCCATGCCTGCCCCATTGCTTGCATTCCTTGCTCGTACCTCCTCATCTTCCTCTTAGCCACACATATTCTAAAAAAACGGATTGCCTTATCACTGCAACCGTTCTTCTTCATGTTATCGGCTATGTGAGTAGCACAAAGACGGTGAACACATTGATCCTCATCCTCCTCGTTCCACCCCATATCATCTTGTCTGAACACCTTCTTGATACCCTTTCCCCTATCAGTGATGACACACATGAATCTGGAGCGGATTACATTACGGCGCAACCATTTCATGAACCACGCACAATCGTCATAACTCTCTGATTCTACCAGTGAAAAAGCCAACGGGAGGAACTGATTTTCAGCATCGTACCCGGTTGCAATCAACAGCTTGCCTATGGTTAAAACCCATTTTGTAAGAGCCGAAATCAACTAAAATAAATAAAGTGAAAACAACCAAATTAGTTACCTTTATACCGGCCTGACAGGAAACATGCATCAACTGTGATGACCGGTCTGATATGTTGAAAAGAAGCTATGCACGGTCCAAATGCCCAAGCCGCCCTATGAAAATACCTCCATGGTCCAGGTTCACCAGTGGGATATGAGGTCACCTCAAACAATGTTTCTGTCAATAAATTTAAAAAAATAAGTTCAATTTTTGATTGATAATGAAATAACGTAAAAATTGAAGGAACAATGTAGTACCTGGGTTGCTTCTTTTCATTGCCTCCAACAATGGAACTACAAGAGCGTATGACCCCTCCCAACTGCCAAATTGACGGGCTATTGCCAACTCACGGCCACGCCATAGTTTGTTGTACGCCGGTATCTGACCGTTGTACTTTTCAGCAACAGCAATTCGGACAGCCTGAATACTCAAGTCGACATCGTTCCTCATGTGAGCGGATATACACTCGGCAACCATAGCAGCTGACAAATGGGCGTGATCTGTTCTTGTCGCATCCGCGTGGCATGAATGTTGTGTTGGGCATTTGGAGACACGCCATTGTGTTCCATAACCGGTGGCCCTTGCGAGTATGTACCACCCACAGTAACTGTCCTTGCACTTGAACCTCATTCTTGTGCGGTCACTGTGCGTATGTATTAACTCTTTGTTGCAAAGGATGTGAAACCTGGCAATTGCGCTCTTCATGTCCTCCTTTGAGTCATATGTTTGTCCCTCGGACAATTCATTCTCAAAATCTGCTCTACTTCCAAACAAACCCGAATTGGCTTCCATAAACCCTGATGTGTCGTTGAAAGCATGAATCGGGTGCTGAACCCCGCGATCCATTATCTGAAACCCGCTATCCATCTTGAATTTCCTTGATAGTCCGAGCACAGGCCCGGTATCTTCCTGGTCAGAATAATCGCTCATACCCTCAGGATCAATATGACCCCAATTTTCCTCTGCCTCTAGTATTTCCGGATCCACTTCTTCATCAGATTCATCCGGATTACAAGTTTGACCCCAATGAGCGGTCCGACTAGATGAAGGGTGGTCAGTCTGGGATGGGGCCCGACGGGAGGGTCGGTCCCTCTGAACTGGGGCCCGACTACTGGACGGTTGGTCAATTTGGACAGGGGATGGACTAGAGCCGGATGAGTTACCCCGACTACGACCCTGGATTAACCTCTGAACTGGGTTCGAACGCCGGGCTCTGGTAACCTCCACATATAGGTCAATTATCTTGTATGCACCCCCAGAAAAACTCATGGTTTGGTTATACAATACCTGCCACACTCCCTCATTCTGAATTGGAAATAGTTGGAACGAGGTTTGTGCCGAACTAGTCGGCATGCTAATTTTGGCATCAATTTTAAGGTCATACTGACCCTGATCCAACCCCAAATTCCCACATATACTTGATTTAAGTCCCAAATAATCCGTACCTGGCAATACCGGGATCACAGTAACGGGTCCAATACTGTAGTAAACCCCATTAGGACCTGTTAATACATCCCCACCAGTGTAGATGGATACCATAAGAGCCATTTTCCAATTCAATACAGAAGAAACCTACAATTAAAAATTAACTAAATTAATTAATTTAAATTAATTATTCTAATTAAATTATTGCTAAATTAATTATTCTAATTAAATTTTTAATCTACTGAAATAAAAATAAAAAATTTAAAAGAAGAGAGAAAAAACTTACATATCAGAGCTAACTCAGGAGAGAGAAGGTGTGAGAGTGTGGAATGAAATGTTCCTGTCATTTTTGGGATATAAAGACTAGGGTCCGCTCCGGTATTCTGCGGACCCGGGTCCGCTCCGGCATTATGCGGCCCCATATGGGGGTCCGCTTCGGCATTCTGCGGCCTTCCCCAAATGGGTCCGCTCCGGTGTTCTGCGGCCGTGTTAAATATAGAATTGACCAGAAACGATGGTTATTTTATTAATTAATTTATTTAAAATGTTAAAAATAAAAATTTCGGATCAGATTCAAATCATTCAATGCCACCCACAACCCTCACAAAACAAACACAAAAGAGCTAACGAATGGGAACATACCATGTCATCGATCCGCGTCAACCTACCAAATGCCATCTGATTCGTCAATTTCATATCCAATTGCTCTTAATTGATAGTCCACGGATCGCTCCCCCGAAAATTTTCCCTCTCCGCGCTCAAAACCCCAAACCTAAATCTCCCTCCAAGCTAATAAATACCTCCTCCATCTGCTCCTCTTTCTATCGCATAGTAAATTTCAAGCAAAATTGAAATCTCTTCTTCTTTACAGCTTCTCTAATTTCTTACAATGTCTGGTCGTGGAAAGGGAGGCAAGGGGCTTGGCAAGGGAGGCGCCAAGCGTCACAGGAAGGTGCTCAGGGATAACATCCAAGGCATCACCAAACCAGCGATCCGACGGTTGGCGAGGCGTGGCGGTGTCAAGCGTATCAGTGGGTTGATCTATGAGGAGACACGTGGCGTGCTTAAGATCTTTCTTGAGAATGTGATTAGAGATGCTGTGACCTACACTGAGCACGCCAGGAGGAAGACTGTGACCGCCATGGATGTGGTGTATGCACTCAAGCGCCAGGGAAGGACTCTGTACGGGTTTGGTGGTTAGATTTAGAATTTGGTTTAGATTCTCTCTATCGATTAAGGAATTTGGGTTAATTAGGAGTAGGTTCCAGTTGGAGTTTGCTTGTATCGGGTTGTTGGTGGTGTTTGGGTCGGGTTTTGGTTGAAGCGACAACCGTTACAACTTGTAAAAAGCTTTGCATCTTATCTCTTAATGGAAATTGTGGTGTCTAAAAATTTAGGCTTGGATTTAACGCATATTGTTCGACTGCTAAGATTGAGCTTTGAAGCACTGTTACGTGAAATCTAACGGGCAATTGCTTATTTTTTCTTATTAAACTAGCTAATTTAGAATGAAATTCGCGAAATTCAGATTTGATTTCAGTTCTATGTTTATTCTGTGTTATTGATACGGTGCTTGAGAGCCTACAAATCCATTTCTTACCAGCACTGACTGTTGCAATGGTATTTTTTACATGACCGTCAAAATCAGCTGGACATGATAAAAGGGAGAACTGATTTTTCAGTAAACTAGGATATTACTCAATTGTACATGCATTTCTGGTTAATTAAGAAAATTGTAAAACATAAAAATACTGAGAAAAAAAGTGGATTAAGTACACTAAATTCTGTCTGACAATAGCTAAAAGCCTTGTATCAAAAGCAAACCAGCAACTGTATATTATCAAAGCATTCAACTATTAACACACTTAACATGATATAAACATACAATTTGTGCAGTTCCATACAATTCCCCTAAAACAGAAGTACAATCTACAAGCAAAACCCATTAACCTTAGTCAGCCAGAGCAACACAAGATGCCTCACCTCCACCGTCAGTTATGTACTGCATCCATGCTGTGTCGTCTTTCTCATCCTCATCAGCACAAGATGAAGATCCAATGTGAACATCATCTGTGATGGCCTGAGATGTAGCAGGCATTTCAAGAGCTGCCTCTGCTGTTGTTAAGCTGCAGCTTCCTTGCCTCTTGATTTCAGATATTACAACATTTTTCTTGAAAACTCGGCATAATGCGTAGGAATCCTGTCAGATTTTAATGAAGAAGATATGAAATTCTAGACATATAAAGAGAGATATCAGTAAACTTTTAGTTCAATAACCAGAGTCCAGAGGAGATGATTTTGTTGTGAGCTGCTTGAACAGTTTAGTTCAATAGCACAGCTCAGGCTTCATGAATATGGGTAGAGAGGTGTGCAAAAAAGGAAAAAAAAAATTAAATAAGAAAACAGAGAATAAAGTGAAAAGCAACAGACATAATTTGCTACCATTTAAGCTTTAAGGAAGCATCACCATGTTAGGCCTATTAGATTATGTCAGCTGTAGACCTGTAGTCATAACTTTTAAAGCAATCTACAATGTGGGGATTGTTATCTGAGTACAATGATATAAATTTGTCTCAAAGTAGTCTAAATATGTCTTATTTGAATAGTAAAAGCAACACACATGTCACTTTTGAAGTACCTCAAGGGACCAGAGGAAGCAAGGAATACTTTATGATTTCTTTTTCTTTTTTTTTGATGGATAAAGGGAAAAAAAAAGAGAAACCTCTTGCTTTTCATGCATACCATGCATTAACAACGTATGAAGTTATCATTTCCAAACTAAGCCTTCTGGATTTTACTTTGATGTGTTAAGTACAAGGGACAGACTATTTAAAAAAAAAAAGTACAAGGGACTGGATTTAATGTCGGTGCTGTGATGGTGCAGTTGAAAAATTAAAAGGATTAATTATTACTGTTCTAAAAATGATATAAAAACATAAAGAGTAAAAAAAAAGGCAACATAAAATAGAACGTTTTAAGTATAATATGCATTTAAATTGGTAAAAAAGCTTTCTGAATTAACAGTGCCAATTGAATTTTGACTAATACTTTGTTTTTTTACTCCTATAATAAGTAGTTTCATAAACAATGCCCTTTCCAATTTTGTAGTTTTGACTTTTTAAAGAACATTTTGTATCTTGTTGTATAGAACTTGTCTAGAAAAGCATCAGGTAATCTTTTCAAATTCATAATCAGGTGCATATCATAATCACAGAAGATTGGGGATAAATAACTTGTATTCACAGATTTTGTTGATTATCATCTTTCTGTTCTGGTTTCATTTTAACCAAGTTTAGATAAACTAATTTGAATTGCCAACCATTGCTCTTCAATATCTTAATTTGTTAAAGTCGAAAAAGTATAATGGCAAACACTAATGAGTAGACTGTAAGGATATGAAGGAGAAGAAACGGAATTAGGGAAATAAAACACCAAGACATCAAAATATTCTTCATTTTGAAAAAACCCTAAATAATAAAAACCAAATACAAGAATAAAAGAAACACCACTTAAAAAAAAACTGTAACCAGCAATTTCCAGAAATGGTGACTGGTACAGGACCAAAATGCCCTCATAGCAAGGCCAGATTCAAATCAACTATTATTAAAAAAACCATCTATCACAACCGAAGATCTAGGAACAATTTCTTGTAAAGAGCACCTGAGCCTAATAGGTAGTTTGGTGTTTTCACATAAAATAAACAATCAGGCTTTAAGTTCTTTGTTCCTCGCGCCAAGGAAAAAAAAAAGAAAAAAAAAATCAACAGATCTATTTGAAGTTGCAATAATCAGAGAGATTTTCCTTTTGAAAGCACCCAAAAAACACATAATCAATTAATTAATCAAACGTTCAAAAAAGTACCTGAATTCCCATGGTATTATCACATTCAGTCTCATCGAGTCTGTACTCATGCATAACCCAGTTGGTTCTTATTCCTTGTGGGGCCCGGCCTTGGTAGTACACCAATGTCTTCTTCATCCCAATCGGTCGGTTCTGACTATACACCTTCCGATCTTTCCCAGTGGATTTCCAGTATCCAGATCGAGTAGCCCGGTTTGTCCGACACCCGTTAGGGTATTTTCTGTCTCTCAAACCAAAGAAATACCACTCTGGATCCCTGCTTGGCAAAAATGATTTATCTACATGCACGAAAACAAAAATGGGGTAAGTTTTGGTCAATAGAAGAGAAACTTCTATATCTGTTTGGAAATTCAGTTTGTATCGGGCAAAACTTTGAGACACGGACTAAAAGACACATAAATGGAAGAATATAAGTTCAGTAAGCATATTTAATCAGATGTATGGAAACCAGTATAGTTTATCGCCCTTCGCATTCTCCGTTTAACATGAATAAAGCAAGCTCATTCATGCACCAGAAAACTATAGCTATTTCTACAGGAGAATAGAATTGAATCAACATATATACTGTTTAATGAAGGGTACCTGATAATTCCCATGGCTCGGACTTGTATAGCTCTATCTCAGGTATTATATCCAGTTCAATTTTATGGCCATGGATCTTTCTCTTAAGGTAGTAATTTACAAGCTCTTCATCTGTTGGGTGAAACCTAAAGCCTGGCGGGAGACCCACCGGTGCCATTATTTCTCTTCTTTCTCCCTTTCTCTCTTTCTTTCTTCCTCTCTTTTTTTTTTTTTCCCTCTTCTCCTTTAGGCTTTAGTACTCCACACAAAAGGATTCAAAGCCTCCGCTAGAAGTAGCTATCCCTTTCTCTTTTCGAGATTCTTTTACATCGCATGAGGCAGTGACGTACATTGTACTGTGCCGGTTAAATGTAGGAGTTGAGTCATGGGTACTTTTCTCTAACCGGCTTATAAAATAAGAGAAGATTTGTGGTAAACCATACACATGTGACTTGTTGTCAAAAGAATGACACAGGAACCACATCTTACTGCTACTGAATTATAACTGTACCAGTCAGAGTTGGTACCGAACAAATTTGTTGAAGCACCATTCTTTAATGGTGCAATATACAAGGTGCAAATTATCTTTCTTTGAGAACCACTAAACTAACTTCTGATAATTTGCACAGAATTCTCTCAGGCAATATTCAAACACCTGGTGTGCACATTGAAGCTACCCACTGGCCAATGGTTAAAAACGCGTAATAAGGCATCACACATGAATCAAAGCGGTCTTACACAAGAAAGTGAAACTGAGGCACATTTTGATTCTCCATCTCTCAGTAAACCTTTTACCGAAAGAGGTAACAGTATATTTGGGCATGTTTTTGGAGTAGTCAATGTGATGAGAATGGCTGAAAAGAGCAGCAGTCAGTTATCTGTTCTTTTTATATGATTATATCTGGCCTAGGGATCGGCATTTAAGAAAAAAAAAACGAAAGAAAAGAAAAGTAAAAAGGAAAAAGGAAAAGGTGCATGTCGCTGGTTATTATCACGACACTCGCAATCTGGTGCAAAATTATGAGGTTGATATCTTAATTAGAAGAAAGAACTCGGCAGCTTTAGAAGGTAGAACTCAGATTTCTTGAGGCGTGTAAGAAAACATAAATCTGTGTGGGGGGCTTCACTGTTAACTGGACCCACAGTAAATAAAATAAGAGAAATTTGGATATATACCCATCACAACTTCTTTAATTAGATATTTACCCATCCAAAATTGAAAATTAGATATTTACCCATATAAACATAACCTATTTATTAATATACCCATTTATAATTTTTTTCACTAAAAGATATAGATTAATATTAATAAAAAGTTTAAGAGGCCATTTTACCCTTGATAATTGAGCGTTAAAACCTCTGTTTCCTGCTCCATTTTCCATCTCCTGCTCCATTCCTCGCTCGATCCTTCCGACCCTTCTCTCTCAGCTCGCAATCCCCTCCATCCCGCGTAACCCTCCTCCATCTTGTGCGATTATCCATCCTGCCCCACCCTTTCTCTTCCTGCGCGATACTCCTCCATCCTACGCAACAACACCCTCATCCATGATCCATCCCTCGCGACCCTCCTCTGTCAGAAGCGATCCTCCACCTTCCGTCTAGTTTTATCCTTTCTTCTTCCTCTCACAAAAAATGTTTGCAATGGAGGAAGATTGGAACAATATTGATAAAAACAACTACAAAAATGAGAAAAGCGGGTACAGTAATGACACTTCTCAGTTCCTAAAAGATTAAAAAAAAAACAACTAAAAATGAAAAATGCTGAACTAAAAAAAGATAAGAAACTGAAAGGAAAAAACCCATTCCTAGAAGACTAGTGACTCGGTACAGTACCTGGATAGTCTCATTCCCCAAGAACAAAAAGTCAGGAGAGGCTTCAAGATGTAAACTGCCATCACTTAGCAATTGTTGAATCGCAACACATGATAATTAGAAAGATGCAAACGGTCATATGCTTCGTTATCTAGCGAGAACATTGCAGGGTATCGCTTACTGGTACGGTGGTATCGCTTACTGGTACATTGGTACCCCTGACAGCTCATTTCTGGTATTAATCAAGAATTTGATTACATATTAAAAGTTGCATTAATTAGAATCTTTGCACGGGAGGAGATGGGTGGGTTGGGGTAGAAGGCGGGTGGGGAAGAGGAGGGCTGGTGTGGGATCGATGAAGAAATGTCAAGCAGGAAATTAGAAAAGAAAAGGATACAATAAAGGAATGATAAGGGTAAAATGGTCTCTTAAATATTTTATTAATATTAATTTATATTTTTCAGTGTAAAAATTTTAAAATGGGTATATTAATAAATAGGTTATGTTTAGATGGGGAAATACCTAATTTTCAATTTTTGATGGGTATATATCTAATTAAAGAAGTTGTGATGGGTATATATCCAAATTTCTCATAAAATAACATGCAGGCAAATTAAGACGAGTCCAAATCCTCTGCATTTACGCACCGTTTAACTCTGGCCATCCGGACCAATCCGACTCATACCTACGATGCACAGTCTTTTTAAGATTTGTGCTAGTATCAAACGAACGGATCAGATAACTCAACAGTTGCGTTAGTGCAGAGGACATGAATTCAATTAAGACGGGATTATATTTTTTTTTTTCATAGCCTTGGCAGGGGCCGAAATTTTTATTGTTGCCGCAAAAAAAAACCAAATTAAATGAATACCACCCGTTTAGAGTTTTTTTCAATACTACCACCCTCGCTAATTCAGTTTGCCCACCAAATTGGCAGGTGCGCGGACTGGGTTAGCGGGCTCAGTGGGCTGACTGGTTTTAGGGTTTATTTTTATTTTTGCAACGGGTGTCTGAAAATTCTGTTTTTTTTAACGGTGTTCATTTCATTAGACGCAAGGCAGCAGACAGGCAAATAACATAAAAACTAGTATGTTAAATTGACTGCGGAAGAACTAAACAACAAAAAAAGTAAACAACATAAGAACTAATATCAAAATAATATCGAAATAACATCCAAGTAACAAGAAGTAATACCGAAATAATATCCAAATAACATAAACTAAACCACATAAGCATCAAACAACATACAAGTAACTCTATGCTATCTGCTCGAGGGTGTCCACGACTTCTTCTCTCTCCTAACTCTCTTACCCCGCCCCTCCTCCAAACGCTCCCTCTCAACCAGCGGCGTGTACGCTCGTGATGGCTGTGGTGGGGTCTCCTCATGTATCTCTCCAAAAAGTGTCTTCTCGTGTGGTCCCTCATCTGCAGCAGGTCCGAAAATAACCTCACGTGTATCCTCTGTAGAGTACACGGGTCTATATGAGACATCCTGCTGGACAGCTGCTGCACTGGACTGTGGGAGTGGGTCCTGTGTGTAAAATTACGAAAAATAAACATCAAATAATTAATTTTATAAAGTAAATGTTACCTGAACCGCTTCCGCAAGTGTGGTAAACTGATGTCATTCTTCGAGTAGATGTACTCCTTCTTGGTCGTCCTCCGCTTCATCAACCCGGTGCCCAGCAGGTCGGTGACGAGCTGCTCGAAGTCTCCGTACTCCACACCTGTCACCGCCTCTCCAGTAATGGGCAGACCCAGAGACAACTCACGTCCTGGAGAGACACCGTAATCTCTCCAACGGGTAAGTGGAAGGTGTGGGTCTCCGGCCGCCACCTCTCAACCAATGCAGATAGAAGAGCAACATCTGCAATTAAGCCACTCAGCTGTGACACATGCCACAGACCCAGCCTCTGCAACGAGGGTGCAAATCGCTCGTCGTAGAGGATATTCATCTGGTTGTTCCTCGTCGACATCAGAGTATGAGTCTGCATTTAATTTCAAAATAAACACAAATACAATTTATTATTTTATTCAAATAAAAATGTATATTATTTGAAGTGGTATAGAGATGTAAAATTACATATGAGTTTCTGATCTTGTGGTCCTTGTAGGAAACCAGCAAACGGGACTAATATACTCGGTCGTCATATGCGGAAAGACGGTCCGGGCCAACTCTAAATCCAAATCCACATCATCATGAGGCAGACTAGTGTGCTTGGTCCCGCTGGATGACGCCATACTACAATTTGGTGCATTTCTAGTCAATTTTGGTCTTAAGTACCTCAAATAGGGTACTTTAATAATTTACTAATTTTTTGGCACCATCGGTAAAAAAAAACGATTCAATTTTGGGTTAATCCAAACAACACAGGGTAAATTTGGTGCATTCCTAGTCAAAGTTGGTCTAATTTGGTAATTTTCTAAAATAATTTGGTCTAAAATACAACATAATATAGCTAATTTAAATTATTGTCAATTTTGGACACCATTTTAATTATTTAATACAATTCTACTCTATTTGGACACCATTCTAATTATTTAATACAATTCTACTCTATTTGGACACCATTGTAATTATTTAATACAATTCTACTCTATTTTTATATATTTTGGACACCATTCTAATTATTTATTACAATTCTATTTTATTTGGACATATTTTGGACACCTATACCCAACTACCTAATTTATAAATAACAAAAAAAAAAGTAAATAAAAAAAAACTTACTTTTTTACTGTAGCAGGTGCGCGGAGTCCCGTTTGCGCAACAAAATGCGTTGCGCCAACTCTTATATGGTGAAAAGGTCAGTGCGCCAACCCAGTCCGTGCACCTGCTAATTTGGTGTGCGAACTAAGTTAGCGATGTGGTAGTATTGAAAAAAACTCCAACCGGTAGTATTCATTTAATTTTGTTTTTTGGGTGGCAACAATAAAAATTTCGGTGGCAGGGGCTGCCAAGTTGGGGAATTAAGAATATTTGAGAATGTCTAATGGGCCGAGTAAATCCAGTCGCAAATTTGTTTTTTCATTGTATGTTACCGTGCCATTTTACGGCCTAATCCGTAATTAAGGCCTATTTACATATATAGTGAAGTTAGGAGATTTGTAAGGATACGAAGAGTGTTGTTTGATTTTATGCAACTTCTGAGTTAATTTTTTTTTTTTTACTTATTGTTTGTATGTTGTATGAAATAAAAATAACATTGTTAATATAAAGTAATTTAATCTATGAGGAAGAATTATATGATTTAATTCAAAAAGTACGTGCTAAGATCATAGACATTGCTAATTCGCTGCGAATCGTGCTTTTTTAATGTTTATATTCATGCTTTGTACATAAAATACGAAAATTGTTAAAACTAATCTCTTGCGCGCTTTATGGTGAAAATCAGAATATAATAAAAATAACAACGCACAGAAAGTATAGACCGTAAGTTAAATGTAGAGTAATTAAGATGAATGTAAGTTTTTCTTGCAGCAGTAGATTTTTTCCATATAAGCGACCTACGATATTGTTCAAATTATCACTGATTTTCCAAAGAAAAAAAAGTAGAAGTTAATATTTTATTTTCTAAATATGAAACAAAATTGAAATGCAAGTATTTCAATTGTTTTCTTTTTGCTTTTAATTTCAATTGTTTGAAATTCTAAATTAAAACGCACAATTTTATAACTATATTTTTAACTGTTAAACCAAGAATGCGGGAATTTTTTTTGGTATATATATTTTACACGGAGAAATAATCATGAATATTTACTGTATAATTAGCTGCGAGATAAATATTAATTAAATTAGGTAATATAATGCTTTTTTTTTTCTAATTTAACAAATAATTACAAGGATAAAAAAAAACATACTTCAATTTCATCAACCCAAAAAGGAAATACTTCAATTTGCAGACTAATTTTGCTAAGTGCATGTAAAGGAATAAATATAAGTGAATCAATATCTGGACAATTCAATGGAGTGCTTTATTTGGGATAAGCCCTTTTGAAGCTAGAAAAGTAATACTATGGAAATAAATACTTAAAAAATAACATTTAAGAACCCTTCCTTAACTTGAACACCAACAGTCATAACAGTGGTTTCATTAGATTATAACATGAAGATTAATAATTGGACTAAGTAAAGAAAATAACGAGGTCAGATTTCATTATGTATCAATGTTGTTTAATTAACAAAATCAGCACTCATGCATGCATCTAGTACACTTGTTGTCACGAAAAGAAAGAACATGAAATTCTAAAAAAAGGAAAAAAAAAATAAACCAAAAACATCAATTACAAAACCAGACAACTTATTACAGAGTAGTAGAAAAATATAAAAAAAACAGAAATAAATTAATATGAAAAGAAATGATGGCACCTTTATAAAAGAAACCCAAAAACACACATATA
This sequence comes from Carex myosuroides, assembly GCA_028015225.1. Lineage (NCBI taxonomy): Eukaryota > Viridiplantae > Streptophyta > Magnoliopsida > Poales > Cyperaceae > Carex > Carex myosuroides. Next base: position 5,962,208 of record CM051471.1, read on the forward strand.
TAGTTCCCCCCATGCGAACTCCCACAAATTACAGCACCAACGAGCAAAATGAGTTTCCAAATTAACAAACTTGAGGAAATTTCACATTGCTCCTTATTTTAGAAACAACCTTATATATATTTGGTACCAATGTAGTCCCAAACAAAAAAAGAGGGACATATAAAAACCCTCAAACGACACAAGAGGTCTCTTCAGTACCATCAGTATTACTAGACAAAGTCGAGCACCAGGCATCGTCTGATATGAACTGCATCCATGAGTCGTCCTTGTCATCTTCATCGGCGCATGAAGAGGATCCGACAGTAGTCATGTCTGCAGGAGATCCATTTTCATAGTCATTCGATAAGCTCGTGATTTTTGGTGGAGTCTCTACCATTGTGATGCTGCACTGTCCGGCCTGGTCTTCGATTTCGGTGCAAACCATGACGTTCTTCTTGAATACTCGGCATAGAGCATAGGAATCCTGATAATAATGTTGCATATTAGTAAAAAAAAAAAATCTGTAGGGTTGCCTATGTAATAAAAATGCAGCTAGCTAGCTAGCTCTTTGTTGTTTGACAGATCTCAAATGATCATCAATAAAAAAGAGGTACATATATATGAAAAACTTGATATATATATATATATATATATATATAGAGAGAGAGAGAGAGATTTACATTAATACAATACATAAAAGATATATACATTTGATCATATAGTTATCCTAAGAGACTCATCTTAGAATATCATTCTTGTACGGTTTTCTACGCATATTAGATTGAACATTCGACTATGTCGGATCATAATACTCACTTGACTATATTTGAATGCAATACACTTGTGAGTATCAAAATGAACAGTTACATATTTTAGTTTAAAACAATACTGACAACAATAGTACGGGTTGACTGGTCAAAATAGCTCACAAGTACTGCCACTAATTATAACTATCCGTTGTCTTAAATTTTTAGACTTATTGACAAACTCCAAAAAATTGCAAACTGGTCTGAACTGAAACAAATAATGAAAACTTCCAAACTCATTGTCAATTCATCTAAAATAATATTATTACTTACCAATTGTTTTTAAGGATTAAAGAAAAAAAATAATTGGAGGTAACTGATTGAGAGATAAGGATTTGGGTGGTAAAAGTAATGTTTTTTTATTAATACATATATAAGCACATGTATTTGTAACAACTATGCTAGATCGAGCTAGGACTTGCAAAAATAATTACTAAAGCTGTTTTTCAAACTAATTAGTATGCAAATCCCCAGAATTGATGATAGGTTCTTGAAAATGAATTTCTTTTTGTCTTTAGAGAGAGAAAGAGAGAGATAGCGGTGAGGTGAGGAATAAAGATGAAAGCCACCGACAGATTGAGACATAATTAGAAGATTATATATGTTGCTTTAGTTAAAGACCAGAAATTAAGCATGTATCACAATGTTGATTGTATCGTGACTTTAGAACTTAATATATATATTTACCTTCAAAATAATTTGACAATGTGTTAACTTGGTCTTGTTAATTATTAGAATAAGTTGTTCTGCAAGACTGCAAATGAATAAGCGAGTACCCAAGAAAGGAATATAATATGTGATACCATCTAAACGGATAAAAAGAAAAGTGAGTAGCTGAAAGCCTGAAAACCGTAACTTTGCATGCACCCGTTGTCCAAATAGGACTGTTCTTGTATATACCTGAAATAAGGTATATATAAAACTGGTATTCTATTAAGGTACAAAACTAGTGTGTGTATATATATATATCTTGTAAATAGCAAATACGAAATATATATAATTGAGCAATTCTTTCTTTAGCGATATTTTCTATATATTAAGGTACAAAACTAGTATATATCTTGTAAATAGCAAAAAAATGCTGTATAAATTTTTTTTGCTTCTAGTAAATCAGAATGCATTAAATGAAATCAAAAGAATTAATGACTTTGAATTTGTTAAAGCAAGAGAATAATTTCGTCAAAAAAGAAAAACAAAAAGATATGCAATCAATAGATATCTCATTATGGTGTAGTAGGTGCACGTGTTGATCTTTCTTCATTTCATAAAAAGAAAACAAAATATAATTGAGTTACATCTAAGCTTAGAAACTACCTGAATTCCCATAGTATCTTCGCATTCCTTATCATCGAGGCGATATTCGTGCATGACCCAGTCGGTTCTGATTCCTTGCGGGGCCCGACCTTTGTAGTAGACGAGTGTCTTCTTCATGCCGATTGCTCGGCTTTGACAAATAACTCTGCGGTCTTTTCCGGTGGACTTCCAGTACCCAGCTCGGGTTGCCCGGTTTGTTCGAAAGCCGTTGGGATACTTCCGGTCTCTTGGGCCGAAGAAGTACCATTCCGGATCCCTACTAGGCAAAAATGATTTCTCTGCAAATTATATATACCGAGGGTTAATATCGTACGGGAAATACTTACAAACAGATTGTTTTCATGGGTTGGATAAGGTTTTGGATTAGTATTTAGATGGTATATATATAATGGTTAATTTTTGCATATATCAACTATCAAGTTCTAAGATAATCAATCTTAATTTGATGTTAGGCCAGCTTTTTGTTTGAAAGTAAGGTGTCTATATATACAGAGAGGATCATATTATATATACTACTATATAATGAATTAAGCTTTAAATCATATATATATACCTGAGAGTTCCCATGGCTCACATTTGTAGAGATCGATTTCTGGTATAATATCTAGTTCTATTTTCATGCCATGGATCTTTCTCTTAAGGTAATAGTTGACGAGCTCTTCATCGGTTGGGTGAAACCTAAAGCCCGGTGGTAGACCCACCGGTGCCATCTCTCTCTCTCTTTCTCTTTCTCTTTCTCTCTCTAGATCTCCGCTTTGTTCTCTCCAAAGAAACCTTGCTTCTGATAATTGCTTTAGGCACGCTATAAATAAGTTCAAAGTCTGCCCTTCTAAGAAGTTTTAGCTTTATCTTTTTCAGATTCTATCATCACAAGCTTGAACCTTTTCACAAGCTCCTCATGCCATCTCTAGTAAATAATTGATTCATTTATATTACATAAAAACACTGAGAATAATCTTTTTACACTAAAGAACAAAATTATAATTGACCTCTCCATCCTGTACATCCTGTTACTTTCTAGGATATGTTTGTAGTGTTTCCTTCGGAACCCACTTTCCATGTCTACTGATCTACTCAACTGATCAGATTAACTAAAAACAAATGACCAGGCATCTTTTATGCAGTGGCGGAACTAGAAAATTTAAATTGGGAGGACTGAAACATAAAATGTACATAGAAAATTTAAATTAGAGAGACTGAAACCTAAAATGCATAATGAATGTGTAGTCGAGTCAAATTTATACTGACCTGCTTGAGATTCACGAAACCCCTTTAAGATTCATTCCAGATTAAAATGAACGGTTCGGATCACACTCTACATTTGCCAATGATAGGATGGGACTGGTTTCATTTGCTAATTTTGATATTTTAATAAGAAGCACTTTAGCTTAGAATTCGGATTCATGTTTCACTTAATTTTGCCATGTACTCTCCATGAATGGAGAAAGATATTGGTATAGTTGATATTGTCCGGGATTTAGATGTAAACGCAATTCGCCAAATCAGGACCACTCTACAACTTTACATTCTCTCAAATCTTATATTCACTTGTCCTTCCAACTAGATCTGGATTTAATCAGAGGTGCATAACCAACCAAAAAGAAACCAAATAGCATTGTTGATTTACATGATGTAAAGTGATTTTGTATTGATATAAGAGGTCTTTAGTAAGTCTTGAGGAAGAAGGGGCTTTGCTGTTCATCTGTGCTTTAAGTGCCACACTTTATCTTTAAATCATCTAGCCATCTCCTTTCTAAGCACTATGATTGCAATTTAGAGAAGAGATAAAATAAGGCAATGCTCAGACAAACGTAATCTTTAGATGTGTCAAAGATATAAAAGGCTCAGCAATGAAAATGGGACAGTAGTGAGTAAAAAGTGACTTGTACTAGATGCACATTAGGAAAAAAAAATCTAACTTCTTCTGATTTATCCTCAATCTTTTACCATTACATTAAAATTCCAAGACACCTCAATGAAGAACTTGTCACGTTATAGAGAAGGGTGCTTTAACAGCGTCAAAATTCCAAGTTTGCCTTTATAGATTGAAAATTCAGAGCTTCAAGTCTGCTACTATAATTTAATGAAGAAATTTCTTCATTCTAGCCCAAATAATGTTTCTGGGCTTTTAAGCCTACTGGGCTTAATTCTGTAGAAAACATATAACTTTCTGGAATCTGGACCACAATTTGTAATATTAGGCTTGATCAACTTATGACCCAATAGTATTGCCAATTATGCACGAGGCAAAATTAGATTTGTATGCAACAAGGTACCATATCTATTATAAAATAAAAGTTATTACAACATTCCTGCTCCACTAAATCATTTTTTTAGAAAAAAAGATTCACTAAATAATGTTAATCAGACTCTTTCACCAAAAGCAAATTTAGCCTAAATCAAGAGACGACGTATGCACATACAATTAATTCTATGATCTAGTGAACAAAAATAAACAGGCTAAATCTTACACTCTAAACCCTAAATTAAGAGACAACGTAAGCTCTTTGATCGATGATCAAGATGATTGTTACAAAGGAAAAAAAAAAAAACTAAACAATGTGTCAATTTAATTTTTAATGAAAGCACAACATAATTCTTAATCCTCAAAGTACCAGGAACAAGGGATTTCGAATATCCCTATATTTAGAATTAATGTTTGTTCAAGTTGCAGTTTACGCTCTAATTAAAGTTCTACATGATAGAGATCACTGAAAGGGGAAAATTCAGTCCCTGGACAGCAACATGTCACTAATAATTTGGCAACAACAACGGATTATATCGCCTCCAATATCCATCGCAGAAAGATTTTCAACACAGCATGAACAGATTCTAGATCTGCATCTGCTCACTGTGAAATATTTCTTTCTTCAGATTTCTTAATATAATATTGCTAGACAGATTTGTATCGAACATTGTCCAGGAAGGGTCCCTGCACGTACCAAATGTAATTTCCTCGGGGCATGTCAGTACGGCAACAACCAAAATGCGGTGTGGAAAATAAGAGAGATCCTTTAAGTGGACGGTCATTGTTTCTGTCAAATGTGACATGTGACATGGTGTTGTATGTATTTTGAGTTTATATCAAAAAGGAAATAAAGATGAGAAGAGGCAGGTTTCTAACAACTAGCATGGCATGATGCTATGATCCGTGCGGAAGTAGATTCAGTAAACTTCTATAAGGATTTTGGTTTCAAGACGGGAGATTTATAATTGGGATGGCAAAATTAAATTGCGTATTAAGAAAGTGGAGACCACGGATCTATCGATATCAAAATATGATTTCATGAATATTGAAGAAATTGTTAGGGATACGTGTACTTGAGGAAGGTGGTCAAAGAGGAAAGAATAAACAACCAACACTTGATGGTGAAGTTATGAGGCGCTTGTGGTACTTCTACAAGCATGCAAAACGTGATAGACTAATTAACTAGGAATGTAACTGATAAGTGATAACGTACAATCATTTGGTTGGCAAAGTTGAAAGGACATGATAAGAACGTGTATTAATCTAGGTGCTAAGGTTGAAATTATCTTCAATTACTTTGCAAAAAAAAAAAAAATCTTAATTTGATGGTATTTAATGCATTCGCCTCAGCTGGATTATGAATTAATTGCCAACAGTTGAGGCCTTGAGGGGCAAAATAAGTAAATGATACTTCTTATTAAGTTATTTGTATCAATCTTGATCGAATGTGCATGTATCTGATCTTCATCGAATGTTTTAGGTAGATCCAAAGAGAACGATTTAATCTGTTTAACTGACAGTATCACCAAACGAAGCGCATGATTATTTTTAAATTATTTTGTGTCTTCATATATATAATTTATTTAAACAACGAACAATTAAGGTCAGATCAAGCCAAACAAGATGAAGTATAAAACAAATTTGATAAGAAGTTTGGCAATTAATTTATCTTAAAAAAATACAAATGGCCTGGAAACATCAGTATTATGGTCATTCCCGTTGTAATTTAAAGGTGCAAGTTTAATTTTGCGCCTTTTTATGCAATCATCACATAATAAATGATCTTGAATCTTACAGTTACACTAGATACAATAGTACAGTAGACTCTATAACCTCAACAAAAAATGCAACATTATTATTTTATTTATACAATCAACTATGTGAAAAGAGCCTAAAGCACCCAAACAATGACCAATAATTATCAGCCCAGGAATATATTATTGGAGTATGGCTAATTTGCTGCTGGCAGCATTTCGACCAGCTGCTACCGGGGCTATATTTAGCCGAAATTTTTATTAATAGAAATAATAATAAAGTAATGTCGATATAGAAGAACGAATTCGTCCGAATTTTAAATCTAATAAAGACGTTATTTTTGGTAACGTCCCAGGGGACGTTACCAACGATAACGGCCCGATTAACAAAAGTCCCTTTGATTAGCGCAGCTGCAGAACGTGGCCGTCGGCAAGGATAACGGCCTGCGAAAAAATATAATAATTTGAGGCCTTTCTCAAAGATAACGGCCTGAAAAAAAAAAAAAAAAAATTGAGGACGTCGCCAAGGATAACGGCCCCCTATTTTTTTTTTAGTCTGGCACATGTAATTAAAGTCAAAGAAGTGATAAGATGAAAAGTTCTAAGGAAAAAGGTCTCTTAAGAAGAAAAGGACAACAAAAGCATTAATATCCCTAATATACCTGTATGTCAATCAAGATTCCAGTATTTTTAATGCCATCCAGATAGTTCTCTGCAGTTTCCACCTGAATTTTTATGCAACTTATTATTTCCTGAGCTCAGTAATTTAATTCACACAAAGCATGCATGCAAACAGAAAAAGAACAGGAAAACAACATGCCTGGATAGTAGCCAAAGAAGAGTTACGAAGACCACAAGACTGCTTCCCACTGTAAGAAGAGAATGAACAATTAACATCGCACATAATATTGACTCTTTAAGGAATTTTACCAAAATAACCCTCAAGAAATACACACACACACAGACACATACAACTACATCTCTAGAAGGTAAATATTAATATGCTCCATTAACCCTAACATACCTTGAGACATCTCTCTTTATGTACTGTAGGCAATATTCAAACATAAGAGAACCAGGAGAGAAAAAAGTGTGAGTAAAAGTTGAAAATTAAATCAAATATATTTATATTTGTACCTAGAAACACCAGCAAAACAAAATGGAACAACTAAGTCTCCATGCAATGCCAAAATCCAACGAACTGGTCTGCTGAATAAAATCTGCAATTGGCATAACAATACATGTAATGCAACCGCAGAAGTGCCACAAAAATAGGCAGCAGTTTCATGTGTAACCTTGCAATCTCAAAATATAGAAGTTTTCCCTGAGAAGCAAAATAAAAAAATAAATAAAAAAGACTGCAGGCAAGCACACCAAAAAATGAAAAATAGATCAATCCCCCTACCTAAAAACTGTGGAAATTACTACACTGCCTTTGCCTAATAATCTTTCAAACATGCCTAAACTACCTCAACTTTCTCATTGTTTGTCCTTACACGACCGAAACAAAAATAACAGGTAGCTTGCCTTTTGAAGAAAAAAAAGAGAGATATATATTCCATGTTCTATACAGAGAAATAAGAAACTCTTTACTAGCTGCGGAGTAGATGATAGTTTATCTTATGAATAAGATGCACGCAACATTCTATACTACAGAGAGCCATGCATGAAATCCCACCGGTTAAGTAAAGGTTAATGTTATATTGACAACCAACTTACTTTGATAGCCATGAGAAGTTGACAACTGATGTCAAAATTTTTTGAAATCGACAAGTAAAATTACAGATATGATGTTTATCATTTAGATAGACTGTACCAAAGTTGCTCCAAAGGTGGACGACTACATTCAATTTGCTCCAAAGGTGATACATGTCCTACCTAAATCACCCAGAACATATCTACAATTCAATTTTTAGTTCGATAAGCATCATGCTGGTTGTCACGGTTGTAATATAAGTTTGTTTGTCAATATAACCTATCTGTCAAGTAAAGCATTACCTGAGAATTCCAGCGCATTGACTTGGGAAAAGATATGCCAGAAATTATGCTTGGTAGGTCCTCAGCCAAAACCTCTATGGCTGACCGTGCAGACTGTTTGACTTGAGCATAAATATATTCTGTTTTACCTGTATGATAATGGAATATTACATATACAATTTTAAAATAGAAAATCAATTAGAGTTCTCAATTGTAGCAAAATGGAAGTATGACTTTACACACCTTCTGTTTTCTTAAAAAGAGATTTAATGGAGATGCTGTTCTTACGGCAAAATCCCTCAGCAGCCTAATACATAGTATAAAGAGATCATAAGGCAATCAAGATAAATAAATCATCTTAAAATTTCTATCTAGTAGATCTTATAAATTATTGACCTTAGTAGGCTTCCCTTCCGAGTCAAAAGCCTTTGATACAGGAGGCCCACGCACTTCAATCACTACCTCAGTTTGTTTGGGATCAAGGTCATCAACACAAATCTGCAATTAAATCCATTTCAGAGAAAAAGCTAAGGTTGAAGATACAACAATTCATTTAATAAACTGAACTAAAGAAAAAGATTACAAACAACAAAATAGGGGTGAAGAAAAAGCAAGAAAACATACAGGGCAAAGAATATTTTTCTTAGAACGATATGACTATATTTAGAATAATTTGAATGAAAGTATACCACTAGCCGGCGTGGTGTACCAAAAGCATGAACTTCGCCATGGTTTAATATCCTTTTCTTCAACATTTCCAATAGAGATGCCTTAAGTTGATATAGATTATAATCATTATAAAGCCAGAAAGGACAGACAAGAATGTATTGCCTAAAAGATGAGAAAGAATAGCATTTTAGAATTCGATATAAACATACTTGCTTGCTTGCTTGCTTCTACAACATCATTAGGGGGTAGTTCTTCTGTTCCAATTTCCAGAACAAATAGTTGGGACTGATCCATCACCTATCAAAGTTGAAAATATATTTTCCAAAGGAAATTTAAGAATTATAATTATTACTTTTGTATACTTGAAAATTCTGTCTAATTGATTGCTACCTTGCTGAGATTGGTGTCACCTAAACTAGAGACAACATGATCATTTAAATCAAAAGGCGCAGTGCCTAAGGGATGACCTAGATCCATACGTGTCTTAACCCAAAGCTGAGCACAATGTCGAGCCAGACTGTTACAATATAGGGGGCCGTTATCCTTGGCGACGTCCTCAATTTTTTTTTTTTTTTTTCAGGCCGTTATCTTTGAGAACGGCCTCAAATTATTATATTTTTTCGCAGGCCGTTATCCTTGCCGACGGCCACGTTCTGCAGCTGCGCTAATCAAAGGGACTTTTGTTAATCGGGCCGTTATCGTTGGTAACGTCCCCTGGGACGTTACCAAAAATAACGTCTTTGTTAGATTTAAAATTCGGACGAATTCGTTCTTCTATATCGACATTACTTTATTATTATTTCTATTAATAAAAATTTCGGCTATATTTAGCCATACGATGTTCAAACAACAAATCCAAACCGTTAGATATGATCTCTATATTAAAATCTACTTGGAGACCAAATTTTACATTTTTTGGAATTTTTTTACTATTTATTAAGCCACTTTAAAAATTCCAGATCCGGGTGAACAGTAAAAACAGTCTGGACCATATGATCTGGAATTTTCAAAGTGGCTTAATAAATAGTAAAAAAATTCCAAAAAATGTTAAATTTGGTCTCCAAGTAGATTTTAATATAGAGATCACATCTAACGGTTTGGATTTGTTGTTTGAACATCATATGGCTAAATATAGCCCCGGCAGCAGCTGGCCGAAATACTGCCAGCAGCAAATTAGCCATACTCATATTATTGTGACAGTTGGCACATTATTGAAGGTAAACAATTTATTTTGTGACTGCTAATCAATTCAACAGTGAGCCAATTTTTCAAGTATCCTGGTTGCAAGAAGAACCTTAATTTTTTTAGTAAAAGAAGAACACCAATATAATTATCAAATAAAAACCAGTACAGATGCCTCAATTCAATATAAAAAAAAAGATGTATAGAAAAGTACCTGCATGAGGAGAAACCTAAAGTCACAATTTTCATGAAAAAGACAGAAGAAAACTCGAAGCGAGACCTTGCTGAGGATGTTCTATCCTAGGGTTATGAACAATATCTCGTAACCAACATGTGTATAACAAGGGAAAAAACTAGAACAAATTAAGAATCCAAAAAAATGTTTTTACGGCTAAAATTTCTTCTTAAATACAAGTGAATTTCTCATCATCACCCTTCTCAAATCGTGGGCAAAAACCTTACCAATCTAAGATAATAACATGATCTAAACAACAGACAAAGTAAAACAAAGAAATAATAACAAGAAAAATGATCTCTTGAGAGCTTCCGTAGGTGTCAGCCTAGGCCAATAAACTAGAAACAAACAACCATCAAAGTCAAAATTCTTCATTACCTTTGCACAAACAATGGTATAGAAAGCACTATCCACCAAAGTAATGCAAAATTTGTGCGGTTAGGAGGTCCACCCAAGTATCGGGCAGGCCTGGCAGACACCAGTGCAAGCAATCCTGTCCCCAAACCGAGACCGCGTCTTTCTTCCCCAGCCAGATGGCAGGATGTGCATCAGCTCTGAATTCACTCATATATGTCAGGTTAAAGAGCTCTATTTTTGTGCCAAGTACTGCTTCTCTTATGATCGAGTTAACTTCCCGCGCTTCTCGGTTTATTCCATTGTTCTTCGGATCAAACCATGAATCCAGCTGGATAGAGAGAATGGATTCCGTTCCATAAAAGGATAAAATAATAGACTCATCATGCATTTATAAAATAAGTAGATGATGCATGGCTTTCATGCCAATGGCTTGTGCAAGTTAAAACTATTTCAAAATTTGCCATGTATATATAAAACAAAAGTCAACAATGCATGCCATTCTAGAAGAAAAAGAAAAAGAGTATATAGTAATAATAAAACAGTCAATATCTTTTCTATATTTCAGTGTAATAAGCAGAAACAACTTCAACAAGTGCATCTGTGCGAGCAGATCGTTTAAATAGCTGCAAAAATTAAAAAATACATGAAAAAGTGGTAAATCAAGGCATAATATTTATTAGTTACCTCATGTACTTTAAGGGGTTCATAAAAAAGACAGCTGCCATTGTGGTCCCACTCGCCCCCAAAGAAGTGTCTAGGAGATTGAGTGCGCCACAACTTGAGGGTTCTTCCTGGCACTTCTCTCTCTATATAAGACACCATGTTATTAATTACCACATTAAGCCCATCACGTATCCCAAGTGGGGGATCTACCAGTTTTCCTTTTGTAAAGAAAACTAGTGGTTTCTCCTTCGGAAATTTATCTGGGCCCCACCTGTGCATAAGAACAATAAATAATACAACTTGATCAGAACAGTTAAACAAAAGTAAAGAAGGTAAGTTAAGTACATCACTTACCAGTGCCCAGTATTGAAAATCAAGACATCATAAAACTTGGTGATTCTGGTCCAATCATCAGCTGCCACGTCAGCATCTACTCTATAAATCCCCTTAATTCCATCTTTTGCAAATTGGGTCAATTCTTCCACAGGTATCCACCTTCAAATCATCAGCTATAAAGATATCAGACATCCAATGCCAAATGGCCAATTGTATCAAAGTTTAATTTCAATTATAACAATAAGATATGCAGCTAAAGTCAACCAAAGAGTATAAAGAATCCAATTTTTCCAGACATAAGCTAATAACAAAATAAATGGACAACTGTAATATAGGCATATCAGATGCAAATACTATAGTAATGGTATCACCATAAGTCCATAACATTTAATACAACCTGTTTTTTTGTTATTTCCATAAATATTAAATTCAGGACTTCACTTGCTCAGTACCGTTCTGGTCAGATTCACTAACCAATTGTATGAAAGTTTAATTTCAACTATAACAATAAGATATGCAGCTAAAGTCAACCAAAGAGTGCAGAGAATCCAATTTTTCCTTATAACAAAATAAAAGGACAACTATCATATAGGCATATTTGATGCAAATACTACAGCAAGAATATCACCATAACATTTAATACATCCTGTCTTTTTTGTTATTTCCATAATATTAAATTCAGGACTTCGCTTGCTCTGTATAGTTCTTGCCAGATTCACTAACCACCATGGACAGGTAATAATTAGGATGCTAATCATGCTTTGTTAAGCAGTGCATCAATTTGTAACACAAGAAGCCAACTGGCCAAGTTGTCCTTTCTTAATAACTGGGGCCTTGAACTAGGAAGCAAATCTTTATATTTAATTTGATATAACTAAATAAAAGGGAAGCAAATCATATTATAATATGCAAATAAAGAGAGCTCACGTATAATTAGCAAGAAGCACTGAACGGTGGTAACCCACAATCAAATCGAACTTTGGAAAATAACCACCTCTCCACGCACCTTTTCTCTTCCACTTGCGCGCAGTTTCATCTCCAGACCAAAGTACACATAACAAGGCGGTTAAGAAATTCTCGTTCAATGAATCCCCGACAAATCCAATCTTTCTACCCCGCATAGCGCTGAGAAATCTAACCGGATCAATCCTCGGTACCGGGTCACCAGCGCATCGATCCGGGAACCAGGACCAGGAGTTGATGGAGTCCATATGGGCCCGGCCATTGCGCAAGCAGTTCCAGGCATTGCGGTGGAAGGGACAGGTGGCGCCATAGAGATGTTGGCGAGGCGTTGTGTCATTGGACCAGTGGCCGTTAGTGAGATCGGAAGGGAGGGCACCGCATGGAGGAGGTGAACTGGAGGTGAGAGAAGGGATTTCTGAGACAGGAGATTGGTGAGAGGAGAGAAGGTAGATGAGAGAAAAGGTTAGTATTAGGATGAGGGCTAGGAGGAGGAAAAAAGGTTTTCTCCTTCGGAACGAAATAGGAAGGTTGGTGGCCATGGCGGGCTTCGATCGATCATAGCGGAGAAATGTAACGCAAAGAGAACTGGAGAGGAAGATTAGATCTAGGTAACAAAAAAAAAAAAAAACTTTGATTTAAAGAGTAAAATTAAAAGGTTTGGCCCATATATTAACCGGGCCCAATTTGAGAAGCCCGTAAAGCCCGCCTATATCGCGGCCCGGCCGCTTAACTGTAATGTGCGTAGCTTCCGTCAATTAAGGTAATTAAGGAATCAGCAATGGAAAAAGAAGAAACAGAAGGAAAACTAAAACAACCAGATCTACCAAAGTAAAATGAATCACAAGAATCATCCTGCAAATTACAGGGTTTTTAATTGAAATTTACACTGGTACATGCATTTACCCAACACTCTCCTGAAACAAATACATGTATGTACACAGATGTAGAAAGACAGAGAAATCAATAGTCCTCTTTTTATTTCTCTCTTTTGTTAGAAAAACAATCTACCTTGTATAAATATCAGAGAAACTTGGCTGTCTCTTGATATGCTCTAATGCCTTACGAGCAACTTCCCGAGTATCAGAATTACCCAGTTGGAAAGCCTGACCTAGAGCAATACCTACACTTGCATAACCAGCAGCAGCTTGTTTAGCCATATCCTCTATCCTCAAAATCCTCTCAACTGCCCAAACCACCTTTCTCTGAAGCGCCTTGTTCTCATCTTGAATCAACACATCAAATATGATATCAACACCTCCTTCCTCGAACAATTTCCAGACGCCTTCGTTACTATCCACCCCGTCCTCCAACAGGGTGCATAGTGCACCTAAGGCCGCTTCAGTCACGTTTCTATTGTTATGATTCAAGCATGAGACTAACTTCTCCACTGCCTTGCATTCTATCAGGCAGAAAGTATCCTTGGCCGAACACAGTCCACGATGGACCTGACAGGCTTTGGTGACAACATTAGCTTGTTTGCGAGAGAATCTTATTATACCAAGTTTAGAAGGTGGAGGTTGCTGAGGCGGTTTACTAAGATTCTTAGATTCTGTTGAGAGATTCCCTAATGCAGTAGCAGAATCAATCAACACTCCGTCATTTCCATTTATTCCAAGCAGATCCGTGAACAAACATGTGAGATTGAGAGAGATGGCAAGTTGGATGTTTTTTTGGTTTTCTTGTAGCACAAAAGTAATTCTAGAGAGAATTTTGACAAGGCCTTCTAGAGCAGGAGCAGCATATCGACTACAGCTAATTTCCCCTTGCCGAATGAGTGCTACATGAGAGGCAAAAATCTCAAAAGCACCCAATTCTGCGAGCTGCGTGATTATATTATAATTTGACTGTGATAAACCACATAATAGCCTAATTCTGGCCACATTCTCTTCAGTGAGAAAACCAGTACTGTCTGATATTTCCTGAACTAAACTGCCAAGCTGGCCAGAGCTCTGACATAGAATATCTGCCAACTCTTGATCCATGTAAGGTGAAATGTTTTGTAGAAGTTTCAATGAAGCTACACGGATCTCCATCCTTGGTGTCTCAATAAGCTGTACGAGAGCGGTTAATGCACCTGATATTTTAATTGCAGTAATAATTGGTTGGACTGTTGATTCAGACCCGGTTAGTCCAGTCAGGGCTTGAAGGAGCTTGAACTGTATAGCGGGACCTGTGTTACTGACAAGATGCAGGAGGTCCTCAACTGTGTTTTCAGAGACCAGCGTATTGTATGTGTCATCAATTGGGACAGCTGTGAAATCTACCCCAGATGATACTAAATTCGATAGACAGGTTGCTGCCAGTTCTTTCATTTTCATTCTATGGCTAGCAAGGTGGTTGGGCCCCACGGCGAAGAGATGGTTTAAGAGAGGAGAGAGAATCCTGGCTTCAATTAGTATAGCAGCGCTCTCCTCATTTGAGGAGATCTGGCAAAGTGCAGAGAGAGATGATTCCTGAGCCACACTATCACCTTCACTCAGCATTTGAACTAGTGTAGGACCTACTTTGTTGGCCATGAGTAACTTTATATTATTGGATAAGACTAGGTCTTTCAGGTGTGAGGCCATCTGAGACTGCTTCTCAGGTTTTCCTGCATGATTTGTCAAAATAAGATAAAATGAGGCACAAACCCGTGTGTAAATAGGGAAATATATTTCACATATGATCAATAATGTTTAGAATTGCAATATGGCATAAGTTTCCTTATCATTCTGGTACGGACTAACTGCTCAACATGTCATAACAGGTAAACAGGGGGAAGGCATTCAACTAATTATGTCAAGTTTCCTTTATGGACCACAAAAATCACAATTTTACAAGCTTAAAGAACGGCCGATCACTCTGTAAAGAGATCCATTCTTATATTTCTTTTGATGTGTTCCTGTTTGAAACTTAATTGCATTTGACATATCTAAGACAATAATGTCAGATTTTTGGGTGACCATTGCAATAGGCCGAGTAGAAATTTGGCCAGATAAAGCAATGAAAGAGCTGTCCAGATTAGCCTAGATTCCAGCCTTGATTTGCCCTAGAGAAGTAAAAATTCTGAATTACCAATACCGTAAATTCACATCACTTTTCAGAATCCAACAATCATCCTACCAAGTTAATAATAAGATTCTTACCATGAAGCAGCATGTCAAAAAGGGGCTGCATCCGACCCACCTCAGCCAACTGCATGATATTGCTCTCGCATTTTCCCAAATTCTCCAAAATTTCCTCTGCTCTCTCAGCCGTCAAATTGTTCTCTGAATCACTAGCTATCCCGGCCAAAATAATCATCACGCCGTCTACACGGCCAATCCTCTCCGACAATGTCATAGCCTTTGACAGTTCATGTAAAAGACAAAGAGCTAGTTCTTTCTCCTGAAAACTGCCTTGGGTCAAGAACTTTATTGGGGTGAGAACTAGGTCCCCTTCTGCCAGCACGCCCTAATACAAAAATATAAAAAAAAAATGAATTATCAACCAAGACATTACAATTGTATCAATAACTAAGTGAAATATTTGATCCAAGGTGTGAAAGGTTAGCATAATATAGTCATGTATTCAGTGTGGTACCTTTTAATTCTCTTGTTGGGCTTTTCTAATATTGAGGGTTTTAAATTAGAAAAGATTTAATGAACTTTGACAAGAAAAAGCCTAAATGTATCATGTGGTATGAAACCAACAAAAATTTAATATCAAAGAGCTCAAAATAAAAAAATAAACCTTATTTTCATCATTTCCTTCAACCAAAATTTAAAGGATTTCTAGCGCCCTGAGGCACACTTTCTCATTTCTACTCCTCAACATGCCAGCAATCATTGATACTACACCTTTCTTACGCAACAAAGTCTTGTTAGTACTATTTTTCTTACAAAATTGACCAATGAACTCCATAGACCACAACACATCATAATCTGCACTATCACTTTTCAGACAAGTAACAGCTCTGTCGAGCTGCAAGGCATCATTAGTCTCTTTCCATTCCTCAATAGCACTTCTTAGTGCTATGTTAGGTATTAGGCTGGTACTGGAGATCTCCTTTAATGTTATGGGACAAACATTCTTTCTTCCCCTTCTGGCACAAACTGCAAACCAGTTGATTAAAGCACCTCTCTCGAAGGTGTACCCGCTCTCTATGAAAACCGGGTCCTGCATTATCTCTCGTGACATCGGACATTTAAATGCTTCATAAGGTGGTCTCAGACCAAAAATTTCATCTTGTTGACTGTTGTATCCTAAGCCGGTGATGCTAGGTTTTCCCTCTGAAATTTCCTCCATGAGTCTAATGAAATTAATGGAAGAATATATCAGAAAATGTTCAGTTGTAAGTTTTGGTAGGTACATTTGGTTCCTTGGCAAGATTTTAAAATTGATTGGGTAATGGAACATAATTAACTATTATCACTTATCAGTCAGGATGCCTCGAATTAACAAGCATCATATAAAGTAGCATAAAGAACATGAAGTTCAATTAATGAAATTTAGTGCTGAATTATTTAGTAACACTAGTAACCATCACCTTATTTTACCAGGATAAAAAAAATGTCATTTCTTGGTTACTGGTACAGTTGTACCTGGTAACCAGATTCCAGAACCAAACAGAATCTGGGATGCTAAATAACTAAAATTAAGGCAATTACCATCAATATCTACGCAAATAATTACAAACGCAATACTAGCAAATAAAAAGATTATTCAAAGAAATATGAAAACGGGAAATGACAAAAAGGAGCAAAAATGGGAATTGCGTGCACCTTTTGCTCCGCTTCGTCTTCTTCTACGGTGTGATCACTAAGACTGCCGGTTCCTCTCTACTTATAATTTTCCCCTTTTTTCCTTCTTCCCGGTGAGATAGTCGAAGAGGAAGGGAAGAGGTTGACTTGTGCCCAAACAAGAATACGGTTTGCATTGTCGTGGAGGAGGAGGAGAGAAGGTTAAAGATTTACCAAGTCAAAAACCCAAAAAAAAAAAATAATATATATTATATAGAGGTGACGAGAGAATGATTCGCGGGGAATGATTAAATGCAATGGCAACTTCTAGCGATCCCTTCCATGCGGAGTCGCAATTGTTGTTACAGGCCTTAACGATCTTGCGATACCGGGTACCGGTATAGATCTTCATTGACGACTGGAATGCACCAATTACACTTTGCAAGTGAGCAGCATAAAAAAAAAATAAAAAAAAATCCGTGTAACCTTGCTAATCACTCCAGAACAGAAGGAAACCAATTTTAGATCGTACGATCCTTAGAAGACATTGAAATTCGAAGCTTGCTCCGGATCCTTTTGTTTTCAGATAGCTTGGTGGATAAAGAAAATAGTAATCTAATTTGTTTTGAGAATTTATGCACATGATAATTTTTTGAATCTAATTATAACAAAAAAGATTTATTCAAAAATTGATTGGATGGATGGCCAAATTGCTAGTGTAGTAACTTGTTACGATTTACTGGATTTAATGATACAAGATGTTTGTTGTTATTTTCTTCAAGATAATAAAGACTATTTTTCAAACATCACTCACCAATCGTCTTTCTTGATTCTCGATTATGAAAAATCACTTTATTTGATGAAAAATATGACATTGCAATTCAACTCTTAGGTTAATTTACTAACTGATAATAAGTTTGAGTTAAAGTCTGGTAAGTACAAAATATTATTTACATATTTTGTAAGAAATTTGATTGTATCAAACCATGAATCTAGAACTTATTTTCATTTGCAACAATTACATGTTGAGAGTCTTTAATTTGTGTAACATTTTCAAATTTATTTTGGTTCCATGTCATATGGTCAGTAGCACCTAAATCAATAATCCATTTACTTGTGTTATGGAACAGATTTGCAAATTTAAAATTATTGTCATTTTTGCAAGAATTAAAAATAGATCTAGATTATACAAAACCTAAAGTTTGTTGCTATAACAAACTGTTTAATTGAGTTAACAATTGGGTTAGTTGCATAGTTTGGGCCACAAAGGATCTACAAGGGTTGATTGTATTAGTTAAATGGGCTGGCGCTGGTTCGGATCCAACCCCGATCCCTTCACTTGAGTCCGCTCCCTTACTCACGCCTCCAAATCTCTTCTCCTCCTTTCCGTCACCTCAACTTCCTCCATTGTTCAGTGCCAGCCGAAAGAGAGGGTGCAGCACCCAGCACCCTTCTCAGTTGTGCTATGTGCGCTTGCAGTAGTCGCACCAGTTAGTGGCTGTGGTCCCTCTTGTCTTGACCAGTTTTCTAAGGGATAGGGTTAAAAGGGTATGCCTTATAAGCTCAGTTGTTATATATAAAAAGTTCAATAACTACATAGAAACAAGTCAAAATTGAATATTAATTCGCGATAAAAATAAAATTTAGTAAGAAACTTACTAAAAAATATCATTGACACTCATAACTGTACACACTTGTGTTTATATTAAAAAGTTCCTAAAAAATATTTAAATCAACAACGTCCGTTGGACTATTCAAAGCAGCACATGTCCAAAATCCAAATCATTGGTTATAAATAAGCTCCGTGTAAATAACTCATGATGTCAATGTATCATATCATGCATGTTGCTGTCAATTACGTTTAATATAATTATTTATTTTTATTAAAAGGTCCGGTATTAGAGATGTAAACGGATTCAGCTTGAGATCCGAATTCCAGATTCGGATACATATTTGAATACGGAGTCAAACCCGTAAACAGAACAGATATCCGAAATTATCCGAAACCTGATGACGTTACAAAATCTGAATTCTTCAGCCTATGCTCCGAGATATATATAAGCGTTTCAACTTTTAAAATCTTTAAAGTATCAAATGTGGGATAAAGTGGAGCTAGGGGTGTTAACAGAGCGGATTCGGAGCGGATAATACTGATATTATTTTCATATCTACATTTCAGTGAGCGGATACGAATACAGATAGTAAATATATGTCAAAATATAAAATCAAATCCACCTTAAACAGATACGGATACGGAGCGGATAATTCACGAATGCATATTCAAATACAAATACAAAATGAATAATTGTTAGATAATTCATTAGTGGATTATTATTTCATTGAGCGACATTGGCACTTTTTTTTTACTTTTTATTTTTTTTCAGATTTCAAAATACATGTCTTTTTGAAAGCCTTGTACAGATAATTTAGTTCTAAAAGAACGTCAAACACATGCTAAAAGTGGGCCGAAGATTCATTTAAATACAACCCAATAAGCAACAACCTCAGCAGCCCACTTAATATATTACTGGAATAAGCGGCCAGCGCTATGTCTGGTTAATACTCGGGCTGATTAATGAGCAAGTTTGAGCGAGTTGGGTATGTTCGTTGTTCGGTTCATTAGCTTAATGAACGAGTTGACTTGAGTTGAGAAGACAATACTAAGTTGACAGCTGTGCTCGTGCTTGATTTCTTTAAATGCTCGAGTTGACTCGTGCTCATTAAGCGACTCGTTAAGAAATCAAGCTTGTAGGCAATTTGAATTTTGTTTCGAGTTTTTTGTTTTAGATACATCATTCAAAAACTAATTAACATTGGTAGAATTTAACAAATTGTCATAATTCAACATGCTTAAACAATACATAATTTAGATCCGCTGGGTTAGGATTGCTAAGTGTCTGAGTCGGGGTGTAACTAAGTTGGATTTGTATTTAATCCGGTTGGGATTGGATGTGGCATGATTTCATGTAACTCAGTTTTTAATGAGCGAGTTGGGTATGCTCATGCTCAGTTCATTAAGTTAACGAGTAAGTTGGTAATGAGCGAATTGTTAGCGAGTTGATAATTAACAAATTGTTAGTGAGCTTTTAGCGATCGAGTTACGAGTTATGAGCGATTCACTCACTCCTAGTTTGTACACGTTATTCAATTAGGAGGGTAGAAATCACTTATCTGGACAAGTCTCAGACTCCAATATTGGAATCCGGATTGTTTTAAAAAAAATATATTGGGATCCGGATAATTCGGATATCTGTTCTGTTTAAGTATTTAGAATTTTATCTGTATTTGAATTCAAATATTTTGCTTATCTGTATTCGAATTCGGATCTTTTGCTTATATTGAATAAATATTCGAATCCGTATCCGATACATTTAATCCGGATTCATATTATCTCCGAATTCGGAGCGGATTATCCATATCCGTTTCCAGCCTTAAGTTAAGTGGAGCGATACTAAGTGCGCTGCCTTTTTTTTAATTCTCTTTACTTTTTTTTTTGTTCTCTTCTCCATTCAAGAAAATCTGGACACCTCCATTCAAGACAACTTTTTTCAATATCAAATTTGGGACAAAGAGAAACCGTATTCCCATGCATTTCTAACTGCCGCCTTTCTGTATCAAATCCGTATTCACCGATACTAGCAATTTTTTTTCAATATCAAATCCGACCAAAATTTTTATTAATAGAAAAATAAAATAAATAAATATTGGCAATGGAAAAGAAATTCGCGGAAATTCGATATATAAGAAAAACGTAATTGTCTGTAACGTCCAGAAAATATTATAGAACACAACGTCCAGATTAGCGAATTATAATTACCAACTAATTACGTGATGGTCCTGGACGTTACAGAGAATATACAAAGAACAACGACCTGGACCCAGCGGAAATAACAAAAATAAAAATCAGGACGTGGTTGTTGAGAACGTCCAGGGAGCCATAAAAAAGAAAAGCAGCGGACCAACAAAATTTCTTTTCACCCTGATTTGAACTCTGGCTGTGGTGGAAACCAACGTCCAAAATTTTTTTTTTTTCAAAATGTCTGGACGTGATAGAATATAACGTCTTGAGTTTTTTTTTTCTGCGGTTTCGTTAATTACTGGTTAATGTGATTTCGCTAATTTGGACGTTTTGATGTATAACGTCCTCTGGACATTACAGACAATAACTTTTTTTTCTTATATATTGAATTTTCGCGAATTCCTCTCATTGTCAATATTTTTTATTTATTTTCTTATTAATAAAAATTTCGGCAAATCCGAACTGCGGCCTTTCTACGTCCATTCCAGACAATATTTTTTCTCCAATTCCCATGCATTTCTAAGTTTTTTTCTAATTAGTTTTTCTAATTATCATATTTTATTAATTAGTATCTGTATTTTAAAGTTCATATGACTCAATTATTTGACAATTATTTGTTTCGTATATGTATTCGAAACTGTATTAGTGGATTATCCGCTCCGTATTCGTATCCGTTTAAAGTGAATTTGATTTTGAAATTTGATATCTATTTACTATCCGTATCCATATTCGTATCCGCTTATTGAAAGACGGAAACAAATTTGATATCAACATTATCCGCTCCGAATCCGCTCTGTTTATATCCCTATCTGGTATACTCTAATATTTTTAGGGAGAACCTAGCTATCCCCGTCAACCATCCCCCGTTTCATCCCCCGTCAGTTGCATTAATTAAGTGGGGGAGACCACATAACCGTCAGCGCATTTTAGGAATTTGCAGAAAAGTATTCATCTGCAACACAACTAGTATTCATCAATCTATATGAAGATATTCACATTTGCAATAGAAACATATTTGGATACATTACAACATTCAGTGTATTAAGAAAGTAGGGGACCACAAACAACATATGTGGGGGACCGCATAACCGTCAGCGCATTAATTAAGTGGGGGGACCGCATAACCGTCAGTGCATTTTAGAAATTTGCGGAAAAATATTCATCTGTAACACAACTAGTATTCATCCATCTATATGAATGTACTCATCTTTGCAATAGAAGCATATTTGGACACATCACTCACCCATCTTTACACGTTTTTAGAGGTGGTTTTTTTTTCTCCGTTCAATCTAACCAATATTTCTGACGATCTGTGAGAAATTTTGCAAATCTAAAACCACGAATGTTTTCTACACAATTTTCTCTTTCAAATGAGATCCATGATGACATACTTTCGAGTTGTCCGTTGCACAAGTATTCATACCTCGTCGCAAGTATTCATCTCTCATCGAGCAAGTATTCATCATCGTCGTGTAAGTGTAATTAGTAATGTACCAAGAGTATTACAAACATATGTGCATACCTCGATTAATTTTACAAGAGCAGCCAAATAGTATTCATTCATAAGATAACAAGTATTCATACATATACGTTAAAGTATTTATACCTAAGATATCAAGTATTCATTCATACACGTTGAAGTATTCATCTCTAAAACATCAAGTATTCATTCATACACCTCTAATTTTTTCAAAATTTGTTTTTCTATCATTTCTTAGTACTTAGTACGCAATGGCCTAATTCACCATTAATGAAGCTTTGTTCTTTGCAAATAACTCGCTACTGCATGAGGAAGAGGAACATAAACACGATGGATCTGACCCGGCGGTCGACAGTGATGGATCTAACCCGGCGGAGACAGATGTGGGAGGTGGGAGGCGGAGGTGAGAGACGGAGGTGGGAGGGAGAGGCGGAGGCAGAGAGAGAGGTGGGAGAGGCGGGCGGAGATGGAGAGGTAGGAGAGGCGGGCGGAGGCGGAGAGGGAGAGGTGGGATGTCGCAGCCGCCGCCGTCATTGATGTCTTCAGATCTGTCGCTTTGTTCCCTCTTTTTTTTATTCTGATCGAAGAAATAGATCTCTTGGAGGAGAGAGATTGGTAGACTATTAATTACATTGGTCGTTAGAGAAGGAAGGTTGGACCGTTAAATGATGGGTTGTTCTCTTGGGGGACAGATCGGGGGATTGGAGATGAGGGGAAATTATAATTACTCTATTTTTTAATCCTATATATTCTCAAAATTTGAACCTGTATCTCTCTGTAAAGAGACACGAGTCAAGGATCGCATCACTCAACTAAACCTGCAATTGTTGTTTAATATAAATAATTAATGAAATATTAATTATCTCTCTCTGTGAATGATTGAAAATTCAAGACTCGATCAAGTATGCCAGCGACTGTACATCACTTTTGTCACGATGTTGGACAAAATGATCAACAAAATAATTTTCTTTGTATGTTCCAAGCCACTGTATCACATTCACAACAAAGCAAAAAAAACTTGAAAGGATCAATAAAATAAAATAAAAAATTGAAAGGAAAAGACTGTAAAATTCATAAATTTAGGAGATCCTTCCACACCAGCTAATACATTATCGTAACCTGATGGTCACATCTCTTAAAGGACCAGGTGGTACAATAGTTGTAACAGTAATAGGTGGCCGTGCGAAAATGGCACTTCCAAAGGTCTATCCAGTTTATTTTTCATCAATACCACAAACAAGCCTAATCTTAAAGTCCAAGATGGGAAATATATAGTAACGATTAATGTAGAAATTTAACAAGGCATACATCCAAGCTCCTATTACGACCAGAAATGTTAAACGAAACAACTTTTCATGTAGTGGGAACTATGCTAAAAATTGAATTTTTTTTCTTTATCAGAGACATTACGAACCAAATCCGATCCAATTAGTTTCCTTGGAAGTACTTGCATATAATATATGATGCAACAGAATGCACAAAACTCGTACTAGCAAAAGTCGGCAAATAAATCGGAGTAAAAATTATGAAAAATAATAATTATATAGAACCTTCACATCAAACATGAAACAAGTGGGGGCACCTTTAATATTTAAAACTCGAGTTATGATAAAATTCCGGTAGTTCGCTTACCAATTATGATGCCAAGCCAATCTTCTAAATTTTTAAGATTGTTCTGATGAGCTAATATCAATTGGCCGTGCAATATGTTTTGTTTGAGTACCTATTTCATCATACTCCAGTTCTCAGTACGTATTGGGAGTTTGGGACGTACCAATTGAACTGAGAGCATATCAAGTTGCTACCAGGTGGTTTTCATGTTTTCCTCGGTTTTGATTCTTCCTCTCTTTTAAATTATTGAGATTCAGAGACATAAATTAGCAAATTCTCATTTTCACAAGACTATTTTCAACTACTCATGTATACTGGTACCACTGTACAAGAATTGTGGTATATTGATGCATGTGTGCCATTGAAGGATAAGTTGTCAGTGGAATTAGTTAGAGGTGTGGTTCTATGGTCTTTATGGTTAGAACGTAATAAAATGATATTTCAGGGGGGTACAGGTAAAAGTGTACAAACTAGGTGTAGAAATAATCGCTTTAGCCACTTTTTGGTGTAAAAATAAAAATAATAATTCCTATTTCAAACTCTCATTAATACAGCCTTGTGATACCCAGGAATTGATAGAGACAGGTAGTACCTGAGGTGGATTTGGTGAGAGGAACTGAGGAAGAAGGCATAATGTGTGAAACAGGGAGAAGTGAAGCTCCTGAAGATGTCATGGCATACTGGACTCTGTTATTTTGTTGCAAAAGTACTTGTAGCTCTTTTGTGTTGTTTGTTGTTTTTTGTTGCATGTAAGGCAGGGTGCTGAATAGGTTTCATGTATGATGATAACTGTGTATGGTACCAGAGAGGTGGTACCAGTAAACTTTGTATGTGGTTTTTTTAATAAGAAATCGGTGGGCTAGATCCCACTTTGATAAAAAAAAAGACTCATGTATACTAATCATATTAAAAAGGGATCAGATAGTGGTCAGACCATATCTGTATGCATTTTTTTTATTTGTCGGTATACAGAAACAGATTGGACACTAGACATATATGGATACGAAAGATATTAAACGGATACAATACAATTATATATATAATTCAGATGTTAAAGTAAAGTTTATTAAAATCTTATTCAATAAATGGAATTTACTGTGAAATAATTATTTTGTAATCAAATTTGTAAACAAAGATAAATATTATAAATAAAATAACGTCCAAATGAAATCCCCCCTATCATTAAAGCCCAAATGACAAAGTTGTCTCTTTCTCATGTGGCCATGTCCTGCTTGTTTTCTCATTTCTCACTTTGTTCTTATGGCTTCGTTACCCTTTAAACCCTTGCTCGCTTGATTTCGCCTCATTCGGATTCTTCTTCTGATTTTGAACTGTTACTCTATCAGTATCAGGTACTGAATTTAATTTGTCGTTGATTTCTTGTTGTTGCTCCTTTATTACGTGCTTTTAATATGAAAAATGAGCCTGAAATATGTGATTTTCTTCTCTGTAGTGGGGCTTTTAGTCTTTTCCTCTTGGCTGATTGTTATTTTTTATAACCAAATTGCATTATTGCTTACAATCTATCTTAATTATGGGCTATTCTTGAAGGTGGTAGTTGAATATAGAAGGGCAAATTGTCACTTGGAAGCAAAGCTCAACCAAATAAGAACAAATATGAATCACATGGTGTGTGTCTCATCTTTTGCCCCCTTCTTTTCACTTTCACCTACACCTTCCAAATCCCCATTTGCTTTCGCCAAAGCCTCTGCCTTGTCTGTAACGTGTTCCCCCAATCCCAATCTAAATCCAAATCTCAACCCGACAGAATCACCAATAAACCAAATCCACTACCCACTTCTACTAACTTCCTCAGCAACATCAATTTTGATAACTATTTTGGTAAAATTGGGAGGCCACATCAGCCGCGTTGGAAGGAGAGAAGGGGATGTGGGAAGGCGGATGCCATTTCTGGACAAGAAAGGGAAGCATGAGAAGGATGTGTACCCAATGTAATCTCCTATAAGTATAACACTCTTATAAATGGCCTGTGCAAGAAGGTCAAAATTGACAAGGAAATCGATATTTTACATGATATGATTTCTAAATAGTGTGAGCCTAATGTTGTGACCTATAGCATTATTATAAATAGGTTGTGCAAGAAGGGCGAAATTGAGAAGGCATTGGATTTTCTGGATATCATGATTTCCAAAGGGCATGCGCCTAATGTTGTGATCTACAATACTTTGATACATGGGCTGTACGAGAAGGGTGAAATTGAGAAAGCATTGGATGTTTTAGATGTCATGATTTCAAAAGGGCATGAGCCTAATGCCGTGTCCTACAACATTCTGATAGATGGGCTGTACCAGAAGGGTGAAATTAAGAAGGCATTGGATTTTCTAGATGTCATGATATTGAGGGGGCATGAGTCTGATGTCATTCTTAGAGAGATGGGCTATGGAAAAGGATTGTGATGTTTAGGGTTTGTTATAAACCTGTAATGGATATCCAACTTGATCTAACTTTTGTTATGGACTTTTTAATGTTCTGAATGATACTTAGGGTTCGATTGTTGGGATTATTATGATGCTTATATCTATAAATATTTGTTGGGAGAACGAAAGTATTTGCACCATCCAAACTCTATAGCCCTTCTACCCCCAATTAGTGGGGCAACTCCCTTTCCCCCGATTCCCCTATGCCAGGTTAATATTTTCCTTCCCTCCCTTTCATCCCCCTCCATACATGTTTGTATAACACAACCTTACCCTCCGATTAGCTTGCAGTAGTAATAGGATTTCACCACATTCGTGCTTCATCTTCATATAATGTTCCTAAAAATTTCAAATTAACTCTCAGTTAGAAAAAAATAATATATTGTAAAATTTCAACAAGGGTGAGAGGACATTAATGATTCCCTTTATGCAATGTCAAACTCCGATTAAGTCTAAACTAAACCTACTGTGAATTATTTCCAACCAACTGAAGTTTGTTAAACCTTAATTGCGTAATTGATCCATGATAAAAGCATTGATTTAAGCAAGCTTGATTATAGTTTGCTCTCACTTTTGAAGTAAGAATGAAATCAAGGATCAAGGAAAAACAAAAATAATACATATTAATAGTAAAGGGGTCACAAAGGGGTCCACTGTCAAACAAAATATTGATACATTGTTTGCAACACAATTAGCTCCTAAAAGAAGCACAAATATGTCACTGAATAAATGAAACACAAAACAACTAAATTTTCAGTTCAACCAAACAGTTTTGTAAGAACATCAACCATGGAATTACATGGCAGATACAAAGCTTCTTAGGCATTATCAATCCTGACCCCTCACTCATATCCACTATTTCTTCTCCAACTCTCTCCCACTCAAAGCACTGAATCATGGTCCCAAATTCCAATCCCATCATTAGCATGCCCAAATTCTCGGCCGGGCAAATCCTTCGCCCCATCCCAAATGGTACAAGAAACTCTCCTTCTGCCTTCCCTGCCTAAAATCTCTCCAGTCTGAACTCATTCGGTTTGTCCCAGATACTCTTGTCTCTGTGAATAATGTATAAATTCGCCAAAAGCATTTCGCCAAAAGCATTGTACCACAAGGTATATGGTAATATGATACAATACAGTCTGATGATGACATGTGGGGTACTAATAGTGGAGCCGCGGGATATAGCCGAAGCGTCTCTTTAATTATGCAGTGGAGATACCGCAGGGAGGGGAGGTCGGTGTCCTCTAGCATTCGGTCATGCCCCACTACTTTGGGAATCCATTATGGTATTGTTCCTCGTTACGGATCCCTCTACCAGTATGTGTTTTGGTAACCCTTGTTGAAACAGCATTGCTTACTCCTATTGGTCACATAACCTGATGTAGCAAATTAAATAGGAATTATTTTTTTTTCTTTTAATTGGCCACATAACCTTACTTGAAAAGGCACTTGCTATGAACTTTCATTTAGTATATAATGAAACTATCCTCTAAAAATTTCAGTTCAGAATATTCTAAGAACCACTTATGTTGTCTCTTCGACCATCCAACGTAACCATCTTGCCTCCTCAAAAACCTTTTCAGTCACAAACATATCAAGAAACCTTCACAAATGGCTCTTTTTTCCCCAATGATTTATTTTTATAAGCTTTGAATAGTCTCCTAGCCATGTTGTGCACCTCTTTTCAAACGCAACATGGAGAACCGTTCAATTCGGTTTAATGATAAGAGCTGGGTGGCAGTGACACGCCGGAGGTCACGCCAGTATGGACCATAATTTGCCATTCCCATGGTTATCCTATTACAAAAAAAATCTTATAATAAAAACTTTTAGTAAGTCGCATTGGCATTTCATCAAACACCATCTAGATACCGACGCCCAACATTGTGAGAGAGAATTACTTTTTGTTATTAACAAATTTAGCAGGATCCTGTTGTTTAGGACAGAGTAACGAAACCACCCTTAATCATAAACAATAAAACGAAGAACAAAAATGGAACCAGTTATAAGAGAGAAGTTTGCCAGAGGAGAGGCGGGGCCTGTTTTCAAATACAACATCATTCAGAGAGAAGCAATTTTCAGCCACTGAAGCTGAGAATACAACAAGTACCGGGCAGTGGGGACCGAAGTTCAGTAGGAGAACTGGGCCATGGAGCTCAGAAAGCGTGGCGAGAAAACGATGGAGAGGTAGTTGGTTTTTGCGGAGAATATGGAGGGGGGCCTGTTTGGTTGATCTAAAGTTAAAGGGGGAATTTCACGTTTACCCCTCAAAAACTTCAAAATTACGTATTTCTCCTCTCAACTTTGAAATTACGTATTTCCCCTCTAAATTTCAAAAACTCACAAATTTACCCATTTTATTTTTTTATATTAAAACTCATTCTAAATTTATAGAATATCCATTTTACCCTTTATTAAAAGCATAAAAAGTCCATCAGACTCAAATTTGAATATGAAGAGTTCCTCTACCGTCCGATCCACGCGCATCGCATTAAGATTTGTGCGTATAGCTTCAATATATGTGTGTTGGCTTTAAGATTCGCGCTGATCTAGTGTGCACAAATTTTAAAGCAATTTTGATTCACGCGCATCGCATTAAGATCTATGCACGTCACTTCAATATTCGTGTGTGTTCGCTTCAAGATTTGTGTTGATCTAGCATGCACAGATCTTAAGGCAGTTCGGACAGTAGAGGAACCTTTCAGATTCAAATTTGAGTATGATGGGCATTTTATATTTTAAATAAAGGGTAAAAAAGGTATTTTAAAATTTAGAATGGGTTTTAATATAAAAGACAATAAAATGGATAAATTTGTGAGTTTTTGAAGTTTAGAGGGGGAAATACGTAATTTCAAACTTTGGAGGGGGAAATACATAAATTTGAAGTTTTTGAGGGATATAGGTGAAATTCCCCCAAAGTTAAATTATAATTTAATCTCTTTCCTGTTTGATTGGAGTGTATGGTTTAAATTAATATTGTTAACAGTATTGTTTGATTGTTTGATTGGAGTTTATGACTTAATTTATGACTTAAATTAATATTGTTAACAATATTCAGATATATACTTTGGTAATACAAATATTTTTTTAGATAGAGGTGTTAATAAACTTAATGCAAATATTCTTCTACCTAGAAGTGTTAATAAATAACATATGGCATAAAAATCTGAAACCTTACAGATAGACTGTAACTACATTATCTATATATAAGTAAATCAGTCTATTTGGAATTAAAAATAAATAAAGGAGTATATTGTGCAATCTACATTTAAATAATTATGTCAGTATTAATCAAAACTAAAAATAAAATCAATGAAATCGGACAATTAAATATTGGCTAGATCTCTCAGCATATTCTTGGATTAATACCATGGTTTGGTTTGGTTTGTGTTATGATTTATAATTAAATCATGTTAGTTCCTCTCTGATTAATGTTACACACGTTAAATACGATCTTCATATAAAAATATACTCGTATAACAAATTTTATATTTTTTAGATTGTTTTACTATTAATTTAGATAGAAAAAAAATTCTCTTGAATGGTTCAAAAAATTTAGATCAAGTGCTTTTTTACTTATCTAAAAAAATAGTAAAAATATTTTCAAAAATATAAAATTTAGTTTGCAAATACATTTTCATATGGAAATTATATTTAACAATTTAGATTAACGGTTTGAATTTCAAAAATAAAATTAAATATTCATAGTACAAATTAATTCATAATACGCATATTATCATAACCTCGCTCTTAAAAATATACATTAACAACCCTACCTACCTACCTACCTACCTAGGAACCAAACGAAGTGTGAATGAAATATCACCTCTCCATCAATCCATCATCACTACACTATTGAACAAATATGAAATTACTATATTTAGAGACAAAATTTTCTTTTTCTTTTTTCTTTTTCTTTCTTCTTCGTCATGGGCATGAATTTCATAATTTATATCCTCCCGCAAAGAAAAGTTGAGAAGGGGATCGATCAACGAAGACAAATTCATCAGTAAGTTCACGTGCCTCTCTTTTCTTCTTTAATTACGAAACAAATTTGATTATTGCTTCCGGTTTTTGTTAAAGTTGGTATCTACATTGAGCGTTTAAATGAAACCCAAATATTTACGAAATAGCCAACATTTCTTGTATGGTTTCAACTGAATTTATTATGCTCATTAGAAAAATATTCTTAATTACGTTTTTTTATGAGTCTTTTTTCAAGTAAATTGCTTGTCATTTAAACAATTGACCCAAACCCTAATAAGGAAATCCAAATTAAAACAATTATAAAAGCTGGAAGATAGTAAATTACTTAGAAAAGAAGGAAATAGAATCTGAACTCTTGTTTAATGCAATTTTCCATTGAGATGGCTTAAAAGAGATCAAATCGAACATTTTTTTATCATATAATGAATAGGACTCAAAGTTTCAAATATTAATTATTTTTATGAGGGTGATAAAAAAAATATTTTTAAGAGTGTTAAAACACACTGACTTAGGAACTTATTCTAAAACATATAAAAAATTTTATATGGTTATTTAAACAGATTGAATTATGACTTAACCAGTGATAACCAAAGCTTGATTGGAATTAATTACTATGGAGGGGAGAGCGAGAGTGAATCTAAAAATTAATCAGGGGTGACTAAATCATCTCTGTAAATTAAAAAATAAAATTTTTGTTTTTGTTATTTTTATAATTTTTATAAATGCTTATAACTTTTAACATTTTTTATAAAATAAAATTACACAGCAGTAACTTATTCAGCATCTTCAATTTCAATTTTCTATTTCCACTCTTAAAAGATAGGTTTAACTTAGTGATAGAGACACAATGGAAAAATCTAGGTTCCACCTATAGGGCTCAAAAAGTCGAGTGATTGTAATATATAGTTCGATATTTATTATTATATTTTGTATGGAAGAAAAAGTTGGACTTTGTGAATTTTTAATTTATATAATTATATGTCAACATCTTCTTTACAAGGCCTTGTAATTATATAATATATGAAAACTGTATCAATTGAATGCCTTTTCTTTTGTCTGTAACTTATAAACCACTTTTTACATTCAACATCCATGTGAAAATACATGGAGCAATACAGTCGGTGTAGAAAAAAAAATGTATAAACCTTATACAAAAACATTGCCGCTTTTCATATACAAATGTCTCTATTTTTAATACTTTTAGTATGCCATCATTTATAAAACCTTGGTCTACTTAAAATTTAACTTTTAACTGTCAAAATAAAAAGTTAGATATAATTTATATTATTTTCTTTATTAACATGTAAAAGATTATGACATTTTGATTTTTCTTTTTTTGGTGATTTTGTATTATTTGGTATAAAGTGATAGAAAAAATATACTGATGTGGATAATTTTGAAGTATTAATTCATAAACGTAAAAATAATAATATTTTTGTGTATCTAGAAAAATAATATATATTATATCTAATGATTTTTTATTGTGACATATAAATTTTTCCTGCCTCCCTTTCCTATTGCATAAAGACTAGTGGCAAAGTAATGAACCTACTGATAATATATTAGACTTCTAATCAAGACAACAATCACTAAGCTCAAATCCAAAAATGAAAAAAGAAGTGCAAATCTTGGTAGCACTACCAAAGGCTTTTCAAAAAAGAAAGTGCAAATTGAATCTAATAGAAGCTAAGAGGGTAGAGACTTGAGATTTACTAAAAGGGAGGGGTAGATCTGTTATTAGCATCCGAGGTTGGTTGGCATGTTGTAAATTTTCTACAACGTCGTTTTCTTTATTGCCAGAATATAAAAGGATAACTTTTTCTTATCGTTTCCCAAATTTTTTTTTTTGAAAGTTAAAACGCCCGTAGGCAATCGTTTCCCAAATTCGCACCTGAATTTTAAATCTTTTTTTCTTCATAATAGCAGTCAACAATGGAAGCCGTGTGAAGTGTCACAGTTGACCAGTCGACCGACACGCACTCCCTCTCCTGTTACTCTATCGCTCTCTGTCTCTGCATCTTCCCTCTGTGGATGTGTGTGAAGCAACTCAACTGTCTTTCTCTTCTTCAGATCTCGCGCCATCTCTCCTCTCTTGGATCCAACCCGATATGAACGGCGATAGCGGTGGCGGTGGCGGTGGAGGTGGAGGGAGCGTCTCGATCCGAGTACCGTACCGGCACATCAACGATGCTGAGGTGGAGCTTGTCGGTCTAAGCGGAGATCCGGATCTGAATTCGAAACCGAATGGGGAATCTGAAGATCTGAATCGAGATGCGAAACCTAGGATTAGCACAACGAGGTTGGTTCTTAGTTGTACGGTCGCCGCCGGTGTACAGTTTGGATGGGCGTTACAACTCTCACTCTTGACTCCATATATTCAGGTGAGTTTCTCTTCTCTCTTCTATAAATCTACTTCCATAAGCCCAGGGATTCGGTTCAATTTTGCATCAATTTGAAGGACAATTCAGGCAATTTGTTTACCAGTAAGATAATAATCGGCCTAATTTAGTTTTATTATGAATAAATCACAATATAAGCACCGATAAATGACAAAAGGTGATCAGTACCTGATCAATTTCGGTTTTGTTTGTACTGTACAGGCCACAGTTATAACTAAAATTGCATCTCATTTACTCGTTTAATTAATGATTTGTTAATTATCAGTGAAAAATTTCATGGGTTTTTAGTGGAAGAGGCCTTTATAAGGCAAGTTGGTATTAAGAAGTTTGCGGGACAACTATCACTCGCTTATGGGAAATTATTACTAGAAAAGGGGAGGATTCTCTTCCTGGCTATTCTATGGGTTTTCAGTCTGGTATTTCCAAATTTATTAGCTTAAACTTTCTTATGAAAGATGAGTTCAATTATAGAGCGATTCAGTTAAACAGTCTATCTCTTTCAGTATTTGAGGTGCCAAATTTACTAAATTGGTGTTCTTATCGATGCAGACACTTGGTATACAACATGCTTTCTCTTCATTTATTTGGCTTTGTGGTCCTATTACTGGCTTTGTGGTAAGTATTCTTTTTCTTACTTTATATGGTAGCATTGGACTATACTATTCTTATGTTCTTTTCAATACTGATGAGAAGGGAATGTTTTATTCTTTCCTTTATAAGAGGTCACATTAATTTGACAAACTCGTACAATTTTCATTCTTTGTCAGGTCCAGCCATGTGTTGGCATTTGGAGTGACAAATGTTTATCAAAGTATGGAAGGAGGAGACCATTTATTCTAGTTGGATGCCTTATGATTTGTTTAGCTGTGAGTAATTCTGTGGCATCTCTTTTATCAGGAGAAGAATATGAAGTGATTTGTTTACTTTATTACCGGTGGAAATATTAAAGCTGATGTTTACCTTAACAAGAAACTAACCTAAAATAATAAAAGTAAACAAGTAACTTGGAATATCAGACTTGAATATATGTTGTCTTGCTTAAAGTAGGCGCTGGTTCTTGCCTGATTGTACACCAACACCAACACCTACTCATAATATGTTGTCTTGCTCAAAGTACCTGTTGCATTATCTCATATCAGTTAGATTGAAACCAACACCTCTACTAATACACGATTGATATTACCTTATGTATACCGAATTAAATATTTATCATCACAATCCCGATGCATTGCTTTGGGTTATCTGACTATAGTTTAGTTCTTCGGGTGTATGCATTATACAATGTACTATGGTTTCTGTGCATTATCATAAAACAATCTTTAGAATAATTAAAATCCCAAAAAAAAAAAGACAAAAGGTATAAAGAAAAGAATATTTATTTTGCTTTGATTATATGTACTAATTTGTATAATGCAGGTAACTCTTGTTGGTTTTTCTGCAGATATTGGGTATCTCTTAGGTGATACTTCTGAGCATTGTAGGTAATTTTATTTGATCAATATGCTCAGATTAATATTTAGTGCATTGGTACTTTCCATTAAACGAGCAAACATTCCTTGTGACCTAATTATCATGTTTGTATATACAGTGTATATAAAGGTACAAGGTATAGAGCAGCTGCTATTTTTATTGTTGGGTTTTGGATGTTAGATCTCGCCAACAATACAGTTCAAGTAAGTATTTTCTAATTTACCCTAATCTTTCGTCACATGAAAGATCTTGTAATATGTTACGCTTAGAATTTGTTGTAATTTGATTTTTATTACTTTGCATCAAATGTAGGGTCCAGCACGTGCGCTCCTGGCTGATCTTTCAGGTGAAATATTTATTATCTTCAAACTGTTCTAAGATGTGAAGCCAAGTTTTTCTCTTGGAGAAATTATATTTTCCCACAAATTTTGTAAACAGTGGCGCTAATGTTGTCACAGGTCCCGACCAGTGCAACTCAGCCAATGCTATATTTTGCTCCTGGATGGCAGTTGGGAATATTTTGGGCTTCTCAGCTGGTGCAAGCGGTAAATGGCACAGGTACAGTCTCACTAAAATCAAGTGCTTCTCATTTTATTGATTTTTCTGTCAGATTTTCATTGAATTAATCAGTTATCGAACAGCTAGTGTTTTAATCCTTGATGCTGTTATTATCTAATTGTACAATCATGTGCTCTTTTTATCTAATTTTTACTTCATATAGGTGGTTTCCTTTTCTGACAACAAGAGCATGTTGTGAAGCTTGTGGAAATTTGAAGGCGGCTTTCTTAGTTGCTGTGGTAAGTTCAATGTGCTCACGTTAATGTGTTATATATTGTCAAATTTTCAGAATTTGAAAGTCTCCTCTTTTCTGTACAGGTTTTTCTCCTATTCTGTATGCTAGTAACTTTGTATTTTGCTAACGAACTCCCATTGCAAGCTACCGATTGCACAAAGAGGTCACCATCTGATTCCTCTCCTCTGCTTCATAACTCCAAACAAGGAGTCTATGAATTGTACGATGCGGATGATGAGACATTTACTAACAGCCACGATTCTGAAAGTGATGCTGCTGCTAGACGTTCTAACATTGATCAAAATTCAAACTTGAACAATGACAAGGATGAGACATTTAATGATGGCCCAGGAGCAGTTTTGGTCAATATTTTGACAAGCTTGAGGCATTTGCCTCAAGGGATGCATTCAGTTCTTCTAGTCATGGCCCTTACTTGGGTATGTGGATTGGAAATTTTAAATTTAACTTTGCAATGATTCATGCAAATGGTAAAACTTGGTTTTGGTGTGCAGCTATCATGGTTTCCATTTTTTCTCTTCGACACGGACTGGATGGGGCGAGAAGTCTACCATGGGGACCCAAACGGTGATGCGAATCAAAAGATAAATTATGACAATGGTGTGAGAGAAGGTGCATTTGGCTTGCTCTTGAACTCGGTCAGAACCTGTTCTCAACTATTATAGTCTATATTGTTCCGTACCTTATATTATTAGCCAACTGCAAAACCATTTTCACGGTGGATATGTCTATAATTGGTATAAACCATTCTTTCGTGTTCTGTAAAGAATTAAGTTTGTGAGTGAGGCTATGGTACTATGCATAGCGCGGATTGGTCTGTACTATGGATCAATATCTCCGTTTTCAAAGTCCAAACAGTCGATCTTAACCGTTCCAACACCATCTCGATATGAAAATGTATTTGTAGATCAAATTTTTCATTTTTTTACAATTTTTTTACAATTTTTTTAGATAGGTAGAAAATCACTTAGTCTAAAAATTCTAGACCATTCAAAATAGTGATTTTGTACCTATCTAAAAGAATAAAAAAAAGTTTCTAAAAATTATAAAATTTAGTCTACAAGTACATTTTCATATGGAGATCATGTTGAACGGTTTAGATCGACTATTTGAACTTTGAAAATGAAGATATTGATCCATAGTACGGACCAATCCACGCTATGTATAGTACCATAGACTCACTCTAAGTTTATAATAACAAGGATAAAATAAGAGAACATAATCTCATTTTTCACGTCATGTATCAACAAAGGATTAATATACTATTTTTCATGTCTGTAGGTTGTACTTGGTATTGGGTCTTTCTTAATTGACCCGATGTGCCGTGCAATCGGGACAAGACTAGTATGGGCAATAAGCAACTTTGCAGTTTTTGTGTGCATGGCTGCTACAACAGTGCTTAGTCTTTTATCTTTGAAGTACGCCTCCTCTACTGGAATTCAGCATGTCATTAGAGAGAACAAGTCGATTCGAAATGCCGCCTTGGTCGTGTTCTCCCTTCTTGGCCTTCCTCTCTCCGTAAGTCTCAACACCTTGAAAAGATTGATATGTTATCTTCTATAGCGAGGCCATGGTACTATGCATAGCGCATAATGTTCTGTGCTATGGATCAATATCTCTATTTTCAGAGTCCAAACAATCAATCTGAAACGTTCAACATGATCTCCATATAAAAATGTACTTGTAGATCAAATTTTACATTTTTTTAGAAACTTTTTGCTATTTTTTTAGATATGTTGAAAATCACTTGATCCAAAAATTCTAGACCACTCATAAGTAGTGACTTTCTACCTATCTAAGAAAAAGTAAAAAAATTCTAAGAACTATGACATTTAGTCTGCAAGTATATCTTCATATGGTGATCATGTTGAACGATTCAGATCGACTATTTGAACTTTCAAAATGAAGATACTGATCGGACCAATCCGCGCTATTATAGCCTCATCTTCCTGATATTGTGTAATTATTTATCAGGCAAATGATAAAGGTGCAAATATATATATATATATATATATATATATATATATATATATATATATATAGAGTATGGCTAAGTTGCTGCTGGCAGCATTTCGGCCAGCTGCTGTCGGGGCTATATTTAGCCATACGATGTTCAAACAACAAATCCAAACCGTTAGATGTGATCTCTATATTAAAATCTACTTGGAGACCAAATTTTACATTTTTTGGAATTTTTTTACTATTTATTAAGCCACTTTGAAAATTCCAGATCATATGGTCAAGACTGTTTTTACTGTTCACCCGGATCAGCAATTTTCAAAGTGGCTTAATAAATAGTAAAAAAATTCCAAAAAATGTAAAATTTGGTCTCAAGTAGATTTTAATATAGAGATCACATCTAACGGTTTGGATTTATTGTTTGAACATCGTATGGCTAAATATAGCCCCGGCAGCAGCTGGGCGAAATGCTGCCAGCAGCAATTTAGCCACACTCTATATATATATATATATATATATATATATTTCCATTGCTCTGAGTTTGTGCTTATTTTCTTGTTGTACAGATCACCTATAGTGTCCCGTTCTCTATCACTGCTGAGATGACAGCTGGACAAGGGGGCGGGCAAGGTACACTCTCTTGATAGTTGTTATCTTGTTTTTCAAAAAACTTGGCAGCGGCTGCCAAGGGTATATTATTAATATATGAAAAAACATCCTTACATCAAGTGTTACATAGTTGTTATCTTGTTACTCTCTCTCTCTCTCTCCTTATCTTTTCCTGATTTTGAGTATTTCACATATGCAGGCTTAGCAACTGGAGTTTTAAACCTGGCTATAGTTCTTCCTCAGGTAAGACCCTGTCTGAGTTTACTCTTTCTTTATTTTATGTTAAATGCATATAATCACCTACTAACTGCCACGTCTTCTTACATATTCATATATTCTTATAGATGGTTGTTTCCATTGGTGCGGGTCCATGGGATGCGCTTTTTGGTGGAGGAAATATCCCGGCATTTGCATTGGCTGCAATCTTTGCCTTAATTGCCGGCATATTAGCAATGCGAAAGTTGCCTAAGCATTCCAACTCATATAGCTCTGCTGGTTTCCATGGATTCGGTTGAATGAGTCTTCTATAACTACAAGCTATTCCATTGTCCGTTCACATTCATTTATATGTTCTTTTTGTTAGATTAAAACATTTAAATGTTCCAGGTATATAGTTCTTTCTTTTCTTTTTTTATACTTTTTGTAATATAATTATTTTTCAAAGGAGGATGTTTCAGAAAGTTACGAATTTTTTTCACAAGTTTAATTCGATTTTGAGCTTTTACACTCATTTATTGTTACCCTTTCTGAATGGCGCTTCATTTATCTCAAGTTTTTGTGCTTATTTGTCATAAACTTTCATAAAGGTCACACGTCTAAAGGAAACTACGGAATATTTTCAATTAAGTCGATTATTTTACCTAACTTTTCTATGTTACCTGATAGATTCGACTAATGCAAGCTCTCACGAAGATATTATAAAAAAAATGATAACTCCATATTCTAATACAAATAATTAGCTTTCTGGACAAAAGCTAAAAGGAATACGGTGTTTGGTAATTAAAAAAATAAACTACGTAGAAGGTTGGTTCTCAGTTAAATTTTGCTGTGCTTTGTGGAGGCACAAATTCTTGAAATGTTGCCTGTATAACTTGCTTTAGTTTGAGCTGTTAATAAATAGATGGTAGTACATTTGAGTTTATATGTAGGCCTGTGATGTAAACTGAGAGTTGAGGTGGGTCAGTCTTTAGTTGCTCCTGTACCGGTTTTTGGTATGGTTGAGTGTACTCTTGATTGATCCATCAAGGAAGCGGGTGTGTGAGTGCTGAGGCCTCAAATCCAATTGGGCTGTGTTTTTTGGAGGGTATGTTACTATGTTAGTTACTAGCTGAGTAGACATGCTGTAATTTAATGGTTTCATGTTATCACTGAAACGGGCAAATGTCTTTTATTAGTAGAAACCGATTATGTTAAACAACTTTTCCAAGGAAGGACAGATTTATGCTAATTCATTTAATGAGGCTTAGTTAATCTAATGTGATAAATTAGTAATAAGTCATTGGCATGGTTTAAGGAATTTTGGATGAGAACCAACATACAAAAATGTATAGAATTCTGATGGCATGATGAACATGGTGAAACTCTGAGCATTCTACTTTTCATCGTATATGTGATAATTCAGTGGTGGTGGAGGCACTCATCTTTGGGGTATACGTACTGACACCCCAATCAAATTTAAAGTTTGTATTAGATGGAAAGTTTTTTTAACACGTGATTTTTTAAATAAAAATTAGTCTCTTCACTCTCCAGTGAGTGTCACTCATTTGAGAGATATCCAAGGAAATGCATACTCTGAAACAAACTACTCAGAAAAACTTGTATTTTTAGTTTTTCATGAAAAGGTGTTGCCTAGTGCCTACTATAAAAGCAAATGGCGTGCATTGTTTTTGTTGGTTTTAGTTGTACCAGTTGTTGGTTGATGCAACGAACAGCAACCAATTTGGGGGTTACTGTTGAAGAACGGCAATTGAATCGAGGAGATAGAGAAATGGGCAGAAGGGGCAGAAATGAAGGGCAAGGTCCGTTAATCACTGCAGGTGGGTCCCCAGCGAGAGGATTGGAAGTTGGGGCATAGCGCACGTCTAGCACGTGACTCTGATAGGAGAGGAACTGGAGTTCCGACTGGAGAGGAATAAGGCTATCTACCGCTTCCAACATCAGTATTCGGTTAGACGGTTGTTTCTTTACCATTCTGTTATGGCGGGATGACTTTCTCCCAAATGCCAATTGTATCCGCACTGTTTACCTTTTCTTACTAATTAGATCGCCTATATAAGGCCAGTAGTTCTGTGTAATTGGATTTAGGCAATTTTGATATAAATTAGGCGAATGGCTGCTTGCCTTCGACCTTGAGTTTAGCTTGTCAGAACTTTCTTCCTTGGAATTTATACAAATTACTCCTTATTTCTTCTCTATTTCTCTTCAGTCTCTTTTCAATTCTCTCTTCAATCTCTTTTCTACTTCTTTTTATTCCATTTGTGCTGTTTCAACGATTAAGTTCATTGCAAGTGGTATCAGAGCTTCTCGGTCGCAGCTGGGAAGCAATTATACTGAGGAGCCATGCCGCCAAAATAAAAAATTAACGAGACGACTGATGATATCTCAATGGATCTGGTTGCGATCAATGATCGGATCTCTCAACTAGCTCGCGACTCTCAGATTTCTCAACAAACTCGCGACGATCAGATTCAAGCTTAATTCAGAGAACAGGCAAACCAGATGGCTGAATTGAGAACGGCCTTTACTGACTTTTCGCTGATGATCAAAGAAGTGGTAATGGATAAGTTTGGTGATACAAGTCAAAACAGCCACACTGGTCATCGTACAGACCGGGTGGGTCGTGGTAAAGAAGGTGAAAGACCAGATCCTAATGCTGATCGAGATACTGGTAGAGGCAATCCGCACCAAGACCAACAAAGGGGGTTCATGCCTCGTATTGAAATGCATGTATTTGATGGGAGCAAGGCCAATGAATGGTTGGAGCGTTGTAATTTCTATTTCAACTACTACCAGACAGCAGAGTTATACAAGGTGGGTTTGGCTACCATGAATTTCATTGGTGATGCAGAAGAGTGGTATAGCTGCTACCGACTTGAACATCCAAACCCGACATGGCCAGCATTGGTAAACTCTTTATTTGAGCGTTTCAAAACGAGATGCCATCTTAACCCTGTGGTTCAATTCAAAAGAGTACAACAAACTAGTACAGTGGAGGAGTACATTAGAGAATTCCAAAGAGCAAAATCCAGGTTATTGGTAGAAACTGGGATTACACAGGAGTATTTCTTTGTGTGGAGCTTTATTTGTGGGTTGAGAGAAGAGATTCAAAATTCCATGACTCTATTCAAACCCCAAACCTTGAGTGAGGCATTCAACCTAGCTCTTGAACTTGAAGTAGTAGTGGGTCCTATGAACAAGAAACCTCTATTTATCAGATCACAAGGGCAAATAAGCTATAAACCACCACCTAACCCCAATTACAAACCAATGAGACCACCTGAAGGTTATGTAAGAAAAAATGCTGAAAATCCCTCCCAAAACTCTCAATTATACAAACCACCTCATAAAAATATGACCAATCTCACCTTAGATCAAAAAAGGGCATTGGGGCTTTGTTTTAGATGTAATGAAAAATGGGGCCAAGGGCACAAATGTGGTAAGGGACTGCATGCTCTTGAGGGAGAGGAGGATGAGGAGTTTGAAGATAGAGAAGTAGAAGAAGGGGGTCAAACAGTTAAATATTCTCACAATGAAAATGAGGAAGAAGAGGAAATAGCCACATTGAGTGTGGGCAAGGGCACAGGCAGTTTTACTCCAAAGTATAAAGGGCAAATGGGTAAAGTGCATGTGAGATTGTTGATTGACACAGGCGCTACACATTCTTTCATTCACCCCAGCATAGCTCAAGAATTGAAGTTGCAGACCACACCTACAACAACTCTGATGGTTAGGAGTGCAAGTGGAGAGAAACTGGCTACTAATAACATTTGTAAGGATGTTCAATTTACCATTCAAGGGCATCAATTTTGTACTGATTTCAGAATTTTGGAGGTTCAGGGGTATGATGTGATACTAGGTGTTGATTGGTTAGCCAGTTTGGGTGAAATTAGAATGAATCTCATGAAGGGAGTATTTGTAGTTGAAAATGAAGGCAAAGTGGTGAAGTTGAGAAATGAGAATAAAGAGCATGAGTTAAAAGTCTGTGAGGGATCCCTTAATGTGGAAAAGGAGAACCTATTGAGAAATGAAGTCTATTTGGCACATCTATATAAGGTAGAAGAGAATGTTGAGGAGAAGTCAGATGCACTGGACCCAAAAGTGAAAAAGGTGTTGGAAGAATTTCAAGAGGTTTTTGAAGAACCAAAACAACTACCACCAAAAAGACCCACAGACCACAAAATCCACCTGCTACCTGATGCCAAGCCAATCAATTTGAGACCTTATAGAATGTCCCATTTTCAGAAACTTGAGGTAGAGAAGATAGTACAAGACCTATTAGAGAAATCATTTATACAACCTAGTGTGAGCTCTTACTCTTCCCCAGTTCTCTTGGTTAAAAAGAAGGATAATTCATGGAGGATGTGTGTGGATTATAGAAGATTGAATGAGGGTACTGTGAAGAACAAATTTCCCATACCTATCATAGAAGATTTGTTAGATGAACTCAATGGAGCCTATTACTTCTCTAAATTGGATCTTAGGGCAGGATACCATCAGATTAGGATGGCAGAAGCCGACATACACAAGACTGCCTTCCAAACACATGAAGGATTGTATGAATTTACAGTTATGCCCTTTGGTTTAACCAATGCCCCCGCCACATTCCAATCATTGATGAATAGCATTTTCAAACCATTTTTGAGAAAGTTTGTATTGGTTTTTTTTGATGATATATTAGTATATAGTCAGGATTTAGACTCTCATTTACTTCACCTCAAAACTGTCTTCCAAACTTTGAGACAGCATCAGTTATCAGTCAAAAGATCTAAGTGTGAGTTTGGGGTACCACAAATTGAGTATTTAGGCCATATCATATCAAAAAAAGGGGTAGCCACAGATCCAAGTAGTGCAACGAACAGCAACCAATTTGGGGGTTACTGTTGAAGAACGGCAATTGAATCGAGGAGATAGAGAAATGGGCAGAAGGGGCAGAAATGAAGGGCAAGGTCCGTTAATCACTGCAGGTGGGTCCCCAGCGAGAGGATTGGAAGTTGGGGCATAGCGCACGTCTAGCACGTGACTCTGATAGGAGAGGAACTGGAGTTCCGACTGGAGAGGAATAAGGCTATCTACCGCTGCCAACATCAGTATTCGGTTAGACGGTTGTTTCTTTACCATTCTGTTATGGCGGGATGACTTTCTCCCAAATGCCAATTGTATCCGCATTGTTTACTTTTTCTTACTAATTAGATCGCCTATATAAGGCCAGTAGTTCTGTGTAATTGGATTTAGGCAATTTTGATATAAATTAGGCGAATGGCTGCTTGCCTTCGACCTTGAGTTTAGCTTGTCAGAACTTTCTTCCTTGGAATTTATACAAATTACTCCTTATTTCTTCTCTATTGCTCTTCAGTCTCTTTTCAATTCTCTCTTCAATCTCTTTTCTACTTCTTTTTATTCCATTTGTGCTGTTTCAACGATTAAGTTCGTTGCAGTTGATGATAGGGGTGCACAAAAAAACTCATGAGTCATAACTAGTTCGGAATCAATTCGGATTCAACTCGCCAACAACTCGAGTTAAAATTGACTCGAGTTCATAGACTCGGTTGTCTCACGAGTTGAATTCAAGTTGCCCCCCACTCGGTTGATTCATTGACTTGGTAAACTATATAATGTTTTGTTAGACTTTATACTATTTAGTAACTTGGTAAACTTTGTACTATTTAATTATGTATTTGCCACTGTTTCATTATGTAAAGTTTTAAATTGTGTACTATTTTGATAAACTATGTACTATTTATTTTGTTAGACTTTGTTTTGGCACTTTTTAATTTGATAAACTATGTACTATCTACGAGTCACGAGTCGACTCGGGTTGACTCGAGTTGTTCGCGAGTTTAATCCAAGTTGGAGCGTCTGACTCGAAAATGGATTAGCAACTCGGACTCAACTCGGCTCATGAGTTCACGAGTGGAATCCAAGTTGCCCTCAACTCGGACTCAACTCGGCTCATGAGCAGCCTAGTTGATGATATGTGTGTTTATTGGTACCAGTTCTGGTACGTAGTACAGACTACAGATGGCTTGGATTTCTAAAAAGTTGTTGATTGATGATGTAAAAATGTGTGTAGAAAAAGCTTTGATTTTCATATTAATTAACTTTTCCTTTACGCAGCATGCCGGAAAA
Source organism: Carex myosuroides (assembly GCA_028015225.1). Lineage (NCBI taxonomy): Eukaryota > Viridiplantae > Streptophyta > Magnoliopsida > Poales > Cyperaceae > Carex > Carex myosuroides. The sequence continues at coordinate 6,006,299 of CM051471.1, forward strand.
TGCCATTGGCCTGAGGCAGGTTAATTTCTAAGGTTACAAGCTCATTGGATGGATTCTGTTAGATCCAAGCAATTCATTCTTCATCAGAGGATCAAAAATCATAAGCCTGACCTCAAGTATTTTATCTATCTATTTACTGTTTCATGAACAATAACCAATAGTTTAACCTTCATAAAAACATAACATTATTGACAAAATATGAAGTTTAAGTTTGAATCGCAGATTGGAGTCATCTCTAACTAAGATAAAGTAATGTGTAGTTGAAATTTAAGAACTAAATCTTAACAAAACTGATGGTCAACAATCATTTTACATATTGTTACAAAGTGGTGCCGACTTAAAAAATATATTAAGAACTAATATAAAAATTATCTAACCAAATATATTGCAGTATCTAAGCCTACAAGAAAGTTAATTTGAGATACTCTTAAAGCTCTGATCAATACCCTCAATTCTTCCAGCATCAGCAAAGGCTCGGTGGAGCCGAGGAATAACAGGTTCATATGGCAGAACATACTTCTCCACAAACTTTTCATCACTTGGCTTTGCAAAAGTAGCAAATGAATGATCTCCCACAGGAAGTCCTTTCGACTTCAAAAGCTTTCTAACAATATTCTGGGGAATCAGCCGGTTCTCCAAGCCGCAACAGAACAAAAATGGATTTCGGATCACATGCAACTTATCACAACCAGCTTCTTTAATCAGGAACTCCATTTTTCTAGCCACCAACTTCTCTGATTTAGTCAACAACGAAGGGGATTTACTAATCAAAAGTGCTACCTCCTCTTGTGAAAGCCCGATATTTCTCAAATTATTTATCTTGGCATCTAGGGTGCGTTGGCTCATGGAGCTGACAGCAATCAATGCTTCGACAAAATATGCTGATGAACGATCAATGCCTAACTCCTCAACCCTCTCAGCTACCCTTTTGACAGCTTCAGGGTTAGATGAGATCAATTGAGCTGACTTCATCAGCCGGATAAGTTGATCATTAGATAAACCATATTGCTTCCGAAAGAAAGATAAGTTGGGCATGATAACATTTTCCATGTTGCTACCGATAACTGCACCTGCCCCCCACCTTTTGAGTACCACAGAAAGATTCTCTTTCGATCCAAGGATCCCCATCCAGATGTCAATCTTTAGCACAAAATTGGACACAAACAGATCAGGGTTGCAGGCAATGATACCTGAGATATCTTCCACGGAGAAGCCGAGCTGTTGTAGCTTGGCGATGTTTGGTCTCCAATTCTTCTCCACATGGGAGCGAAGGATGCGACCGTCCCGCGACACGGCAGTTCTTATGTCCGACTCGCTTACCCCGGTCTCTCTCAGGAAACAGAGCACTGCGTCAGGCTTATGTAGGGACTTCATGTATTTGGAAGCTTTGAGTGCCTCGTCGGAGGAAAGACCGCAGGATTGGACAAGATACTTTACAGTGAAATGGGGATTTGGGGGCGACGCTTGAGTGGGATCGTTGGAGGCGGCGAGTTGTGTGCTCCGATTGAGGGGAAGAGGTGAACGGAAGCCATGGATTCTCCCCAGAAACATATTCATAGACATGGTCACTGAACTGAGCTTGTAATTGAGCTTGAGTAGGAGAAGGCTCGAACCAAGTGAGGAATTCGCATCCAAGATATCTCAAATTTTGCGCGACTTTTGTAAAATCTCAATCGTTCAATACATTCCGCACGAATCTCAAAGCTCAAATAATGCTGGTCTCGTGCCCTATCCCCGAATAGGCACCGGACACGTCGGTCACGCAAAAATATGAGATTCGTGCAAAGTTAAAAGAAAGGTCCAGATCCACTAATTTTAAGAGATTCCTTTTTACGGTACCGGGAGGAGGGTCGAAATGATAGGAATTCACTGGGGAGAGGGGCGGGAGGGATGAGAGCCGTCCGATTTTCGTGATTCGTAGGAACAACTGCACAAATCTTAATGTCAATCGGACGGCTTCGACTGGGTGTCGGATCGGATTTGGTATGATGCTCATGGGACGACCCCACTCTGTTTGGATTTAATTTCTATTCTATGGGCTTGGGTTGGGCCCTTTAAAGCGTACCATAGTTGAATGAGTCCGTTCACATTCGTTTATATGTTTTTTCTGTTAGATTAAAACATTTATAATGTTGCAGGTATATATATATATATAGTTCATTCCTTTGTTTTTTTTTTTTTTTTTTTTACTTTTTGTAATATAATATTTTTTTAAAGGGAGGATGTTTCAGAAAGTTACAATTTTTTTTCATAATTTTAATTCGATTTTTAGATTTTACATCATTTATTGTTACCCTTTCTGAATGGTGCTGCATTTATCTCAAATTTTTGTTCTTAATTGTCATAAATTTTCATAAAAGTCGCTAGTCCAAATAATCTAACGGAATATTTTCAATTAATTCGATTATTTCAAGTAAGTTTTCTACGTTACCTGATAGATTCGACTAATGCAAGCTCTCATATAGGCATTATAAAAGTAATAACACCGTATTCCAATGCAAGACAGCTTTTGCCAAATTAATAAACTGATGAAATGCAGCATGTCAAAAAATTGTATTGACGCCCAAAAATTTGCTGAAAGCCTTGCGCTTGATATGCATGATTTATATTACTTAGGCAATTACTAATCAGTCCCTTGATGCAGTCTAATATACAATCACGTTATGACTTACGAGCCTTTGAATTGTCCAGTAAACTATAATTTTCCTCCCTCTAATTATGGAATTCGGATCCAGTGAAGTAACTCAATATTTGGGTAATATTTGGGTTTTAAATCGGGACCGTTCGATTCGGATCCGAGACCAATCATTCCGAAGTGGAGCGCACACATTCCGATGAAGGATTCGAATCCAGAGACGATCTCGAGCGATATAATTAAATCGGACGGTCCCAATCGAAAACCCAAAAGTTGAGTTATTAGGGGATCCGGACCCCTAATTATGAGCCTTTGAATTTGCATGCAACTATGCAAGCATCTCCGGTAATTAAAAAAGGACCACTAACATAATTGCAACAAATAACATGTGTGTTGGATCGGGGAATAATAAATTACAAGACAACAAACAACATATAACATGTCATGATATTATGATACAGTGGTACTATGTCTATGATCATCAACATATTATTACAGTAGTTACCTTAGAAACTAATCTAATGTGATAAGAAATGAGTCTTAATTTGTCATGGTTTATGGCATTTGGATGAGAACCAACATGAAATTGTATAAAATTCTGATGGAACTCTGGGCCTTTCTACTTTTCATCGAATACTATATGTGATAATACAGTGTTGGAGGCACTCATCTTTGGGGTATATTTACCCCCCAAAAATTTAAAATTTGTATTAGACGGAAAGTTTTTTTAACATGTGAATTTTATAAATAAAAAATAGGCTCTTCAGTGAGAGTCACCGACAGTTGACCACAGCGATTTCCAAGGAAATGTCTACTATGAAACAATCTACTCAGAAGAACTGGTAATTATGCTTTTTCACAAAATGATGTTGCCTGTAATAAAAGTAAATTGGGCACGTTGTTTATTAGCGAAGTACTGGAGGCATCCAGTGCAAGCACAACTGCTGATGATTCCAAGACCTAGAAGCATCCTTTTCTGTTATGATAACAATCTCTTTACTGTAGTTAGGTTGCCTTTTTACCATGGTTAGTCAATTATAGTTACATGTATAGAAGGCTATAAATACACATCGATGTAAGCATCTGAATAATAAGAAAGAATCATTTCAAATCAATTTCTTCTTCTCTTATCTTTTCTATTATGGTATCAGAGCCTCAATGGCTGGTACCGAAATTCCACCTCTTCCTTCTCCTAATCCAGAAATAGTAGATTCAGTAGTATATCTCAACAACTCTATCTCTCCCAAGCTAACTGAAATCAATTATCTCACATGGAAGGCACAGGTTCTACCTCTCATCAATGGGTACAACCTCACCAAGCACATCACATCTTCATCGCCTCCAACAGATGCTACGGCTGCTGCTCGAGAACATTGGAATCGCCAAGACCAGTTTATATTGGGATGGCTTCGATCCTCACTGACCGATACCTTGCAAGGTCAGATGGTGTCGTGCGGCTCAGCTTTTGAGCTGTGGGCAGCCATCCAACAGACGTTTTCAGCATCATCTCGAGCTCGACTCTCAGATCTGAAGCGTCAGCTGCAAACAGTCACGAAGGGAGCATCCTCTTGCAAAGAATATCTCAATCGGATGAGAAAGATCGCTGATGAGCTGTCATTTATCGGTTCCCCTGTTTCCGATGAAGAACTCGTGATGGCAACCTTGAATGGGCTTGGACCCGACTTCAACTCCTTCACAGTGGTAATTACTACTCGAAATGATCCAATCTCCTTTGCTGAGTTTCAAGGTATGCTGTTCAATCACGAGAATCTCCTTCTCAATCAGAATTTGCTCCCTCAGGTATCTCCTTCTCAGCTCTCTAATCCCTCAGCTCTTTATGCCCGGTATCCACAACCCAGTAACAACAGGCAGAACCAGAACCGGCCTTCTCGGCCTTACTATGACCAAACCAGGGCTATCTTACCGACTCCAGGTCCTAGGCCAACCTATCCTACTGCACCTGGTCAGCCTCAGCCTAGAGGGCCTAGAGGGCCTAGACCAAACCAACCTAGAGGAACTCGGCCTCAACAAGCTGCTGGTACTAAACCGACTTGTCAGGTCTGCACCAAAATTGGTCATGTAGCCCGGTTTTGCTGGTACCGGTATGACCCAGATCCGGCCTATCCTCATCCCATCCCTTCCGCCTCTGCCTCTACACCTCAAGCTTACATTGCTCAGCCCTCTCATGTTGTCGGATCTACATCCGAATGGATTCTTGACTCCGGTGCTACTAATCATGTTACAAATGACATCAATAACTTGACATCCTTTTACAACTATGATGGGGCTGATGTTCTACAGATCGGTAATGGTGCCGGTTTAGAGATACAAAATATTGGTTCATCCTCTATCTCTCTCTCTTCTACCTTTGTTCTGTTGAAAGATATCCTTCATGTTCCAACCTTTACGAAAAATTTACTAAGTCTGTCTAGACTTATCTTGGATAATCCCCATTTACTAATTGAATTTTCATCTTCTTTGTGCATTATAAAGGACCTCCGCACTTCGGCTACCCTCCTACGGGTTCCATGCAATAAAGGACTCTTCCATCTTCCTTTGCCGTCTACATCTCCTGCTCTTGCTTTGGTTGGCATCCGAGTTCCTGCTAGTGTGTGGCATGCTAGGTTCTGCCATACTAATCATGCTACTACTTTACATCTTTTAAACTCAAAACAGTTGCCTTGTTTGTCTAATAAATTGCCTCTTTGTCATTCATGTTGTATGGCTAAGGCACATCAATTACCCTTTCTTAACTCTTCTTCTACTAGTACATCTCCTTTGGAGTTAGTTTATTCGGATGTTTGGGGTCCTTCCCCGGTTACTTCATGGAATGGCTATCGCTATTATATTGTCTTTGTTGATGATTTTAGCAAATTTACTTGGATTTATTTCATGGCTACCAAAGGCGAAGTTCTTTCTATTTTTACTCGATTTAAAACACAAGTTGAGAACCTCTTGTCTACCACCATTAAAACTTTGCGTACCGACGGTGGTACCGAATACAAACCAATTCTCAATCGCTTTCCTCATCTTGTTCACCAGACCACGTGTCCTTATACCCCGCAGCAGAACGGGGTATCCGAACGCAAGCATCGACACATTGTCGAGCTTGCTATCGCCTCGATGACCCATGCCTCTATCCCTTCCATTTATTGGGACGATATTTTCTCGAGTATTGTTTTTACAATCAATCGTCTCCCTTCCCATGATGCTACTGTGCCATACACCTCTCTTTTTCGGGCTTCACCCGACTACACCTTTCTTCGGGTACTTGGGTGTTTGTGTTTTCCTCTCACTCGTCCCTATAGTGAACATAAACTCCAACCCCGAGCTCTACCATGTGTCTTCATTGGATATGCTACTTCCCAGAAGGGTTATCGTTGTTTACATCTACCCTCTAACAAAATTTTTATTTCCAGGAATGTGATTTTTAATGAGGCTATTTTCCCATTTCAACATGCCTCTGCTTCCAACCTGGTGCCGACTACTGAGCAGCTGCTTCCTGTCGCATGGTCTCCTCCTGAAGGGCCTTCTTCTATTTTCGCTGGGCCTTCCTCTCAGCCCAACAGCAATCCTCCTGCCGAACCTTTCTCTTCCCAGCCCAACAACAATCCTTCTCCTACCACCGAAATTTCTAACTCTCCTCAGCCCAATACAATTATTACATCTCATCAGCCCAATTGCCTTCCTCTCGGCCTGCCTCCTTCAAGTTCTTCAACCACCAGATCCGCTACAGCTCCCAGACCCGATCCAACTCCACTACCATCTCCTAGTCGCTCTTCTCCCAGACCCGCCCCAATTCTTTCTTCTACTCCACTTACTCCTGACAATCCCATCTCTACTCCATCGCCTGTGCAATCAACCACCTCAGTCCATCCAATGGTGACTCGCACTAAGGATCACACCAGACGGCCTCGTCAATTCCCTGATCATGTTGCTTACCTAGCTTCCTTGGATTCCGAGCCTACTTCTTTCTCTGCCACTAATGCGGTTCCTGAATGGCGACAAGCCATGGTAGTGGAAATTGATGCCTTGGCCAAGAACAACACATGGACTCTTGTTGAACCTCCCACTGATCAGCACATTGTCGGGTGCAAATGGGTGTTTAAATTGAAGCGCCGCTCGGATGGCTCCATTGAACGCCATAAAGCTCGCCTTGTTGCGAAGGGGTTCCATCAAATTGAGGGGGTTGATTTTCTCGATACCTTCAGCCCTGTGGTTCGGCCGACTTCAATCAGGGTAATTCTCTCCCTTGCTGTTTCTTTTCACTGGCCGATTCACCAATTGGACGTGCACAACGCTTTCTTGCACGGTGATCTTGCCGAGACAGTTTATATGCGCCAACCCCCTGGATTTATTGATTCTACTCGCCCAAATCATGTGTGCTTACTCTCCAAATCACTGTATGGACTGAAACAGTCCCCGAGAGCTTGGTTTCACAAATTGACATCAGCCTTGATTGAGTTCGGATTTCTCGCTTCGAGCTATGATCCTTCGCTGTTTGTGCATCACTCTAAAGGCCAGACCACAATCCTCTTGGTGTATGTTGATGACATTCTCCTTACTGGCAGCAATTCAGGATTTCTAACCTCCTGTCTTAGCTTCCTTCAACAGCGCTTTGCCATCAAAAACCTAGGCAATTTGCATTATTTTTTGGGGGTACAAGTGTCTAGAACTTCTACTGGCCTGCATCTCTCTTAGACAAAGTACATCTCTGATCTTCTTACTCGCTCTAACATGCAGTCTTGCAAACCGTGCAACACTCCCATGGCTACTTCTCCTCCTCTCTCTAAATTGGACAGCCCTTTCTTCACAGACCCTCATTTGTATCGCAGCGTTGCCGGTGCGTTACAGTATGCTACTATTACAAGACCCGACATTTCTTTCGCTGTGAATAAAGTGTCTCAGTTCATGCACCAACCAACTATTGCTCATTGGGCAGCAACCAAGCGAATCCTTCGCTATCTTCGAGGTACCCTTTCTCATGGATTATCTTTTCAGTCATCTCGTTCTCTGACCATTGATGCATACAGTGACGCCGATTGGGCTGGTTCGGTCGATGACCGTCGTTCCACCTCGGGTTACTGTATTTTTCTTGGCAACAACTTAGTCTCCTGGAGTGCTAAAAAGCAGCCTACAGTGTCGCGTTCCAGCACTGAGGCAGAATATCGGAGTCTTGCGCTCACTTGTGCCGAATTACTTTGGCTTCAATATCTCCTAACCGAATTGCATGTTCCTTTAGCTGGCCCTCCAACTCTGTGGTGCGACAATATTGGCGCAACCTTTCTTGCTTCTAACCCCATGTTTCACTCGCGCACAAAACATGTTGAAATTGACTTTCATTTTGTGCGTGAGAAGGTTGTTGCTAAAGAACTCTTTGTTCGTTTCTTATGCTCACAAGATCAGCTGGCTGATTCTATGACCAAGCCTCTGCCCACTGCTCGTTTTCAGTTTTTGCGCACCAAGCTTCAGGTGACAGAGTCCCCTTTCGCTTGTGGAGGGGGGGGTATTAGCGAAGTACTGGAGGCATCCAGTGCAAGCACAACTGCTGATGATTCCAAGACCTAGAAGCATCCTTTTCTGTTATGATAACAATCTCTTTACTGTAGTTAGGTTGCCTTTTTACCATGGTTAGTCAATTATAGTTACATGTATAGAAGGCTATAAATACACATCGATGTAAGCATCTGAATAATAAGAAAGAATCATTTCAAATCAATTTCTTCTTCTCTTATCTTTTCTATTATTGTTGTTGTTGTTAGTTTATCTTTACCAGTTGGAGTTGGTTGATATAATTCTTGATTAACGATACCAGCTCTGGTACGTACAGACTACAGCTGGCTTGAATTTCTAAAATGTGTGCAGAAAATGCTTGATTTTCATATTATTTAACTTTTGATTTATGCGGGAAATGCCTGAGAATTCGTATCCTCTCAGGTACCGTAAAAGAATCTTTTACAATTAGTGGATCCGAACCGTTCTTTCAACTTTGCACGAATCTCCCACTGCACCATCCCGAATAGACATCATTTTTTAGTTAATTTGAAGCCGTAAAGTAATGAGTCCCATCGTCCAATACCTAAGAGATCTCAGATACTTGTCCGTTGACATGAGGCAGGTTAATTTCTAAGGCTACAAGTTTATTGGCAGGCTTCTGACAGATCCAAGCCATTCATTCTTCATCAGAGGATCAAATCTGACTCATATTATTAAAATCACTCAGTAGAATTTTTTTATTACGAAGCTATTTATCAAGTTTCAACTGAAACCGATCAATATTTTACAAACTGTCATTATTAGACCGTAGCATCATGCCCCATTTATTTTCTCAATTACTCTAAATTTCTAATTGTTTCCCTGACTGCTCGTACAAAATTCAATATCTCGATTTATAGTTGCGGGCCCGGATTTTACATAACAGGCCCACAATTTTGGGCTAGAAATAATTTATGTTGGGCCCTTAAGAGTTAGCTCAAGGACCCAGTAGAAAATTATCACCAGTGTGTCGGGTCGGTCCTACCCGTACTGTTCGCGGATCCAAAAACCGTTAAGTTTCACAGAAATTTATTAGTTGCATCTGCTGTTCGAACTGGGAGTAGGTCCGATGGGCATCGGACCTACCTCGGTTCGACGGGTTTAATCACCATCAATTTTCTTTTAGATTCGTGCGAAATACTTTGAAACCCGTGCGTTTATGTTTCAAGTTTCGTGCGCACAAATCACTACGTTCTCCTACGGTAGATCTGCCCATCGGAACCAAACTAGGTCCGATGGGCATCGGACCTACACCAGTCTCCTGCTGTTCAATCCTCCAATTTGTATGCATATTAATGCTTGCTCTTAAATATAACATGGAGCAATAAAGATTAAAGACATCCGTGGTATTGCTTAATCAATGTGCAATGTACAAATGCTTTTGCTCATTTGGACATGTAAAGAAATTTTTATGGCTTTTTAATTTGGCTGATTTTCCACAGAATATTTACAATGCAGAAAATCCAGTAATTTTTTGAAATTTTTTTTTTTTATTAATTGGCCACATTACGTTAGTCATTTAGAGGTGCATGTCGATTTGCCAAAATGTATATCAAATTTTCCAGCATTGTTATGAATTGCTAAAAAGATGATCAATTACAACAAATTTCGTGAATTTCTCGACTGAATGCATTAGAAAATCCTTTCTCTTCGACCCTCCGCCACCTCGAAACTGTCTGAAATTACTTTTTTTATCCCTAATTTATATGTTTCTTCTTGTTCTTCTTCTTTTTTGAAGTCACCTCCGGTCAACGTTGTTCGCCTCGAACCTTTTTCATTTTTAATTCATATTTTGTACATTTTGCATTTTGAATCTAAGATATATTTAACGTCATTTTAAGAATTTAACATGCACTTAAATTATTAGAAGATTTTACAAAATAAATCATGGCAAACAAAAAGGGAAAAGCTAATTAAACTTTGAGCTACTTTCAATTTTGTCATTTTAGTTAGATTAGATATAATTTGAAATGACATCTGTGACTCTGTGTTGGCTAGTCAATGGATATAATTTGATGTTAGACCAAGTTGATCAGTTTGCAATTTTTAAAAATATAAACATAAACAATGACATCATTTGCTTTCGAAGTTTAGAAAGCCATGAAAACAACCCATGTGAGCCATTTTTCAGGAAGGAAATTGTCGCGCTTTCATAGTTCCATTGGTTGATTGTAAGCTTTAAAAAGTAAAAACTACCAAACAATGCAAGCAGCGTACGAAATGTGGCATGTCATTTTCTATATAAATATATATACATTCATAACTCATAAGCTGCATTAGAGCAAAGATGGAAGATTGTGACATTACCTTTAATTAGGATGACTTCAGCCTTGTGTTAATTAAAAGTAAAGATTAAATCAGAGCTGAGTAAAATACATACATAGTTATCTTATCTGACAAGAGTTAGATGGGATGAATATTCAATTAATAAAAAAAAAAGGAGGTGAAGAGAGGATCTGGATTCTCGACAATACATGACATATTTCATAAAAAAAAAAAAAGACAATACATGACATAGAATTTGGATCTGCTAAAGTAACTCAAAATTTGAGTTTGGATGCGTACTATCCAATCAGAATTGTGTGAATATTAAAAAGGTATCATTAAATTCTATTTCGGACCTGATTGGTCCTGATTCTGATAGGATGGGGTGAGAAGAGTGGTGAGAAGGAGTGACCGAACCCTCTTTACTTGCTCCAGAATGTTTAATTTTGAGATAGAGAGAAGAGAAGAAGAAGGAAGAGGATGTGTACACTATATAGTATATTCAAATTATTCAAATTTTATAACTTTTAAATGAAAATGTAGAGAAGTTAAACTCTACGTTACTCTTCTTCCTTTTCCTTCTTTTCTTTATTTATTTGCGGAGTACGATCTTAGAAAATACGGATGCACTTTGAGTAATATTGGTTAAATGTTAATGTAAAAATACAGGTGTTGTAGCTGGGTACCTATTTTTCATTTTTTTTAAAGACTTATATATTTATGTGTAAATAAAGAAAATGATCATAATAATTTTTTTATTCTCTAATGAAAATTCTAGCATTGTTATAATTTTTATAGATCTTTTAAGGATTGTATTTCAGTTTATTAAAAAAAAAGATCCAAAATTAAAAAGATCATAATATTGCGACAGTTCTATTGTAGAGAATAATGATAAAAGAATGGTGATGTTAGAGTTAACATATTGAGTGAGACTGCACATTCTAAATTGATCACCGCAATGAATTCATATTTTTATTTCTAAAGTTCAAATAGTCAATCTGAATAGTTAAACATGCATGATTCATATGAAAATAAGATTTATATTTCAAATTTTATATTTTTTAGAATATTTTTACTATTTTCTGGATAGGTAGAAAATCACAACTCTCAGATGGCCCATAATTTTAGATCAAGTGATTTTCTACCTATCTGAAAAAATAGTCTAAAATTTTACATAAATGTAAATTTGGTCTCTAAATACATTTTCATATAGAGATCATGTTTAACGGTTCAAATTAAATATTTAAATTTTCAAAATATAAATATAAATACATAGTATGAATTGATCCGTAATATGCATATTTTTTTTAACTGAATATATGCATATTACTATAGTCTTTCTCATAACGGTATCTAAAGATAATATAATAATGTTAGAGCTATGTACCTGAGCTGGGAGCAGAGGAGGTGGATGAATGGAGAGGAGGAAATAAAGAGGGAAAAAAGAGAAATGTTACTCTCCTTTCGATTTAAAATTATAGAAGTTGGACGAAGATAAACGGAGAAAAAAAATTTATTCATTTTTCAACATTTCTTCCTTTTTAGTTTGGGAGGTAAAAAAATAATAATCTCATTTTTATTACTTGCTTTAAATTTTATTTCTTTCTTTTTTCTTCCAAATTGGGGAACAAATTCCAAGGTTTATTTAATTTTCATATTATTCTAAATTGAGTTGTGAGAATGATTGAAATTTGAAAACTAAATGATAGAGATTTATTATTTCAACGCATGCTCGTGTTTAGTTAAAATAATTTAACACATACATCTTCAATTTAGACATAATTTGATAATTTTTCATAAGAATGTTTGCTATTCTTCGTAAATCCGGGTTATACGGAAAAATTAATATTTTTATTGCTGGTTAACCGTTGTTTATTTGACTCTCTACAAGTATCTTACGGAAACAAATCTGTTGAAATTCTCGGGAATTTCAGAGACTGAAATTTTCAATTTAACTGGCTATATATTTCGAGATTCGTGCATAAAAAACTCTCTATTTTGAGATTCATGTATGAAAAAACTTAAACAATTAGATTTTAAATTCCAAAGTCCCTAAAATCTCCAAAGATTTCAGCAGATTTAATTCCGTATCTTACACACCTACGGGTAGGGCTGCAAACGAACCGAACCGAATCGAACTTACCCCCAGTTTGAGTTTGGTTTGAATTAATTTCGAACTAGGTTTGGTTTGAATTAATTTCGAACGAACTCAATTTCGAATCGAACTCAATTTCGAATCGAATTTTTTACGAACTCAATTTCGAACTTCTTCGAACTTTGTTACAATTTACGAATATCCAAAATTTTCCAAATAGCCAACAAAGTTTTCAAATATCCAAAGTATCAAAGTACAACAGAGGGAAAGTCGCAGCCAACAGCGGTTGGTCTTTCACTTGGTCCGACCTTATTTCTAAGGTATCGCAACCTCTAGGGTTTGGTATCGCAATTCGCAGCCAAGAGAGAGAAACTCTAGAGTTTGGTACTTTGGTATCCCAAGTTCGAAACCAACAGAGAGAAAGTCGGCTAGGGACTTGGCTACAGCGATTATGGCTGGTTTTGTTTAATATTTCTATTTGAGCTTTGCTGTTGAATTTTTCTATTTGGGCTTGTAGTTGGACTGGGCTTTTTGTTTTAAGAAATAATTTTCAAAAGTCAGAATTGAGAGCAGCCTTATATTTTCATCAGCGAATATAAGTTATCAGCGGAAATTAACGGTTCACATTTGAGTTAATTTCGAACTAAATTTGGTTTGCGAACCTATTTCGAACGAACTAGGTCCAGTTTGAGTTTGGTTTGAATTAATTTCGAACTAAGTTTGGTTTGAATTAATTTCGAACGAACTCAATTTCGAATCGAACTTTTTTCGAACTTTTTCGAATCAAACTCGAATCGAATTACGAACTACGAATTTTTTGTGCAGCCCTACCTACGGGTCATGTAAGAAACAAAAAAAAAATATCTTACCTCTCACCAAGCATATAAAGGATAAAAGTGTAAAACAATGCAACAAGAGCGATCCACTCTAAGGAATATCCGAATATCCCAATCATGACGTCATGTATAAGAAAATATTAAAGTTGTTATTAAATTTACCAGTATTGTATTCGTTGTTCGTGCGGTGTAACGAAACATATTAAAAAAGAATAAAAAAATCTCAAACAAAATAGCATATTTTTATAAAATAATTTAGACTAAATGACATCTATATGTAAATAATATTTTTTAAATGGCATATTATTTTTTGAGTTTTTAACATATTTTCATAAAAAAAATCTCATACAAATGACATGTTATATAACAAATAACATTCATTAAATGATATTAAAAAAAATAGAAAGAAACGAAGACATGACCAATTAATTATCAATCAATTCAAAAAAATTAAATAACATTTAAAAAATAGAAAGAAATCAGAACCAATCTGAAAAATGATACAATTTGCATATGGTAAGTACGTGTGGCGAGTAAGTGTCTAAATAAATTTAGACTTCTACATGTAAAACAACATAAAAAAGATGCATATAATCAAAATATTTGATCAGAGAGCTGATATTCAATCTGAAATTTCATCTTTTAATCACAATCGTTGACGGATCAGAGCATCTACATACTTAATATAGAATGAAGATAATTTATAAACGCAATTTCTCTTCACAATTTTTTTAATAAATTTATATTTGTTAACCTTATAATCACCTGTTTGTGATTGTTAAATCTTCCCTAAAAGCTTTTAACTTAGAAAAACCCAAAGCGCGAGATCTGTTAAGATATAGGTGGCTACACGGATCAGCGTCACAGGAGCACAAGAGTGATCCACTATCTTAGTAGTGGACTCACGAAAAAAATGATGACTGAAATGCCCCCGGTTTAAGAAAAGAGAACGGAAAGGAAATAAAGTGAGAGGTCAAGAGGAGGAGATAACAGAAAGACTGAAATAACAAAAAATTGCTCAATTTGAGACGACCCGCTCCATTTAAAGTCGTCGGATGAGAATTTATCATCCATATCCCATAACTTCGTAATATTTGCTCTAATTTAATCCAAAAACTAAATCAAAAGATTGCACTGGAGTGGTTAAATAAAAGCTTTTTTTATGAAGAAGCAATATAAAGTTTTTTTCAAAACTATTATTCATCATAACTGAATTTATGAACACATTACCCTAATGAAAAAAGTGGATGCTATAGTGTTTATTGATTAATTCGAGCTATTTTACTATTTGAACTTGACGATCACTATTGCATTATCAAATAATATTTATATTATATTTAATATGAAATATCTTATTTTCTCATGTGCATGATTATGCAAGATTTTCTGAAGTTTTTTATTCTGAATTGAACCCATTCTTCCATTCCCAAAAATTGAAGTTAACTAATAAGGATCGTGGGGCGGTTATTTGTTTTAATACAAAAATAGTACATATCTTACATAAATTATCAAATTGTCAAACAAAAAAGGTACATGCTTGTAATAAAAAATAAAACTGAGACAAAATAGTCTAAAAGTTTAGTAATTAAATAGGATTGTTAAATCATGATTCATGCACTGAACCTCATGTTTCTGACAGCGCATCATTTTTCTTTTATCCTTTGACGACTGAGGTATTGACTTATGTGGGACCCGAGATGACATGTGTCTCTACTGAACTCTCTAGCATAACGGTATTTTTATTTTACTTCCGGGTTTATCCTTTCAAAGATTAAAAAAAACACAAAATTAATGCATATCGGTCTTCTGTGCGCATGGCTTGAGAGCGTCCGCATGACCCATACGGACTGCTTTTTGCTTTAAAATGACGGTTCCAACTTCCAATCCATACTTTTTTATTAATAGAAATTATTATATAATAAGATTGAAACTAGGGTATCCTCAGTTCATCAAGTTTACCTGTGAACTCAATTCTTTATCGGATTTGTTTGAAACGACGAATCTGAACTGTTAAAACCCGTCTACCTTACGAGTGATGCGTCTACATAAAAAAAATTTAAACTTTAGAATAAATTTAGTATAAAATCAAGCAGTTAAAATTAGAACGTTTATAAATTAATTTTAATGCATTCATTTTCTGAATATTTTTTACCACTTGACTTAATGTGAAAATTAAAAATTTTTGTATGTAGATGCATCACTTGTAAGATAGACGGGTTTCAACAATTCAGATTTATCGTTTGAAGTCAATCCGATAAGTTTTAGAATTGAGTTCACAAAGAAATTTGATAAACTTAGAAACACCCTAGTTCTACTCTATATAATAATATAAGAAACATAAAGAGTGGCTGGGAAAGTTGATGTCATAGATAGATCAGAAGGAAAAAAAATTCTGTTTCAAACTTTGGAGTTGTTTTTTTTTTTCGGCTCCAAAGTATTTTATTCTAATTCAGCCACTATTTTTGTTTCAAAAAAAAATCCAGTCATCTTTTGTTTCAGGAAAAATCCAGCTACTCACTTAGAAAAAAAAAAATTGGCTCCAAACTCAATGTTTGGAGTCAAATTATTTTTTCAAACCATCTATGGCATCGAAAATTCCAGCTACTCTTTTTATTTCCCTGAATTATTTAATAATAATTTCTATTAATAAAACTAACTTTTATTTTTTCTTTTGAGATTAAGCCGTATGAGATCAAACGATGAGATTAAGTCGTCCAACACTTTAATATTTGAGTCAGATTTTAAACATTTATAATATTTCAGTCAGGTTTTGAATATACAATTTCTTATTTTTTTTTATTACTAGATCAAAGACTGATGTTTATACCGATTAATTTAATATTGTCCTCCAAATATTAAGGTGCAAATACGATTTACTTGTTTTAGATTGGAAGGACTAAATTGTAATAAGTCTAATCTTTAAGACAAAAAAATGTGTAAAATACGGACATCAATAATGGTAGGATTTTGAATAATGGAAGTCAATATATGTAAAACGTTATTTTTTTTTTAAAAGAATGAGGCTATTAAAAAAACTTAATAAGAAATATAGAGATCAATTGTTTTTTCATTTCTAATTGAAAGTACACCACATAAATATTAGATTTTGAGAATAAATGGGATCACGTGATCCCATTACCCTTAACTATATCATGAATTTGCACCTCGATTTGAGATGTCCGTTTCTTTCATTAACTTAGATAAATTTAGACGGATAGTTATATTAGATAAATTTTGAAAAATTCAACTAATATAAATAAAGGATCCCCCATATGCTCTTATAAGACAACTATGTTTAACTTCTTCTTTTTTTCTATGATAATGATCGCATAAACTCTAAGACCTTATAATCATGAAAAATTACGATCAAGATATTGTTGTATTTCTAATTTGTCAACTCCAAACAACATTACATGTCCTAATTAAACGAACAAATTACGAAATAAATTTAATAAGTAGCGTCTTATAATTAATTATCTAGAAATCAAACTAATGAGCGTATAAACAATGCACAAGATAAATGTATCATGTTCTATCATTTGTCAAGATGAAGATTAAAGGCAACAAATTAAGCATAAACTTAAAAAATTAACTCCATTGATACATTGATAAAATTAGATAACTCTAATTAAGATAACCAATAACCAAGCTTGATATCCAAAATTATATTTATTTAATTAAATTCAACTTCAATTCATTAGGTGTTATTGCAAGAATTGTTTAATAAACAAATAGCTTAAAATATTTTTAAACATACTTATAAGTCATTAGAATATGTCTGTAAATTACAATCTTTTAAGTTTACATAAAACCCCTCTATCTCAAAGAGAGGGAAGAGCTTCAACTATTACAAGAAATAATAAGAGATTGAATAGGTAAAGACTCTTAAAGTCCTGTCAAATCATTAATAATTCTCTGTTAGTTCGCTTCACATGTTCTAGATCTCTCGTCTTTCCATAGACAAATTTTTAAAAAGATCGAGGTTAATTTCACCTCGTGCTCTACATAAAAGAGCAATTATTTGATTTTGATGAGATTGTTCGGCAATAAGAAATTAAGAGTGAAGAATTAAGAGTTTAAGGAGCACTAAGAAATTAATGTTCGGTTGTTTTAATTCGTGGGTGAAAGCTAACGAAGCTAAAGGAAGGGTATATATGTCTTAAGATCCGGGTAGAGGATTAAGATCCGGGTAAAATGAGGCTAAAAGAGGTGATCTTAATTTGCGCTAAGAAACCGGTATTCGGCAGAATTAAGCGGCTAAGAAAGCTAAAGGAAGCTTAATCCTTTTGTTGCCGAACACCGATATTCTTAGATATTAATTTAAGTATACCTGTTTTTTTGTTTATAATAAAAAGAAATAAAAGAGTGACGAAGCCACCAATTTCTATTATTTAATAACCATCAGAGTAAAATTATAAATTTCAACTACAATAATTGTCTAACAGTCCAAATTAGAAAAAAAAAATGTGGCTTGAGTTCTCATGCTACAACAAAATGTATTACTAGCAATGTTGTTTGTGTAGGACAATTTTTTAGTAAATATTAGATGTTAAGTCACCCAATTATTTAATATCTACAAGGAATTTCTCTATTTGAATTTCGAACCTGTAATTTTCTACATAGAGGCATTGCATTTGTCAATGGACCAAAGGCTGGTTCTCCACTTCTCCTATGACAGTTTTAAAGATGTTTTAACTGTTGAAGAAAACTTAGCAATTAAAGATGTTTTAAATATAAAGAACTTGTTTTCTATCTTTATTATCTTAAAAAACAGCCGAATAACTATATATATATAGTTTTATAAAGTTCGAGCTCCAACTTTCCTTTTAAAAATAAACATCTCACACAACCGTATCTCACAAGTTACATTATAATACAAGATCCTCACAAACTTGCAAAAAAATGATAGACAATATTTTTTTTTTGTCGACTTTCCAATATAAACCGTAATTTTAAATTTCTGTTGAAATATACGTTGTACAAAATCACGTGTTATATATAACACGCAATAATTCTCAAGCGATGTGTTGAATGACGCTGCACAACACAGATTGCGTTACAACGCAAGACCTGGTGCACAGTAATGCAACTATTTGAATTATGTAATCGACAAGTAGGAGAAAGTGTGTTATGATCAAAGTTAGCGTGTGTTGTACTCACTAAGAAAGTTTGGTGAGCAAAACTTCAAAAATTTATTCAATTGACTTCAAACGATGAATTCAAACTATTGAAATCAATCTACTTTATGAGTGATACGCGTACATGCAAAATTTTGAAAGTTTCAAATTCATTTAGTACAGAATCAAGCGGTAAAAAAAATGAATTTTTTATAAATTATTCTATAAGTTATTTTATGCATTCATTTTTCATTATTTTTTTTACTGCTTGACTTTGTACTACTAAACGAATTCAACAATTTCAAATTTTGTATATATATGCATCACTCATGAAGCAGAACGATTTCAACTGTTTAGATTTTGTTATTTGAAATCAATTCGATAATATTTTTTTAAATTGTGCTCACCAAACTCTCTTAGTGAGCACAACACAGTCTAATTTTACTCGCGTGTTATAATGCAACCGAATGCACATAGAGAGAAATACAGATTTATTAGAATTTGTCAAACGGTGAATTAATATGTGACTTATTCTTGATCAGAACTGTCAGAAACTATCTAAAATTTGCAAAGACTTATTCTCAAAGATATTTATTTCTTGATTCTTACTAATTCCATGCATTGATTTATTCATGCACGTTCTTCACGAATGTCCCAATTCATCTTGATATGCTTAAATTTCTAAATAGGAACTTTGAAAAGTTGTGAGATAATTGTGATTTGTTTGGATGATCCGGTTCATGAAAATAATCTAGTCCGAGTTAAGTTCTGATCATAATTGAATGATTGCGAATTGACAAATTAATTAGGAGTCTTCATCCCAAGTTCTAAGAATCAGATGAATTTAACCATCAAGTTAATTTTGTTAAGTCAATTCAAAATAGTAAAAAAAAATCTACATAATTGCAAAATATAAATGTTTTGTATGATCAGTTTGCATGTCTTTATTTAATTTACATTTTATAGAAATATACTTTGAATTAATTTGGAGTAGATTTAAGTTTAAATTTGAGTTAAGTACTCGAGAATATTTTCGTTATTTATATAGTTTAATTGGCGAATAAAATAAGATCAATTAAAATATAAACTTATAAAATACCAACAACTTAGAAACCAACAAAAAGGAAAAACTGATTTTAACTATATTGATTCACCCAATCTAAATCACAGTTTGAATCCAACGGATATGATTTAAAAACAATCTAACTATAATATTGCAAAACTTCTTTTATGAGATGAACTTACATTTCAAAATCACTTCTAGACAATTGCAAATCTTCTCATGTCTTTAATGACACGGACAAGTATCTTATCTTCTCATGTAGTACTGTACGGCTGGGGCCTACGACTTTACGGCCTAATCTCAAAAACAGTGCATATTCGGAATAGCGCAGGAAGCCAGTATTATTTGTGCTTTGAAATTCATGCAAAGTTAAAATAACGGTCCGGATCTAATTATTCCACATAACAGTACCTCTGTAGTACTCAAGAGGATACGATTCCTTAACGATACTAGAATTGTCTCCAGACTTCACTAAAAAAAAATATTTATTTTAAAATAAATTGAATTTTACAATTATAAATTCTATAAAGGAATCTTACGGTCAAGTTTTGAACGACTAAAATATTTTTTTTAAGTTCTAAGAATCAATATAATAAAATACAATATAATTAATCACATTCTTACAGAGAAATATAAACATATGTTCTCTCTTAGTTAAGAAGAGAGGGTACGAAAAAAATTATGAATCTTCGATCATAATAATAAAAAAGAGATTTAAATCAGATAAATGAGAATGTTGATGATATAATATAGGTAACAAAAAGTAAACATTTTACTCCCTTTGGAAAGAATATTTTTTTCGTAAAATATATGAGAAAAGTAGTGACCGCTCAGCAAATTCAACTCTATTTCGCAAATTTATTTAAGAGAGACATATGAATTAATCCACTTCTAATTAAAAGTCACCATTGCTTAATTTTTTCTGAAAAATAATATACTTATTTCATAATATAACTATTAGTTTACAAAATTAAAAAAGGAACTATTCTCAGAAAAAAAAATCAAAAAATTCATCACAATTCATTAGATCAATTTGTAGAAGAATATATAAATAGAGGATATGAATGAGGAAATAAAGGTAATTATGTAAACGTATTTATAAGACACATAATTGTAAATTATATGCAGATAAGTTTAAAAATGTTGGAAATATATTTTCTTCAGTTTTCAAAATTTTATTTACAAACTAAATCAACAAATAATTGTATTAATTGATCAAATCATATTAAGACACAAGAATCTAAACAAATGACTGGATGCTTAAAAGTATAGTCACAAGATTCGCCAATTATTTGCGAATAATTCGTTTTTTTTTGTGATGCCGAACCGAATGCCGAATTATTCGGTTGATTGAACTTTGACTGAATTATTCGCGAATTTTACGAATTTTTCCGAATTTTCCGAATTATTTGCAAATTTTTCCCGAAAATTTCCCAGAACTTTTTTTTTGTGTTTTTCTTTTTTTTTTGCTCCCTTATAGGACTGGATCTCTGATCCGGATAATTCCGAATCATTCCCGAATTATACCCGAATTATTTTCAAATTACGAATTTTTTACCTCGCCGAACCGAACCCGAATAATTCATTTGTCACTATACTTAAAAGCAACAAAAGAAGAGCACAGCGACAGAGCCACAGACAATCTTATTTATCTATTATTAGTTTATTACGCAACAGAAAGGACAGCCACAAAAGATCTATCCCCGAAGCATTCTCTCCAAAAACACGCGGCTACTCGTCCCTCTCTCTCTCCTCTCTCCTCTCTCCTCTCTCATTCTGGTTTTCTCCCCTCCACTATTACGATTCTCTCCTTCACAGCCAGATGTCACAAACTTTTTTCCCCACCAACAATTCAATCAAGCAAAAAGTCGAATAATTTTTTTAAGAAAGAACCACCCAAAAAAGAAACAACCAAGCTCACATTTTTCTCTCACTCAGCCTCAACGCCTATTGCCTTTCTAAAATACCCAACTTTTGAATTCCAATTCCTGCCAGAAAATCAGAAAAAGGAAAATTTCCATCCCAATTTCATGTCTATCTGAATCTTATCTTCTCTTTCAAGCCTTGACCAGAGCTGAGTTCGATTTGTTGAACCGATCGACTGGAATAAATTTGCTTCTTTTTTGAATTTTTTTTTGCGCATTAAAGTGGGGGGTCCTTATCCTGATCTCACATCGCGTGTTTCTCCTTCTCTTTCCCCTTTTGGTGCTGATCAAACCGATAAAGCGACCCTTTCTGAGCTCTGGAATTGACCTTTGGCGAATTGAGAGAGGTATACATTGTTGTTAGTTTTAGTAACCTTGAAAGAGATGGAGGCGGATTCGCGATGCAAATCCAGCTCAAATTTGGAGAAGTTCCTCAGTTGCTTCACGCCATCTGTTCCCCTGTATTCTCTTTCAAAGGTTCGATCGCTTTTCTTAACTCGCGTCTCTTGATTTTGCTTGATTTCTCTGTTTTTGAACAATAACTTATGTGCCATTTTAAATTTGAAAAAAGCTGGGATTGTTATTTTTATCTCTATACAAAATTAGCTCAAGTAACTACTGACCAAGTACTCTGATTTGGAAGAAGTTATAGTTATGTAACTATTGTTGTTTTTGTTTTCTGTTTATCTTTATTAGATATTTTTTTTTCCTAAATTCATTACTTTGTATTATAAACTTACGAAACAATTCTTCAAAACGGAATAACAAACAGAACCGATTCTAATTTTTCGGCTTTTATTGTTTTTATTTTATTTTGAAGGTTGAGATGATAATTGAGCATTTATTTTAAAGGACTGCTTGGTAATTTAAATTTATGATGGGTTTTATTTTTTATTTTGAAGGTTGAGATGATAATTGAGCATTTATTTATATCAAAGGACTGCTTGGTAATTTAAATTTATGATGGGGTTGTAACACAGGATAGTTTCAAAGATCCCAATAGCTTGTTTCAACGTGATGGAGGAGAAACGGTGGAGTGCTTTGCACTGGAGGATTTATGGGACTGGTATGAAGAGTGCAGTGCTTATGGACTTGGTGTACCAGTTGGCTTGAACACTGGAGATGGCGTGGTTCAGTACTATGTCCCCTACCTCTCAGCTCTTCAGATTTATACAAGCAAATCTCATACCATTCCCAAGTACCATTTTAAAAATTTGAATAATAATATTTACTGATTTACATTTTACATGACATAAAGTATTTTGTTTTTTCCCCTTCTTTTGATATCAGTTATGCATGTTTTAGCTGTAGTAAATTGCCAGAATGGTCCCAAAAGATTAAAATTTGCATTTTGGTATTGAAACGTTATGATTTGTACCTTTATGCCCCTATTTTAATCTTTGATCCAAAAGATTGCAACAATGTGTAGCTTGGTGTTATTTGATGAAATATCCTTCAGTGAAAAAATAACTTACTCTACATCAGCAAAAGCTATCACTTATTATGTTGGTTTTCAGATTAGAACTGACAGTAGGGACCAGAATGGTAAATTGGAATGTGAAAGGAAAGCAACCAAAAGAAGAACCTGCAAATTCTAGGGATCAAAATGATAAATGGGTGATACTTCTTGTCAACTTGCTCTTTTAATTAACACACATATATATAAATAGGAACAATGGGGTGACCGAGGAGAGCGAGAGCGACTGGTGGAGTGATGACAGTACGGCAAGTGAGAAGCTGTCAAAGTCTTGGGATGATGTGTCTGTCTCTGACGACATGACCTATGAATCCGAAGCTTCTCCAAAGGATCGTTTCGGGAACTTGTACTTCCAATTTGTCGAGTGGGACTCTCCTTATCAACGCATACCTCTTTTTGACAAGGTTTCTTTTATTTTTTTATTGGGATTATTGTTGAATAAGCTTATAATGTTATATTTTCTTGACTGACATATTTTTTTAATTGAATTTAGATCAATGAGCTGTCACGAGATCATCCAGGGCTGATGTCCTTTAAGAGTGCCGAGGTCTCTCCTGCTAGTTGGTTGTCTGTTGCGTGGTAAATTTTCTTTTAAATTTCTCTTTTTTTAGTACTTAGTATACCACTTTTTAATTCTCCTAAATAACGAGGGGGTATTTGAAAAGAAAATGGAGATACACCTAGGCTTGTACCGTATTACTAAGAGATCAAGTGTTAGTGCTGAACTCTTCCTGGTGTTGTAAATGTGGTACGGTAAACCTTATTTATGGTTGGAAACGTAAAATTTTTAAGTGGTCTTGTGGATCTGTATTTATTCTCTAATTAAAGAATTTTATACATGAAGGTATCCGATATATCACATCCCTGCTAGAGGGAGTTCAAAGGAGATGGCGACATGCTTTTTGACATACCATACCATCTCATCTTTGTTCCAAGGTATCTCTACTTTTTGATAAAGAGGCAATTCGTTGGCAGTTGACAGTTTTAAACTTCTATTTAGGTATCTCTTTTTTTGTGTGTGTGTATTTGCTGAATTGAGCAGTTGAGGGTTAGTGGTACCTATTGAGTGCACTGAGGCTAAAGCAGAGTCCGGAGGGATACTTGCATCATTGAGGGCTAATTTAATAAATTTCGGGGTTCGTTTAAAAATCGAACCTTTCTGGGTAACATTTCAAAAAAAATTCCAAATCAAATGTTAGTGCACCAATTTCCTACCACTATTATACAATTCAGCCTGATCATAGTGGTACTGGTATCTTTCTGTTGTAATTTACTTTGTCATGAACACGAGTTAAGGTAAATAATAGAAAATAATATGTTAATAATAATTCTAATTTAAATTTTATTTTGACACTTCCAAAGATTGCTCCTCAGATGAGAAAGAGGTGAGGAATGACAGGGGCTTGATAGCTGTTGCAACTAAAGCAAAATGGAAGAAGAACGTAACTCTGTCTCCTTTTGGTTTAGTGACTTACAAAATGCAAGGGAAGGTATGGAGAGATCCGGAAGCTTCTAGAACAATAGGTACACTATATAGTGCGGCCGACTCTTGGTTAAGGCAGCTCGGGGTACACCACCATGACTTCAACTTCTTCACAAATCACTCATGTAAATAGGTAGTAATAAGACGGTATGTAGATGAGATCCTAATGCTAGTAAATGGATCCAGTAGAGTTATTTTTTAATGCGCTATTCGAGTGATCTCGTGTATTTTAGCACTCTGTTTTGATGGTTAATCTAATGGTTTTGATTGACACTGATCAAATTTTATATTCTGTTCTGGTAAGAAAAAAGAACAAATCATGCAACATCTTGTGACACCTCAAAAAACTACCACCTCAATGCAAGATGAGATATATCAAAGTATAGGAAAACACATGGAGCATTTGTACATTTTATAGTTTCTAGTTTCTAGTGCTATTGCTCTAAGCATGCTACTTTTTTTTTTCTTTCTTTTTTTGTGGTGGTGGGGTGTCATTGTGTCAATGAATCGAACTCCAGCGAGCTACTTTTAGTGTGAGTTTAACTTTATCAGTTTTGAGTGTAATTTATTAGGATTCGAGGTAATTTGTTTGAACTGAGTTAGCTTGAATTTAAATAAAGAACGAGCATTCAACACTTGAATCAACAGTAGGTCGAGTTTGCTCGTGTTGAGTTTATCAACGGTTGAAATTTGAAGGTAGAAAAAGATAAAATCAGAGATTAAAAATACATATTATTTAGATATCAAGTACTTAGATTAAATTTATCAAGTTTATAGTTTGGACTTGAAAATTTATAAAATAAATATGACATGTGTACATATCGAGCTGGTCCAGTTTACGAACTATTTTTGAATGAGCTGCGTTCAATTCGAGTTTGATTAGCAAGTGATTCGAGCCCTATAACTTGATTACTAACAGTTGAAATTGATTCGAACAAATTAATTACCAGCAATTACCTTGATACTAGATACTTGTTCTTTTTTTTAGGGATGATAGATACTTGTTCGCTGGCGTGTATGAGGATTCGAACGAAAAATTTATGCAATTTTGTGGATGCAAATAAAAAACAAAAAAAAAATTAAATAAATATTTATATTTTTACGATATTATTTACCTGGCCTGCTTGTTGCTCAGGTCGTTATCAATGCTAGTTGTGGGCAATAACGTTTCCACTGGTAGGGAGAAATGGAGAATAAATCATATCGAATTAGCATTTTCTCATAATATTGTAAGATCGATAATTGAGATTCTTTGTGGTGTGAGAGGCTAGGCTAGAGCTAGATGCCTTTTTAGTCGGTCAATGACATTGATGTAAAAATTATAATTTTTTTTTTTCCTCACTGAAATGGTGTTTGCGTTTTTGAAATGTTTAATTGGAAGGGAAGTGGTGCGCTCTTGGTCGGTATGGGATCCAAATCGGTTAGATATTCCTTTGGAACGGTCTGATTTGCTTTATAGTTTGTATGCAGGGTGAATTCAGGATTTTCGTTACGGAGGGGCAAAAAAATAGGATTTAAATAATTAATCATATTCAAATTATTAGGTAATCAAGTACTACATAAAAAACAATGCTCTAATTTCTAATTTTCAATGCTCTGAGTCTAATTTTCAATGCTCTGACTTTTAATTCTAATTATTAATCAGAATTTTAACTATAAAATTAACATTAATTACAAATCAAAAATTCAGAGAGAGGCAAATGAAATTTTAGGAGTGCAAAGTCGGTCTGAACCTATAAATTCCTATAAATTTTCAAAATCCAGAAGGGGGCAGTTGACCCCCCCCCCCCCCGGCCTAAGCTGGGTCCGCCCCTGTTCGTATGTGTTGTTTCAATATTCGTGTGAATCAAACGCGCACGAATTATGAAGCGAATCGAACAATTATGAACGGATATCGGACTGATTTGCCCATCGGAGGCGGCCTGTTTCCCATTCAAAGAGGGTGTTTCTCATTCAAAGATGGTCTTTTCCATAATTAGAATTACTTTATTTATTTATGCAGAAGAATATGTCGATGCGATATTTTTCTAAGATAATTCTAGCTCATATTCAACTCTTCTCTATGACATATAAATTTAAAAATATTATTAAAATTAAAAATTTGAAATTGTAAATGTATTTTTTAATTATTTATATAGGATATATATTAAATTTGTTTGTTTCACAACTGCATATGTGTTCTCAATATTATTAAAATTCTGATGTCAATGAGATCATTTCTCAATTTTATTCGGATATTATATCTATAAACATTAATGAGAATTGATAGAAGTGACTTCAAATTTCAGAAGTTCTTGATACATTATCAAATAATATTTAAATCGTGTGAAATTTAATTATTAAGTTATATATATGTCCAATAATAGGATTCGGATCTGCTGAATTCCAAAATACATGAATGATAGGTCTAAATTATATACACATTCGATCTAGTTTTTATCATATAATAGTACCAAATATCTTGTATTTTAGTAGAGAATATAATGAAATATATCCAAGAATCAAGTTACTGCCGAAGTCTATTTAAATTACAGGAAATGGAGCAAATTGTAGATCTTCTCGCAAGCTTTCCGAAAAGTGGTAGAACACTGAAAACGGAGTTACGGATCATGAGTTATGCCCGTTTGAATTTCAGAGCAAAACAGGAGAAACCGAGCGCAGTGCGGACGCACTGACCCAGAGTGCGGACGCACTCAGCCATCAGACACAGAAAACAGAAAAGTCCGAGCGCAGTGCGGACGCACTGACCCAGAGTGCGGACGCATTCAGCCGACACACAGTTCGTATTTTGGCCATATCTTGGTCATACGAACTCCGATTTGAGTGATTCAAAGCTTGACGGAACCAGGACAAAGAGATCTACAACTTTCATGAAGGAAAAATATCCAAATTCGGAATGTATAATTCTGTAAAGTCGCATCAATGGCCGCATCAGCCTGAAAAACTGCTAAATATGGAAAGTTAGTGGGCTTAGTGGGTGCCAAAATTAGAATAACTTGGTCTCCAAGTTCAGAATCACAGAATTAGAAATATAGAAGTTAGTAGACTTAGTGGGCGCCGAAAATAAAACGACTTGATCTCCAAGTTCAGAAAACGTTATATAAGGCTAAGGAGACCACATGAGAAATTATCCATTATTGTACATATCCATTATTATATCCATCTTTCCACAAATTGAGAGAGAGAGATCCTGCAGAAATTCTCGAAGGCTTTTCAAGGAAGGAGAAGAAGAAGATTCAAGCAAGGAGTTGGCAAGATCGAGGTTTTAGATCTAAGAAAGGGTGTAATCATTTCTTTATCTCATTTCTTATTGTTTTTGCCAATCTTTGTTATGGATCTCTCCAAGAGAGAGTAGTTCTCTTTCTAGGGGTTTAGGTCAATGCATGAACTTGTTTAATTCTAGATTATTCGGATATTTGTTTTTATTATGATTGTGTTATCGGATTTGATTGTTAATTTCTGTGATTTATTCTTTATGAATTTCATTAGTACTCGTTCCTTTGAGTTCACCTGGTTAGGGTTTATTGAATTGAAGTAGTTTTGAAATCGCGTTGATCGTGTTTTTCCGCTTTAAGTTTATTAAATTCCGGCATTGGTCATGAGGAGACTACTAATTGAAACCATAAAGACACACCTTAGGGTTGGGTTAGAAGCGACCGTACTTTGATATCCAATCCGGAACTATAGAAATTAAGGTTAGGATTTTGGTGAAGGACCGAAAGGCGAAGGCAAATCCTAATTAGGACACCTTAGAACAAATATCGATATATGCTTTGAAGCATGAGATTAAATATCCCTCTAGGTTAGTGACAGCCCTAGAATTCGAGGCACATTAATCCATAAAGCGCAAAGTATTTGTATTAATATTTGTTCCAAAGGCTAACATAGGTTAGAAACCTCATCAAATCAAACATGAATTTAAACAAACCGAATAAATAGAATTAGCAGGGAATTGTAGACCGAATACCCCTAGATCTCCTTAAACTTGAAAACAAACCAATCTTTCTTTCCTTTATTTTATTTACATTTATTGTTTGAAACTCCTATTTTTCGGGTATTGAACCCAACTTTAGGATTTTAAGAACAAACCCCCCACTTTACTTTTATTGTTTTGTTTTAGAAGTAGTTTTCTTATTTAAAAATTGGTATTTCCCTATCTCCCTGCGGATCGACACCTAAATACTACAATCGATAGGTTGTGCGCTTGCAACTAACCTATTCATTGAGTACGAAGGTTTTATAAATATTAAAGGCAAAAGAGTACAAAATTATTATATCTAAAATACTCAACAAGCTTTTTGGCGCCGTTGCCGGGGAGAATAGGATAGATACTAGTTTTTATTTTAGGAAAATACTTTTAACTCTTAGTTTCCTTATTTACTTTTTAGAAAAATTTTAAATCCAAAAATAGTTTACTTTCCTTATTTAAATTTCTGCAATTTACTATTCTCTATTTCTATTCTCTCTCTTTCACATCTCATCTTTACTCTTCTCTTATAGATTTGAGCACTGGCACCGGTCACAAGGAGCCAAACCGCGAAGATCAAAGCCGGCAAACTCTCTCTTCCTCAACCAATGGCGGGTCTAGATCCACCATACGGCATGCCACGCAACTTCGTTGAGGAAGAACTTCCGGAAGGTCTTATCAACCAAGCCTTTCGTGATCTCGATAACAATCCACCACCTCCTCCTCCACACAACAACCCACCGCCTCCACATCCACACAACAACAACAACAACGGAAATGGCCGTAACCATCAACAAGGCCACCGCTTCGGTTTCATTCCTCAAGGCCAAGATCCACGCGAAATCAAGCCATCTCTCATCCACTTGCTTGGCCAAAGTCAGTTCGGAGGAGCCCTAAACGAAGATCCACACGCCCACTTGGCAGTTTTCGAAGAATCCTGCGGCACCTTCGCTCGAGAAGGAGAAGAGCTAGACAACCTCAAGCTCAAATGCTTCCACTTATCCCTCCGAGATAATGCAAGATCGTGGCTAAGGACTGTGAATCGTGACCACATAAGAAGATGGGACGACATGGAGAAATTATTCTTAGGAAAATACTTTCCTCCATCCAAAACCCAACACTTCCGAACGAAGATCACGACGTTCAAACAAGCTGAGGGAGAGTCTTTGACCGAGGCATGGGATAGATGGGCGGAGCTCCAACGCTTGTGCCCTAACCATGGCCTTGACATGTGGTTGCTTTTTCAATTTTTCTTTGCAGGTTGCACAATAGCCACTAAGACTCACTTGAATTCAGCCGCAGGGGGAAACATGTCAAAGATGGATCCCGAGCAAGCCATGCTAATGATTGAAGATATGGCGATCAACCAAAGGGAGTGGACGGCCGAGAGAGGTGGACGAACCCAAACCACACCGGGAGTCCTAAAAACCGACGAAGTTACCGCCTTGAGAGCCCAAATGGAAGCCTTGCAACATCAAATGGCACAAATGCAAAACGCCAAATCCGTGACAAAGAAAGCTTCATGCGGCATTTGTGGAGAGACGACTCACATCACCGCCAATTGCCAAGTTCTCTTGGAAGGAGAGGAAGTCGAGCAAGTCAACTCCATGTTTTACAATCAAGGTGATAAGAGGAACGACCCGATCTACAATAAGGTTAGGCCAAATGATAATTTCAATTCGAATACATATAACCCTAACACAAGGTGGAACCATCCGAATTTCAAGTGGAGGACTGAAAATGACAACTCAAATCAATACCAAGGTAATTCCAATCAATACCAAAATTGGTCAAACCAAAACTCGTACGAAGGACCTTCTCAAAACAACAAATTAGAAAAATTGATAGAGGGCCTTGTGATATCTCAAAACGAGTTCATGAACCAACAAAGAAGCACCAATACCGATATTTTGGATTCCTTGAGGAATTTGAACAATAGGTTTGAGTTTTTAGAAACTAAAACGAAGATGCTAGAGACACAAATAGCACAACAAGCATCTTCGTCCTCTCACCAACAAGGCACACTTCCGGGCAAACCCGACATCAATCCACGAGAGTATGCAAATGCTGTGACTTTGAGGAGTGATAAGGAATATGATGAACCAATCCAACCACAAGGGCTCCCTCAATCCACACAATCTGAACCGATTTCAGCCGCACCAATCGATCCACCAATTGCAACAACTCCGAAAAAGCATCACAAAACGGGTAATTCTAACTCAACAAAGGTACAAAAATCTGAAACTCCAAAGTATGTTCCTCCTCTTAGGTTCCTACCTTTTCCACAACGGTTGGTAAAGAACAAACTAGACCAACAATATGCCAAATTCATTGAACAATTGAAAAAACTGAACATTACCATACCTTTCACCGAGGCAATTGCACAAATGCCAACCTATGTCAAGTTTCTCAAAGAAATGTTGTCAAACAAAAAGAAACTTGAAGAGGTTGGAACCATTTCTCTAAATACGCAATGTAGTGCACTTTTCTTGACCAAACTACCTCCCAAACTTAAGGACCCCGGTAGTTTTACTATTCCATGCAAAATTGGGGAGACCGAATTCAATAGTTGTTTGTGTGATTTAGGTGCTAGCGTATGTTTAATGCCAAAAGCGGTTTATGAAAGGTTAGGTCTAGGAGAATTGAAACCAACAAAAATATCGCTCCAATTAGCGGATAGATCCGTTAGATACCCGGTAGGAATTTTGGAGGATGCAATTGTCAAAATTGGTAAATTTTTCTTACCGGTAGATTTTGTTGTGGTGGAGATGGAAGAGGATACACAAACTCCCCTTCTATTGGGACGTGATTTCCTAACCACAGCAGGTGCAATCATAGATGTGCGTGATGGAAAGATTTCTTTCCGAGTAGGTGATGAAAAGGTTGAATTTAATGTTTTTAAATCTCTCCAATTTCCATCTAATAATAATGATTCGATATGCAGGATAGATGTTTTAGACTCTACAATTAATGATCATTTAGATAGGATGATGGAAGGAGAACAACCGAATGAAATTCTGAAAGAAATCGATAAAGAAACAACTCAAAACGACGAAAACAACCAATCGTGCAGCCTAGGCAGCCCATACGAAACCTTGCAGAGCCCAGTTTTTGCCGTTTCAACATGCACAATGCCACCGAAGGTCGAACTCAAACCATTGCCAACAACCCTCAAATACAAATCTCTTGGCTCATATGAGACACATCCCGTTATAATCAATGCCACCTTGAACCAAGCAGAGAAGACAAGGCATTGGCACGACAAACACATCGGAAGAAGTTTTCAAGAAGGACCATATCGAGTATCACGAGTTTTCGACCATGGTGCCTTCAAAATCTGGAGCGAAAAAATGGGTTCATTCAAAGTCAATGGACAGCGGCTCAAACATTTCATTCAAGATGAACCGGTCATCGAAAAGGAGGCAATTGCCCTCGATGATCCACCACCTTTAAACTGAGCCTCAACAAGTCGAGCTCCCGACGTTAAACCGAGCAACATCTTGTGAGTTTCTATTTCTCTTTTTAATTTCCTCTTCTAGTATGAATTGACACATTAAGGACAATGTTTTGTTTAAGCTGGGGGGAGGTTAAATGAAAAACTGAAATTCACAATTGTATCTTGCATTTAGTTTAGGCATGTTTAAATTTTTTGTTTGTTTAAAAACTAGGGTTTTACCTAACCATGAATAGGGTCCAGTCCGACTTGTTAGGATGTTTACCTAGTTTTGTGTCATGCATTTTGTTGATAAATTTGAGTGATTGGCAAAATTAGGAGTATTGATGCATAATTTTTGCGAATTTTTGGTAAAATCCTTAGAATAATTTGAAATGACCACATAATTTGGCGAAAAACTTTGTGGAAATAAAGGTGTATGAAATTGGGGCATTAGAAATTTAAATTTATTAGAGAAGCTATTTAGATTTGGAAATTTTAAATTTAGAAATAGTGGGATATCCATAAGTATGAAGGAATATTTAGGGATGTGTGTATTCATGATATATGCATATATGTTGAGAAATTGGATAAAATTGAAAATTTTGAAAATAAAAAGTGACTCCAATGACCTATGTTACGGCTTCATGACGTACTTATGGTTATGAGTCCTTAGCACTCTTGCTCCACTACTCTCCCGATAAAATTGACATTCGTGTTAGTGGAAGGGTTAGACTAAGAGCATGCAAAGTACCCTTGAATTAGAACGGTTGGGTACAGTTAACTACTTGTAACTAACCGGTGCTTAAATAAGGATGGGGAAAAATAGTGCTAAAATCATGAAAGAAAAATCAAAATGAGAAAATCAAAAGCAACAACAAAAATGAGAATATGCATGTATCAACACACGTAGTCCGCAACATTTCTAAACCTAAGTTTGATTCAAGCTTGGGGGAATTTGAAAATTCCACGTTTAAGATGGCATTTCTTTTAATAAATTTGGGTAGACGAAGTTTGTAATTTCTAGACCTTTAAGGAAATAAGAGTTAGAGTAATCAAATTGTGGGTTGAGTCATAATTATCCGAGGGTTAAACTTGAAATTTGGGAAGTTTGCATGAATGTTTTAATTTTTGGCAAGATCATACAAATTTTTCACTTGAGAAAACAAACTTGATATAAGGTGTATCAAAGAGATCGAATTGTAGTCCCAGTTTAGATGTTGCTTGGGGACAAGCAAGGTTCAAGCTTGGGGGTATTTGATAGGTCTAAATTATATACACATTCGATCTAGTTTTTATCATATAATAGTACCAAATATCTTGTATTTTAGTAGAGAATATAATGAAATATATCCAAGAATCAAGTTACTGCCGAAGTCTATTTAAATTACAGGAAATGGAGCAAATTGTAGATCTTCTCGCAAGCTTTCCGAAAAGTGGTAGAACACTGAAAACGGAGTTACGGATCATGAGTTATGCCCGTTTGAATTTCAGAGCAAAACAGGAGAAACCGAGCGCAGTGCGGACGCACTGACCCAGAGTGCGGACGCACTCAGCCATCAGACACAGAAAACAGAAAAGTCCGAGCGCAGTGCGGACGCACTGACCCAGAGTGCGGACGCATTCAGCCGACACACAGTTCGTATTTTGGCCATATCTTGGTCATACGAACTCCGATTTGAGTGATTCAAAGCTTGACGGAACCAGGACAAAGAGATCTACAACTTTCATGAAGGAAAAATATCCAAATTCGGAATGTATAATTCTGTAAAGTCGCATCAATGGCCGCATCAGCCTGAAAAACTGCTAAATATGGAAAGTTAGTGGGCTTAGTGGGTGCCAAAATTAGAATAACTTGGTCTCCAAGTTCAGAATCACAGAATTAGAAATATAGAAGTTAGTAGACTTAGTGGGCGCCGAAAATAAAACGACTTGATCTCCAAGTTCAGAAAACGTTATATAAGGCTAAGGAGACCACATGAGAAATTATCCATTATTGTACATATCCATTATTATATCCATCTTTCCACAAATTGAGAGAGAGAGATCCTGCAGAAATTCTCGAAGGCTTTTCAAGGAAGGAGAAGAAGAAGATTCAAGCAAGGAGTTGGCAAGATCGAGGTTTTAGATCTAAGAAAGGGTGTAATCATTTCTTTATCTCATTTCTTATTGTTTTTGCCAATCTTTGTTATGGATCTCTCCAAGAGAGAGTAGTTCTCTTTCTAGGGGTTTAGGTCAATGCATGAACTTGTTTAATTCTAGATTATTCGGATATTTGTTTTTATTATGATTGTGTTATCGGATTTGATTGTTAATTTCTGTGATTTATTCTTTATGAATTTCATTAGTACTCGTTCCTTTGAGTTCACCTGGTTAGGGTTTATTGAATTGAAGTAGTTTTGAAATCGCGTTGATCGTGTTTTTCCGCTTTAAGTTTATTAAATTCCGGCATTGGTCATGAGGAGACTACTAATTGAAACCATAAAGACACACCTTAGGGTTGGGTTAGAAGCGACCGTACTTTGATATCCAATCCGGAACTATAGAAATTAAGGTTAGGATTTTGGTGAAGGACCGAAAGGCGAAGGCAAATCCTAATTAGGACACCTTAGAACAAATATCGATATATGCTTTGAAGCATGAGATTAAATATCCCTCTAGGTTAGTGACAGCCCTAGAATTCGAGGCACATTAATCCATAAAGCGCAAAGTATTTGTATTAATATTTGTTCCAAAGGCTAACATAGGTTAGAAACCTCATCAAATCAAACATGAATTTAAACAAACCGAATAAATAGAATTAGCAGGGAATTGTAGACCGAATACCCCTAGATCTCCTTAAACTTGAAAACAAACCAATCTTTCTTTCCTTTATTTTATTTACATTTATTGTTTGAAACTCCTCTTTTTCGGGTATTGAACCCAACTTTAGGATTTTAAGAACAAACCCCCCACTTTACTTTTATTGTTTTGTTTTAGAAGTAGTTTTCTTATTTAAAAATTGGTATTTCCCTATCTCCCTGCGGATCGACACCTAAATACTACAATCGATAGGTTGTGCGCTTGCAACTAACCTATTCATTGAGTACGAAGGTTTTATAAATATTAAAGGCAAAAGAGTACAAAATTATTATATCTAAAATACTCAACAATGAACAGTGTTTCTGGAATTCCTGAAATTTCGAATCCATCCGTTCAACTTTTTCTGTGCACGCATCTCGAAACAGCTAGTTTTTTTGTGCGCGGATCTCGAAACAGTTCAATGGCTGGATTCTGAATTTCAAAAATTTCATAAACACTGTTCATGTACTGTACTGGAATTTCAGCAGATTTGGATCCCATAACTATAATTTTTTTTAAATTTAAAATTTAATTTTTGTAATGTTATTGTTAAAATTATTAAAAAATTCTATTGTCACATTTTCCCTCAGTTCATTACATCGTTTCGTACATTTGTTTGATTCGCTTGATTGGCTAATCCTCCAACAGTCCAACGTCTTTTCCAAGGAGAAAATAGCATTTGTAAAACTATTCGGCTGCATTTGATTCCTTCTCTAGTCCATTCTATTTCTTTCCTTTTCTTTCTTTACTTTTTTTTCATCTTTCATATTTCACAGGATCTGAACTTGGATACTTCTTTAGTCCAATCCACGGCCCATGAAGTGAAATAAAACCTCGTAATCTTCTTAATGAAAACTAATTTCCAAAATGGCAATAGTAGAAATATTGAAAAATTGGGGATAATTTGACCGTTACTAATTTTTGTGTTTACCAGATTTGGCTTGTAATCCGCTAAGTGTCGTCTAACATCTATTTACTTTCCAATTACACTGTCGTTATAATGTTATTATTTTTTTTTATTATGCAATATCAAGATTTGACTCTTATATTGGGGGCATGAGGTGCAACAAATTACCAGCATAATTAATTGTTGTTAACACGTTATACTATTACTTGGTATTTTAATTTGACCAAATTATTATTTGTGGCAGGACTAAACCTTAAATAACTAATTAAAAAGTTGGCCAACAGACTATGCTTTTTACAATCAAACAAGAAATTAGTTACAAAATAAGCTTTTTTTTTTTTTTGAAAAAACCGATAGTGGCTATCAGTTACAATACAACAGAGTACATCAGTTTACAACAACCACAGAAAATATAAAATCAATCTATCAACAGTATTTTATCCAGAGTGGCACTTCTCTTCGCGCATAATGTGCTATCCATTCCGGGTTTGTACTACAGTTATCAAAAATCTTACGGTTGCGTGCTTTCCAGAGGAGCCACAGAATGGCCAAGAAGTAGGAACCCCATTTCTTCATTGATATCTTATTTCTACATGCCCGCCAAGACCTATGTACTGTACCATGCAACGTATCACCAACTGTAAACACGTTGAACCCCATTAGCTCATTCATTTTAGACCAGCATCGACGAGCTTGAGCGCACTGAAAGAAGAGGTGAAAAGCAGTTTCAATAGGACAGTTTTGGCATACTTCACATCTTGAATTGCACCGAAGCTCTCTGCTTAGCATTACATCATGTGTTAAAAGTCGGCCCTGCAGCAGGAGGAAGCCGAATACCCGAACAGTTGGAGGAACCTGTAGCCGCCAGATGAAACCATACTCCCATTTCATTGCCCCGGCAGATATAACCTTCTTATAGTATGAACTAGCTGAGTACTGACCATTATTAGACCATAACCAAACAATTCCATCATGGGACATTGGAGTGGTATTTTACACACGCATTTGGACATTGGAGTGGTATTTTATTCTTGTTAATTTTGCAAATAAGTAACGTACTGAAGGGAAATTTTATAGTGATAGAATTGATATTTTACTATGTCTTTATGTTAGAGATATGTTATTATAATTTGGACTTGATTAAAATTAGGAAATTTTGATTTACAAAAATATATCATCATTGAATGTCGCTGTAGGACCAGATTTATTCTCTCTCTCAGAGTCAAAGAAGGAAGCTATTTTTCTCTCTACGATTGAATTCAAATCAGATCACTCCAAATTTGATCTTGAGAATTCTTTCTTTGATTTTCCCTCTGCCCGAATTGAGGTTTCTTCTTCCTTTCAGATTTAACCACGTGACTCTTTATTATCGCAAATCCTTGATTTTAATTGGTTTATAAACAAAAGAAAGTTTTCATGAGATTAAAGTGATGTTGTGATTTCTATCTTGTGGTCCCATATCCTATTTTATAATTGTTTGTGTGAGTCAATATTGTGCAAAGTTTGACAAACTTTATTCCTAATCATCGATACCAGTTATGAAACTTTTGTGTTGGACTATACTGTCACTGGTGGTGCCAATATTTGCTTAGCTGGAAATGTTGCAATTGATACTATTCAGTTTAAGCCTTGTATTAAACCTTTTCTATACATTTCTCTGTGTTGGTACCAGCTTGTACCATTGCTTCTTCATATATTGATAAATTGTTATGAATATTGTTATGAATATTTAGCATTTTTTGTGAATGTTCATCATAGTTTGTATCAATTTATCAACAATTAAGTGATAAATTATGAATATCCAATCATTTTGCCTTTTTAAAATCGAAAAGAATTTAATGAATTTGATATTTGATTAATCTAATGAGTATTCAAATAATTTCTGATTTGGTAATTAATAGTGATAAATTATGAATATTCAATAATTTTTCTTTTTTAAAGTTAAAAAGAATTTAATAAATTTCATATTTGATAAATCTTATGAATATCTAAATGATTCCCGATTTGGTAATATATATATATATATATATATATATATATAGAGAGAGAGAGAGAGAGAGAGAGAGAGAGAGAGAGAGGCTAATATCAAAACGTTTGCACCAAGGTCCTCGTGCAACCAAGTCGTTTTCAGATTTTCAAAGTCCAAACAGTCGATCCAAACCGTTAGATATTCAATCTATATTAAAATCTGCTTGGAGACCAAATTTTACATTTTTTGGAATTTTTTTACTATTTATTAAGCCACTTTGAAAATTGCTTATCCGGGTGAACAGTAAAAACAGTACAACCAAATTCTGGACCATGTGATCAGCAAATTTTCGAAGTGGCTTAATAAATAGTAAAAAAATTCCAAAAAATATAAAATTTGGTCTCCAAGCAGATTTTAATATAGAGATCACATCTAATGGTTTAGATTGACCGTTTGGACTTTGAAAATTCAAAAACGACTTGGTTGCACGAGGGCCTTAGTGCAAACGTTTTGATATTAGCCACTCTCTCTCTCTCTCTATATATATATATATATATATATAATATTCTTATTATAAATTCTGGTACTTGGTGCATCCTCTTCCCTATATTTCAGTAGCACACATTTGATTTGTTACTTGCAAAATGTATGAATATAAAATGATTCCCCATTTGGTAATATATATAGACAGAAGGTCTAGATTAATCTCAGTCAGACCAAACTCAATTTGGTGACTATAGAAACTATAAGAGGTATGTTTTGAGATTCGTTGTTTTGAGATTCGTGTCAAGTTAAAAGAACGATCCATATTTACTTATTGCACCTGACCTCAGGGGCGGATCCAGAATTTTTGTCAGGGAGGGGCAAGAAAATAACAAATCGGATTTGAATAGTTAATCGGGTTCAAATTCATTAGCTAATCGGATATTAGATAAAAAACAATGCTCTAATATCTAATTTCCAATACTCAGACTTCTAATTCTAATTACCAATTAGAATTCAAAAATTTATCATAATTTTTAACTCTAAATTTAACATTAATTACAAACCAAAAATTTAAAAGAAAGTCTAATCAAATCTATAAGTTTGTATAAAACTTCAAAATTTTAAAAAAGACAGTTGACCTTGACCCCCTCTGGCCTAAGCTGGGTCCGAATTCCCCAAACCCAGTCCTTCCAACAAAATTATCCATCCAAACGTAGTGTTTGTTAGTTTCAACCAAAAGTATGTTATCGGAGCACTATGTACTTTCATTTTGACAATGATATTTTTGTTCATAATATATCCTTGATTTGACAGCGATATATCCTTGAAAGCCGATGTCAAGTTTCTAGAAGACGCTGCCTACGGGCGTGAAACATGCTAACAAAAAAAAAAGGTTTCTAAAAGATATATAAATTTGTCCATAAACTTTTTCGAATCGTCTGTCATAAGACTGTCACATGTACGTAAATTATATATGAGATATTCAAATAAATCTCTTAAACATATATAATTCACATCTATCAAAAAAATGTATAGGGTATGTGCATGATAGAGTTATATTAACGGGCTAATCCACCATAAAAAAAATCTATTATTTGCTCTTACCGATGGTCGGCAGATCCTTTTTATTTTTATTTTTAATATTTTCTTTGTATTTAAGGCTGAATTTCTTCAACGTCATATAAAAACATTAATTTGATAAGGTCATATATAGAACTTGAGCAAACATGTCAACAAATAAAAAATAATCTAGAAATAGCCAAATGCTGGTTGTCCGACCAAATTCCCTTCTATTATTGTAATAATTTTGTTAATGCCATTATAAAAAACCTAATCAACTATTTCCCAGTCTGTTTAATCCCAACCACAAAATTTTTACAGTACTGGTGTGAAGTGAAGGGGTAAAATTTAACAGAGTAGCTTTAGCTTTATGCAGTGCATGAATTATATGCTGCGTTTTTTTATTCTATAGTTATTGCGCTGCATGAAGTCAAAACTACTCTGTTAAAATTATTACCCGTAAGTGACTATATATTCCCCATTTCCCCACGACTGTTCTACTGAATTCGTGTCACCTAAGGTAACAGAATATTTCTGTTTAGATCACGGCCGTCAGATCGGAATCCGGGCCAATCAGGTCCGAGGTGGAACGCACGGAGTCGCTTAAATAGTCGTGCGGATTCTGATTTGACGGTCCAGATCCAAACAGAAATATTCTGTTACCTCAGCGTTATGGATTCCTGTTGTACTGGTAACTTATTCCTCGACGCTATTCCCGCCTCCTGGTGTCGCAATTCGCACGTCTCCGTGCGATAGAAATAATAAAAAAATAAGTTAAATAAAAAAGCAATAGGACGAAACGATCAAATTCCTCTGGTTTCTTCTCTTCTTCTCTGCTCAACTCCACAGAGAAGCGATCAAAGAGAGAAACATGTTTCTCTCTTTCTTTCTCGGTTTCCTCGTCGGAGTGGCATCTCTCTTAGGTCTGGGAGTATTTCTTTTCCTTTACGCGCTTGATTGGATTGAGAGGCAGAACAAGAAAACGGTTGATTCCTTGGAGAAACGACAAACTCGGGATCTCTTTGTAGAACCCACGATTGATCTCCCTTATCAGAAGAAGGTAAGGATTGATCGCGCTTACCAAATTGAGAAAATTCTATCTAAGAGTTGCATTTCAAATATTCTGAACTTCAGGGGTGTAAACTGAATTTGCATGAACTCTGTCAGTCAAATTGAGAACTATTCCTGGGTATGATTGACCTTTCTTGTGACTTCGTTTACATAACAAGTTTCCATGAGTAGAATTTGGTAACCTGAGATCAGAACTGTCATGATTTGTTCCTTTACTCTTTGCACTTGAAGTGCATTTTTCTTTTTCTTTTTAATATTTATACAACATGATATAACATTCCTCTTGGTTTTTATTTCAGGGTTTAGTCTGGATACTAGACCGTGAAAAAAAATCGAAAGTCAACTCTGATGGGGCAACAGTCAGTGGATCAAAAGAGAAAAAGGAGAAAAACAAAGTTGTGGAGGTTTCAGCAGTAAAGAAACATGCCAGCATTGAGT
Organism: Carex myosuroides; assembly: GCA_028015225.1. NCBI lineage: Eukaryota > Viridiplantae > Streptophyta > Magnoliopsida > Poales > Cyperaceae > Carex > Carex myosuroides. The sequence goes on from CM051471.1 coordinate 6,046,901, forward strand.
GCCACACTCTAATTCTTAAAGGTCCCGAGGGCTCTTCTGCAAAAATTGACCTTTCAAACTGTACTGTTGTTGCAGTTTCATCTTCCAATAATCCTTCCCGCAAATGGTAACTCTATTTACCTAACAGAATTGATTTTAACCAGTGGATGGCAGTGGCAAGTATCAACACCTTTATGGCTGTTCAGTTATTTCTGCTCTGAAGTCTGAACTGAACTGAATTTATTCTGATAAAATGCTGTGTTAAACTATTTGTTGTGTTCAGTCCAGGTGATGAAAGAATGTATTAAGTTTTTTTTGTGGAATATTAACAAGTTGAAATAGTACCAATAGTAAGTGCCAAGAAATATTACCAAAATTTGCAATATGTTATGATCATACATGACCCGATTTTTTTACTGATCTGGGTAAGAGGAATTAACTGAACTTTCAATTGGTTTATTTATTTGGGTTTTCTCACAGATACAGTGCTGTTAACTGCAGAGATGGTTGCTTTTGAACTGAACTGACTATACAGAACCGCAAAATTTTGTCATGTACCAAGTACCTATGAAGACTATAGTGTGATTCATTATTTACTTTCAGGGCAAAGAGGTACCCAATAAAGATCCAAAGCAAGGAGACATCGGCAGAGCTGTACAATGGTAGCAATACGGTATATTTATATGCTGATACCTCTTGGGAGAAGGAAAGCTGGTGCAAGGCTTTGCGGCTTGCCTCCACTACTGACCCCAAAAAATTAAGTTCACATTCTGAAATTATCCAAAATTACCAGAATTACCTGGATGAAATAAATTCGGAGCACCCTTCTTTCATGAAGCACGTTTCTGGATCTAATAAGCAAATTGCCCGTACCAATCGAGCCGAGGGACAGTCTAAAGTGCGTACCTTTTTCAAGAAATTCTCGAAAAGGCAATCAGCCAAGGTGGCAATTGAGAGAACCTCAAGTGAGAATTTGTGGGGCTCGCTCCAAGATTTGACCAGTTCTCCTGAGACCGGCATGTTTTTTGAGGATGATAGCAGGCTTTGTTTGAATTTGTTGATTTCACGGCTCTTTTTCGATGCACAGAATAATAATGAGATGAATAACTTTATTCAATCACGAATTCAGGTTCTCTTTTACTGTTAAGCTTTTCATTTGATATTTATTCATTTCCACGTGTATATGCACAGAATAACACTGTTAAGGGTCTTTTTTTGCTAATGATACTTAATTGCAGAATGCATTGTGATTTTTGGTATTTGCAAAAGGACCACTTTTTACAAGGAACAATCTAACATAATATTCTATTTTCTCAGAACAATAAAGTGTTGGCTTTCCTTTTTCTTTTGCGTTTAACATTAAGTGCTTGGGTTTGAGGTTTTTGAGAAATGAGATAAATACTAGATTTGGCCGAGGGTTTGATTTGGTGGAGAAGAATATTAACTTAAAAAAAGAAAATCATTTTCAAGGTTCTTAAAGCTATTCTCTCTTCTTCTTTTTTTAAGTTCTCTCTATTTTTTTATTTTTCATTATTTTTTTTTATACACAAATTATTTTGAAAGGGTGGCTAGGACTAGAATCCCATGTTAAATTCATTTCTACTATTAATAAAAAATGCATTGTATATTATTATTTTGTAATTTTTACTGTTTGTTTGTTCTGCGCAGAGTGCTCTATTAGGGTTACGGATCCCATCATACATAGGAGAGATAACGTGCACAGGTTTCAGCCTGGGGAGGCTGCCACCTCACATTTATAAAATCAGAGCTGTCCCTGTAGAGCTAAATGAAATGTTGGCATTTGAAGTCGATTTTGATTTCACGGCCGGTTTTTTGGTCAGTGTTGAGACCAGGCTCGATATACATGCCGCTGAGCTGCAAGATGATTTCTTTCAGAAGGATCCTGACTCTGCTTCTCGTTCGGGTTCAGGTTCAGATGAGGAAGTTTCAGATCTTCTAGAAGGTCTTGAGAATTACGGGAGGCAATGTAGGTCTGCCAATGATTTGATGCCACCACCTCAATTTGAAGAAGATAAAGAGGAAGCTGGTATCATCTGATTTTATATTTAGTTGTTTCATCTTTTTTATTTATTTATTCAAGCCAATTAGCTGTTTTTATTGTTTTATATGTTTTACACTTGTTTTGTCCCTTATTTTTCCAGTGACATCAGATGGTCTCAAACATTCAAAAAGCACAAATGCTCAGGCCTTAATTTACACTTCAAGGTGGAAAAACATGTTATATTCTATAGCAACTCGAGTTAACCAGGTTTTTATCCTTCTTAGTGTTACTGATTTTGTTCAATGCTTGCTATCGGAAAATAAATAAATAAATAAATAAAAAAAAATAAAATCCGAGAGCAATGCAAATCACACACTAGAAATTTACTAGGAGAGCAATTAGCATGCAATGGTATCTTGGGATAATAATTAATTGGTGAGGCAAAAAAATGACCAAACTGCCCCGAGCCATTTCATATTTATCCAAACCCTAGCGTTTATTCTATTAATAAACAAACAAGGTGTACACGAATTTGCCTTTAAGTTGTATATTTTTCTGTATGTTATAAAGGTGCCACTTTTACTTGCCATAAGGGTTAATTCAATTAGAGGCACCCTCCGATGTCACATAAAACCACCACCATCTGACCGGCTTTGGTATGGATTTACTTCAATGCCTGATATCGATTGGAACATTGAAACCTCAATTGCAGAGCACAAAATAGCTTCTAGAAACATCGCTTCTCTTCTCAAGAACCGGTTTAAGGTAACTTGATCCCTCTCATCTGCTTCAAGTTGTTATAACAAGAACTATTTTACCATTTGAGATAAAAAATTTAAATTGAAAATTTAATTTTCCTTTCCAGGCTTCCTTTTTTCGGACTTTGGTGCTTCCGAACTGTGAAAATGTACCTATCCCTGGGATGCTATCTGAAAAGGACGACTGGGCTCCACGCAAAACTGCCCCTTTTTTGTGGGTAAATCTTGAAACTACCCTTGATACAACAAAAGTGCATGAAGAACCCAAGCCAGCGACACTTAGTAATGCCACCACTGCTTCTACAGTTAAAAGTGACAGCACGCCTTCAATAGATGAGAATGTTGAATGTGAAAAAAACACGGTACTTGCTGAAGAACATAGGGAGGAAGCTGTGGAGTACAGTTCAGGTTCTTATGGTAACACAAATAGAGAGTTGAGGTTACCGTTGTTAAAACTGGAGAAACAAGGTAGTAGTACCAGTAGTACTAGTAGTGAGAGCATGGCAGTCTCTCCAACTAATCGACCAAACTTGACAAGTGTAACAAGTGACTTGTCTGCAACAAATGGAGAAGATGGGCAAGCTAAGAAGGTGAACCGACGAGCTAGAATGATGGATTTTGGGAAAAGGATGGGGGATAAATTAGGAGAGAACCGCAAGAAGTTTGAAGAGAAGGGCCGGAGTTTTGTTGAAAAATTGAGAGAGAACACGGTGCAATGAAAATTGGTTAACTGGCTTATTTTCCCCTGCATATTTGTATAGTCTAGCAGGATCAGTTACATGTATAGAATGCGTTTTTCGGAGAAAATAAATGGGTAACAAAGTTTTTTCTGAGAAAATAAATGGATAACGAAGTTTTTCCTCCGTAGTTTTTCCATTCGTGATAATTTGTACGAAATATTTTGATTAAAGTCCAATTTCAACTGGAAATTTGCAAAAATCCGTTCTTTCTCAAAATTTCAACTGGAAATTAAAGTCCAATTCATGTTTGACTATTAAATAAATGATGTTATAATTTCGACTTTTGAAAAGGAGTAATAGAAGGTTCGAATTTATTGTTTATTATTAATTAAATGTATAATAATAATAATATGAGACTCACTCTAACAATATTTCTGATTTTAGATATTTAATATGTTTATTATTATAATAATAATAATATATCTGAATTTAGATTCTTCAAATATAAAGCAACCCAATCGTGTGAACCGTGCGTTTGGTTAAACCAGTCAGCCGTATGCGTTTATATAATTTTGATTATTAATTTTTTTTTTTTTTGGAGGAACCATACATGATGCGCGCGGTGACGCGAGGAATAACGCACGAGGAATAGCTCACTCTCTCATTATCTCTTTATTTCTCAGCGGAAACCAAGCGAAAAGAAATTTATTAATCGTTTACATGCAGCCTCTTATTTGACGTGCTATTTTTCGCGTCCAATAAATATATTGATTTTGTAAAAAGATTTATTATAAAAAATTTCATAATACGTTTACAAAAATTCAATCAATTTTTTTTATTGAGCGAATATGCGTTGCATTGTGACCTTCCTCTGTAGTTTATAGTTATTATTGAAATAAACACACGGGATTTGAAACATAAAATGCAAAAAAAAACTTTCATTATGGAAAGTAGAATTTGAACTCCAATTTTCACAATCACAATGTAAAATTCTAACTACCAAACTATACTACAGCCACTACAGGCACACATTTGGTAATTCATGAAGGAGACTGAACTTTATAAAAACATAAAAGAACAAAATTCAATTAAATTTCAATATATATAATTAAAATAATTAAAACCATAGAAATGGCTAAGCACCCTTTAGGTTGCATTAAGATCCGCCCCTGGATCGATTATAACTGGAAAACCAAGGGTCTAGGAAATGGAGGAGAAAAGAGGCACTAGTAACTTGGTACATCTATAAAATAATAAAGTTGCCAGTAGGCAATAAAATCCCACAAGTCGGTAGGCTGCTTGCTAACTTTGAACACAGATGCTATATACATGCAAAGAGCTTTAAAGCAACACTAAATACAGTAGAAATTAGCACCTAATAATATTTTGCTTTATTACCTTCTTTTTTCCTATTACCAAAATTTCACCTCTACCCTTGTTAAGAGGCTTCTACTGAAAATCCCTAATGTGAAAGATGAAGTCTCAAAATCATATTTTGAAGCTCTTGTATCCAAACTCAGGATTTCTCATGCCTTCTTCCCAGTCACCATGGCGCCTACCACCAAATACCACCTGTTTAATCCCCAAATAACTGCATAGAAGATAGAAAAAAAATCATCAACAATTTTCAGATGCTAAAAGAGAGCCGAAGATTAAAAAAAATAATGAGCACCAAGATGATAAAATAATAGTATTTAATTTAGATTTTTGGAAAATCATACTCTGAGCTCAGCATAGTCAAGCAATTGAGCAACACATCTAAGGCAAAGAAATCACTCGTGCCAAGGTCAACCCTAAAAAATGAAAATGTTCAAGTTAATATGTTGCTACAGATATCAAAAACATCTTATTGTTCTGATATCAAACCATATCGCATCATGATAGGCTCTAAAATCTCATGAAAGCTTATAGAAAGATCTAAACATGAAAAATGAAGAGCAAATTACATAAATTGGCCTTAAATTATAGTGAATTCTGCCAGAGTCCCTGTAGTTTGGAAATTTTTATTTTGATGCTAATTAATTTGGTTCCTTCTGTCATTTTCACTCAGCAACAAGCTTGGAGAGGTTTAAGCACACTTTGTATATGTTACCGATCCATTATATGAGTTTGGTGTGCTTCAAAAAAATTCTATTTATCTTACTAAAAATTGAGTGATTTACCAAAATCTGGCCCAGCTGTCTTGAAACTCCACATCACTGATGTCATGGAAGGAGGAAGGCATTGCTGTTGAAGCCATCTCAGAATCATACAGAGGGTTATGGGTCATCGATTCATTTGCTAACTGCAATGTCAAAAAACATTGTCATTTTATTTTCTATAAACTACTATGCATAATAACTTATCTAATTGAGTTGTCCAGGCTTTAAATCCCCGAGCTACAGCTGAAAATATGTTTCTTCATAAAGTTCAATAGCTGGTTTTCATTGAGTGCTTCTTTTGAGATAATCCAGCTAGTAGATATTGGTTTGAATCTAAATCATTCAACTTACGATTGATGCTACTGTACTATGCATAGCGCACACTGGTCCATACTATGGTTCATTATCTCTGTTTTCAAAGTCCAAACAATCAATCTGAACCACTCAACTAGAGGTGCTACTTTTACCCGATTACCCGGACCCGATCCGGAACCGAACCAGATCCGAACCAATACCGACCCGGATCCGATTAATTTGGATAGGATATGGTTAAAAAAAAATAACCGGTTGAATTATGGATACAATTACAAAATTAATAATTTAATATCCGACCTGGATCCGAACCGGAACCAATACTGTAATGAATAGGATATGGGTTTGATTTAGTTATCCGACCCATAACCGAACCCAACCCAATATCCGTATAAATACCCAATAAAATGATAATACCATTTCTTTATAATTATTTAATATAAACACATATATTAATAACTATGAAAAGACAATCATTTGTAGTATTTTTTAATTTCTTGAATGAAATTTATTGCTCTTTTCGCACATAATCAAATGCCATGTTCACCTTTTGCCTATAAATTTTCGAAGCTAATTAATTCATTTCTTGATCTCTTTATCTACCATGTATCTACCTTTCTGCACGTATTAGTGAAATTTATTGCTCTCTTCGCTGTTTGAAGCAAATTGATATTAATATTCTATTCCTGGATTTTTGGAACCATATAATGAAATTACCATCTCCAATATTTTACTTTCTAAAATTATCTCACCTTCAATATTTTGGAGCAGATTTTAATTTATATTATAATGATATTTTATGTGAGATGTTTACTTTAAAATAATATATTATAATGATATTTAAACGTAAAGTGTTTCTCAAATGCTTGTGAGTTGCGACATGTACCCGCTCCGGATCCGGATCCGAACCAGACCCGATAATCCATAAACAAGTTATGGGTATATATCTATCCGGAACCGAAAGACTGGACCCGAAATATCTACGGGTAGATAGGTATCCAGATCCAAACCCGACTCGATTTGAAACAAATAAGTATATGGATCGAAATTCAGACCCGAACACTTTTAGAGTACAGATCCAAATATAATAATATCCGGACCCTACCCGACCTGATAGCACCACTGCACTCAACATGATCTCTATATAAAGATGTGCTTGGAGAACAAATTTTATATTTTTCAGAATTTTTTTACTATTTTTTCAAATAGATAGAAAATCACTTGATCTAAAGATTATAGACCATTCAAAATTAGTGATTCCTATCTAAAAAAATAGTAAAAAAATTCTTAAAATTGTAAAATTAAGTCACCAACTACAATTTCATATGAAAATCATGTTGAGTGGTTCCGATCAACCGTTTGGACCTTGAAAACAGAGATATGAAGCCATAGTACGGACCGATCTGCGCTATGCATAGTACCATAGTCTCTCTTAACTTATTAATTTCTCACTCAGTCTACATCCTCAATGTTTAAGCATCCATGCAGCTCTCAATAGCTATTTTGAAGCAACTGGTGACTAAAGACCAGAAAAAATAAACGCATTTTAACTCAGGTCAATTTGTATGAATGGAAGTTAACAGTACTTTTGAACCACTAGGATCAAAACAGGATGAAGGTCTGTGATACAATTCTTGAAGCTCTACCAGTTTGGTCTTTACTGTTAAATTTTGTTCAAATAGCTATTCGTACACTGCCAATATAGTCCTGAGAAGTTTAATAGTTTATAATAAAGATGAAATATAACCTGTAAATTGGAAGAATTGAAAGCTCCCAACCTTCCCATGACATACCATGACTGAATGGCCTGCACATTATTTTTATTTAATTTATTAATTAAACATTATTCTTCCCCATCAAAAAAACCTTGTCTTGACTTAAGTCTCACTTATTCCTTCTTTTGAGTTAAACTGCTAATTAACCCAAAATGAACCATAATTAGGTCCAATTTAGTAACGCTACTATGGTAATTGTGAAACAAAACAGCGGTGATAAACCCGATAAGTAGAGTAGCAAAATATGTCATGTAAAGCCTTGGTTAAATTAATGCAAATTCAGGTTTTGGTCCTTGAACTTTCTGAAAAAAAAGGCCGAATTAATACTTGAAGCTTCATCTGCACCAAATCAGTCCATGGACTATTATCACAAAATACCCAAGTGGGTCCCTAAAGTTTTAATTTCTCAAAGCCCCAAAATAACCAACTCGTTTCTTTTTGCAAAGTTCTAAAACCTACTTGGTCTTTTTTTCAGAATTCCAAAGACCTATTTGGTGCAAATTATAGGTTAGGGATCAGCTTGGATTGTTTATGAAGTTCAAGGGCCAGTACCTGAATTTTCCCTTAAATAAAGCAGACATCTTTACTAGATGTGACCAAAACTAAGATAAAGATCATCAACTTACACTCCCAAGAAGGTCAACATCTCGATCTGTTGCTTCACCATAAAGCTCAATCCATATATGTGAATTCAAAGGATTGAAACTGATATATGCATAAAAATATAACAAAAGGTAAGTATTATATAATTGCATAGAAGTGTGCAAAACTGTGAGAGAAATGTAAAGAAAACAATGAGAATGGTAAGCTTTTCACCTACTGACCCAGAAGAGAGAAAAAAAATACATATAATAATGAAATTCCTAAGTTTTAAAACAGAATTACTTTTAGCTTCATCTGTTCATTCCAACAGTTTAACCCAATGAGTGTTATAAATGGTTTTAAATTAAACTGAATTAGAATCTGAGTTGGCTGAGTTGGTAAAAATCCACCAGGCAAAAGCCATGTTGCACCAGAATCTCATCTCTGACCTGATCCAACAAGAAACTTCTGAGTGTTGGCTCTTGCTTTTTGTGTCACTAAATAATTACACTGGAATATGCTAATTTCATGCTTGCAAGTTCCAAAAGAAATACAACAATATGCAATAGAGTATTTGGAAAAATAAAACTTATAAGTTGTATTAAAAACGATGATAAATTTACCGATCAAACTATTTCCAGAGTTTTCATTTATTTCAGTTTCTAAACTTTTATCAGTTTTTGTGTGAAAATAAGCAAAGAAAAAGGAAGATCAAAACACCGATTGACAACCATTTCTAAAATTTTATCAGTTTTTCAGTTTCTAGATATTATTCTAGTGTTGGAAAAGTAGGTTGTCAGTATACGACTTTCTCTTTTTTCACCCTTAATTGCATTTGAACACTATGTTATGCTTATCAAAAGAGAGAAAAAAAAAATTAAGATGATCGATAACATCAAAAGGAGGAAAAAATATCTTACTCTCGGAAGCTAACTTTGAACGCGACAACCGATCCTGTTACCTTCTTTCGAAAATCTCTTCCCTTCTTCATTACTCTTTCTTCTATCTATCCACATTTAAAGATGCACATATAATCAATCCCCTCAATCAGAGCATGCAATCTAAAAATCAGATGGCAAATAGAAAAAAAGATTAAATCAAATCTAAAGGAAAGAAAACAGACCCTCTGTTTCATAAGCTCAGGGTTTCCGATGCTATCTCCAAGGATTGCCCGAAGCTCTTCATCTTCCTTGCATCCATCCTCTAATATCCTTTAATCAAGAGAAGAGAATGGAGCAATTAGTTATATATGTCATGATGGGGGAAAACATATATGAAAACAAATCAAAATTGTCCGATCATGCAGGGACATATTAGAATAGGAAAAATATGTGCCACCGGTAAGCAGCAAAGTTCTACACAAGTGCTCACCAAATTTTTTTTTCCAAAATAAAGATATAGTCTCGCTCTAGAAACCAACATTTTAAGTAACCAAATGGAGTCCCAAAGTGAGGAGAGCTGTATATCAATTTTAAATAGACAATGGTATAGTTTTATTGGCGCAGCCCACTTTTTAAAGAAATTTTGGTAAAGATTTTTTACGTAACTTTTTTTAAAATTGCCAGGGCAAAAGAAAATATTATCCTATCATTGCCAACGTTTGACATGTGCAGATTATTTGTAAACCATCCCACTTCATATGCATATGCCTATGTAGAAATACAGAAGGAAAAGAAAAAGAAAACAAGAAAAGAGATTTCATGATATCAAGAGCACACCCCTCCACAATACATGAGAAGTAGAATAACAGAAAAGAAAATGATAAAATGAGAGAAAACAAAGTGAAGAAAAGAGAAAAGGCGGAGTGACTTCTGATTGAGTTTGATTTTTAATTCAATTACATGCTTGTTCGACTTGGCTGTCCATTAGACTTGGTCGTTTGATACAGAGATTTGATTTTGTTGTTTGCTATGAGGGGACTTGGTATTGAGATGCAAAGAAGACTTCAATCGATACTTAGTGCTGCTTCTATTACCTCCTTAACTTGCTATCAAAATTCAATACATGCTACAATTTTGAAATCAAAGTAGCAATCTCTAGTTACTTCAAGGAAACTAAGATTACATTGTATTGTCACCAAGTATTATTTTCCTAACTAGCCAGATAAACTTTGCCTCCTTGCCATAGAAATCAAATTACAGTAACCAGAGACCATTCAATCAAGCCCATTTGGTATGATGGAGTAAAGAACATTAAGACATGCAGTAATTATCTAAAAATAAAGGATAAAAGGATAGAAGAAAAACAAACTTAGCCCATTTGGGATAGGCATGGTTTCTCTCGTACTCCTTCTGACGCTTGGCTTCTCTGACCTTAAGCAACCTTCTCTCTCTAGCACCCATGCCAGATGACTCCGCTACTCTTTCCAGTATCTCCACCAACCCCTCTTTTGCTCCACCTTTCTCCTTCGCTTCGTCGTCTCGCTTCTTCTCCGCCCGCCTTGATATTGCGCGAGCTGTGGTGGTGCACCTACCATTGCGGAATGTAAAAGAGAGAGGACAGAGCGAGCATCCACCATGAATGAAAGAGAGAGAGGCGGGGACGGTGGATTGAATTTGACTGAGCATTCCTTGGAAGAAAGAGTGAAGTGGAGTGGAGAGGAGACGATTAGACGAAGGCATTGAAAGGTTTTTCTCCTCTTTTATCCGTTTAAATGGGCTTTTGTGAGCCTCCGTAAATAGGCTCAATTTATCTCAAATATTTAACACCATTAATCATTTATTATATGGGCCAAATCAATGGGCCATTAAGGCCATACGCTACGCTCATCAGAGGTCAGGAAACCTGGCTCGACGAGCCTCCGGCAAATAAATTTAAATTGTTACCGTCTGACCATGTTACATCATTTATGATTTTATCTGTTGATTTTTGTTTGCTTCACAGTTGGTTGATCCGATAATTAGATTATATGGTTCAATTTTTCTTTTGGAAAAAAAAGGAAAGAAAGTCGAAATAAAGCAACCAAGGCTGCAACATCTTGGTGGTGTTTGGTTGTGGACTAAAGTTAAGGCGGCCTAAGTTGTTATTCCATGTTAGGCCGGCCTAAATTATTCGTGTTTGGTTGAGGTCTAAAGTTAAACCATGGCTTAAGTTATTCCTTGTTTGGTTAGAGTTGGTGGAGGACTAAAGTTTTGGAAGCCTAAGTTAGTTAATTATTAATCATAGGATACTAATTATATAATATTAATATATTAATAATAACTATAATGTATTATAATATTATTATAATAATTATTTAATATATTAACAATATAAGATATTAATTATATAATTATATATTAATAATAATTATTTACTATATTAACAATATAAGATAATAATTATATAATTATATATTAATAATAAGATACTAATTATATATATTAATATATAAAAAATAACTATAATATTATAATAATAATTATAATAATTATTTAATATATTAAAAATATAACATATTAATTATATAATTATATATTAATAATAATATTGATAAAAAGATACTAATTATATAATATTAATATATTAATAATAAATATAATATATTATAATATTATTATAATAATTATTTAATATAATAAAAATATAAGATATTAATTATATAATTATATATTAATAATTATTATTAGTAATAAGATACTAATTATATAATATTAATATATTAATAGTAACAATAATATATATAATATTATTATAATAATTATTTAATATATTAAAAATATAACATATTAATTATATAATTATATATTAATAATAATTATTGATAAAAAGATACTAATTATATAATATTAATATATTAATAATAAATATAATATATTATAATATTATTATAATAATTATTTAATATAATAAAATATAAGATATTAATTATATAATTATATATTAATAATAATTATTGATTAAAAGATACTAATTATATAATATTAATATATTCATAATAACTATAATATATTATAATATTATTATAATAATCATTTAATATAATAAAATATAAGATATTAATTATATAATTTTATATTAATAATTATTATTAGTAATAAGTTACTAATTATATAATATTAATATATTAATAGTAACTATAATATATATAATATTATTATAATAATTATTTAATATATTAACAATATAACATATTAATTATATAATTATATATTAATAATAATTATTTATAAAAAGATTCTAATTATATAATATTATTATAATTATTATTTAATATATTAACAATATAAGATATTAATTATATAATTATATACTAATAATAATTATTAGTATATAATATACTAATTATATACTAAAAAATATTATTATAATCATTCGAGTTAGGCCACGACGTGGACTAAAATTAAACCACCATGCGAGGTGGTTTAGTTTAGGCCGGCCTAAAGATCGGCTTATGTCATGTTAGGCCGGCTCAATTAAGTCACGTTTGGTGGAATAAAGAGGCCTAAACCCCTTATTCCACCCTTTAGGCCACAACCAAACATGACCCTTAGTCTCAGTGAAAGAGTTCTTAGTCACTCTCGTGTTTTTTAAATTTTTAATTATGTATATTATAATTTAATTGATTTTTTTCTTTTTTTTTTAGTTTTTATATAGTTTAACACCCCTACAAATTTGTCTAATATGTGTTTGTAGTCTATTGGTTAAAATTTATCATTTTGTTCGTAGAGACTTGAATTCAAATCTCACCAAACACATGATATATTTTTACATTTTTTTTATTTCAGCTCCCTTATTTAAATTTTTCTAGCTCCACCCCTACAACAGTTTAATTATGATCCTACATTAGAGGACTCAATGTGTTTATCTGTCTTGAAAGTTGTTTCACTAATTATTTTCAACAGAATTATGTATTACACGCCTTCGAAATTTAGCATAATTTATTTATGACAAGTTTTATGACTGCAAGGGTTAAAAGTTTAAACTCTAGACAACCATCATCACTTTTTTAATCCTTCATTAAGAAAAAAAAGTTGTTCTTTTTAGGCTAATCCACATTTTGTGAGTATTAAGAAAAATGCAGCAAAGAAAATATTTATATGTCATACAATGAATATTTAAACGCAAGCGGCGTTAACTTTTTTTTAGAAGCTTTTAAAGTGCATTTCTTGAGGGGAAAAGGGCAAGTTTCACGAAATTGATGGAAGCACGATTCGTTCAGGGGCAATCTGCGAAAGGACGCCTTTTTTCTAGTCTAATGAAATATGTCATGGACCTCATGGTTCAGACATGTGAGCAGGCTCCGCCACGTGTTTTCTTTATGTGCTGACGCTTATAAAGTGTACGTGTTATTTTCAACAACGGCGGAGCTACATTGGTTAATCTAGAGCTGGCCGGGAAACAAGATGAAGTTTAAAAAAAGTATTTTGTTTCTTATTTTCTTGGTAAGAGGAAAACAAATTCTGTTTTTTAATTCTTTTACTATATATTTTTAGATAGGTATAAAATTGTTATTTTTGGATGTCAAAAAACAGTGATTTTGTACGTATTTAAAAAGTAAAATATTTTCAATAAATATAAAATTCAGTCCCTAACACATTCTAAATATAAAATTCAGTCCCCTAACATATTCCCAAAGACAGTGATTTTGCACGCATTAAATCATAGGACATTTTAACCCTCCTCGGCGCTGTATATTTTTAAGAAAAAAAAAAAGACAATAGAAATATACTTGAGATTTAATACAATTACATCTTAAAATTTTATCTCATCATACTAAATAATTTGATTCCGTCTCTAACTCAATGCAAAAAGTACCGCAAAGGTTACATCTCTATCTCTTTAAAACTACAAAAGGAAATTTATCGGGAACGTTAGATTAAAAGCATGCACGAATGTTAATCGAATCGTACAGCTTTGAGTCTACATAAGATCAACACGGTTTAACATTTGCATCTCTACAAAGGAGAGTTGTATACTTATATACCCTATAAATTTTTAAAGTGTAAAGCTTTATAATTCTAAATGAAATTTGTACAATGAAAATCAACGGACATATTTTTATAAAAGGCATCTCTAAATTCTAAATCGAATAAATCCAATCCGTTTATTTTCCATTATACATTTTGAATTAAAATAATAAATACTTTTTTTTCTTTGAAAAAATTTAGCGGATATGGATCTCTAGGAATTCACACCATTTCGTTTTTTTCCTAACAATTCATAAAATAAGTTTTATGTGTAGTTTTCCATCAAAACAACTAATTTTTTTATATTAATTTAAATATTTTGTTTTCATTAATTTCATGTAACAAACCCCCTATTTATTTTATTTTAAATATTCCAACAGCCTGCTGCAAGGTGATGGACTGACCTTCCATTTTGGATATTAAAATTTGACGAAAACTTTACTCTGACCTATAAACTTTTTTTATTCTCAAGGAAAAAAAAAGGCATATTCAGTCACCATCACCTTTTTATCTCTTTGCATCGAGGAATCTGCGGTTGGGGTCGAAAAACCTGTTGTTTTAGGAATATTCGTAAAAGTTGAAGGCTCAAATAGAAATGTAAAATAGTTACGGCGTGATCTGATACGTTACAGCATGACATGTATGTCGGATCAGGTAACGTGACTAGCGTGTCACATGTTGTGATTTTTTTTCGAAATAAATGTCACAATACGGCACGACACACGAACTAATCTGATCATGGCACGTAACATAACCAAACGTGACTAAGTGTGACTTAAATAACATAAAATTATATCACTATTTATTCAAAATAATAATACAAATTACGAACAATATATTTAATTTTATACATAAATTTTATTTACAATATTTTTTTCTTTAGTTTATAATTATTATTTTTTTTTATTTGATTTTTTTTCAGATTTGTTCTTGAACTAACTTAAAATTTAGGAAAATATTTAAATGTGCTCAAATATAATTATACATGATCAAAAGTGATCAGCCACGTTACGTTTGGTCACAACAAGTCTAATGCATTCTGATTATTTGTGGGTCGTGATCATTCTGATGACTTTGATCATGATACAACACGCCATGTAAAAATTTAATTTGATCGCTACATGACATGCGACACCGGTGAGAATTTGCTACTCTTCTCTAAGAAAAGTAAGGATCTATTTTTCTTCATCAACCCTTCAAATTTTGAAAAAAAAAAAAACAACATAAGTCATCAAATCTAAACTGTTAGAAAACGTTTAAACAGTTAGAATGAAAAAAAATCACGTTCTTCCTTCCCGAAAGAAAAACAATAGATTTGATTCACGCAATAAAAGTCACGGCATGAGTAGTATTTACGTCCGGAAACCAAAGGATACATTTACAAAACCGGAAGGTTTGACTGATTTAAAAAAAAAAAAAATGAAATTGTCTCCGTGGAGACCACGACGACTTAAGAGGCATAAAGTAGACCTCTAGACGTTTAATACACGAGTTGTAGTACATGCATGTCCCCTTTTGCATTGGCAGAATAACAAATTCAAATATTAAATACTTGTTAAGAAAACTAGGAATTATGTTTATAAATTTAATCAGGGGCTAACAAACCGGGGGTCCGTTATACAGATTTGAGGCACCGGGTTTGATTTTGCGTCGGCGTTTGAAAATCAATAAATGTTTCGATGTAGGTTAAACAGCGGCGGTTCGTCAAAGAAATTATGACTCTGGTTTTATTCCTCTGTTGGCCACTTAAATTCAACAATCAAGTCTAATATATGCCAGACTGTAAGTTTAAAGTTCATTTTTTTTTAAATATGTAATGGAGATGATTTAGATATTTTGACGTTCATCTCATTTAAAAAAAATACTATTAAAAAAATCATTTTATTGGAAAATGTTGGATCACAATATTCAACGTTGAACATATATAGTGTAAGTATGAATTATATACTATGTATGATTGTCCTACTAACGTGATCGAGTCTGCATCTTCTGCATTAACTCAAAAGAGTATATTTTGAATTTAATGTATCTCGATCGTCTGATCAGGATCAGAACCAATCCGGTCCACGACTATAACGCACGGGGCCCTTTAATATTAGTGCGGATCTCAATTGGATGGTCCAGATCTAGTAACTTATATAACACATATCAACCTATGAGCTTTGTTATCTAATGTGATATTTTCTGAGTAGAGGTAAGAGATCAAGTTATTTAATATTCAAAAAAAGAAATTATTTGAATTTTTTTTATATTTCAAAACAATTGTAAAAAATATTTTTTTTATTTTTTATATTTGTCCCATCCAGTACTTTCCGACTCAGCTCCTGTCCAACCACTTCATTTTCAACTTTTAGATAATTTATGTAAAGTATGGAGTTAGATCATATTTCAATATTTCTATATAGAAAATGACAATGCATGGCACTATCAAACAGATAAACTTACGCCTTTTGTCGTTTCATCCATACTCGATTCGAGCTATGAGTCTCCTTTTAACTTGTACAATTTATATTATACACGGTGGTTTAGACGAGTTGGATTAATTGGGTCACATTTTGGACCGATGCCCATCGGGTCTATTTTTGTTTGATGAATTAATCGCCACTCAAATACATACGTGCGCTCTGCATTAAAATCCGTACATATCTACTTTAATTTCCGTACACATAGATCTTAATACTGATCAGACGGTACTATAACTAATTGGACCCAAAAATAGATGCCCATCGGACCTACTCCTATCTCCACATTTTGATCCTTTTATCCCAAAAAAAATAAATTATTGTTAAAAAGGTCAGGCTGGATCTTAAGTGAGTTGGATTATGATTATTGCTCCTATCATTTTTATGTCCATATTATTTCACGTCTATAGTTCAAAATTCAAATTTAAAGAAAAATGCCAATTGATTTTATTCTACGTCACAGATAATATTTCATGTCAAAATTTAAAAAAATATATAATTTATTTCATACAAAACTAGTAAAAGGAAAAAATCAACACCAAAATAATTATAATAAAACATTTGAATTTACGATATTCGATTTTTTACTATCAAAATTTAAATTTAACAGCTTTCGACGGGTACATATAGGAAGTGTTTGAAAAAAAAGTTACAAATACTGATGTGACAATTGCAGTAATGTGAATCGTATAATAATTTAATTTCAGCAAGTTTTTTAAAAAGCATCACATCACTACTTAAAATTGATTGTAAGTGCCGGTTTAAAAAAATGTAAAGAATAAATTACAAATATGTGAAAAATATATTGAATATTTAATATGTTGCTCGAATTGATATTAAAATGTACTGCATGGACTTAATTAATAAAATGACCGACACTATAGATAAAAATATTATTATTTTTACAATTGCAGACTATGCTTTTTAAATTAAGATTAAAGTTTCATTGTGTTGTTAATTAGAACTTCAATTTAAATTATCAACGTCAAAATTACTATGAAGCATGAAGGAGGGAAGTAATGAAAAACCAAATAAATCTGATTCCTCCTAAGTTCTTGCGTAATCATATGCAAATATATTAACGTTATATCAATATTAATAGAAGAGGGCTCAAATATCTTTATTTTTTGTGTTTCTATTTTTACAACTACAATAATTTAAAATTTAAAATTTTAATGTAAAAAGAAAAAAAACGTTAGGTATGATTTATCTCATTTTCTCTATGAATGTGTAAAATACCACAACATTTTGATTTTGTGTTAATTAATATTAAGAGTATGCAAAAATACACCAATGTAGATAAATTTTAAGCATTGATTTTTTTATTTATTGATTCATATAAAATCAAAATAAAAAAGTGATAAATTTTTATGTGCACGTAGATAAAGTAATATATATCACATCTAATAATTTTATTTTAATATATAAATTCTAGAATATTTGTTATTAAAAATTAAAAATAGAAACATGATAAAAATATAAATATTAAAGACATTTGAAGCTTCTTGTATTAATAAAAAAAGACATGTCAACATCAATTTAAGGTTCCCGAATCAAACTTAGAGAAACAAATGGGCAGAAGCTTCTAAAATAAGCAGAACAATTTCAACAAGGCCCACTGGAAAATTTGAAAAGAAAAATATGGACTTCTCTAGAGAATATCTAGAAGCCTTCAGCTTTGAAAGTAAAAGAAAAAAAAAAAAAGTCAAAATATCACGGAATAATTAGGTGCCAATAAATACCATTGATCCAGCATATGCTTCGTACCGGTTTTCCAGAGACAGGGTGCTGTCCTTGTTCTTTATTTTTATTTTTTTATTTTATTTTGCCAAATTAATGCGGTAGGTGTCCACGTGTCGTCTCTTTTTTTTTTTTTAAAGTACACGGACTACGCAGCAAAGACCTAACAGAACAAATTCAGATCCAGATCCAGTGCAGTACCTGACCATGTAGAATGAGATCTTAGCTGTTGATTATAATCTGACACGAATTTCAACATAAACTCTTAATATTCAAATAAATTTTAAAATAATTTTGATTCGGCCGAGAATATCTTATCCTCGCGATATCACTCAATAGAATGTGATCATGCCATGGATTGCTTTTGTCATCTGAAACCTACAATTCAAATTGTATATTTTGGGTCCAAGCTTTATAAACGAGTTTCAAACCTACAATTCAAAATTTATTTTGAGGTCCAAGCTTTACAAAATAGTTAGATTAAAAAAATATCTCTTGTAATGTTGTGTATGTCATTTCTCATCTCATTATATATTTTCATCAGACTTGATTTAGCCATATGTCAAAAATAATAAGTTATATTTAACATTCTATATTAAGAAAGAAGATTTTAGTATTTTAATATGTAGAGTATTTTAGGAAGAATCTATTTATAGTTTTCTCTTTTTAGATATTATATTGTTATAAATGAGTTATGTGTACTCTATGTAATTAAGAAGTTAAGTAATAGAATTAAGCTTCCTCATAAATTTTTGTCTCTTGTTTCTCTTTCAATTATGTCTCTTCTTAGAAACCCTAACAAATTGGTATTAGAGCCAGATTCATTGCTGGCAGTTCAATCGGCAATTTCAGAGTTCTTTGTTCCGCTGTCGCTAGGGTTTCAGATTTACTTCACATATCCGTGAGCCACGCAGGTGATAAGTGCCTTATGGTTTCGCTTATGGAGTTGCGATTTGGTTCAGAGCGAATTTCGTTGGTCGACCGCGTGAAGAATCCCCGTGAACAACAATTCCAATCGTCTGCACTACGTGAATTTGGTGAGCCTAAGAAGTTGGAAGGGGAGGATAAAAATAAAGATTGGGAGATTATGAATGACAAATCTCTCTCGACTATTCAGTTGTGTTTGAGTAATTCGATTCTTCAAGAAATCCTTTCAGAGACTACAGCAGCTGATACTTGGAATAAGTTAGAGGGGATCTATATGCAGAAATTGATCAATGATCGGTTGCGTTTGAAGCAGAGGTTCTATTCTTTCAAGATGGCAGAAGGTACATCCGTTAAGGTTCATATTTCAGACTATACCGCACTTCTCAATGACATGGAGAGAATTGGTATCAAGATGGACAATGAGGCTAAAGCTATGGTTCTGTTGTGTTCGCTGACTAAGTCTTATCAAGATTTTAAGGAAACCATGCTTTATAGCAAGGAATCAATCACTTTGGAGGATGTGAAAAATAATTTGTTGGTCAAGTCTAACATCGATAGTGATTTGTTAAGGGCTGAGAATGGTCATCAAGTCGTTGGGTTGATTGTCGAGAAGGGGAGAGAAAAAGGAAAGAGTTTGACTTCATCATCAACCTATTCGAGCTCTAAGTACAAGAACCTAATTTGCAACTATTGCAGGAATGAATGACACATCAAGGCCGACTGTTTCAAGCTTAAAAATAAACAGAAGACAAACTAGAATGATAGTTCTTCAGGTTATGCTAATTTAGTTGAAATTCAAGTTGATGATTTATTTTAGGAGTTATTTTGGGGTTTTCTTTTGGAGAGAGATTTCAAGTCAAGAGAATGATTGTTGTGTATGTCTCTCATCTCACTATAAATTTTCATCAGACATGATTTAGTAAGATGTCATGAATAATAGACTATGTTTAACATGCTATATTAAGAAAGAAGATTTTAGTATTTCATTATGTAGAGTATTTTAGGAAGAATCTATTTATAAGTTTCTCTTTCTAGATATTATTGTTATAAATAAATTATTTGTACTCTATGTAATTAAAAAATTAAGTTATACAATTAAGTTTTCTCATAAATTTTTATCTCTTGTTTTTCTTTCAATTTTGCATCTCCCTAGAAACCCTAACATATAAAATATCAGCTGTTAAATTTGATCAGTCCGATTTAAAATCAGACCAATATAATTAAAATATAATGATATTTGTCTCATAAAAAGGAAAAGAAAACAGTAGATATGAACTCATTAAAAATCAATCTCTGTGCATTGAAAATGGTAATTTATAAGCTAATTCAGAGAGGTGATGACGACGCCAGTTTTGAAATTATTTTTAATAGATGAAATCTTTCTATTTTTTTTTTTAAAGAAAAAAATGGAAGTCTGACTTTCCAAATTTCAATGTTTATAATAATATCTATTTGAATTTGAAATTTAGGACCTTTTATACAGAGAAGTCTATATCATCTGAGGTAATATAATGTTCATTTATAGATCTGAGTGCCCGATCATCAGAATCCAAACTATATAGCATGAGATGAAATGCACATGGCTTCTTTGATATTTGTGCTGATTTTGATCAACGGTCCGGATCTAAACATAAATATCATGTTATTTTTAGGTGATATGAATTCTCACTGGAAGAGTAGTTTTTTTGTCACTAAATCAAAAATTAATTTTGTTATCTTTCTAAATTTAAAACACTCTACATTATTGAGATTTGAGAGGAGAGATAAAAGCGTTATCTTTCTAAATTTAAAACACTCTACATTATTGAGATTTGAGACGAGAGATAAAAGCGTCAACGTGTACTTATTAATTAAATTTAAAATCCGATGCAAATGCTTTAATAAACACTTAAACACAAAATGGAGGCATTTATCTGAAATTACGAATATACTTTGCTAAAAAAATAACATGGTTGCATTTATCTGAAATCACTGATGCTTTAATATTCCATGTGTAACTACGAATATACTTTGCTAAAAAAATTACGAATATACTATATAATTTCCAAAGACGAGAGCGATTTTAAAAACTGTGGTAAAATGCATTCAGGGGTAGACAATTTATCTCTCGAGAGATGCATTGAATCTGACTAGATAATTTTCATGATATTAAAAAAAAAAAATTATGAACCATTCGTTTTACATAAAAGAAAGAATGATTACGCCTTACAAATTCTTAAAAAAAAAATCGTAAAGGACAAGTTCGATTTTAATAACAACATACAAATCAATGATGCTACGATCATTTGCTTTCTTAAATAATTTCTCGCAGAGGTAAGAGTTTTAGTTCATAGTTGAATATGTTCCATTTTATTTATCATATTTATAATAACTAAAAGAATCGTATATTCTTCTACTATCTCGAGTAAACGTGAGATAAATTATTTTTATAATTATGGTATGAGTAGGGGCCCACAAATGGATAAAGATTTTAAGTTTAACAGAGTAGTTTTTGGCTGCACAGACTATAGAATTAAAGCAACGTTGTATATAATTTATGCACTGCATGAGTCAAAACTGCTCTGTTAAAATCTTCAAACCTACATAAATTACTAATAAAGTAATAGCATTCATTGTAGATTGTTATATAAATGCAAAGAAATCTACAGTTATATTTTTGAAACTAAAGCATATTTTAAAATAAGATACGATCAGAAAGCGTCTTTTCGAATTTATTTCGGACATCTCAAGTGGTCCCAAGATTTGGATTTCGATTGCTCTTCTGTGCGACTGTGTGGACACATTTCCTTTAATGCATTCATATCAGAAAGTGCTCCACTAAAAATTTATCGTTCCTGAATTTATGTGGCTCTGACATTACATTTTATCTGAAATGAATTTAAAAAATTATAAATTTTTATATAAAAGTATCACTAATGAAAGAGAATTCAAAATAACTGTTTTATTTTATTGTTAAAAATTATTTGTAAGTTTTGTTACGAACTTTTTACTTTGGTTTTAGGTGTGAAAATGAAGCGAATAGTGAGTTGATAGTGGTAAAATCATATTCTTATTTTTTTTTAATTTTTCGGATACGGATATGAATTAGATATCAACAGGATACGGATCGGATTAGATATTTATTAAAATAATATACAAAAATATTAAAAATACTAAAGTTCATAATTTTTATCTAATTATAACATTAAATAACAATATTTTTTTATAATATATATTAAAATATATAATATATATCTACTATTCGAATACGAATACTTAAAATGTAAAACTATATTAACATTTATATCCACACAAATATTCATGTACCGGATATTTACGTCTAATTTTCAAATATTATCCATACCGTTTTCACTCCATTTCCTTCTCAATTGACAATAATTGAATAATTAATCTGACGTTATTGCCCCCGCCGGACATCAAAAAGACCGCGTCCAGGAACGTTATGAACAAAAACTGTCAGTGAGGCCCACTAACCAATAGAAAACAATAAACAAAAATCATCGCACCACGCCAATGGAATTTGTATCCTCTGCATTAACTCAAAAAAGAATTTTTTCAGTTAAAAATCTATACTGTCCGATCAGCTTTAAGATCCGTACCAATCAGATCTGCACTAATAATAAAGGGCTCCCTGCTTTCTAGGCGGGTGTCGGATTGGCTCCGTTTAAAATCAGACGGCCGAGATGTATTAACTTAAAAGATGCCCTTTTGAGTTAATGCAGACGATGCGGACTCACGCCAATGGCACTCCAGTCCAGTCAGCCCAAAGACTTTCTTCTCTTTTAATAGCGGGAAGGAACGCAAGAAAGGAAACGAGAGAAAGGAGAAATATAAAGACTCTACCGCGTCCCCTTTCCCAAGCCATACATACACAAATAAAAGGAAGTCAGATCTACCCTCTGCTTTCGTCGATCCAAGTAAGCATTTCAAATTCTGTTTCAGATCGATTTCTCATTCCTCAAATCTCAAATCTCCACCGATTTGTGCAAATTTTGAGGCGAGTTTACTTTTTTTTTTGTTAGATTTTTGCGAGATGGCGAACATTGACATACAGGGGATGAAAGATGTGCCAAATGATGAGAGGAAGCCAAAGACGAAGATAGTTTGCACGATAGGCCCCGCATCGAGATCGGTGCCGATGTTGGAGAAGTTGCTCAGAGCTGGGATGAATGTCGCCCGGTTTAATTTTTCGCATGGTACGCACGAGTACCACCAGGAGACGCTCAACAATTTGAACGAAGCCATGAAAAATACTCAGATTCTTTGTGCTCTCATGCTTGATACCAAGGTTTTATTCTTTGAATTTAACTCCAACGGTTATAATTTGATCTTCTAATCCCTTATTCTTTTACTATCTTTGTTAATTGCTAGTTGATTTTGTTTCTTCACCAGCCCAATTGGGGGTGTTTAGGTAAGGTAGCGAATGGATCACGACCCCACTTGTTTGTTAGCATCCTTACTATGTTTTTGGAGTTTGATTTATGTAATTGATTGTTTCTCAGTGATCAAATTGCCCCTCTTTTTGTAGAAGAAAAAAAAAATTGTTTTGATTTTTTCTTGTTCACAAGTGTTTATTCTGGTCAACTTGGAACAGGGGCCTGAGATTCGCACAGGATTTCTCCAAGATGGTAAGCCAGTAAAGTTGACAGAGGGGAAAGAAATAACAATCACAACAGATTACACCATAAAGGGAGACTCCAACATGATTTCCATGAGCTACAAAAAATTACCAGTAGATGTGAAGCCTGGAAACGTGATCCTGTGCGCTGACGGGACCATCAGTTTGATGGTGCTGTCATGTGACACCGAAGCCGGGACAGTGAGGTCAATACACGATTTTTTTTTTTTTGCTGAAAAAAATGTTAAAATTTAAGGAAAATAACCCCTAATAAAGAAATCACATTGCAGATGCCGGTGCGAGAACACCGCAATGCTAGGGGAGAGAAAGAACGTGAACCTGCCAGGGGTTGTGGTGGATTTGCCGACTCTGACAGAGAAGGACAAGGAGGATATTCTTGAGTGGGGTGTTCCCAATAATATTGACATGATCGCTCTCTCCTTTGTGCGCAAGGGCTCTGATCTTGTCAATGTCAGGCAGGTGCTTGGCCCCCATGCGAAGCGCATCAAGCTTATGTCTAAGGTATGGTTTACTTTTTGGTATTTTGTTTAATTTACGTTTTATTGGTTTTGAATATTTGTTGATTGAAAATAAAATGATTGCAGGTGGAGAACCAAGAGGGAGTCATAAACTTTGACGAGATCCTCAAGGAAACAGACGCTTTCATGGTTGCACGTGGAGATTTGGGCATGGAGATTCCAGTGGAGAAGATATTCCTGGCACAAAAGATGATGATATACAAGTGCAACCTTGCTGGTAAACCAGTGGTGACAGCAACACAGATGTTGGAGTCGATGATAAAGTCACCCCGCCCCACCCGTGCCGAGGCTACTGATGTTGCCAATGCCGTGCTGGATGGAACTGACTGTGTCATGCTCAGTGGAGAGAGTGCGGCTGGAGCCTATCCCGAGTTGGCCGTCAAAATTATGTCCCGTATCTGTGTGGAGGCAGAATCATCTCTTGATTATGCTGCCATCTTTAAGGAAATGGTAAATTTTTCTAACTTTACTTTCATTTTTTTTAATTTTAAGAAGAGTGAGGCTATGGTACTATGCATAGCGCACATTGGTCCGTACTTTGGATCAATATCTCCGTTTCAAAATTTAAATAGTTGATCTAAACAGTTCAACATGATCTCCATATGAAAATGTACTTGTAGACCAAATTTTACATTTTTTACAATTTGTTTACTATTTTTTTAGATAGGTAGAAAATCACTTGATCTAAAAATTATAGACCATTCAAAAGTAGTGATTTTCTACCTATCTAAAAAAAAGTAAAAAAAATTATAAAAAATGTAAAATTTAGTTTGCAAGTACATTTTCATGTGAAGATCATGTTGAACGGTTCAGATCGATAATTTTAACTTCGAAAATGAAGATATTTATCCATAGTATGGACCAATCCGCATTATGCATAGTACCATAGCCTCACTCTTAAATAAGTGTTTGCCTGGACTATTAACACTCAATTGTTGACCTTATTAACCTCATTTTTAGTCTCCAATTTTGTTGAACGAAATATGCTGAGGAACAAATAAATAAGATAGCAAAATGGAGAAAAACTGTAATAAATGGAGAGACCATTTTTGTGTATAATAACTAATAAGGAATTCTGTGTCAGGTGAGGTCAACTCCACTCCCTCTGAGCCCACTGGAGAGTCTTGCCTCATCAGCTGTACAAACTGCCAACAAAGCCTCAGCAACCCTAATAGTTGTGTTGACACGTGGCGGAACCACAGCGAAGCTGGTGTCAAAATATCGTCCGAGAGTGCCAATCCTGTCAGTAGTTGTACCTGTTCTCACAACTGACTCATTTGATTGGAAGGTAAGTGACGAGAGCCCCGCTCGTCAGAGTCTAATCTACAGAGGCCTAGTTCCCATTTTAGCTGAGGGATCAGCCAAGGCAACTGATTCAGAATCAACTGAGGATATTTTGGAAGCAGTGCTTAGAAAGGCTGTGGAGAGGAGGCTGTGCAAACCTGGGGATGCTGTTGTTGTTCTCCATCGTATCGGCATCGCTTCTGTGATTAAGATTTGCGTTGTCAAGGGCTAGTTCAGTGGTTGGTTGTTTCGGCTTGTTTGTAGTTTTTCAGGGGGGTAATTTTAATTCTGGCTTTGATTTAAATTTTTATTGTATTTTTTTCTTGCAATAATTAAGCAAAGGCATGCTGCTTTCCGAGAGATTTTTATCATTCTATCACACGCCTTAAATTTGTAGAGAGGATACAATGGACATTGTTGTTTGATTTTTGTCTTCCTCTTCTATTTTTGTGAACTCAACATTTTGGTGTTTTTGTTGTCAACGGTCATGTATTGACTGCTATATTTTGTATGAATAAAGGTAAAGTGCACTGTATATATCTAAATTATAGAAGGCGTTGTTTTTTAAACTTGAATAAGTGGATTAAACTTTTCATAGTATTAATGTCTCTTAACAAAAAAAATCAAAATTCTATAATCATTCACATGGGTATAGTTGAAATGATATGAGACAATCTTACATTTACATTTGTAAGCTTGTCACGATTTGTTTAAAGTAATAATTGGCATTGAATTTTCACAACGACAAAACGATGACGATTAATGATAATGATGATTGCTTGTAGCAGTAAACTACTAATAGATGTTAACCATCACAGCTGGCTCATTCTAAGCTCGCCTACTAATTAATACATACACGTCACCCAAAAAAGTATTTTAGATATTGTGGCACAAAATATGTTGACATAGAAAGTTTCAACATCGCAGTCATTATATTTTAGTCTTTAGGCGAAGCGTGCCAAGGATTCCCATCCATTTTCCTTGAGCTGAATTATATTACATGGTATATCATTTTAAACAAGTTTGACATGATGTATGTGTTATTGTGTGGATTTTTTATTCCGTACCTCGAAATATTTTTCATCCAACTAAACACATGCATTCGCTATTTAGCTATTAAATTTTAGATATAGTGTATATAGATTTTTTGAAAAATTGAGATATCAAGTTATATTTTAGTAATCATTATAAATCATGTGATGGATTTAATAATAACATGAAAGGTCGCACAAATATGTGATTACGCGTCTCTAGATCCAACATGTTATGAATTACGAACCAATGCATTTGATCCTCGGTTATGTGATGGATTTTAAGTAGAGGGGTAGACAAAGTTCTCATGAAAGACATAATCACATTACAAGCAGATATTTTTTCTCTTTTACAATCTTTCTTTGTGAGAAAACCTTCCCTTTGTGAGAATTCGCCTTTCTCTACGTGAGAACCACAATCAAAGATTCTAAAAAAAAAAAATCTTGTGGCGCCATCTAAATCCTTGGAATTCATGTTGTGGAATTCGACTCTAATAACCATTTAACTTGAATCAAGATTAGTATGTTGTATGAATTATAAATCATAAAAGTTGAATGAGGTGTTATTGTTCATTCTACAGTGACACCCTCTCTATCGATCTACCGTTCGATGGGATATGGATATGTATTACAGTATCTTTACCATATATTATATTCATATATGATACTCGTATCCATATTCATGAAACATAGCTGGATTAAATACTAATTGCACGCTATAAAATAATGTGTCTTACTTAACAATGATATTATTTCATTGTCTGGACATGCGTTGGGCCATGAATTGATTAAATTGCGAAATTTAACTACCACAAATTTCACCCCTGATGCAAAAATTGTCAAGAAAAGAAACAATTTACAGGCTAACATGACGTATTGTGGGAATTAATTAATTTTTCTGGTTTTTTTTTTGTAATATGGCTGATGACAACAAAACAATGGGGGCTTGGTTTGTTCATGATTTCTGAACTTTGTGATACTCGTATTTGTTGGCACGATGTAGTTTCCGGTATCAGTTCGGAGTTGTTGTGCTTTACTGGTAAAGTTCAAACTCTCCCGCTCTAATTTTCTTCTCTCCGGCAAAATTTTCGTTCTCGAGATGAGCAGTTTCAGGCTTTTTCAGGTCTAACTATTCTCATTTCTTCTACATCCTAGAATTATAGTGGACAAATATGTGAGTTTCTATAATTTTGAAGGATAAATATTTTATTAAAAATTGTAATGACTATCTTATCCTTCAAGGAGACATCCATGCTGGGAAACAAAATCGTCTTTACTATCTTATTGTTAACAATTAATACGACATAGACGAGAATTGTGGACTTAGTGTAGTGGCACGAGTGTCGTCTTTTTACGAGGAGACACAAATTCAATTCTCGAAAATAACATCTAAAAAATATTGAAGTATACTGAAATCCTTTAATAAAAAAGAAAGATTGTAGCGTGCGACACAAGCGTCTGTCTTTCTACATAGAGACACAAGTTTAATTTTTGAAAATAACAATATAAAAGATGTTGGAGTGTATCAAAAATCTTCAATAAAAAAAGAAAAAGAAAATACGAGATAGACGAACAAAAGGTTCTGGATCTATAAATGATAAATAATTAATACCAAGATGCTCTCCGTTTGGAATCGGCCAGGATTGTAGGCACAAGGAAACAAAGCTCGCTGGAGTATGGTATGGGCAGCAGGTGCCTGGGGTTTGTGGAGAGAGGAACAGGAGACTGTTTTCAAATAAACAGAAGACCGTGTTTCGTCTGATTAGCAACACAGTAACAGAGATAGACCGATGGTACACGAGCATTTAGATTGGAGGAACTAATTACCTTTGATTCATAAAGAGTTACAACATTTTGTTGACTTAGTGATATATGCACAAGACATTGTATAGGTAGACAGAGTGTGCTTTATAATTATTTTATTGTAAATATACTTTTTATTAATCAATATATCCGTTGTCGGCATCAAAAACTCTGTGTCAAATATTAGGGGCTAGCCAAGTTGGGAAAACAAATAGAGGGGGAAAATATTCAAATTGATAATATCTAGCCAAGCTTTTTGTACCCATGTTATAGGTTTCTAGATCACGCCGTCCCAACTGGTAAATATCCGAAACAGTATGTGTAAAGTAGATAGCATTTTGGATGCATCCGGAAAATTGAGTAGGATCAATAACCACAGGCAAATTGTTTCCAATAAAGAATGCATGATTATTAATATGATTGCATTCAGAATAAGTTCCCTCCTCAAAATCAAGCTTGTAAACAACTACATTTGGGATGACTATATGAAGTCCCCTATCAGCTAAAGTTCTCTTTGGATCCTCTCTATTCCATTGTATGAGTAACAATTCTCCTTTGAAGTCCACCAGGTACTTGTAAGATTCTTGAATCATTGGAACTTGATGTTGAAGCGGTATGAGTTTTGAATTCGGGCCAACATCAATGGTGAAAATTTGATCAGAATGAATAAATCCGACAAGAGCATAGAATTTTTCGTTGAAAAATATAATGTCGTTAACTGCACCATTATGGAACATAGGTAATGTCCAAGTTGGATCACCTTGTCTCCAAAAGGCTACCTTTTGATAATAGCTGCCAATTACCATCACTGTGAAATCTGACCTCTCACTAGGATCATGATCCAAGATAACTTTGTACACCAAGTCATGTTTTCCATATTCAATAGGTAACTCATCATAGGTAAATTTAAGAGGCGGTAGGTTGTAGCTTTTTCCAGTAAATGGATTCAGCATACGGATGTTGAAAGCGATGTCTACAGTGAAGAGCCAGTTGTATGAAGAACCGCACACGAATTGCCCATGTAGCTCGGGTATGTTCATGTAGTAATGTTTGTTTTCAG
Source organism: Carex myosuroides (assembly GCA_028015225.1). Classification (NCBI taxonomy): domain Eukaryota; kingdom Viridiplantae; phylum Streptophyta; class Magnoliopsida; order Poales; family Cyperaceae; genus Carex; species Carex myosuroides. The sequence goes on from CM051471.1 coordinate 6,076,482, forward strand.
AAAGGTTGAAGAAAACATACTTTTTGGTGGCTATATCTTCCCCCAGGACCAACCATGGCAGCTGTTGAGCTCGATGTTGCTTTTTTCTTGCCACTGTGCACCAATTCTGACATACAACACCGAAGCGATGATAATCAGGCAAGGGTAATAAGTCAATTAGGTGTCCGAGTATATCACTGGGAAGCTCTGACCAGTTCGATGTCGACATTAAGTACTACAACACCTTGGATTATGTTTTCTTCCAGATAGATAGAATCATCACATACCTCTCTGGTGTCCCTTTTTATCTCCCTCTGCATGTAATTTTAGTTTCTTCCATATTTATATTTTATATTTTTATCTTGTTTCAGGTTATTTTCTGCATCTTATTATATTATACTACTTTTCCGGTTGAATACAAAATTTCTGACAGATTAATAAAAAATAGGTAATTTTGTTTCTAAAACGGAAAAACTCAATTTTCTCCGATTGTGCTCCAATTTTAGATAAATAAAATAAACAACCAAACTTCACTATTATTGAATAACAATATTAAATTATTAACGAGTATGACATCATTGTTATTTCAGCCTATATAATACCAACTCCAAAATCTATTGAATAGACTTCAAACGGTGAATCCAAACCGTTCAAACTGATCTAATTCATTAGTTATGCATTACATACATACAAAATTTATATTTTTTTGAATTTATTTAGTATCAAGTCAAGCGATCAAATGTGAGAGCTTTTAAGGTAATTTTAATGCATTATTTGACCGCTTGACTTGATACTAAAATAACTCGAAAAAATATGAATTACTGGTAGTTTTTATTTTTATTTTTTTCAATATACTATTTTCATTCTTAGAATGAAGCATTTTAATATTATTACATACGTATGCATCTTTTACATGAAATATGAACAAAGAGTTTATAGGCAAGGAGGTTAGTTTCACCGAAAATTTATCTTTACCATTTAAAAAAAATCAAATAATTATGAAATTTGAGAAATTTTATTTTTGACACGGCCGTAACGTAAAATTGCGGACAGAAATTAAGTGTCCGCAACTTCGTTGCAGAAAATAATTTATTTATTTTCTTGCAACTTTAATCAAAATCTTGTTTACAACGTGTTTTGATTAGCTAAAAAATTTGGGGCTCACAAAATCTGAGAAACAACATATGTGAGTAGGGAAAAAAAAGTTGGTGACTACGACGTGAAGTTGCAGACACTTAATTTCTGTTCGTAATTTCACATTGCGGTCGTGTCAAATAAAATTCTGATCACGATCGTGGTTATTTGGTTAAACTTTTTTTTTTAATCTTATATTTAAAAATTTGGGTTAGTTTCATGGCGCAAAAGGGAAAAAGGAAGGAGAGTTGCAAATCCGTGATACTCGATCCGGACTCCTCCGTTTTACCTTTCTTCTGAGATTACCAAAAAAACACGGGCAGGATTCGTATTTTTTTCAACATTTCTTCTCGATTTTTTTTTTAAATTTAGGCATTAGCTGTTAAGTATGATTATTAGCTATCAAGTCTGTCAAGTTTGATTTTTCGAATTTTTTTAAACCTTAGGGTTTTCCTCTCCGCCTCCGAAATGAGCAACACTATTTCGTTTCTCTCTGGAAAAGCGGAGGGGAGGTTCATACAAGCTGTTTGTGGAAATGTCTCAAAGGGGAATTGGTCTCTTCTCTCGCACACTGGCATCTCCAACCTCTTTACCACCTTTAATGTCACGCAGATTTTGCTCAAATTGTCTGCTAAGACGACTCTCTCATGGTCATTCTACAACTGGGTCCAATCGCAGCCACACTACCGCCACTCGCTCGAACCTAACTGGACCATGGTTCATCTTTTGACAAGAGACAGAAGGTTTTTGTTGGCTCGCGACGTCTTGGAGAAATTTGCATTGAAGTCCGAGCTTTCTTCTCCTTTGGTTTTGGGTCCATTGTTGAAAAATTTCCCCAGTACAAATTCACAAGTGCTTAGTTGGCTTGTGATGTACTATGCTAAGTCTTCTGACATGGCAAAGGATGCACTAGAGGTGTTTTATGTGATGAAGAGTGCCAAAATAACGCCAGACCTGTATGCATGTAGTGCCCTTCTAAGTTCACTGGCTAAGGAGATGCAAACTGCTACCGCATGGAAGGTGCTTGATGAAATGCTCCAGCTAGGGGTTGTGCCAAACACATACATTTACAACTCCATGCTTCATGTTTGTTTCATGTCAGGTAAAGCTGATGCAGCTCAGAGGCTAGTCGCTGAAATGGATGCCAAGCAGGTCCCACTCAGCATAATCAGCTACAACATTTTAATTGCTTTATTTTCCAAGAAGGGGTTGCACTATGAAGCATTGAGTTTCCAAGAGAGAATGAAAAAGGAAGGGATGCATCCAGATATTGTCACCTATAACTCTCTAATACAGGGCTATTATAAAGAAGGGAGGATTAGTGAGGCAATAAAGCTTTTTAAGGAAATAAAGGGGACAACTTTGCAACCTACTAAAGTAACCTACACAATTTTAATTAATTGCTATTGTGGTGCCAATGACCCAGACACTGCAATTCGATTACTGAGAGAAATGGAGAGTAAAGAAGGGTTAAAACCTGGGGTAGTAACCTACAATGCAGTGATACGCAAACTATGCGAATTAGAGAAAATGAAGGGGGTGAATGACATGTTGAATGAGATGGATGAGAGAGGGCTGAAGCCCGATACTGTGACGTGCAATACCTTGATAAATGCATATTGTAAAAGAGGGGAGATGGGGATGGCATTTAAGATTAGGGAAATGATGGTAGAATCGGGTCTGAGACTGGATGCTTTCACTTACATGGCCTTTGTCAATGGTTATTGCAAGATGCGCATGCTTGACCAGGCCAGAGAACAATTGTTTGAGATGACAAATGCAGGTATGAAACAAACACACATTTACCTAGAGGTGGCAAACTAGTGGATTGGGTCGGGAAATGTTAGTTAGGGTTTATGTTGTGAATTTTTATTATGGTTGCATTTCAGACACAGTGCTGCACATTCATTTTGATCCATTTTACGCACCAATGTAAATAACAAACAAAAAGGACGCTGATAGTTTCTGTTTTTGTTTTATTTTCCTTCTATTTTTAGGATTCAATCCGAACTATACCGCATGGTCTTGGCTCGTGGATGGTTACTGCACCCAGAACAACCCGGATGCAGTACTAATGATCCCTGATGAACTTGCAAAAGGAGGCAAAGTGGAGAATAGATCTCTCTACCGAGCCTTGATTAGAAGATTGTGCAGAAAGGGTTTTGTGGATCATGCACAGAAATTGCTCGATCAAATGGATGCAAAGGGGGTGTCAGGTGACAACTTGGTTTATACTGTTCTGGCACTTGCCTATTTCAGAGAAGGGAAATCCAGTGCTGCTACACAGACCTTGAATGAGATGGCTAACAAGAATCTGGATATATCTAGAAAGATTTATAATTGTGTTACTGCATCATATGCAAATGAGAGTAATTTGTTGATGATGTTTTGGGCTCATGCTAATGAGAAGGGCCTAATTTCAAAAAAGACTCGTAAGCTTATTCAAATTTTTTGACAAAATCAGGTACCTAGTTGAGAATTCTAGTTATTTTTTAATTTGTCATACTAAAAAATACCCCTTTACATTTGATTTATAATTGAGGTCGCCACAAGCAAAAGGCAATTCTATCTTTTTGTACTGTTCAGCTTGTAAAAATAAAACAAGATAAATTGCAATGCCATAACTAAAATTAGTGTTCACCGGTTGGCATCTATGAGAAAATTTTCTCATGCATTCTTTTATGGCAACATGATAGGAGCTTTATGCTAAATATAAGCTAACATGTGTTTCCTGTATTTTATTCGTGCTAGGTTAAAAAGGACGATGCAGATCTCATTCTACACTGTAGGGTACCGCACTTGATCTGAATTTGTGTCAGATGAAAGATATTTCATTTTTAATCAACATTTTTTTTTTAGCAAAAGGCTTGAACTCTTTATTTCGATCATCAAGCTCTTTATTTTGTAGTCCTACTTCAAGATACATAATAGATATTTTTGCCCTTTATATTAAACCCTTTAGCTTAACTATTTCCTTTTTGTTTATAATACGATCATGTAACAATTACTCTTCTTACTTTCTTAAAATGTATGCTGCGGAGTGTTTGTTCAAAATAAAGTAAATAGAAGGGGGTGCTAAGAGTAAGGATATAAAACTCGATTGTGTTTTCAATTCAATAAAACAACTGCCAAGATTTAAAAAAAAAGAAGTAAATAAATTGTAGTAATGCATACCAACCATGCCCATAAAAAAAATCTGGAAGGCAATTGTCCTCCTAAGAGTCAACAGTATAACAAGCAGAAGTTTCAATCTTAAGTTTTAACAGAACAAAATCATAGTAAAAAAAATTATCAAGCCTAACTAGCAATATTTTGCTAAAAATTATCACTAAATTTGGTGTTCTACGCCTGATGATGTGATGGGCACTAGCCGAAATAACTATAAAGAAGCTTTTGGGATCATATCAAGTGCCTTCAATACAAAGGCATATTCGAACGCATCCTCCTGTAGCTTCTCAAATCTACAAAAAAAGAAAAAAAAAATTATATAAGCAAAGGCGTAAAAAGGTACATATAATACTGACAATTCACAAGTAAATTAGGTTTTCTGCTTGATACTTCAATAAGAAAGTTTTCTAAGAAAATTAAAAACTTCATATTGGATCTCAGGTTGCACTGAACTGTTAAGTCTGTAACTAACCTACATAAAACAAATAGAATGGACATATCTAAAATGTTGAGAAATTGACAAATACCTTCCCGACTTGGAGAAGTGACCAGCACCAAGCTCACATTTGAAGAGAAGAAGGTTGTTATCTGTCTTTCTCTCTCTTAACTTTGCCACATATTTTGCAGGCTCCGAGTACATCACACGTGGATCTAAAAGGAGAAAATCACAAGTCACTTATAGATATCATGTGTATGCACATGCGCAAGAGAGAGAGAGAGAGAGAGAGAGAGAGTCGATTTGAAACAAATTGATGTACTACCGTTCAAGCCAGCCGTAACTAGAATGTGTGGGTAATCTTTTGCTTCAACCTGAAAAGGGTTAAATTATAAAAAAGGAAAGATGAGTAATTATGTAACTCCAGCTTCACAAGTAAATAAACATGGCCGTAGCAATAACTAAACCAAATACAGTTTATAAGAACATCATTCTCATTGGATAGATTTATTCATAATAACAGAAGAAAATATAAATCAGTGAGCTAACCTTGACAAGATCACAAAAGAAGTTAAGGCCATGAAGGGAACTTTCATCAAATGTAATGTTAAAAAAGAAGGAATTTCTACTTACATTGTCAACTGGAGAGTATGATTTCATATAATGGTAGAACTCCTCCTCTCGTGGATCACCCCATTCCTACAACAACCAACACATAAACGTTTAGTTCAAAAAAAATAAAGAATAAGAGAAAAAGGTCCACTTTATACTTTTTATTTAATTAGCCAACGCAAACATAACACAATTTCTTCTTGATCAAATATACTTTTGCATAATTTTGCGAATATAGGCATTTTCAAAAGGAAAATTATCTAGCTTTTCATCATTTAAGCCTGAGGCCCCTCTAGCAGATACTATAGATCAAAGTATTTCAGCTCACTGAAAATCAAACCAAGAAGCCATTGACTCAAAAATAAGAAATATGTCTATATCAAAACAACCTTTATAAAGGTTTATGACATTTAACTACATCAACACTATGTGGTAGAACTTCACCTATTACAAAAATAAGAAATATGTCTATGTCAATGGCCCCATTTGGTTGGTTGAGATCCACATACGAACCAGGTTCCTAAAGTAGAGAGTACTGGATGGAGATGGGAAGTTGCTCTTCTTCCATTAACTAAAACTTTATCTCGACAATCTTCAGTGAAGCACGCACAAATTTAACAAATAGAGAGGGCTTCTACACAAGTGCTGCAAAGTAGAAAAAAGACTGTACCCCAACAAACCACCTCTCTCCTAGAGTGGAATTCAGCAATAAGACTTAACGGAGGCAAAGAAGTGATTTCCTAAAAACATAAACCGCATGGAAAAAAAGAAACCGCACGGAAAAACAGTACAAACCAACACAATCCCTCGAGCAGCACACAACAAGTACTAAGAAGAGCACAGCAAATTGCCAAAAACACTGTGAAATAGGGGAAACCCGGAGATAATTCAAAGGAAGGATAGGATATCAGACAGAAATAAGGCAAAACTAAGAAATAAAGTACTGGGGTTGATATTATTGCCCATGATGGTGATTGCTGATACATTTTGGAGCGGAGAAACTTCAAAATTTTCAGAAGAGGGGCATTTTGTAGTGTTGGTCTTTCTCAATCCAATATTGTACTATATTTTGGAAGTAACATCAAACATCATCTCATATTTTTTTCTTTTAATACTCAGCCATTGATAAGAAGGTTTACTAAATGAAAAAACAACAAAATTATCATCAAAAGTTTCATCTAACTGCTTAGCTTCACGGTTAGATTATGTTCAACTCAAAACCATTATCTAAATAAATTTGGCTTGTACCGGTTCGAGTTATGCATAGAAAGAATAAGTGAACCTGATAGTGTACAGGCACAAATCTCTCAACACCAGGGCTTTACAGACAAACTAATGCTATTTGAAAAAGGAAGTGTATACAAAAATTACCTCCCATTCACTGGTAGTTAAAGGAATAGTGGGATCAAGCATGGTTGTAATGACATCAACAAATGGAACCCCCAAGACAGCAGCCTTGAACAAATCAGGACGCATGTTTAGCACACCACCAATCAAGAGACCACCTGCACTTCTACCATTGATGCATAGTGTTTTTCGGGACCCGTAATTGTTCTCTATCAGGTACTCAGCACAGGTGATGAAATCAGTGAAAGTGTTCTTCTTGCTTGTCAATTTCCCGTTTTCATACCACTTGCGGCCCATCTCGCCTCCGCCACGAATGTGTGCTATTGCGTAGATGAACCCTCTGTCTACTAATGACAGCCTCTCTCTCCTAAAATCAGCTTCAATGCATATCTCGTATGAGCCGTATCCATAAAGCAACAAGGGGTCAGACCCATCAAGCTTCACTTGGTTCTTTCTGTAAAGAATTGAAATCGGTATCTGAGTCCCATCAAAAGCAACTGCCCATTTTCTCTCCGTAACATAATTCGATGCATCAAATCCCCCTAAAACCTACAAAGGAAGGTAATAAACCGGACAATTAGAGACAAATGAAGTATAAGAGTACAACATTGCTCTGAACTGCCATGTACAAGATTTCCACTATAGCATAGGATCCAATTTTTAATTAATTATGCTTGATAAGATGAACAATCCTGAAGAAAAAAAAAACCCCAGAAATTGACGATAAAAAGTTGCAGATACAATTTTGGCTAGGTATCGAAATGTGTGGTACTGGTAGAATATCCCTATACACTCAACAAAGAGTGAGGCTATGGTACTGTGCATAGCGCAGATTGGTTCGTACTATGGATCAATATCTCCGTTTTCAAAGTCCCAAAAGTCAATCTGGACCATTCAGCATGATCTCCATAGGAAAATGTAATTGTAGAACAAATTTTACATTTTTACAATTTTTTAACTATTTTTTTAGATAGGTAGAAAATCACTTGATCTAAAAATTCTAGACCATTCAAAATGTAAAATTTACTCTTACAAATATTAAGGACTTTGAAAGTTAAGGACATATATTCCTTAATATTTTTCTGAGCAGTTGCAAGGACAACTCAAGAGTACTTGTAAACTTACGGCCTGAATCTTTTTCTGAGCAGATGTTTCTGTTTCCATATCGTAGTCATACACAGTTAGAGGGGTCTTCATTGAGCTGTAACTAAACCGAAGTATGCTTGAATTAAATTCTGACTTGTCAAGCTCTGCATCATACACCTGGTCTACGAACTCAATTTGCCGGCCGTTCTCAAGACTCCTTATTGGCTCTCCAACGGCAGGTAGAGAGTAAACTGTTATCTTAGGTAAACCATGCTCACGCTCACATAATGCTATGTGATTTTTGAAGGTTTGAAAATCTTGTATTTTAACTCTGCAAAGACAGAAAAAAAAAAAGTATAACAAATTACCCTTTGTAAAATTGGAGTAATTTTAGTAATAAAAAAGTCAAGTTCTCTCAAATATCATGTATGATTATTAGCCTTTTCTAATTTCCTAGTCAGCATAGTAGTTCAAACTCTCTTATCTTACAGTCTTACCCTAGTTTCCATATTGTTGTTTAAATAACACTTGAAAGGAAAAGTGAGGAAAAGGTGTACAACAAAATAACATAGATAAATGACCATTTTTTTTTTTTTTGCTTTTCTTGTAGCCTCTCATCTTTCAGATACTGGTACCTATCCATTGATGGGGAAATGAAATCCTTAATTGTACCTTTCTCTATGTGGAAGCAGCACAGTAAAATCAGATACATTATCTACTGGGCAGATAACCAGCTCTGAATTATAGCACTGTTTGCTCCGCCGTGTTATAAAGAAGTGGTCCCCACGATGGTCAGCTATCGTATCGATGCCATAAACACAGGGAGTCAGAGGCAGAAGGCCGTTTTCCACTTTAGACACATCGAGATAGAAAATGAAACTTGTATTTTTGCTTTCTGAACTCACAAACAAGTACTGCTTGCTTGACGACTTGGTGACACCAACACTGAACTTATCATCTTTTTCATGGTAGAGGCATTTATCGCTTGATTGGTCCGTACCAAGCTTATGAAGCCACACCTGAGAGAGACAAGAATGTAAATATTGTTTGCAGTAGAAACATACAAGTGTGAGGCTATGGTACTATGCATAGCGCATATTGGTCCGTACTATGGATCAATATCTCCATTTTTTAAATACAAAGTTGATCCAAACTGTTTAACATGATCTTCATCTAAAATGTACTTGTAGATCAAATTTTACATTTTTTTAGAATATTTTTTACTATTTTTTTAGATAAGTAGAAAATAACTACTTTTGAATGGTAGAAATATTTTGATCAAGTGATTTTCAACCTATCTAATAAAATAGTAATTTTTTTCTAAAAAATGTAAAATTGAGTCTGGAAGTACAATTTCATATGGAGATCATGTTGAATGATTCGGATCGACTGTTTGAACTTCAAAAATGAAGATATTGATCCATAGTACAGACCAATTTGCGGTATGCATAGTACCATAGCCTCGCTCAACATACAAAATAAATAAAATGGATATGGTACATGCCTTGTCCTCACGATGAATCTCATCCATGGTAGCATACACAATGTACTCATCATTGGCCCATTCAACATTACAAGTAATTCCCTTGATAGGCTGCTCAACCGGCTTCCTGCTCTCAGCATCAATCACATGAACAGCATAAATCTCATCTCCTTTTGTATCTTCTGCATAAGCCACCATCTTGTTATTCGGGCTCACCTATAGATCATCTCCATCATACTTGTTATATCAAAATATACCACTATTTTTAATAAACACTCAATTAACCTCGATTGTGAAAATGAGCAGCAATTAACCACAAATGTTGCAATTGTGACTCAGTCAAAGACTCATTAAGAGAAAAAAAATACCTTGAAAGTCCCAATGCTGTAGTAGTCGTATTCCTCGGCCTTGACATTCTTATCTAAAATTACATGCTCTTCAGGTGCATCAGGGCCTGTAGGCATTACATCATCCACAGAAGGCGGAGCATCAGTCGGTACAAGACTCCTACAGTACTGTGAATACTCCTTCCCGGTCAATGTTCTCTCGTAGTAATAAAACGGGCCCTTTCGTTCTGGTGCTGAAATGTCATCTTCTTTGATCCGTGCTCTCATCTCAGCATAGATCTCATGCTCCAATTGTTTCACATCTGAGAATACGGAGCATTTGTCTTTCTCCAATTAACCAATACTTCAATATACGATTTGAGACAAAAGATGAGATGGGAGATATCATAAAACTGACCGGACATGACGAGAGAGGTGTAATGGTTCTCGGCCTTGAGGTGGGAGAGCACCCCGGAATCGGTGCGGGAGTCGTCGCGCAGCCAATAGTAGTTGTCGACGCGTACATCACAGAAGAGCTCCATCTGGCGGGGAATCTTCTTGGCGATGGGAGGGGTTGGTGAGGATGTAGCCATGAATGCCCAGGCGGAAAAAGAGAAATTTGAATTTGATTTGGTGGTTGATGGAGAAAGGAGGAGAGGAGCGAAAGAGGAGAAGAGGAGACGGCGAGTGAGAGGAATGCGGAGGGGAAAACATTGCGGTGGGTGTCGCAGCAGCATCATTTATAAAGACTGCGGAGGAGTGTACTCCGAGATTATCTCGAAGTCTGAACAAAGTCATCCCTTTTGCAATCCGAGCGGTGTCCGGATCATGAAGTAACTCAAAGTTTTGAGTTCAAATCCGCACCGTCCGATCGGAATCCGATCAATCCGCAGAAGTTAGTATTTTTACGGATCTATATTATTTGTGTGGATCCAAATTCATCACAACCCGACATTTTTATTAATATCCAAAGTTTAATACAAATTATTATTTATACCCAGAATCGGACCCAATATCGAAAAATGCCCAAACTGGCCAGAAAATGGCCGGCTTACTCCCCCTAAACCGGCCATTTTCTGACCGGCTTAGTCGTTTTTTTTTATTATTTAAGATACATTATGAAGAGAAAAAATAATTAAATCTAACACTGAAAATTTAATTTTTTTTGTTTAAATTATTTGTTAGATTACTTCTTTTGATATATAATTAGTATATTTATACTAAAATACGCTAAATTACTTGAAATTATGTTGAATTACACTATATTAAGTTAAATTACACTACATTACATTACATTACGCTAAAATACGGTAAAACGGTATCTTTACTGAAAAGGTGAAAAACGACGACGAAACTTCAAACGGTCATAAAACGGCGCTCGAGTGTCCGATTTCAGTAAATGACTACTTTTCGGAAAGCTTGCGAAAATATGCATGCGTCCGTGCCCGCGATGCCAAATTCCAAAATTCAGAATCATCAAAAAACAAAGGGAAGAGCCTCAAAACTTGAGTTGAAGTTTTCAATTAAGATTTTCATTTCTATTATTCAATCCAAGTAGCTTAGGAAATTAGTTACATAATGAACTCGTAGAATACCAGTTTTTACTATTTCTGGAATTTTTTTACTATTTTTTATGATTCATGAAAGATGGCACAGAATCGGTCTATTTTAGCGTAATTTACCGTATTTCAGCATAATTAGCGAAGTTATTGTAATTCAACATAATTTATTGTAATATAGTGTAATTCAACATAATTTCAAGTAATCTAGTGTATTTTAGTATAAATATGCTAATTATAAATTAAAAGAAGTAATCTAACAAATAATTTAAACATAAAATTCAAATTTTCAGTGTTAGATTTCATTATTTTTCTCTTCATAGTGTCTCTAAAAAAAACGACTAAGCCGGCCAGAAAATGACCGGTTTAGGGGGGAGTAAGCCGACCAGAAAATAGCCGGTTTAGGGGGGGAGTAAACCGGCCATTTTCTGGCCAGTTTGGACATTTTTTGATATTGGATCGAATTCTGGGCATAATTAAGAATTTGTATTAAACTTTGGATATTAATAAAAATGTCGGCATCACAAACGGTTTCTCGAATAAAAATAGAAATAATTTTAAAAAATAAAATATTATAGACATATTATTTCTTATAAATTGGTTGTATATCAACTTTTAAACAATTTTAATATGATTTAATAATTATTCAAATATTATTAAATATGAATTTTGATAAATTTTATGTCACTTGATGATCGGGAAATTTAAACACAATTTCATCGTCTTTTATTATGTGATACATATAAATATATATCATAAATTATCTTTTACGATTGTCAAAATTGTTAAACTAAGTTAGTTTATAATAAATTCTTAACCTACTATTTATTTTTTTATTTTACAGAATAGGTTTTACTTTATATCATTTTAATCTTAAAAGTGGTAGGCTCAAAGTAAAAAGTAAGCACGGTACTAAAATCAGTTTCTTAATTAAAAAAAATGAAACAAAAGACAAAAATCACTTAAAATTGATTACTGGCCATGTTCGGCACTCTTTCTTAAGGGTGGAGGATTAAATTTTTAATCTTTACAAAGGACTTGTTGTTTGGCAAGAGATAAGATTAAGAAAGAAAGCCTATAGTAAATAAAATACACAATTTAGTATGCAAAGACCAATTTGTCCCTCACATTGTTATTGAACTTTTATCATATAATATGGATAAGAGAGTTGGTTATTTACAAATCTGAAGCAATCAAAACAAAACAACAAAATAATATGACTAATAAATTAGTAAAACAAAAGGAATAAAAAAATTAGAGAAAAACTAAAATTAAGCAAGACATATTAGAAATATACATATTACTATATTAACAAGACAACAATTCAGGTACCAAGGTAAGCTTAGATGCATTGTAATTTACTGGTACTTCTTTCTTTTTTCTGAACAATTTTGCATGTGGACCAACAGTACATCTTTTCTTTTTCTAAAAACAAATTGCCCAAAAGGGATATACAGTTGTACACTGTATACTGGAACTTCAGCTATAGGCGAATTTGAACTATTTAAATAAATTTGTACAAACAAAAATGATATCATCATAAATGGCAACCCAATTGTCTGCACAAATAAAAACAGAGGTACATAGGTTCATTGGTATCGATTGGTACCAGCGAGAATGACAACGACAGAGGAATTAGGACGCAACAGCGAAATGATTGACATTTATGTTGCTTGTTTGTTCTATGTTATCTAATTTGTATATATTTTTTTTTTTCATAACATGTTTATAATTGATAGGTATTATACACATTCGATCTAGTTTTTATCATAAAATATCAAATATCTTGTATTTTGAATATAAAAGAAATAGAATACACCTAGAATCAAGTTACTGCGTTCGTTTGGTTTTACAGTGCAGGAAATGATGAAAAATGAAGAAAAAGACTCCTAGTGCGGACGCACTCACAGCCAGTGCGGACGCACTCAGTACTTAGACAAATTTCCAGCATCTCAGAACTTCACAGAAAAAAATCCGAGCCTAATGCGTCCGCAGTCACCTCCAGTGCGGATCAGATCATCCGCACTCACTACTTAGCCAATTTTTGCAACTTTCAGATTCTTCAGGAAAGCAGAAAAGTCTGAGGCTAGTGCGGACGCACTAAGATCCAGTGCGGACGCACTCAGAGAATTACGCAGAAAATTCAAGAAAGGAAACTTGGATCCAAAGGAAAATTGGAGCCAGTGCGGCTCAGACCACCCGCACTCACCACCAGTGCGAACGCACTGGACCCGCAGATAGCCAGAAATTCGCGTTTTCAACAGGTTTTCTGTTTTTGGCACATCAGGGACACGTTTTAAAAGGCCAAAATTAGACATGACAGTTTGAGGAGTGCACCCACTAACTCCACTTCTAGCTTCTAAATTGGGCATGGTCTTTGGCTATAAAAGAGGAAGAATTTCATCTCCCTCACCATCCATTATTACATATCCATTTTCCACAAATTGAGAGAGAAAATTCTGCAAAAATTCTCAAAGTTCCGAAGGCTTTTCAAGGAAGGAGGAGAAGAAGATTCGAGCAAGAAGTCGGCGAGATTGAGGTTTTTGATCTAAGAAATGGTGTAATCATTTCTTTATTTCATTTCTTTATTTCATTTCTTCTTATTTTTGCCAAACTTTGTTATGGATCTCTCCAAGAGAGAGTAGTTCTCTTTCTAGAGGTTTAGGTCTATGCATGAACTTGTTTAATTCTATCTTATTCGGATATTTGTTTTTATTATGATTGTTTTATAGGATTTGATTGTTAATTTCTGTGATTTATCATTTGTGTTAATTACATAATTTAGTACTTGAATTGGACAAGTCCCGCTTTGGATTCAAAAGAACCAAAGTAGTTAGGATGGGATAGGAGAGTACCAAATTATGAGCATAAATACCTTAGGATTTGGATTAGAATCGACCGTAATTTGATATCCAAACCAGAACTACAGAAATTAAAGTTAGAATTTGGTGAAGAACGACTGTGAAGTCAAACCCATAATCAGGACATCTTGAATTAAATTGGATATTGGTATGAAGAACGACCGTGAAGTACCAATATTTGAGGATAGGATATACTAACAAGAGCTTAATGGGTCTAGATAGCTAGGGTGAAGAATGACCGTGAAGTCCGAAACTATCTAGGCTCGTTATTAATTCACGACCGTGACCCTTTTTAACACTTTTAGGTTAGAAACCTCATCAAATCAAACATGAATTCAAATAAATCGAATAAATAGAATTAGCAAGGAATTGTAGACCGAATGCCCCTAGATCTCCTCAAACTTGAAAGCAAACCAATCATTCTTTTCTTTATTTTATTTACATTTGTTGTTTAAAACTCCTCTCTTCTGGGTATTGAACCCAAACTTAGGATTTTAGAACAACCCCCCCTAATTCTACTTTTTTGTACTGTACTTTTGTTATTTTTCTAAATTTTAAACTAGGTATCTAAACATACTCTCTGTGGTTCGACACCCTAAGTACTACATTGATCAGTTGTGCGCTTGCAACTAACCTTTATTTGAGTATTAAAGGTAATAAATTTAAAGGCAAAAAGAGTATACATCAAGACAATTTCATATCTCTAAAATACTCATCAAGTTTTTTGGCGCCGTTGCTGGGAAGTAGGATATATACTAGTTTTTATTTTAGGAAAATACTTTTAATTCTTAGTTTCCTTATTTACTTTATTTTTTTTCAGAAAAATTAAAAACCCAAAAATAGTTTATTTTTTTTTTTACAATTTCTGAAATTTACTTTCCTTATTTTAGAAAAATCCAAAAATATTTACTTTCCTTATTTAAATTTCTGCACTTTACTATTCTCTATTCTCTCTCTTTCACATCTCATCTCTTCTCTCATAGATTTGAGCACTGTCACCGGTCACAAGGAGTCAAATCGCGAAGATCAAGGCTGGCGAATCATCTCTTTCTCAACCAATGGCGGGTCTAGATCCTCAACTAGGCATGCCGTGCGACTTTGAAGTGGAAGACATTCCGGAAGGCCTTCTCAATCAAGGCTTTCATGATAACAATCCGCCACTTCCTCCTCCACACAACAACCAACCGTCACCACATCTACACAACAATGATCCACATTCTATTCTCAACAATAATCCTCTCTTTGGTGTCAATCCAAACAACAACGGAAATGGCCGTAACCGTCAAGAAGGCCACCGCTTCGGTTTCATTCCTTAAGGCCAAGATCCACGCGACATTAAGCCCTCTCTCATCCACTTACTTGGCCAAAGTCAGTTCCGGGGAGCCCTAAACGAAGATCCACACGCCCACTTGGCAGTTTTTGAAGAATCCTGCGGCACTTTCGCTCGAGAAGGAGACGAGCTAGATGATAGGCCTAAATTATATACATGTTTGGTCTGATTTTTACCACATAATAACACCAAATATCTTGTATTTTAGTAGAGAATAGAATGAAATATATCAAAGAATCAAGTTACTACCAAAGTCTATTTAAGTTACAGAAAATGGAGCAAATTGTAGATCTTCTCAGAAGTAAATGATGGTATATACAATACATTGGCAATTTTTTTTTTCCAAAAAAAATTGGTGTCCCCAATTCCTTCTAATTGGTACTCTAATACTATTAGCTACCGTTACAAAGGTATTTGTGCCATTTTTATTTGTCAAATTTTGCAATAGTTCGGAACATCCAGTCATATGGTCTGTAACACCCGAATCAATAATTCAAATATTTTTACTTATGGTTGAAAAAACTTTTGGGCTTAAATGAGTTACCTAAATAATCATAAAAGTTAATTGAATTACTAGAAATTTTAAATGATGATGAGACCTAATCAAATTATGTAAAGCCGTATGCCAATTATGTAAATTATGAGCATTACTTAAATAATTATTTAAACTATTTAATGATGCTTTGAATTATTTAAATCAAGTTTAGAATTACCAAACAATGCATTCTGTCCAGATTATAAATTTTCCAGCTCAGAAATGGAGGGTGCAATTCCAGCTGGAGTGGAGATCATGTCAGCAGAACAAAATTCCATTCTTTTCACGGCTGAGAAGTGGTTTTGATTCATTTCTTCATCCTCTCCATTCGGATATAACTGGATTCCTCCATTTTCACCATTGCTGTTCATTTGAGTTCTCCTGAGCTAGCGACTAAATGCACTGTGGGCTTGCCAACATCATTGCGGGTCTCGTCACAACGGGAGGTAAAGAGTAATCGAGCCATTTAGGTGAATTTTGAGATTTGAGTTAACGGTACCAATCTGGTACCGGTGATTCACTACTCAGATACCATGAAATAGGTATATGTTTTCCATGTGTCTGATTTATTAAAGCTTAACAAATATAGTTTGTATCAAAATTTTGATGTGTATTGGTTTCAAATGTTCAATTTCTACATTAGCCACGCAGTTGACAGGTATTAAAAGTTTAAAGTTCCATAATATGGACCAAAAATAATTATTTTATTTTTCTTTTGGCCACATTGAATCGTTATTTAATTTACATACGTCATGAGAAAAATTAATAGAATAATACATGAATCCAGAGATTAATTTCTAATACAACTTGGTGTTTATTTCCAATTGGCATGCTCCCATTCTTTTAGAACGGTGTTCAGTTCACACGCCACAGCCCACAGTCCCAAATCGAGCGTGACTTTTCGTTAAAAAGGAGACAAAATTGATTTTGACTTGGTCAATACTGTTGGCGTACAACAAGGAAGTAGTGGGGCATGATTGGGCAGCAGTCCTTCCTCTCTGGTTAACGATTAATGAGGAAGCTGAGAAGTCAGACTGAATGTCTCCGATCTGAACAATTACCGGAGCAACTTTACCTGACGCGTTGCTCCTTAAAGTTCCTATATTGTTATTTATTTTTTATTTTTTTATTTACAATATCTACTTAACTTTTAAGATGTATGTGATTTAAAAATATGATATTAATGCAAAAGACTTAATTGCCATGTCGGTAAAGGAAAAATAATTTATTGATCATTTCGTTTACATGTTTTAGAATCTTTATTTTTTAATTTATTAGATAGAAAATTACTTGATCTAAAAATTATAAAACTTAGTCTGCAGGTACATTTTCATATTTTGATCACGTTGAACAGTTTAAATCAACTATTTGAACTTTCAAAATAAAAGAGTGGCCCAGAGACATAATAGCATCAGGGCTGACCTGCAATAAAACTAACACAACGTTTTATATTCAGGTCGAAGGTATTAAAGCCTAAAGGAGTATTTACCGACATTTTTATTAATATCCAAAGTTTAATACAAATTATTAATTATACCCGGAACTCAACTCAATATCGATATATACCCAAGCCGGCCATTTTCTGGCCGGCTATGTTCCTTCCCTAAGCCGGCCAGAAAATGGCCGGCCATGTACCTTTTTTTTTTTTTTTTTTTTTTTTTTTTTTTTTTTTTTTAAGAGAGAGAGACTATGAAGATCAAAATATTGAAATCTAACTCTGAAATACGATAATTTTTTGTTTAAATTATTTGTTATATTACTTCTTTGATGTATAATTAGCATATTTATACTAAAATACGATAGATTAATTGAAATTATGTTGAATAACACTAAATTATGTTAAATTACGTTAAATTACATTAAATTACGTTAAAATACGGTAAATTACGCTAAAATACGATATGAATAAGGACGATATCTTCACTGAAAAGGAGAAAAACAACGATGAAACTTCAAACGGTCATAAAACGGCGCTCGAGTGTCCGATTTCAGCAAATGAGCACTTTTCGGAAAGCTTGCGAAAATGCGCATGCGTCTGTGCCCGCTACGCCGGATTCCGAAATTCAGAATCGCCAAAAAACAAAGAGAAGAGCCTCAAAACTTGAGTTGAAGTTTCCGATTAAGATTTTCATTTCTATCATTCAATCCAAGTAGCTCAGTAAATTAGTTACATAATGAACTTGCAGATTACCAATTTTTACTATTTTTGGAATTTTTTTACTATTTTTTATGATTCATGAAAGATGAGCAAAATCAGTCTACTATAGCGTAATTTTGTGTAGTTTAGTGTTTTTTTACTGTATTTCAGCATAATTAGCGAAGTTATTGTAATTTAACGTAATTTAGTATAATTGAACATAATTTATTATAATATAGTGTAATTCAACATAATTTCAAGTATTCTAGCGTATTTTAGTATAAATATGCTAATTATACATCAAAAGAAGTAGAGGAGGGATCAAGTTACAACAACTATTTTTTTCATTTTCAAAGTCCAAATCGTCGATCGAAACCGTTCAACATGATTATCTAAATAAAATGTGCTTGCAGATCAAATTTTACATTTTTTTGAATTTTTTTACTATTTATTAAGATGGGTACAAAATTCAATAGTCTGAATATGACTATTTTTTGTAAAATACTTAATAAATAGTAAACAAATTCAAAAAAATGTAAAATTTGATCTGCAAGCACAGTTTATTGTGGAAATCATGTTGAACGGTTTGGATCGACGATTTGGACTTTGAAAATAAAAAAATAATTGTTGTAATTTGATCCTTCCTCAAAGAAGTAATATAACAAATAATTTAAACAAAAAATTATCGTATTTCAGAGTTAGATTTCAATATTTTGATCTTCATAGTCTCTCTCTCTTAAAAAAAAAAAAAAAAAAAAAAAAAAAAAAGGTACATGGCCGGCCATTTTCTGGCCGGCTTAGGGAAGGAACATAGCCGGCCAGAAAATGGCCGGCTTGGGTATATATCGATATTGAGTTGAGTTCCGGGTATAATTAATAATTTGTATTAAACTTTGGATATTAATAAAAATGTCGGGAGTATCCACAACAGATGAAGCCAAAGATGGACCATCATCAGAACTTTATATAAATAATGAAGTGGCCACCTATCGGTTGCCGACTTCAGATCAAAGCTATAAAAATGTGCTTTTCCAAATAGATGAACCAGAGGTGCAGGCTGATCGAAGGTACCATCATTAGGAATCCGACGAAGAATCGTCATCAACCAATCATGGTATGGACGAAGCAAACGTTGTTTAACATAAATTCCTATAGCGAAAATACTCCTTTTGCCACCATAGTACATACCAATCTGCGCTATGCATATACAAGGCTTGGTCATTTTGTTGTATCTTTTTTAGTTAACATATGTGTTTTCTGTAAAATTATTTTAGATGAAAAATTCATTTGTACAATATTTGTGCTTTCGATATCAGTGATTTAATAAAAAAATAACATATTATATATCACGTAAAAATTTGTTTATAACAAATTCCCTTTAATTTATGTCAAACATCATCAACATAAATACAACAATTCAAAGCTCCAAGCACAAAATATTCTCTCTTTAGGGCCTGTTCGGTGGCCTTGAGGGAATGGGTATGGGTGTGGGAACTCAAAAAAGTTGAACTAAATTCACTCAAGAGTCAATTTTTTTTTCCCACGGCAACAGTGCTGTTGCCGAACAGGCTCTTAGAGTTTTTCATCAATTTTTCTTTCGAAATTTTCTGTATTTGCAACTCTATCCAACCATGTATATGGTAAAAAATTTAAGAACAATATCGACTCATTTCACCCTTTATCGCATGCTTCATAGTCTTGGAAGAACGCAGAGCTCATAGCGTGTGCCCTGCACGTGCCATGTGTGGGCCCACACAGTTCTCCCCGTCCAATCAGGAAGTCTTCTGTTTTTTTTTTTTGGTCCGGATTAGCCGGTTGATCTGATATGTTCACATCCGCGTGGCACTGTGTTGAAGTTGCTAATTAGTTAAATTATCTTTTGCAACATGAAAAAATATAAATGTTATTAGTCGTAGAAACCTGCTGAAATTAGGGATGTAAATACGTGACGTGTCGTGATCAAATTCGGAAGGACGATCACAGCATATTAGTCACACTGTCACCACATGTAACTGGTCACATTTGTCATGATTAATCATATTTAATTATTTTTGTCATAATTCAAGTTAGTTTATTCATTGTTCAATTAAGATCTAAAAGTTCTAATTACACGTGACTTACATAACCATGTGATGTGCCGTAACTAATTTTTTTATGTGTCGTGTCATGTCAAGTTTTTGAAAAATAATCACGTCAAACAAATAATCACAGCACGAGATACAATAATTACATAGTACACGTCCCACCTGCAATGATTCTGAAATCATGAACAATAGTGACTTGTAAAGAACAAGTAGAAGTCTAGAAGATACAATAATTACATTTTAAGATTGCCACGTCATACAAGTATAAGATACATTAATTACATGTTAAGATTGCCACGTCATATATAAATTAAGGTGCACCTTTCTTAATCAATTTCTTTTAAAGTAATTTATGTTAAGTTTGCCACGTCATCGATGTATTCTAGCTAGCCTAGGTGTGCGTTATGTATCCCATGGTAGAGTGACTAGAGTCTAATAATTTACATACTATGCGATCGAGTATGTGTTAATTGGGCTTTGGTTTCATTTCATGACAATTGCAAATTTTGGTCTTATTGAGCCTACAATTTTTCTAGTAATGCAACTACTTGGGTATTGGGCTCATAAAATTAACAAAAAATTGTGGTATATCTGTTAAGGTACGCTTCAGTAAAAGTACGACCCTAGTACATTCACTTGATTCACAATATCTCGTGTGCACACATAATTTATTTATTATTCATGTGCTTATTAATTTCACTATCAACTACAAAGTCTGGCTGTATGAAAAATATATATTGTTGGACTCCAGTCGTCTCGTGTTTATTTTGTTCATTTCTTGGGCTTCAGTCGTCTCCAGTTCTGGGAAACTAGAGAAGACCCAAGAAGGTAGCCACAAGGTATGGAGAGGCCCAGGATTTGAAAGCCTGTCCTTGCAAATTTGAAAGCCTGTCCAGTGCTCGCCTCTCTTCCTCGCTCTATCGCCCTCCAGCCCTCTCTCAAGCGTCGACCGTCTCAGAAGTCAGAACCTCTACTAGGCAGGTCCCTCTCTCTCTCAAAACCTCTACATTTATGGTTTCAGACCCTAGATTTTTAACTCAAATAACCTGTACTGTAGCAACCCCCACTTTAATTTAATTGGGAATCTTGCAATTTGCAACATTCTTTAATAAATTAAGACAAATTTGAGAAACTGCTGGAACGAGACAGTAATGGCGAAATCCAAGGAGAAGACTTAATTTGTTGGGTCGAAATCACCATTAATAATTGTCAAATTAGGTTGATGTTGTGACATAACTGGTATAAAACTGTACCAGTCCGTAAATTTGACTTTAATTTGGTACAGTTTCTGTACCATTATGGTGATGGTTTAACTGTTATCTCATTGTTTAGTTTTAATTTCGACTTGATGGTAAAATATTCCTTTTACTTTTCTTTTCCAGGGTAGCCAGAAGAGCAACAATTTCCCTTAATTCAATTCCAACAAGTATTCACAAATTGACAAGCAAGTGACAGGTCTCTCTCTCTCTCTCTCTCTCTGCTAAAAAAAGATTATGTTAATCCGGATCATTAATTCTTTAAACTTAAAAACTCTGTTCTTTTGTACTTTAAAATCTGAAATTTTGATCTGAATCCTATTCGTCTATGCCTTAAATACGAAACTTTAATCCACAAATCTTCTATTCTTTCTAAATTTTAATTCTAAAACTATAGTTGTTCCGTGCTTTTAAAATCTTAAACTCTTAAATCTTTTCAGGGGGATAGATTTTGACCTGCTAACCAATAACCCTAGTAGAGAAATCATCAAAACCTCTACCTTTATGGTTTCAGACCCTAGATTATTAACTCAAATTTGCAACCCCCACTTTAATTTAATTGGGAACTTGCATGCAATTTGCAACATTCTTTAACAAATTAAGACAAATTTGAGAAACTGATAGAACGAGACAGTAATGGTGAAATCCAAGGAGAACAGTGAAACTCAACTAATTCATATTACTTTTCATATTCCAAGATTGGGTCTAAATCGCCAGTAATAATTGTCAAATTAGGTTGAGGTTGTGACATAACTGGTATAAAACTGTACCAGTCCGTTAATTGGACTTTTATTTGTACAGTTTCTGTATCATTATGGTGATGTTTTAACTGGTATCTCATTGTTTAGCTTTAATTTCGACTTTATGGTAAAATCTTCCTTTTACTTTTCTTTTCCAGGGTAACCAGAAGAACAACAGTTTCCCTTAATTCAATTCCAAGAAGTATTCACAAATTCACAAGCAAGTGACAGGTCTCTCTCTCTCTCTCTCTCTGTAAGCTCCCCCGAAAAAAACCCACAAGAGAAAGACCAGCCGTCACCACATTTCTTTTCTTTATGCTTTTCCTCCGACGGAATTTTATCCGACCAATATCCTCCTCTCTCTCATTCTCCTTCCTCTCCACCTTTGCTATCTCTTCAGATTCGTCCATGGGGGAGAGCTCCAACTCAAATCCAGGCGTTGGGGCCGATGCTAAGCCGTTCAAGGATCAGGCCTATCTCGATGCTGTGGTTGATAAACGAATTAAGATGTTCCAGGCGATTCAGGTAGAGCAGATCGCTGAAAGAGCGAAAATTGGTGGTGAACCAATCAAGTAAATGTTGCTTCTTCTTTTTTGTTTTGCCAATCCCAAATTGCTTCTTCTTCTTTTTAAAAATCTTTATAATATCAAATGTACACAGAGATCCTACAGATACAAATTTTATTTGATATTATTTAATTGGTATTTACAGGATTACATTGCCTAACGGTTCAGTAAAGGAGGGTAAAAAGTTGATTACCTCTCCAATGGACATTGCCAAGGAGATTTCCACTGGCTTGGCTGCGAGTGCACTCATAGCTCAAGTGAGCAGCTTATATATTTTAAATCTACAAGTATCAAATTAGCTGTTTTATACATTCCTTATTATAGTACATTGTTTTATTTTCTGTGTTCAAAGGTAAATGGAACCTTGTGGGACATGACAAGGCCACTTGAAGAAGATTGCGAGCTAAAATTGTTCAAATTTGAAGATGATGAAGGCCGGGACACCTTTTGGCACTCTAGTGCTCACATCCTTGGGGAGGTACTCCCTCCTAAAACACGTATTTATTTGTATAATTGTATTTACAAAGTGTCTTTTATTTTAGTTAGATTTTGTAGTATTTTCATACATAAAACTGCAAAATGGCAAAATGGCAACGTTCCCTGCATTATACCATTTTTACTGCTGTTCACTGCACATATTGGCAATATCGTTTTCAGCTCCAGACCTTCATCTTATACCAAAGTTGGAAAAGCTTTGCTTCAGTGTTTTTTATTTTCAGTATCCAAAGGCAACGAAAGCAAGGGTGATCTATTCATTTTTCCAAAATTAGTAAAGCTTTTTACAGGCATATGTGATATTTTGGGTTATGCAGTGCTTTGACATTTTTTATATGTTGTAGGTGATCATAAATCGAACAGCTTCAATTATTAATTTTTGCATTACTTTTGGTTCTGTTATGCACATGCCAATAGGAGCAATAGCATATGAACTTTTGTGGAATGGACATTGTTAAAATTCATTTGTATTAATTGATTGTCACTTTCCAATTTGTGAATCTAATGCAGTCTTTGGAAAGAGAGTATGGATGCAAGCTGTGCATTGGACCATGCACTACAAGAGGAGAGGTAACATGGAAGCTTTATCTCTGTTGTTAACATTGAGTTGTTAGAAATTATTTTTATATTTTTGGTCCTTATTTGCTTGTATGCCATGCTTGTTCCAGGGTTTCTACTATGATGCCTACTACAATAATTTGACGTTGAATGAAGAGCATTTCAAGAATATAAAATCTCAGGCAGAGAAAGCTGTTGCGGTATGTCATGTTATCAACATTTTTATGCAATTGTACCCTTTTTTTTTTTTTTCCCTTTTCAACAAAGTGACATAAAAGCCGCCAGCTGTCAATTTCTTGAAAAATTACAAGAAGAGATATTCTATGCAAGTTTAAAATAAGACCATCGACTAAAACTTAAAAGACCTAATAAATATAAACATAGAACATTCAGATCTTGGCACCAAATCAGTATTGTAGGAACTAGGAATAACAAAGAGTGTGGTAACCCTCGGATGTATCAACTAAATACAACACATCGTAAACATGAAAAAAGTTTTGCAAATCTTGAAAACTTTGTGAATTGATTGGTTATTAATCTATACAGCTTCATTCTCAATGTAGGAGAAACAACCTTTTTAGCGAATTGAAGTTTCTAGAAATCAGGCACTTGAAATTTTTGCGGAAAACCAGTTCAAGGTTCCTTTTCCTTTCAAGTTCTGTTATACATGCTTTGCAAAGTTACAACACAATATCTGTAGTTTTTTGTACTCCCATGTGTCTGCTTTTTTCTTAGAAAAAGGGTAGTCACATTGTACATAATCCAACCTTTTCTCTTTTTAACCACAAAAATCCGGATTCCTATTTGAACATGATAAATACACTGAGTTTTTATTTTCTTAATTATTTAATTTATTTCTAAAATTTGTGTCATATGCAGGTGGAAATCATCAATGACTTGCCAGAAGACAAGACAATTACTGTTTATAGATGTGGTCCTTTAGTTGATCTGTGCCGTGGGCCACACATCCCAAACACATCCTTTGTTAAAGCTTTTGCATGCTTGAAGGTGACTCAATATTTTTAATTTATTTACACAGTTTAATTTTGTTTTTTGGATTGTAATGTGATATGTAAAATACATAGGCCTCTTCATCCTATTGGAGGGGAAAAGCAGACCGTGAAAGCTTACAAAGGGTCTATGGGATTTCTTATCCCGATCAAAAGCGTCTCAAGGTAAACTTCTATCAGATTTTGGAAAAAATAATGTCCGCCACTTTTGTATTATACATGTAAAAGCATCATAGAATCGTTGGATTTCCAAAATATCCACGAGTATTAGGAGACATGAGTGATTGTTGGAGTCTTCAACTCCATTACTTCTGTTAGGTTTACATGCCTCTTTGGATCCAAGATTTGGATTGGAAGGATAGCTCCGATCCTACTCGAAAAATTAAAATTTTCTTTCTGATTATTTGGTTTTTGTTGCTTCTGTAATTCTTCATCAGCATCTTTCTAAATTATTGAAAACTTTAATTTTGGAAATGGTTATAATAGGGTAGGTAGGCAGGCGTAAGTTGTGTCACAAAAATGGAGTTATATTTTATATGTTACCGTTATCTGTTTAAGAATCGATGCTATTGATAATACCAGTAGTCTTGGCCCTTTTTTGTTAACCGGATGCAGATATACCTTATCTACCAGTTTAGCTTCCTGGGGGTAAATATACATCACACGAGGACAGAAGATATATGGAGTAAATCCGGATGTGGTTTGGGAAATTCTAGCTACGTTCAGGATTTAATCATATATATAGGTCAAATTATACTGGGTCAGGGTAAAACTGCGGAACCAAAACTAAAAAAAATAAACCCAGGGTAGCTACCAGGGATAAATATGCATTCCATAATATGTCAAATAGAGGTCAATATGCATGCTGTGTAATATGATAGGTATGCTTAGTGTCTCTAGCTGCAGTTGCACTGCTAGCAATGTTCTTTGGACCCAAACATATTTCTTGTTAGATTCAGTCACACAGATATAGTTATGTAGAGTCCGTGCTGTCTGCAAGTAGACTTTCTAACTTCGGGAATTATCATGTATACCCTTCAATAACCTCAAAATTACGTATTCCCCCTTATAAACTCATAATATTATATTTATCCTTCTAAATTTAAAAAAAATCACAAATTTACCCAATTTATTGTCTATTCTATTAATATTCATTTTAAATTTATAAACTTCCTATTTTACCCTTATTAAAAAAATAAAAAATATGTAGCATGTGTAAGAGAAATGTTCAGTCTTCTAATTGTTCGGTTTGTGAGGGCAAATGGTTCATTTATTTACTTGTGAGTGTTGTGACGCATACACAGTTACATTTAGGCTTACACTTTTGTGTGCGTCACAAGTAGGGAAATAAACCATTTGTCCTCACAAATTGGCCAATTAGAAGACTGAACATTTCTCTTACACATGCAAATTTTTGAGTTTTTGAAATTGAAAAGGGTATATATGATATGAAGAATTTTACAAGGAAAAATATGTAATTTCGAGGTTTTTGAAAGATATACATGAAATTTGCCCTTGTAACTTGGCAGGGAGTTATTTCATACCTGTGACTGTGATCTAATATTTTCTTCATGTGACTCATAGGAATATCTTCACTTCTTGGAGGAAGCCAAGAAGCGTGACCACAGGGTTCTTGGGCAGGCTCAAGAACTTTTCTTTTTCCATCCTCTTAGGTACATTTACACATTTCTATGTTATTCTGTTGTGTTTGTTTGTGACTTTTTCCTGGACTTCTTCTTTTTGACATTAGATATGTTTTGTAACAACTTAGTCCTGGGAGCTGTTTCTTCCTGCCCAATGGCGCTAGAATATATAATAAGTTGATGGACTTTCTTAAAGTCCAATATAAGGACAGAGGCTACCATGAGGTAGATCTTCTCTTTTCCAAAATTTATTAGCAACCAACCCTGGGACACGCGGGATAACAAAAAGTCAAATCTAATATGGTTTGGATGTGTAAAGTAAAATATGTAGCTTGAGAAGTATGGAAATTTCTATGTACTATGCATTTTCTCTTCAAATATACAAGTAAAAATGCAATGCAAGATGAATATTAGTGAAAGCCCTTAGAACTGTCATATATAAACATGAAAACCATACTAAAACTAGTGTAAATTCCAAAATATACATTATGAATAAAAGCGCATAAAAAAGAGTTCCTTAAACATTCAAAACAAAAGCCGAAAAGTGAAATATGTGGGATATAATGAGTTAATGTTTTCTTTTGGTGAATAAATGAATGTAGCATTGAAGATTTTTATAGAAGATGCCATCTTTTAACTTCAAATTGATTAACTTATGTTTTTGAACATCGTTTAGGTCTTGACGCCAAACATTTACAACATGCAACTCTGGGAGACATCAGGTCATGCTGCAAACTACAAAGAAAATATGTTTGTTTTTGAGGTAATTTTGTTTTTCAAAGTATTGTTATTTGAAAGCATTGATTTGGTTTCGGGAAGTTGGTTTATATATAAACTAGTTCAGTGATGTTTGATTGCTGTTTATCAGTTTCCCAAGTTTAATGTCCTTGAGGGATTGTGGTGATTGAAAGGGAGAAGAAAAAATAATCAATTTTGGTAGTGTGTGGTTTATTTTGCGTATTAATTGGACAGTCGGTATTTGTTTTTTTTTATATTAAGTTGACCATATCTCTGCTGTTTTACTCTGTTATCATTTGTTTTACATTTATGCTGCTCATGAGATGATGCTTAAATGTTTCCTATTATGATGGATGTATTGTTGTGTATAATAACTTTGTTTTTCCAGATAGAGAAGCAGGAGTTTGGTCTTAAACCAATGAATTGCCCGGGGCACTGTTTAATGTTTGAGCACCGGGTTCGCTCTTACAGAGGTGAGATAATTGAATCTTTAAATTTAATTTTAGAAGCTGTTAAGAGGACGTATTGTATCTTATTCATTATAATTAGTACCCTATTTTAGTCATCTTTGATAGGTATGGGCATGCTTTTATTGAATACAATAGGCTTATTGTCTTTAGATTGAGAAAACTCCTAATTGTCCTCTTTTTTGCAGAATTGCCCCTCAGATTTGCTGATTTTGGAGTGTTGCACAGAAATGAGTTAAGTGGCGCACTTACGGGTTTAACGCGTGTTAGGAGGTTTCAACAGGTAATATATTTTGTTATGATGAAGGATATTACATGTTTACTTAAGGGCTGCACTAGTCAAGTTTTAGAGACTTCTGTTTGCTAGATTATTTTGTCCTGCTTCTTTACATAGTTCTTATTAGACAAAATATGTACCTTCGTGTGAATTCTCTGTTGGATTCATGTACAATAATTATCACATGTTCTGCATTTGTGCTACTTAGTTGATTTACTTGCAGACCACCTAAATTTTTTCATGTTACTGTGAATACTGACATGAACATTCTGTTTCTTGCAGGATGATGCTCATATATTTTGTAGGGAGAGCCAGGTTAATTAAATCATTCTAAAAAAAAAAGATAATTATACTATTTACCCCCTTTATTCAATTACACCTTTTATTCTTCAGGTAAAGGATGAGGTCAAGTCTGTTCTGGAGTTCATTGATTATGTGTACAAGATATTCGGGTTCACTTATGAGTTGGAGTTATCTACGGTATTGATGAAACATTTTTTATTATGATCTGTTTATTGATATGTGTCGGCTCAGATTATATATCTGAAAATATGTGATTTTTTTGTTATTAAGAGGCCGGAGAAATATTTGGGGGAAGTAGAGACGTGGAACAAAGCTGAGGCTGCTCTGTCAGATGCTTTGAATGAATTTGGGAAGCCATGGCAGGTAATCTTCTCCAATACTTAACAAGAACTAGCATGTCTGATCCTAATATCTTAACAGTCCGGCTGCATAATAGTACAGTCTTGGTACTCATCGTCTTGTGTAAATTCGGGCTGCTATGCTGTTTGATTACACTCAGATTTTCATGTTTTCTGTTTCTTCTGAAAATAGTTCTCTCTTAGGATCCCTTGCACTGAAATCACATAAGATAGGTTTAAAATTATAAACACCAGCTCACAGATCAAGCTAAAGAGAAAGAAAGCTTTAATCCCTATGTATCCCTCCTCTCAGCAGCATCATAAGTAGCTGGTTCCTTTACCCTCAGATAATTGTGGCTTTTGTTCAACTTCTTTGATTTTTTTAATTGAGCTTAGCTGCACCATCTTAGTCAGGTGTGTCTGGTATGCATCAATACCTTGTTATATTATCAAAATAATTTATGAACGAAGGAAACTTTGTCAGCATTATAGTTCCATTATATGTCATGACTTGAATTCTCATCTTTTGCCAAGCTTTTATCTTTACCGCAGTTTCATGTCAAAAACATAACAATAACTTTTTTTTTTTTTTTTTTGCAGATAAATGAAGGAGATGGTGCATTTTATGGACCAAAGGTTGACATAGGTGTTTTTGATGCATTGAAAAGAAAATTCCAATGCGCCACTTTGCAGGTTTTGCATTTGAAAACCGTGATTACTATATATGAGCAAGTTGGTGATAGTACAAAGAAACCAGAAAACAATTAAGAATAAAAAAGAGAAGCAAATGGAAAACAAGTAGTTTTTATGGGTATCATATATATGTGCTTACAAATAATTCTTTGTTACGTTAAATTTAACTTGCCTCTCCTGATGCTTTCAAAATACTGTTGATGTGATGTTAACCCATTCTCTTGCTCATGTATTGGCAAGTTAGTGGGATTGGAGTTTTGAGTGCCGGGAATGGGAGGGTTTCAGAAGATAATTTTACTTCTCTAGGGTATCCGTGCTACTTTGAGTCTATTAAGGGTGTATGTGGTGCTTTGACAATAGTATTGGTAAAATCGGGATACTCCTAAATATGACTCGGAACTTTTTTTTTATCTGCAGTTGGATTTTCAGTTGCCATTACGGTTCAAGTTATCTTATTCAGCAGAAGACGAGGCTAAACTGGAGAGGCCAGTTATGATACACAGAGCCATACTCGGCTCTGTTGAGAGAATGTTTGCCATTCTTCTAGAACATTACAAGGGAAAGTGGCCTCTTTGGCTCAGCCCTCGCCAGGCCATTGTCTGTTCAGTGATTTCCAACACTCTTCATTATGCCAAACGGGTACTTGAACGTTTTTAACTTTGATTTGAGTGTACAGTTGATTTTTTAAGTAGACTGACTATTTAATATTAGGTACAGTTGTTGGTGCACCTGTACTGAGCCTAACAGTTCAGTATTCAAATATTTTTTTTTTTGTCTTTTCTAGAAGGAAATTAATATTTGAAGTTAATAGGGGACCCATTACTACCTGCCTGAGTTGCTCGTTTTCTTTCCACTTTTTTCAGGTGCATGAGCAGATACATAAAGCTGGGTATTATGTCGACATTGATTCCTCAGACCGTACGATTCAAAAGAAGGTCTGCTTCTCTTTCTTACAATAGCCTGAATTTTGTACCATTTTTTGTTAAGTTCATGGATTGAATTCTCAACATATGGATCTTCCTTTTGATTTAAGGTACGGGAAGCACAAATAGCGCAATATAATTACATACTGGTGGTTGGCGCAAAGGAAGCTGATAACGGAAAGGTTTGTTCTCTCCAAATGATTTCCGATAGTTTGCTTAATACCAGGAATTTGGTTTTTCTTAATGCAGTCATCTGTTGAAGTGTACATCTAACTATGGGAAATGCATTTTTGTTTAGGTAAGTGTCAGAGTTCGAGATGCTGCCAAAGATGCAAAGCATGAGGAGTTGTCTATAGAAGACCTCCTCTTAAAATTCAAGATCGAAGTCGAATCTTTCCAAATATAACTCAGAATGATATTTTATTGGATACTTGGTTAATGTGATATTTAAGGGAATGTTGTTGTTTTATTATTCTAATGTAGTATGTTTCTAAAGTTGTTTCACTGGTAATGTTTTTGCCTATATTTGAATCCTCAGTATTGATTATTTTCTATCATCGAGTTGGTTATTACCTATGAATTCATAATTTGAAATAGTTTTGACATTTTTTTTATCATTTACTGAAGGAGGTGCTGAAGGTTAATCCATT
This sequence comes from Carex myosuroides, assembly GCA_028015225.1. Lineage (NCBI taxonomy): Eukaryota > Viridiplantae > Streptophyta > Magnoliopsida > Poales > Cyperaceae > Carex > Carex myosuroides. Next base: position 6,107,216 of record CM051471.1, read on the forward strand.
ATTTGTGCATCCTATTCAAATTTTTGAAAATGTGAGGCAAGGGTTGGTCTAGGCTTGTGCTAATTTCAGGCAAATTCTTCCTGTTACATTTTGCAACCGATTAGTACTGGGTATTTGATCATTTGGATCAAGCATAAACGAAGGGGATTGATTATAGGCATATGTTGATACTTGATATTGAAAATTAGGCGAACTTTTGCTGAGGTCAGTAATTTTCACTACATGTTTTAATTCGGTCAATCCAAGAGCGTCTTTACTGGCCGTATTACTTGTGTTGTTGATTAATTCATTTGTCGTTCCTAAACTCCCAACAGATGTGACCCAAAAAAGAATAAAATGCTGCAACAAGATTTTTTAAAAAAAATAAATGGGCTGAAAAGAATATTATTATGCTCAGAAACAACTCGGCCCGATAATTTGGGCCGTCAGTAACAGCCTTAGTTGGACAAAAGGGTTTCTCTAAACTCGTCATGGACAAAAACATTACCATATAGAACAGCAAGGCGCACGTATTTTAAAGCGGAGAGCACGCATTTTTATGCAGATCGGACGGTGACCAAAGTAGTCCAATGGTCATCGGACTTAATAACGCTCTCGTAATCATCGATCGAGAAAGAGAGAGATGAACGGAAGAGGTCGAGGTGGTGGTGGTTCCATGGCGAGAGGCGGGTACGGAAGTGGAAATAGCGGAGGTGGTGGACGGGGAAGAGGCGCGGGGAGGTATAGTAACCCTTGTTTGACGATGCACCAGCCTTGGGCTTCTCTCCTCGTCCTTGGAATCAAACGCATCGAGGGAAGATCTTGGCCTTCTCCCATTACTGGTATCTCTCTCTCTCTCTCTCTCTTTCTCAATTGTATTTGCAAATGGTGCATTAACAGAAAGAAAACCTTGCTCTTTGGTCAAGATAACATTACTACTTTAATCAGATTTGTTCGCCTTGATTAGGGTTATTGCTTATCTAATTTTTTTTTTTTTTATTCAACTATAAAGGCCGGTTATGGATCCATGCGGCATCTAAAGTGCCAGACGAAGAAATAATTAGAGCAATGGAGGATTTTTACAGGGAAATTTATGCAGTTGATGGAATTAAAGGCATCAAATTTCCTGAGCATTATCCTGTTTCCCGCTTATTTTAACTTACCAGAATCAGGATCAAGTGGGATTACTTTTTTGGGTTCTGTACCAGTAAACTAGACACTGGTTTGTTCTCAATTTGGTCTCTTTTTTCACCTTTTTACCAGATTTATAAGGGTATGGTGCAACAAACAACCTGTGCAACTGGTATAACCATTTAACCGTGTACTCCAAAATCTCACACAGAAACAAACATAAAAGAAGGTAAGGGAACTAAAGATATTTTTGCTTTGTTTCAGGCTGTGTTGAAGTGGTCGGTTGTCTGAAAAGCGAAGAGCTGGTTTCCTGGGAAGATGTACCTGAATCAGTTAGGATTCTTTTTATGTTACTATTTTTGTATCATTTATTAGTCACATTTAAGGAACTATGTTTGAAGATTAATACTAGGCATTATAATGCTGTGCTAAGCTGACATTTATTGCTTGTTGATTGCAGGTTAGGCTCGAAGGTTTGACCAATTTCTGTTGGTTGTGTGAAAACCCAAAGGTACGGCTACATAGTGAATAAAATTATTTTTAATTTTAATGTACTTCTCTTTTAGAGAACTAGCATGAATCTCTCATACTTGGGCTTGTATAACTTAAAAGGTTTCAACTAGTATAGAAAGATAACCTTTGATTGTTCTTATTTTCCAGAAATTGCTAATTTCCTTTGAGATGAGAGGCAATCGGGGTGTCTACAACTTGGAGAAAAGGGTATCACTTTTAGGCTTTTCTATATTTCCCATGTTTTAAATTTTAGCAATCAATTTTATGTTGTCTTGTGTTTGTTTCATGATGTGTGCTAGTTGGTAGAGGGGGGGGGGGGGGGGGGGGGGGTTGTGTGGGGGTGCAAGGGGGTTGCAGATAATGGGAAAGATAGAAATATGATTGCAATGTTCTGAAATCAGAATTAGCCAGATAAATAATCGTCTGTACATGGAAAGCATGCACAAATATTTTCCCAATGTTCTATAATCAGAATTAGGCAGATGAACACCGTATTTACATGGAAAGCATGCGGAAAAAGATCAATCATCTTATTGAGCACCAAATTCTCAGCACTGTATTGTACTATCTTTCTAGATATTTCCATATATTACAACTTAATTGCTAATTATTTTTTATTTCTTTGTACAGATATATGAGGCAGCAGTAAGGGGTCTAACCGCAATGCAGGGCCCGCTTCCGGTCAAATTTCCGTTGCCAGACCCGAGTGACCATTTATCTCTAAGACCAGGCCGTCTCTCTTTAAAACCTTTATCAAGTGGCACTGTAGTGAGATCAGAAAGAGTCAATACTGCTATAGCAGGTGCCAGATCTGCAGCCACTCAGTTTTCAAGGAATAATCAGGGCATCACATCCACCACATATATTGTTAGTGAAGAGAGTCCTGCTGTGGGCCCTTCTAGAGGTGGGTCTGGTGCCGCTACAGTTAGTGAACATGCCGAGACAACTTTCTTGGAATAATGATAAGAGTGTGAACACTACTAAAGTTGAGGTTAGTGCCAGTACAGAGGGTTCACAAGCTGCTGCCACACGTTTTTATAGGAATACTACTCGTGTTATGGGCCCTACTGGAGGAGTTGGCGCCGATGGAGATCGTAAAAGGGGCTCAAATACTCCGTTAGGAGGTACCAACAAGGTATATTTATCTTCTTCTTTGTTTTTTCAGTTACGTATCAACCTGAGGATTGCATTGGTTTTAGGTTTCTATAACATGGTGGTCCCATCGTCCCTCTTGCCTGGGTTGTGCCTCTCTGGTACCAATCAAGATAAAGCAAGTTTTTTGCTTTATTTTTTTTTTTGTTATTGTTTCATACCTATCTGCTGTCCGTGTTACAATTTTGCGTGGAGATGCCTTGTGCTTGCCTATACTGTTTTTTAAAAAAGAAAAAAGAAAAGAAAAAAAGAGAGGCTAACAGTCCTGTTGTATTGAATTACTGAAACAATCTTACATAACAACCTTCTGCATCTATCCTTTAAACTAACAAAGCCCATGGAAACCCTATTATGCTTTAACTAGTCACAAACCCGCATCCCTAACTAGCTACTGGACACACCACTATGGGGCGTGCAGTAACAAGGTTTCTGCTTTTTTATTGTTGCATCATCACCATCAGTTCCCAAACAAAAAATCCTACCCCGTGCGTATAAAGAAAGCTTTACCAGTAAAGAGATACCACAGCTGGTACTTACACTAGGATCTGCATAATAAACAGCACATCATGAACCCCACAGCCATATTTAAATCCATCGTCCGGAAGTTACCATCACTTGATGATGCCCAGCATTTGTCAGCTTTAGTACAGCTGGCACTGTAAATAGGAATGTAATCCATGTTCTATAAGGTCACAGTAGTAGGAATAATTACATCCCTACGAGAAAAGTTGTTGTACCCAATCTGTTAAGTGTGAATCATATCGAGTAAAAAGGCATGTAAACCCAACAACCAAACGATTTGTTACCACTCAATTTATAAAGCTCCTCTCTTTTGCTTGTGCGCAAGTCAAATATTAAAATACGTGAAAGTCCTAGGGGCATAAAGAGAATGTCTTTCTGTGGATGAAATGCAAAATTGTCCTCGTTATTTATTTGATCGCAGACATTAAATTCATAGAGATGGGGAACTGAATATATTTGATAAAGGCTCAGTTGATATTTCATGGTCTACTCTTGTCGACTGTAGCTCTTAAGAACCCAAATACCAAGTGTTATGCTATTGCACAGTCATACAATTTAAGAGCCCTTGGGACTGTCCAATTTCAGTAAAAGTAAGATTTGTCAAATATGGTAAACTAATAACTTGAGTAGAGCCGTCATTTGGATCAATGCTCAGAATTTTGTTCTGGGTTGTGAGGCGATGCACTCTTCCATCAAGAAATGTGCCCTTAGAGTAATAAATTACCGTCATATTTGGTGCCAAATATTGCCCTTGTTTGCGCTTGCATTTGCCTCCGTCAAATGAGAAAATTTCAACACTGTCCAGCCTTTCTCCATTCTTGGCCCAGCTAGTAAAGCAGATGAGGTGCAGCAGAGAGGGAGTTCGAGTGTCGAATGCCAACGAAAATATCGGATAAGTATGCCCCCTTTTTTTGAAGATAGAGACAAGCCCCAAGGCAGACAGACTCTGGGTTGCAGGGTTATAGACATACATCTCCTTGATTACAGGGCTGAAAGAAGCACAAGCCCATTGCAGCAATCATGTACCTTAATATGATCGAGACATGGCAAGGCACTGATTATTCCGTCACCACCCTCCACCTTGTTAGAACCAGAAGACACATACGAAAAGGCAGCAAGAGCCACTATTGTCTGAATGGTTGTTGTGGAAAAGACCGTGCACAGTGGGTTGCAAGTGCTTGTTGCGTCCAAAGGCTTCTGAGGAGAGGGAAAGCCAGTACTTGCAGACGTTTCTGCAGCGAAAGAAGGGCTTAGGTGGAAGGTGAGAGAGGATCCCCACCAGCAACTCCTCTGGCAGTGCACTGATAAGTGATGTGGTTTGTTTGGGTCGGGTCTTCTTTGTTTCCCTCTGAGGTGGCAGTGGTACTGTGACAGGTCAAAAAAAGAAAGAAAAACAGATGTATTAGAATTAAGAGGTTGCATACAGATCAAGAACAGCACGCATTTGAGGGGTAAAGAGCAAAGGACCACACCCAGAATTTTTTGTTTTTGATAGAACCAGTCAAATAGAACAGACAATTAAAAAACAGTTTAGGAGAAAATTTCAAATTAAATGGTATTGTTTGGTACTGAGATTCCCTATTATATTCTACATTTCTGATGCTCCTTTTTTTTTAATTTCTTAGAACGTCATACATCAAATTATTGTTTGGATTTTCTAAGGAACAGTTTTTTGTATTTATTTCCATCTTCTGGTAGATGCTATCTTTGATTATTTATCTGATACCTTATCATCCCAGTTCCTTTTGCCTTGATACTTGATACGGCTCGTGTGAAAGTCAGAGTGAGGTATTTTAAAATATATACTATCTATTATCCCCCAATTTTGTCCCGCACTATTAACTGATCCGACTGATTATATCAGTTCGCACAGAGCGCCAGAAGAGCAAGCAGTTAAACAACACAAGTATTAAATGCCTTGTGCTTGAAATATTGATGTATATATATCAAGTGGTAAGGTTTTTAATACTTTCTCTTGTGACTATTAATAATAGTATACATATTACTGAATGTTTTCGTAAGATATTTATATTCAAAAACTATAATAACATGTTCATTTGCGACTTGTGTCACTAGAAAAAGGTATTATCATCTGGTTTCTTATTTATAAATAGAAAAATTTGCTATCCACAAAGAGAAAGAACTATGGGGGTGTTGATATGAAAGATCTTATTAAGCGGAAGAACGTAATTATTCTGATTAAATATATGGTGAAGTTAGACAAGTAATATTACTTCCTGTCTTTATTACCAAATCAAACAACCTGATCCTTTGTATTGACGCAATGTTGCAGACATTGTCTTCATTTCAATTTTTGCCGTTCCTTTATATACTTCTTTTTGCACTTGTTGAATTATGATTTATGAAATGGGAACTATGATTCAGACTCAAATACTTTCCAGACACCATGAAAGGAAACTAGACCCACCCAAGAAAACACCACGATGTGATCAACAATAACTAAGATAAACCTGTTGAGTTCATACTTGATACAATTATGTAGTGAGCAGTAGTATCATATTTTATTAAACATTTCATTTCATTGAAAATAAATAAGCAGTGAGGCGTGATCCGAAGGTAAGAGTATTCATACAAACAACCATAAATTTTATCTTTAAAAGTAAAAAGATGGAATGGGAGCAAAGACCAACCTTTCCTCTTCATCTTGCAGAGCGTGGAGTTGCGTTCGACCCCGTTTTTTATTTCGTTCGTGATCTTGTTTCTGATCCACTCAGACCGTCGAAGAGGGATGGTATCCATATCTCCTTCCAAGTTCATGGCTGATGGTGAGCGTTTGGAGGATGAAGGAGAAAAGGAGCGAGGTGGAGAGGAGATGGATTAGGGTTTAGGGACAGAGAGAGGGGACGTGAGATATATAGAGAGGGAATGGAAAACAATTCAAATGGGGAAAAGAGGAAAATCAATTAGGGCCTGTTCGGCCTATAGGCGGAAACAGGAACGGAAATGGGTTGGACTCCAATTTGAACTGACATTTACTGTGCGCGTGGGACAGAAAACACGAAGTTGATCTGAATTTTTTTTCTCCACGCGCACAATAACAGAGCCGAACAGTTCGTTAGAGCGCAACTAAACCTAAATCTGGAGCCGTATCCATGATCGGCTTAATTAGAGCGCACCTTGCGTTCAAGAACTCCAAAGATTCTTTTGTTATCAAAATTTAGTTTATTTAATTTTAGATACCAATAAAAATAGATGCATCAAAGAATAATAAATGTTGTTCCGTCTTTTCTGGAGATTGCATTTTGGATTTCTCAAATTTCAATGTTTATAAAGGATTCTCATCGAACCCACGATCTTTTACACAGAGGAATTGTTCATTTGCTACTAGACAAAATAATTCTCACCGAGAACTATATAAATTCAACAAACTAAATAAACCAAAATAATGGTAAATATTATGTTAATATTGTAATATTTCACTACATTATCGAGTTAATATTTAAATTATTAGTTACAAATTGTAATGTTTTGCACTAATTCGTTTTAATTGAGTTAACCAAATTTAAATTGTAATTTGGTTGATCTTGGATTTTGACTCTCTAGAAAATGATTATAACAGTATATACATTCACATCCATTATTGATTCGATGAAAGACAATGCCAACAAAAATAAAAATAACAAAACAATGTTAGCTATAAACTTTAATAATCAGTTATTTAATAACACACTTCTTTTAACAATTCTATACAATCCACTAATTAAAGATGTATAAAATTGTAATTTCATGTGTATATATAATTTACATGTATATTTAACAAGACAATCATACACCGGTCTCTCAGATCAAGACAAACAATATACGTAAATTCCAATACGGTGATCCCACACACCAATCACAAACCAAATTCTAAAAACCGGCAATCCGAACTCGCTAAATATGCCATTGTAAATTATACATAAAAAAATATTTTTTTTATGTACAAATCAATTATGTTGACATAATTCAATTTGCGTGCACAAAATTATTTCATCATCATATATTAATTCTCATGTACAAATTCAATAGACAATTTAACAAAATAGCAAATAAGGCATGTTATGTTGTCACGGGATTGTATTGGATGAAATTCTTCGGGTACTGAAACAACCAAATTAATATACGAGAACTCATGCCCATGGATATCCACAAAAATAATTGTGGGAACGTGCATAAATGAATACTTGGTTGTACCGTAAGAATAGCTGTGCGAAATCATAATTTGAGAAAAATATTTATGAAAATTGTATTTTTGTTTGTGAAAGACTTGTTATCAATACTAAGTTTGTGATTAATAATTATTAATAATTTGATGATCAATTATAATAATCTAAATTATAATAATTAACATATAATAAAATCTAGAAAAAAATTCTATAAGTATAAATAAATTATATTTTTTTTCTTGGAAGCTGATAATAGTACTCGCACTCCAGTACCTGCAAATCCTCGCACCATAACTACTTTGGGGGACCGCAAAAACTCCAACACTGAATTTTTTTCCTAAAGTATTAATATCTATGCACGAAAGTTGTTATACCTATACACGGAAGTATTTCTACCTATAAGGTGAATAATTTTTATGTAAATAATTGTTTCCCAATCAATACATGTGAGGGACAACTCAAACTACACACGGAGGTGATATATATAATCCAGTGACAGTCTTAACAGTCATAGTGGTGGTTTTAAGGGAAGAACAACCACTGAGATATATATGCTACTGACGATCTTACAGGGAAGAATTGCCAAAAATCATTTGCATTTGGAAAACTTTTTCGCGGGATAAATTTAAGCTTCACCGCAGTATGAAATATATTATTCCCGATGGCACATTTTTTGAATTGATCCCCGTAGGTATTGAATCTTTTATTTCCATCGGAGTTCAAGAAAAATAAATAAATATCACCTCAAAAAGTTGCGTTAGGTCGAATACCTAAATGCGTTAGTTTGCTTCAGTCCATTTGGGTCATCATCTGGGTATTTCCCGTGCGTAAACAAAGGCGTCACAAAAACGACGCAGATAACAATCTCAGTAACCACGAAAAAATGAATCATCATCAGTGGTTAACAAACCACGACAATTTGAGCTGATATGCACGCATATAACCCAGATTATAATAGTGATACATTCATAACTTGAAAGGGAGTGTTAAAATTATAGAAGAAATACAATATGATTGATCTCATACACTTATAATCAAAGGACTAGAAATAGATCAAATAGGAAATTGGAAAGAAAATAAACGGTACACATACGTAGAAAGAAAATAAACGGTAACATTTTCTTGTAATTTAAAAATACTTGTAATATTTCACAAACAATCAATATAATCGGTTATCTGTTCAGAATATACAAAATCAACATATAGTTAATTTAGTATTTTTCTGATTAGAGTTAGTTTAGACTTCAATCCAATGTAAATCCATAATCACAGCAAATTTGACGTGTGCATGCGAATTTGATGTACCAGTGTGCATTTTGATGAACAGAATCGCCGTAAGTGTGCATCTTGTACAATAAACGAAGCAATTTAAGAGGGGATTTTACAATTTTTTTTTGGTTAAATACGAGCTTGCATAATTTATAATTTTTGCAGAGTGAATATTATGTTAAGTGTGCAATTTCTACATATTTGTACTGCTAACCTTATTAGATTTATATGCCGAGTTCCCACAAATATACTACGCATGTGTTCAGAAGCAGAGCTAATTTTTTTTTATTTGGAAGGCCGAAACGTAAAATGCACAATATGTGGTATGTAGGGGTGTTCATTGGGTCCGGTTTAGTCGGTTTTGAACCGAACCGAATTAGTTTGGACCAAACGGTTCGATTTTGTCGGTTTAATGGTTCGGTTCGGTTTTCTTTTTAAAACCGAATTATAATTTGGTTCGGTTCGGTTTGGTAATTTTCAAAACCGAAATAACCGAACCGACCGAACTTTTATATATTATGAATTTGGTCCGGACCGTTCCGGTTTATTTCTTAATACCCCGGTTTATTTCTTAATATACTTCGGTTTATTATAAAATAATTGCTTTAAATAAAAAAATTAATATATTTTGGTTTGAACCGAACAAACCGAATAAACCGAAATAAAACTTTGGTTCTGTTCGGTTTGGTTGCAATGCTAAATCGGTTCGGTTCAGTTCTATTTTAGAAACCGAATTATAACTTTAGTTTGCCTAGTTTGGTTCGGTTAAACCGAACCGATGAACACCCCTAGTGGTAGGTAGAGTTTGAACCCCAAATCTCCACAACCACAAAGTAAAATTCAAGCCACTAAGTTACATGTATAAATTTAGCATTTCATGAGGGGATTATCATATTAAAAATATTAAAAAAATTAAATTTAGTTAAATTTCAATATACATAATTAAAATTTTAAAGTCAGAGATAATATGAATTTCAAAAGCACAAAAAACAAAAACGAAAAAAACATACCTAGCTAGATGCGCTTTACTTCAGAGAGGAGATTATTAAAATTCTCCCCCTTAGATGATGTTAGGATTTCAAAAGCAAAAAAAGTACAGAGCATACCTAGCTAGATAGCTAGATATTGCTTTCTTTATTGCTTTAAAAAGACCATGGAATAATTTCTCTAAAGAACCACGTTTGATCGTCTACTTTCTCGTAAGAAAGAAAAATAGCGGGTTTTTTTTCAAACGGATTTGGACAAAGTCTCATTCAAAGTCGGATCTAAATCGTCCGATCTGTATCAAAATTCGTACAGATATTTAGATTAAAGAAGCCATTTAAATTTATTAAGTTTTAAATATGTTTATACATAATTTAATACAAATCAAACATTTAAACTTGACTTTGTATAAGGTTTTGTATAAAGTTTTGTCCAAAGTCTTTGATGCCGAAATTTTTATTTTTAACATTTTAAATAAATTAATTAATAAAATAACCATCGTTTCTGGTCAATTCTATATTTAACACGGCCGCAGAACACCGGAGCGGACCCATTTGGGAAAGGCCGCAGAATGCCGAAGCGGACCCCCATATGGGGCCGCATAATGCCGGAGCGGACCCGGGTCCGCACTATGCCGGAGCGGACCCTAGTCTTTATATCCCGAAAATGACAGGAACATTTCATTCCACACTCTCACACCTTCTCTCTCCTGAGTTAGCTCTGATCTGTAAGTTTTTTCTCTCTTCTTTTAAATTTTTTATTTTTATTTCAGTAGATTAAAAATTTAATTAGAATAATTAATTTAGCAATAATTTAATTAGAATAATTAATTTAAATTAATTAATTTAGTTAATTTTTAATTGTAGGTTTCTTCTGTATTGAATTGGAAAATGACTCTTATGGTATCCATCTACACTGGTGGGGATGTATTAACAGGTCCTAATGGGGTTTACTACAGTATTGGACCCGTTACTGTGATCCCGGTATTGCCAGGTACGGATTATTTGGGACTTAAATCAAGTATATGTGGGAATTTGGGGTTGGATCAGGGTCAATATGACCTTAAAATTGATGCCAAAATTAGCATGCCGACTAGTTCGGCACAAACCTGGTTCCAACTATTTCCAATTCAGAATGAGGGAGTGTGGCAGGTATTGTATAATCAAACCATGAGTTTTTCTGGGGGTGCATACAAGATAATTGACCTATATGTGGAGGTTACCAGAGCCCGGCGTTCGAACCCAGTTCAGAGGTTAATCCAGGGTCGTAGTCGGGGTAACTCATCCGGCTCTAGTCCATCCCCTGTCCAAATTGACCAACCGTCCAGTAGTCGGGCCCCAGTTCAGAGGGACCGACCCTCCCGTCGGGCCCCATCCCAGACTGACCACCCTTCATCTAGTCGGACCGCTCATTGGGGTCAAACTTGTAATCCGGATGAATCTGATGAAGAAGTGGATCCGGAAATTCTAGAGGCAGAGAAAATTGGGGTCATATTGATCCTGAGGGTATGAGCGATTATTCTGACCAGGAAGATACCGGGCCTGTGCTCGGACTATCAAGGAAATTCAAGATGGATAGCGGGTTTCAGATAATGGATCGCGGGGTTCAGCACCCGATTCATGCTTTCAACGACACATCAGGGTTTATGGAAGCCAATTCGGGTTTGTTTGGAAGTAGAGCAGATTTTGAGAATGAATTGTCCGAGGGACAAACATATGACTCAAAGGAGGACATGAAGAGCGCAATTGCCAGGTTTCACATCCTTTGCAACAAAGAGTTAATACCTACGCACAGTGACCGCACAAGAATGAGGTTCAAGTGCAAGGACAGTTACTGTGGGTGGTACATACTCGCAAGGGCCACCGGTTATGGAACACAATGGCGTGTCTCCAAATGCCCAACACAACATTCATGCCACGCGGATGCGACAAGAACAGATCACGCCCAGTTGTCAGCTGCTATGGTTGCCGAGTGTATATCCGCTCACATGAGGAACGATGTCGACTTGAGTATTCAGGCTGTCCGAATTGCTGTTGTTGAAAGGTACAACGGTCAGATACCGGCGTACAACAAACTATGGCGTGGCCGTGAGTTGGCAATAGCCCGTCAATTTGGCAGTTGGGAGGGGTCATACGCTCTTGTAGTTCCATTGTTGGAGGCAATGAAAAGAAGCAACCCAGGTACTACATTGTTCCTTCAATTTTTACGTTATTTCATTATCAATCAAAAATTGAACTTATTTTTTTAAATTTATTGACAGAAACATTGTTTGAGGTGACCTCATATCCCACTGGTGAACCTGGACCATGGAGGTATTTTCATAGGGCGGCTTGGGCATTTGGACCGTGCATAGCTGCTTTTCAACATATCAGACCGGTCATCACAGTTGATGCATGTTTCCTGTCAGGCCGGTATAAAGGTAACTAATTTGGTTGTTTTCACTTTATTTATTTTAGTTGATTTCGGCTCTTACAAAATGGGTTTTAACCATAGGCAAGCTGTTGATTGCAACCGGGTACGATGCTGAAAATCAGCTCCTCCCGTTGCTTTTTCACTGGTAGAATCAGAGAGTTATGACGATTGTGCGTGGTTCATGAAATGGTTGCGCCGTAATGTAATCCGCTCCAGATTCATGTGTGTCATCACTGATAGGAGAAAGGGTATCAAGAAGGTGTTCAGACAAGATGATATGGGGTGGAACGAGGAGGATGAGGATCAATGTGTTCACCGTCTTTGTGCTACTCACATAGCCGAGAACATGAAGAAGAACGGTTGCAGTGATAAGGCAATCCGTTTTTTTAGAATATGTGTGGCTAAGAGGAAGATGAGGAGGTACGAGCAAGGAATGCAAGCAATGGGGCAGGCATGTGACATTGCCCTCAATTGGCTGGACGGTGTGGGTAAGTATTTGGATCAAGATGAGAACGAGTGCCCCAAACCATGGAAGATATTCCAAGCACTGGACGGTGGTTACCGTTGGGGCATCATGACTACAAACGGGTCCGAGTCGCTTAATAAGGTCTTCAAGTCCTCTCGTAGGCTACCGGTTGCAGCAATAATTGAAGACACATTTTACAAATGTATGACATGGTTTGCGCAAAGGAGGGCCAAAGCGGAATGGGAAGTCAGTCAAGGTCAGCAATTCTCGTGTCGTGTGCATAAGGTACTTTTATTTGTAGTTATTTCTTCATAATTTTTAATGAAGTTTGTTAAAAAAAATATCTGACTTCTTCATTATTTTTTAATTTTTCGTAGCTGATCAACAAACGGTTCGAGAGGTCCGATAAAATGAAGACGCTGGGGGGCTTTGGAAACAACAACGAGTTCGAGGTAACCGCCACACAGGAGAGAGTTCACGCTTTCATACCTGACGATTCTGGTCGGTTTACCAAGGCCAATTACAAATACACGGTGATAATCGGGGATGATCACACGGTAACTTGCACGTGCCAGAAGCCTCAATTGGAGAGAATACCGTGCTCTCATGTTCTGTCCGTGTGTCGTCTCCGAGGCATCGACCCTGGCGCATTTGTAAGTCACTATTATCACATCCATACACTGATCAACACATGGAGCGCACAATGGCATGTTTATGGAAATCAGTCGGAATGGCCTCCACACGATGGCCCGGTCCTTGTTCCAGAGAAAAAAAATATTGCTGTGGGCAGAAGACAGCACGACAGAATTCCGATGTGGATGGATGTTCTACATAATAGGAGAAGAGGACACCAAGCCGGCCGAGATACGCAAGAAAGACAAAACAGAGCTGCTCGGGCTGCACGAGATTGAGAGTTAATGTTGTTTTTCTAATTGTACTTGTAAAACTATTGTTTATTTTCGGTTAATTAGACGTATTTGTAATTTCCGATAACATTCGCATGTTCTATTGTATGCTTCTTTATATGGCTCCTTGTTCTATTGTAATGTTTCTTTTGATCAAACAAACGACGAACAACAATTTCAGATTAAACGACATTTCAAATATAAGTAATTATACACAACTTCCAGACAAACGTTACATTTTTGATAAAAATTTCCAAAACAAAACCATAATCAAATTCAGAATCAGAAAAAAAAAAAGACCAGGGTCCGCTCCGGCATAGTGCGGACCCGGGTCTGCTCCGGCATAGTGCGGCCCCATATGGGGGTCCGCTCCGGCATTCTGCGGCGGCCCCCAAATGGGTCCGCTTCGGTGTTCTGCGGCCGTGTTAAATATGGAATTGACCAGAAACGGTGGTTATTTTATTAATTAATTTATTTAAAATGTTAAAAATAAAAATTTCGGTCTTTGATGTCCAAAGCCTTTTGGACCAAACCCATCCCAAGAAAAAAGGAAAAGAAAAAGAAAAAGATAGAAACCATGTTACATTTGGACTATGCTAAAAAAATTGCAATTGAAAAGTAGTTCTGATATTAAATGAACTATATATGGCAATTTTTTCAAATTAATTACTCTGAAAATAAATATTATTATTGGACAAACGTAAAATCAGTCTTCACTAACTATAGAATATTGTAACTTTTTTTTTTATATTTTTTCAATCCAAAAAAAAAATGTATTAACAGACTATAAATATGCTCTTGAAATTATTCAAAATTAATCTTGCTTTACTTGTAAAGACACCAAGTGTGAGGTTTTCTAGGTCATTTTGCATGTAATAATGATTTGCAATTGTTTCATTAAAAGTTACTCAATTTTTTGATTACTAGAGCATTTAAGAATTGAGGATGTTGCGAAATTGATATATCATAAAATTATTAAACTTTAAGTTTCTTTTTCCTCATTTATAATAGAAAATTTTATATTATTTTGTATACTTCTGTTAAGTTACTGTGCGGCTAATCATGTTGTTTACTATATGGCACACGCCTTTCATATTTTGAAAATAACATTCAGTGGGTCTAATTTTTTTTAACATTAATTTATTATATTAAAATTGTCTTATTTTTAAAATATTTTTTATCTTCCATAATTTTATTTTTGTGCAGTGAAGCCAAAAGGCAGCCTAGTATCTTTTTCTTTTGTCTTTATTCTTTGTGTTTCCTCTATTCTCTGATTCTAGAAAAGAAAACATTCTTTCCTTTGTCTTGGTTGCTATTAGAGTACTCCATCCGATATGTGCACACGAAGCTAATTAAAGTGAAAACAAATAGTAGATTTAATTTAAAAAATATTTATATTTGTTTTTCCTATTATCGATAATTGATAGAAAGTAAATATTTAAATATCCAAAGTGGATTGGGCTTATGATCGACAAAGCATCTTAAAGTTATGGGTAATTATATCTTCTCCCATCTAATATTTCTCCATTTCTTTCTCCAACTAATTAACTTTCTTTTCTAGCTATAATTATCAATTCTAACTACATGGTGGTCCCTACAAATTAATTAGCAGATTTTGTCTCCCTTTATTTCTTTCCTCTCTCTCCCTCCCTCTCCCACCTCCGCCTCCGCTTTCCGCCTCCGCCTTCTGCCTCCGCTTTTTCACCAATAAGCTCCCTCCCTCTCCCACCTCAAAATGGTAAATACAATAAGCTCCCTCTCTCTCCCACCTCCGCCTTCGCCTCCGCTTTTCCATCTCTGCCTGCTACTCCTGCTCCAGCGAACGTTCTGTCAGAGATCCTCCGTCACTCCATCCCAATCAAGCACGCTTTCAGTAGGTCAGATTCATCAGTGTCAACCGTCTCAAAATGAGTGCTAAATGGATCGAGTTCAACTAATTTTGTCTCTGTGGATGCAATTAATCCCTTTCGTGTCTATGTTCCTCTTTCTCATGCAGTAGCGAGTTATTTGCAAAGAACAAAGCTTCATTAATGGTGAATTAGCCAGTGCGTACTAAGTACTAAGAAATGACAGAAAAACAAATTTTGAAAAAAATAGAGGTGTATGAATGAATACTTGATGTTTTAGGTATGAATACTTCAACGCGTATGAATGAATACTTGATATCTTAGGTATGAATACTTCAATGTATATTATGAATACTTGATATCTTATGTATGAATACTTCAACGTATATGTATGAATACTAACGAAGTATGTTTTGTTTCTTTTAAATATTGTTTTTATTTTTTTTTGTAATATTTCAATTACATGATATGTAAAATTTGATAGATATTTTTGTTTCGACAGTGAAATATGTGGCAACTATTTTTTATTTTCAAAAAATAAAATTGAACGAAAGCAATAAAACAATGTTTAATACTATTCGGCTGCTCTTGTAAAATTAATCGAGATATGCACATATGCTTGTAATACTCTTGATACATGAATTATTTACACTTACACAACGAGGTATGAATACTTACATGACGATGTAGGAATACTTGTGCAACGGACAACTCGAAAGTATGTCATCATGGATCTCATTTTAAAGAGAAAATTGTGTAGAAGAAGTTTGTGGTTTTAGATTTGTAAAATTTCTCACAGATAGTCAGAAATATTGGTTAGATTGAACGGAGAAAAAAAATCACCTCTAAAAACGTGTAAAAGATGGGTGAGTGATGTGTCCAATCTTTTTTTTTAAATACTTGATTCTTAGGTATAAATACTTGATGTATTATATACGAATACTTGCGTGTGCCAGTTGTAAAAATTTTCAAATATTAAGCGGTCCTCAAATAGTAAGTGGTTCATCAAGTAGTTAGTAGTTACTCAAGTAGTTAATGACTGGAGGAAGAAATGAGAGAAGGTTACGGGGATAGCTAGATGCTCTCTAAAGTTATATATTACAGTGATACCCGGCTCGGCTATCTAATTAATTGGTTAAAAAAAAATCTCTGACATTGCCATATTAATTAATTTTAATTGTGACACATAAATTTAAACTAAAAGCGGTCGCATATGTATGATATATATTTTCCCTTAATGATTTATCTTTAGATTAATGTAGTTAGTGATGCTTATATGGATTCTCAACTAGAATCAGAATCTGATTAATTATTTTGTGTATCAGAAAATGGAGAAGTGTCTTGTTTTACTGCTTTATATATTGAACAAATTGCAAATCAATATACACACCTCAACGGTTCAATCAGGAATAATTATTTACATATCCACCAAAACGTTCATTATTCTCATTTTCCCATCAAAACTTTACAATATCTCATTTTTCTACCCAAGCTAGGCAAGCTCTCTTTCTTTTTCGTAATTTAGTAATGCTGATATTGAAAAAAGTAAATTCAATATATCATTAACATTCATTTAAACTGAAGTTACTATTTGACACTCGGAACCGAATTTATTTAACAACTAAAAATAATCAATGAGACGGTTATTAAAAACAAGAAAATTAATAAAATTATAGATACAATTTTATAGTTTAAAAAAGTCATATCTATATATAAAACAAAAAGAAAATTGGTGCAGTTTGAAATTTGTTTGGTTCAGGTATTAAATGCTGATAATAAAGAAGTGTTAATTTTTAAAATGCTCCATAAAGAACAATTAATTTTTAAATTGAAGAAAAATTGATATATAACATATCTAAACTATAAATAAGATATATTTAATTTTGTTTTTAGTACTTATTTGATAAGTAGTCATCACTATTGTTAAATGAGTTTATTGTCAATATAATTCATTGCACTCTATCGAAAAATATGGCCTATCTAAATTTATGATAAGAAAAATAAACAAAAGCATCAGATCTTATTAACAAATATTACGCTTATATTACATAAATCTTAAATTAAAATTCACACAACCTCATTACATCAATTCCGAGCCCAAACCAAAGCATCAATAACGCATTCCCCTTATAATTCAAATTAAATCCTTCACATTTATTAGGCTATATATCCCATAAAGAAAATTATTGCTTATTCAGCAGAAAATTAAATGGACCTGACGAAAAAAACACAAAAACACACTAGAAACACAAGAATATAGTGCCTCTATATATAGATTTCACTTTCATGCATTAATTACCAGTGCTCCTGAAGGAACTCAATGCTTAATTTTACAGCTTCCCCTTTAAGCACTAATTTGCAGCTTCCCCTTTAAGCACTAATTTGTAGTACAGTGCCGCTATCAATGCTCCAACAAGTGGGCCCACCCAAAATATCCACTGTCACATGAAATATCATATCTTCTTAATTGCTCATAAGATTATATTAGCTACTAATTTACACTGAAGAGTAGAGCCAAAGTTGGAAAAAAGGAAAATTATATCTAGATTCAGTTTATACTTCCTTGGTAGCATAATATTAGTTGAAGCTCACCAGAAACTTGATGTAGGTACTATATATTGAAAAACGTTTTATGAAGTTCAGCATGAGATTTTCTATTTAATAAGAAACAAGCTTAATTTGCAAGAAAAAATGTACAGATATATAAAATTTTGAGATTTTTACTTGTGTACAAAACTATTCAGATCGATTACCAGATGATTGATAAGTCAAGTACTTACATGTTCGTGCCAGATTTTCTTATTGTTGTACATAACTGCGGCTCCAAGACTCCTGGCCGGGTTTATACCCGTCCCCGTTATTGGGATGGTCGCAAGGTGCGCTACAAACACAGCGAAGCCAATTGGCAAAGGAAGCAAAACCTAACCAAAACACAAAAATTTTAGAAAAAAAGTACCTTGTTTAGTGAATGCAAGAAGTATCTTTGGTGCCATATATCAATCTCATACTATATATAAATCTATTTATATCTAACTCATCTTGGTTGAATTAGAAGTATCAATTTAATTATGCAGTAAAATGTTAAATATATAAACATACGGGGACGAAGGAGTCACGAGCGGTGCGTTTCGGATCGGTGGCAGAGAAAACGGTATAAACGAGAAGAAACGTGCCCATGATTTCTGCACTAAGTGCTGCCCCCCTGGAGTAGCCATGAGAGACAGAGTTGGCCCCTCCTCCCAGTGCATTGAAAGGGTGCTTCATGATCCCTTTCACTATCCCTGCTCCGCATATTGCACCAAGACACTGCGCTATGATGTACAGCACAGCACGAACAAGAGAAATCTTTCTTCCAACCAGTAACCCAAATGTTATGGCTGGGTTAATGTGGCCTCCTACATAGATTTATATATAAAATAAATTCAATACATATATAGCCAATATGTAAAAAAAATTAGATGATAGTTTAATAAAAGACCTGAGATGCCACCAATGCAATAGACAAGAACAAAGATGGATCCACCGAAAGACCAGGCAACTCCTAAAAAGCCGACACCGGTGCACGCCTCAGCATTACTCTGGTTCTTGTAGCCAATAACAGTGGCAAGGGAGATGTAAAGGAAGAGGAGGGTCGCTATGAACTCCGCTATGACGGCACGGTAAAGAGACCACTTAGTCAACTCGCTCATGTCAAGCAGTCGTGCTGGTTCGGGTTTTTTGTACGGCTTCTTTCCGTTCTCTGGTACTTCCACGGAAGTATCCGCCTTTGGCATGGTTGGTTAAGCTACAAGTTGGTGCTGTTCTCTTTCGACTATCTTTAATCTAAATTTGGATAGATTTGCAGGGAAATGGTATAGACTGAGGTTCATTGAGGGGTTAACTTATACTAGAATAGTAGAATTGAGGTACGTACTGACAGATTCTTCTTTTTAACCTTTTTCGTTTTATTTTATTTTTTTAGATAAAGATGATTTAGCTTTAAAATTTGCAGAAATTTCCAACACATTTTCATTTTAAGGGCATCTTAATTTTTTGGTTCCTTCATTAATAGACTTCATGATCAAAATATGATGTATGTATTGTTTAACCTCATGATGATCTTTTACAAAATGACAATAAAAATCAATGCGTTAAATGTGTATGTATCGTTTGTGATCAAAATAAAAAAAAATTAAAGAAGAAGAGAAATTTATATATATGCCCATCATAACTTCATGATTTAGATATTTCCCCAATGACAACTTTAAAATTAGTTAGTTATTTCCTGATCTAAACTTACACATTTTATTAGTATCCCCATTTTATAATTTAATCACTCTAACATGCATACAGCTTAATATTAATAAAAAAATAAATTGATAGTTTTATCCCTTACCCTCCTTCCCCCTCCAGGGACTTTTCATTAATTATCGCCTCCTACAAACCTAGCTCCTACTTTCTTATCGTCTACTTTCTCGTAAGAAAGAAAAAAAAAGGAAATAAATAAATAAATAGAAACCATGTTAAATTTGGTATGTCTAATGTCAAAAGGCTCTAGTACCATTTTCTTTTTCTTCATTTAAAATAGATATATTTGGTATGTCTAATGTGTAATGAAAATTATAAAATAATATATTATTTTGTATCCTTATGTTAAGTTACTGTGCGGCTAATCATGTTGTTTACTATATAGCACACGCCTTTAATATTTTGAAAATAATATTTAGGTATGTCTAATTTTTTTAAACTTTCATTTATTATATTAAAATTGTCTTATTTTTAAAATTATTTTTGTACAGTGAAGCCAAAAAGCAGCCTAGTAATCATAATATTTGTTCCTGTTTTTCTTTTGTCTTTATTCTTTGTGTTTCCTCTATTCTCTGATTCTAGAAAGGAAAACATTCTTTCCTTTGTCTTGGTGCTATTAGAGTACTAGCTCCATCCGATATGTGCACACGAAGCTTATTAAAGTGAAAACAAATAGTAGGTTTAATTTAAAAAAAAATTATATTTTTTTCCTATTATCGATAATTGATAGAAAGTAAATATTTAAATATCCAAAGTGGATTGGGCTTATGATCGACAAAGCATCTTAAAGTTATATATTATAGTGATACCCGGCTCGGCTATCTAATTAATTGGTTAAAAAAATATCTCTGACATTGCCATTTTAATTAATTTTAATTGTGACACATAAATTTAAACTAAAAGCGGTCGCATATGTATGATATATATTTTCCCTTAATGATTTATCTTTAGATTAATTAATGTAGTTATTGATGCTTATATGGATTCTCAACTAGAATCAGAATCTGATTAATTATTTTGTGTATCAGAAATGGAGAAGTGTCTTGTTTTACTGCTTTATATATTGACAAATTGCAAAGCAATATACACACCTCAACGGTTCAATCAGGAATAATTATTTACATATCCACCAAAACTTTCATTATTCTCATTTTCCCATCAAAACTTTACAATATCTCATTTCTCTAAAAATAACTAAAAATAATCAATGAGACTGTTATTAAAAACAAGAAAATAAAATTATAGATATACTTTTATAGTTTAAAAAAGTTATATCTATAAAGCAAAAAGAAAATTGGTGCAGTTTGAAAATTCCGAAATTTTTATTTATATCATAAAATAAAATATAAACCAAATCATTTCAGATTTGAGGTAATTCGACAAATACCCAGACCGCAGGGGCATTGTGCGGCCCTAAAAACTGAGGTCCACACAATGCCGATGCGGCCCCATTCAGAGAGCCGCACAATGCCAGAGGGCCCCAACTTTTTTTTTTTTTTTGTCTACTCAAACTTTGAGATATCTCCGAGAGGATGCGAATTCCAAGAAAAAAAAGTTAACTGGGGCCCTATTTCTTCGAGGATGTGAATTTTCTACCTATCCCAAAGAGGGTGCCAAAGCCGTTCTATTTCTTTGAGATATCTCCACGTGGCCTCCTGGTTTTGTTAGACAAAAAAAAAGGAAAAAATGGAGGCCGCTCTGGTATTCTATGCCTCCTGACTGGGGCCGCATCGGGATTGTGCAGACTCCAGTATTTGAAGCCGCACAATGCTCTTGCGGTCTGGGTAAGGTTCGAATTCTGATGTCTCGTTATTTGACCTATAATTCCGACCAATTTCTGTACCAAACATGTGTTTAAATCTATTAAATGAGTTGTATTTTATTGAATATCTTTAGAATGTGGTACTGCTGCAAGTTTATTCTTATTTTGTAGGATTCGGGCGAAATCGAGGAGAAATCTGGAATTCTGAAGTCTCTACACGGCCCGTGTCACATTCTACACGGCCCGTGTCAACCTCGACTCGACCACAGACACGACCAGGACATCATCCATATGATGCTGAAATTTCAGCACCCGAACTTAAAACAGTCATAACTTTTGACTCGTAACTCCGTTTTGAGTGTATGACCACTTTTCGGAAAGCTTGCGAGAAGATCTACAATTTGAGCTAAGGACACAGGTTACACGCGCCGGACAAATATTACACGGCCCGTGTCAAGCATTTCCGGAAACAGATCCAGAAATCTGGAAATAAGGCTAATGAAGGAAGGTCGACCAATTAAGCATATAAGCGGGATTTCTCTCCAGAGAAAGGCATTCTGGAACAGGAGAGCACATTCTAGGATTTTTCTTTGGCGGCTAAGCTTGGAGGCGAAGTTGAGAAGCGAAATACGCGAGTTTTCGATTGATCTTCTTTGTGCTTTGGGTTTTGTCATGATCAACTCTATCTCTATTTGTATTTGCTGTTTTAGAACTATGAGCGAGTATTTTCCTTTGTTTCTAGGGTTTTGATGTAATCGAATGTTTTGTCTTGCATGTTAGTTATTGAATATTTGTATTGAAATTTGTGTTTGATTGATTGAGTAGTATTTTAATTGCTTAGATTGAAGTGTTTGACTTATATTGGTTTACCACTAGATGAGTGACCACATCTAGAAGGTATTTTAGCCCTTTAACGTCTCTCAACCAAACTAAGTACATGAGGTAGGATTTGTGACCCGAAAGGTGAAACCAAGTAGTAACCGAAAGGCGAAAATTACTCTCTATCGACGGATAGGGGTTACCTTTAGTATACCAATCAAGCAACTAGGTAATTCGAACCAACACACGAAAGTTGAGGTCTAGAACCCGACGAGAGCATATATTGCAGTTTCCGTACCAAGTTGATGAACCAACAAACGACAGTTGAGGTTCAGAAACATTAGGTCCGGTCAGTAGAACCCTATACAAAGGAACGATACAAAGAAACAATAGCTGCTGCATTAACCCGAGGCTGACACGGACCGTGTAGCAAAATGACACGGCCCGTGTAAACTGATACGGCCCGTGTAGGAAATGACACGGCCCGGACAGAACAGTCTGAGGCAAAACTGAGATGAAGTCTTAACCCTGGGAACACTTTTATTTATTGATTAAAACCAGTTTAATCTTCTTTCTTCCGCTTTATTATTGCTTTTGAATCTGTAGGAAATATAAATAACCAAAACCAACCTTTTCCAACTTCTAGTTTTTAATTAACCTAAGTAGAGTCTGGATAACACTTGAACCGTCCCTGTGATCGATACCCGACGATATACTACGCGGTAGGATTGTATACTTGCAGTCTGAACCAGAAGTGTATTTAAGATTAAAAGGTACAGCTTGCTGTACTGAAACTTTGTACTATACCTTTTTGGTGTAACAAATTCTAACTAAACTGAAGTGTTTTGGTTTATTTTTTTTTTTTTGAATATGGTATAAATAAAAGTTTCGGTTGAAAATTGTATGGTTCATGTATTAAATGCTGATAATAAAGAAGTGTTAATTTTTAAAATGCTCAATAAAGATCAATTAGTTTTTAAATTGAAGAAAAAATGATATATAACTTATCTATCTAAACTATAAATAAGATACATTTAATTTTTTTTAGTACTTATTTGATAAAAGTCATCACTATTGTTAAATGAGTTTTTGTCAATATATAATTCATTGTAATCAATGTTCTAAATAGCGATTATCGCGTCATTGTTTTTAAGGTTCGAAAAAATTATTGCGTTGCTATTTAAAACTCTGATAAAAGAAAAGCGGCTGATAGCATTATTGTTTTTAAGGTCCATCAAAAAAGCTATTATATAGCTATAGCTAACTATTTAAAACCTTAATTGCAATATATATATATATATATATATATATATATATATATATATATATATCACTTTGTTCTCCATCGAAAAATATGTCCTATCTAAATTTATGATAAGAAAAATAAACAAAAGCATCGATCTTATTAACAAATATTCCGCTTATATTACATAAATCTTAAATTAAAATTCACACACAACGACACAACCTCATTACATCAATTCCGAGCCCAAACCAAAGCATCAATAACGCATTCCCCTTATAATTCAAATTAAATCCTTCACATTTATTAGGCTATCCCATAAAGAAAATTATTGCTTATTCAGCAGAAAATTAAATGGAAACCTGACGCAAAAAACACAAAAACACACTAGAGAACACAAGAATATAGTGCCTCTATATATAGATTTCACTTTCATGCATTAATTACCAGTGCTCCTGAAGGAACTCAATGCTTAATTTTACAGCTTCCCCTTTAAGCACTAATTTGCAGCTTCCCCTTTAAGCACTAATTTGTATCTGTAGTACAGTGCCGCTATCAATGCTCCAACAAGTGGGCCCACCCAAAAAATCCACTGTCACATCAAATTTTAACAACCAACAAGATCAGAAAAATTGTACAGATATATAAAATTTTGAGATTTTTACTTGTGTACAAAACTATATATTCAGATCGATTACTAGATGATTGACAAGTCTTATGAAAATAATAAATGTGAGTACAAAATTTCTACAAGAAAATTAAATAAATCATCAAGTACTTACATGTTCGTGCCAGATTTTCTTATTGTTGTACATAACTGCGGCTCCAAGACTCCTGGCCGGGTTTATACCCGTCCCCGTTATTGGGATGGTCGCAAGGTGCGCTATGAACACAGCAAAGCCAATCGGCAAAGGAAGCAAAACCTAACCAAAACACAACATTATTAGAAAAAAGAAGTACCTTGTTTAGTGAATGCGAGAAGTGTCTTTGGTGCCGTATATCAGTCTCAATTTAGAAGTATCAATTTAATTATGCAGTAAAATGTTTAATATATAAACATACGGGGACGAAGGAGTCACGAGCGGTGCGTTTTGGATCAGTGGCAGAGAAAACGGTATAAACGAGAAGAAACGTGCCCATGATTTCTGCACCAAGCGCCGCTCCCCTGGAATAGCCATGAGAGACAGAGTTGGCCCCTCCTCCCAGTGCATTGAAAGGGTGCTTCATGATCCCTTTCACTATCCCTGCTCCGCATATTGCACCAAGACACTGCGCTATGATGTACATCACAGCACGAACAAGAGAAATCTTTCTTCCAACCAGTAACCCAAATGTTATGGCTGGGTTAATGTGTCCTCCTACATAGATTTATTAATAAAATAAATTTAATACATAGCTTGCCAATATTTAAAAAAAATGAGATATACTATTTGCAACATCATAGTTTAGAGAAAGACCTGAGATGCCACCAATGCAATAGACAAGAACAAAGATGGATCCACCGAAAGACCAGGCAACTCCCAAAAAACCGACACCAGTGCACGCCTCAGCCGTACTCTGGTTCTTGTAGCCAATAACAGTGGCAAGGGAGATGTAAAGGAAGAGGAGGGTCGCTATGAACTCCGCTATGACGGCACGGTAAAGAGACCACTTAGCCAACTCGCTCGTGTCAAACAGCCGTGCTGGCTCAGGTTTTTTGTACGGCTTCTTTCCGTTCTCTAGTACTTCCACAGAAGTATCCGCCGTTGGCATGGTTGGTTAAGCTACAAGTTGGTGCTGTGTTCTCTTTCTACTATGTATCTTAAATCTAAATTTGGATAGATTTGCAGGGAAATGGTATAGACGACTGAGGTTCGTTGAGGGGTTAACTTATATTAGAATTGAGGCGTACTACTGACAGATTCTTCTTTTTAACCTTTTTCGTTTTATTTTATTTTATTAGATAAAGATGCTTTAGCTTTAAATTTTGCAGAAATTTCCAACACGTTTTCATTTTATTTATTGAAGATCATAACATCGATTGGTTTTTTTTAGTTGGATGTATATATGTATAATCTATCTGATGTTGCGCACTAACAGATGTGCTTCATGAAAAATAAATATAAATGCACTTAAAATTTATCAATTAAAATTAATTAGATGTATGTATTGTCAACCTCATGATGATCTTTTACAAAATTACCATAAAAATCAATGCGTTAATTGTGTATGTATCGTTTGTGATCAAAATAGAAAAAGAGAGGAATTTATATATATATATATATGCCCATCATAACTTCATGATTTAGATGTTTCCCAATGACAACTTTAAAATTAGTTACTTATTTCCCGATCTAAATTTACACATTTTATTAATATCCCATTTTTTAATTTAATCACTCTAAAATCAATACAGTTTAATATCAGTGTTCTAAATAGCGCGCTATAGCGTTTTTGGACCCTAAACACTAAGCTATGGCATCAAAATGTGCTAATTGAGCTACGGCCGCTATAGCGGTAATAGCGGTCCGCTATAGCACATAGTGTGTAGCGCAAATAGCGCGCGCTAAGCATAATGGACTTTTTTAGGCAATTTATATGGGCTTTAAATAAAGACAAAAAAAATTAAATAAAAACCCAAACCGAAATCAATTAAAAGTTTTGTTGCTACAGATCTTTTAATTTGCCCAAATCGAGAAGGAAACCCTTGTCGCTGAAATTGGGAAAATTTTAAATAGAAATCATGATGCTTAAGATATTTTGAAATTTGAATAGAAAAAAAATAGATTATGTCATGAATTATGAATTCATGATGCTTAAGATATTTTGAATAGAAAAAGATCGATAGTTTATGATATTAATATGGATATTTTGAACCGCAATTTGGACTTTGTACTGGTTCAATATGAATATTATAATTTCTTAATTAATTTGATGTTATTTATTGTTCTATGAAACTTTATAATGTTAATATTTAGTACAAATATATAATATAATTTTTGTAAAAAAAAACGCTATGTAGCATAGCTTCCGCTATAGCTACGCTATTCGCTATAGCTTTTTTTTGTAGCATTCCCGCTGTGACGCTATAAACGCTATTTAAAACATTGTTTAATATTAATAAAAAATTAAATTGACAGTTTTATCCCTAACCCTCCCCTGACCTCAGCTATGTTTGCTTAATTATCGCCTCCTACAAACCTAGCTCCTACTTTCTTATACCTTGCTTTGTACCTGACTTGCCTATCTTCTCTATCTTCTCATCTCTAGCTAGCATCTCGTGAAAACAACTCTAACAAAGAAAAGAAGGCATATGTAGCCATAGACCCGGTCCATGTTAATATATATCTCGCATTAGCTCCTGAGCCCGCCTACCAATTGCTTTTGCCTGTTTTGATAGTAACTTAAGCTGGTCAATTTCTGACATGGTGCACTGGCATCTTCTAACAAGTGTGAAAAAGGATTCATTTTATCTGATCAATTCTCAATTCTGACATAGGAAGGCCGGTAGCACTTGCCTATTGGATGCACAATGTTTTTAAGGCCCATATATGACCTTTGGCGTCTCTGGGCTTCTAGCCCATATACATTTTCTAAACTATTTTGATATTTTCCCATCTTATACGTTACCCTCGATTCTTCTTCTTCCCACGACAAATTGCGCTAAAACCCTAGCGCGCCTTGTCACAATTTCGTCCTTACCGAGTAGTTTACATACTATGGGGGGTGAAGAGGAGGCCATAGACCAAGCAAGTAGCGCACGGAGGGAGAGGCTGAGAGCTCTCCGCGCCGCTAAGGAGCTCCTCAGTACTCCCGACTCCGATCTCCCGTCCGATGCAAGCAAACAAGACCGCAAGTACCTTGTTCAACCTATTTCTTTGTAATTAATGTTTTTCAATTAAAATTGTTCCTAACTAGATTGGAATAAGCATACACAGGAGAATCAATTGACATCTCAAACAATGTTACCTATGTTACTGTACAAAAATCTGATGCTATTATCGTTACTGTACAGAAATCTGATGCTGAAATCATTTCTGTTAAATTTTAGGAAAATCACTAATGGTGGAGAAGAACCTGAAGAAAACAAAGATGACAAGTGATTTTTCAACTTATTAATTTTTCCATTTTATTCACCTTATCGGACTATATCAGGACTATTAATAAAACCTATTTCTTTCAAATTGACTAGCAGTTTTAGCCTTGAATCTTAAGTTTTTTGGCTCTAGTTTGGGTGTAAAATTTTCATTTGTGGTGTTCTGGTTCAACCATCTCAGAGCAAACAAGGAATTAGTCATCCTTTTGATAGAAGATTTTAGTGGAAAATGGCTTACCCTATATCAGTGCTGACAGGAGTTCAATCAATTTTTAATAATGAAAAGTAACTGTAAGGACCACTATGCAATGTTAAGCACCAGAATGTGAACTTAGGAACTCCAGGGATTAGACCAGAAAATGGGTGCTCTTTTAGGTGCCATTTTTGTAATTAGACCAACATGCAAGTAGAAGGATTATAGCAGCTTTAAAATTGCATGTAGAAAATGTGATTTGAAGTTTTGGAATGGATGCAGGTTGCCGAATATGAAGTTTAGAAACTACCTTCCTCATGATAAACAACTTCAAGAGGGAAAACTAGCACCAGTAGCTCTACCAAAGTTTGAAGATCCAGTTGTTGTTGCACCATTGGAACCACAAAAGGCTGAGGTATGTACCTCATTGCACATGACAGACTCGGTCATGCTGCTTGGAGCCTTTCTCTTGTTATTTTTACTTGGGCAGGAGGCGGGTATTAGTTTTGGTGCTTAATTGATGTTTTACAAAGGGTTCAGGACTTGTCTGGTGATTGAATTTGAGTAGAACTGGGGTGTTCTTAAGCTCATCAAATTTTGTATGAGCTTAACTTCAAAATCTATCGGAATGACTTCAAATGACGAATCCAAATCGTTCTAACTGATCTCCTTCCTTCCCACAAAAAGAAGGGAAAAGAAGAACAAGCCGGGCTAAGGAAGATACTTTGTGGTGAAACATGTGACAGATCGAGAAGAGCATTAAATTACTCACTCACGATACGCCCCAGTAGCACAACGTTCAGGAACAGTTTTTTTTTTTTAAATACTGCCTTTTTCCCTCGTCCTGCTTGATTCACCAGTAAACCTGTCTACTGTGACCGGATCTAGGTCTCGATAAGAAGATTGGACGGTGAAGATTTTATCATGGTTGTAGTAAACAGATTAAGCAAATATAGCCATTTCATACCTCTGTCGCACCTATATACTGCTCCCGATGTTGCCCGATTGTTCTTAGATCACATTTATAAGTTGCACCTATCTTCATCTCCATCATCGTGCAAACACAATCTCATGCTTAGCGCCCTCACTGCTACTTCTCTCTATTAAGCAGCTCTCTTTCCAATCGACCAAGGAAGGTGCAAAAGCGCCAGAGGTAGAACCAAATCAAAGAATCCTTAAAAGAAATGGATCAAATAATTCATTGGGTGTACATTCAGAGATGGATAAAATTTATTTTTACCCTTTGTACCTTGAATGGTGCGTTTACATATCAAATTTATAAAATTTTGAATTAATTTAGTACAAAGTCAGCTGTCAAAAAAAGAAGGTTTACAAGGGTGATATTTGCTTTGATGCTTAATTGAGGTTTTACAAGGGTTCGGGACTTGTTTGATGATTGAATTTCAGTCCGGTCAACTGGGAGTTTGGGACCACAACTTAGAAGGGAAGATGATGCACACAATACAAGCTTCAGAATGAATATTTATACTCTTTTAGACAAGAGAGATCACGCATATGAGTATATTTATACAAAAGATGGGAAATATGATGCATACACATAAAAAAAGTGTGAAATATCATGCAGGTCCCTAGAAAACAGCAGTCACATTTACCCATCCATGCAATTCATTTGAAAAACGTTGACAAACTATATTTAATATTATACCTGGATTGTTCTACACCATTGTGCTAGTATAGAGTATTTTATAAGTAAATTAGCAACAACAAAAAAAGGTTATAATATGATCTTTTTCATGCTTTAGGGGGTGGTATGTGCAATATTTCCAAGACTATGTCTGTTCTTTCTTATATGGTGGAATTCATAAGAGTCATTTTATTTTGACTGGTCTTTTTATGCATTGAAGCAATTTGTTCATATTTCATTTTGATTTCTCATGAATTTCAGGATCCGTTTTTAAACATAGCTCCAAAGAAGCCAAACTGGGATCTAAAAAGAGATGTGCAGAAGAAGCTTGACAAACTCGAGAAGCGCACTCAAAAAGCTCTTTATGAGCTTGCATGTAAGTTATAGCTCCAATGCGGCAATGCCCTATGTGATTAAGCCATTTTTAATGCCAATTTACTGACATATGACCAAACCAAGAAAATTAATGGAACCAAGCAGAGAAGTTGAAAAATTAGGTCAAGCTGGGCAGACATTTTGTTGGGGGCATCTATCTGTTGTTTTATGTCAATCCAATTAATGACCAAACTGATAGCAAACTCTTCTATGTTGGATTGCTGATTTTGAATTTTTGTTTTTCAATTGTTAGTTTTGTGGGGGTTTTTTTTTTTTTCAGGATATGTTAAAATTTGTTAATAGTATCATTGCTTTAATTATTTCTTGAACAGTGGAGCAACAACGGGAGAAAGAGGCCTCAGAGGCTGAGGCTGAAGATGCGATGATTGAGAATTGAGATGGTACCCTATTAAGAGAATTTTTGTTTTAATATTTGGAGAAATGTTATTTTATTGAGATGTGTTCTCTAGATAGAGACCTATCATGTGAATTATTTTTTTCTAATATTTACTCATCTCTGCTAGATAGAGACCTATCATGTGAAATGTTTTACTAATATATACTCATCCTCTATTAACCAACCACAGTTTAGGCATTGTAAATACAGGGACTGACCTTCGATTTTTTTTTTTGTTCTTGACTATTTGTTCTGTTGTTATGTGAATCTATAGTTTTCGTTTTTCGTTTTTTCTCATCTTTTTTAAATAGACATGGATAATAATGGCTAAGATATTCACGGGACGAGTCATTTGATGTTCACTCCAGAATTCATAAATACACTCCCCTTTTACCTTGAGATGGAGCATTTTAATCGAAGTGACTTGGAAAAATACAAAGATAAAAGAGAGAAGAATTAGACAAATTGAAAAGAAGCAATCAAATAAGGTTTCTACAAGGAGTATCTTCTTGTTGACCAATTCAGATTGTAAACCATGAGCTGAAGTTTCAGAAATCCATAGTTTGGACATTATAAATACATAGGCAGAAGAGTATTTTTTTATAAATGAAAAATATTCTTGCCGAGGAATTTGTAGAAATGACCTTTTGGTATTTAGGTGATTATTTTCTTGAAGTATTGAACAATATATACACCTAAGAAAGGGTCTTTGTTTGAATTCATTAGAAATTTTCAATTTAACCTGAAAATATTTCATATATAAACCTGACTAAAAAAGATGTCACATAAAATCATAAATCCTAGTATAACATAAAAGATATCAGTGTAATCATATCCATTGTATCCAAAAAGAGGCGCAAACAACCACTCTTTGCTACTTCGAGGAAGGAGGAATGTATGGATATCTTTTGTACATGTATATGTGATACTTAAAATTATATGAAAATGATACACAATCAAATTATGAGTCTGCTACACGACTCCAAATTTGTTTCTGTAATTTAGAAAATATTAAAATATCAAGCTAATATATTATCCATGAATCTCACACCATAGAAAAATTAAGGAGATTTGAATTAAAATAATGTCACCTACCTTCTATAATTCTAATTTTACCTCTCTTAACCTTACTATTTATAAAAAAAAATCAAGAGTAGATTAAGGTACTGTTTTAAAGCTGAATTAAAAATTAATATTAGAAGAGACTGAATATCATTATGTATAGAAAAATATGTAAAAATTAATTCATATAATTAATAAATTTTTTTTTTCACATATTTAATACTCTCGGATTTACCGTGTCCCCGCGTGTCCCTCTTAAATCCCTCCGGAATCGTCCCCTGAAGGATCGAATCAGAGACACTCTTCTCAATTTTAACGGTTGTGATTTTTCAAGTCCGACATTCTAAATTAGATTATCTTCGATCCCTGTATGGCTGTATTACCTTATCCTTTCTTCAATGAAGGTGCAGCCGTGCATATGCGAGCAAGGAGTCTGATCAACAAACCACCAGTGAAAACAAAATCGAAGAAAAGAGAGAGAAAAAATGATTGGTTCTTCTCCGCCTCTCCATACTTCTGTAAATCCTTTCCGATTTATAAACCTAAAGAGGTCTTGTCATCTGCACCCTAGCCTTACAAAAGCCTTGACATTGTATCAAACACCTTACAAGCAGAGACTAAGAACTTTTATAGAATTGAACCAATGTAGAGAAGCCTTGGAGCTTCATGGAGAAATGAGAAGCTTGGGACGGGAACCCGGTGTCGTGCTTGAAACCATGCTGGTTGATTTGCTCATGAAGTCTGATGAAATTGAACATGCATTTGAATTATTCGATAAAATGCCTGAGAGAAATGTTGTCACGTGGACCTCGATTATATCTGGGTTGGTTCGGATTGGACGGTATGAGGCTGGGCTTTCTCTGTTTTCTAAAATGCTTGGTTCTGGTATTGTACCAAATGATTTCTCATTAAATGTGGCGATCAAAGCTTGTACCGGTATGGCCTCTGTTGAGGTCGGAGAACAGGTCCACTCCTTAATGGTACGGCTAGGGCTCATGGTAGATACATGGACTGGCAATAGCTTAATTGGTTTCTACTCAAGATGTGCGCTTATGAGCAATGCAATGATGGTGTTTGACAAAATGCCTCAGCGGAATTTGGTTAGTTACACCTCTTTAATTTCGGGATATTGCTTCAATGGATTGTTTGAATCAGCCATTCAAGTTTTTCATCAAATGATGCAAAGTGAAATACAGCCAAATGAACATACTTTAACTAGTGTTTTAACTGCATGTGGGTCCCACCTAGGCAAACAACTACATAGTTTCATGATAAAACTTGGAACTTGTGACAGTGTCTACTGTGCTTCTGCCTTAATCGATTTTTACTCGAGAAATAACGAGCATGAAATGACTGCAAAGGTTTTTCAAAATCTCAAGGAGAGAAATGTAGTCACTTGGTGTTCTATAATATCTTCATGCATCAGAGGTGACCGATTTGAAGATGCTCTGAATTTTTTCAATGGAATGATTTTAGAATCCATCAGGCCAAATGAGTATGTACTTTCAGCTGCTCTGGGGGCTTGCAAATCTGTCAATGTCGGAAAGCAGCTTCACAGTTTGGTTATAAAATATAACTTTGTGTCAGATATACATGTAATAAATTCATTGATTTCTATGTATGCTAGAATTGGTCGTGTGGAAGACCTTGAAGCCATTTTTATACGGGTTAAGAAGCCCGATATGGTCACTTGGTCTGCTATTGTGTCGGGTTATTTCCAAAACGGGTTGGAAGAGAGATCCATTATGGCTCTTTATTACATGCATTGCAGGGGTTATACTCCAAATGATTATGCTTTGTCTAGTGGGTTGAGTTCGTGTGCTGAATTAGCATTGCTCGACCAAGGGCGTCAATTTCATGGTCTTGCATTAAAATTAGGATTTGATTTGGGGTTATGTGGTGGGAATGCTCTGATTAATATGTACTCTAAGTGTGGATGTGTCAATGATGCTGAGGTGGCATTTGATGCCATGTGGGGTCATGATGCAACATCATGGAACACATTGATTCATGGGTATGCATATCATGGCCATGTAAATAAGGCTCTTGAGACATTTAATGAAATGGAGTTTTGTGGCATTGTACCAAATGATTCCACATTTTTGGGGATTCTATTTGCGTGCAATCATGGGGGCTTTGTAGAAGAGGCCCAGCAGTATTTCACACTCATGAGTAACCGGTATGGTATTGTACCATCCAGCATTCACTATGCATGTATGGTAGACATGCTGGGTCGAAATGGGAGGCTTGAAGAAGCACTTTGCATGGTACTTGAAATGCCACATGAACCAGACATTTTGATTTGGAAAACCCTATTGGGGTCCTGCCGGTTACATGGAAATTTAGAAATTGGGAAGGTGGTTTTTGATAACATAAAGGAGTTGTCGAGAAAGGACCCGGCAAGTTATGTTTTGATGTCAAATTTGTATGCCATGCATGGGGACTGGAATGAGGCGGGAAGAGAGAGAAGAGATTTGGATGAAATGGGATTGAAGAAAAATGCTGGTTGGAGTTCGATTGAATTTAAAAATAAGGTGCACTGTTTTTTTGCAGGAGATAGAATGCATCGCGAAATTGAATCAGTTTATGGGGTTTTGGGAGAACTATCTGAGATTATGAAAGATGAAGTGAATATTTCTGTGTATTTAGAAAGCATCTTAGGCAGTTTGTAATCAGCATTTGTAAGATGCTAAATTAATAGTGAGAAAGTGATACTCCTGGCCACACTTATCTCCGACTTGAAGTGGGAACTCTGGTAAATATTTCTAGCAATAGTAGAAGTTTTTTTTTTGGTACCTTCTTCGAGGAAAACGTTAATTTTTTTTTTCCCCTTGTTTGCTTTAGTTTGTAATTTTCACTGGTGGGATTGTGTTCCTTACACAGATACATTACATGTTTGAGCAATCTAGGGGAAGAGTGTTCACATCCCCATGATGTACATGAGGGTGACCATAATTTGCAAAATATAAGCCTGCGGGACATCCGTCTTCGGCTTTTAAACAGTTTAATAGTTTCTTTGTTGTTTTGTTGTTCTTCTTAATTTTTAGATTAGATTTCTTCTTCCAAGATTCCTGACCCAAGCTTTGAATGTATGTGTATAGGGTATACTTTTAATCTAGCCATCAGTGGATAGATTATTTGGTTACGGGTGTTACTCATTCCCATTAGTGGACACAAAAGAATGAAGTTTGTCTGTAGCTTTTTTTTTTTCTTGATTTGTTGATTATTTTCTCAAAGCCATTGTTGTTAGGTGAGAGTGGCATCGCAAGAAGAGTAATAAATGAGTATTGAGGAGGGAGAGGGAGCCGAGAAATTCCTGGAAAATGCATTTTTTTTAATGAAGGGTAAAATGGGCACTTTATAAATTTGAAATGAGTTTTAGTAAAAAAGACAATAAAATGGGCAAATTTGTTTGAAAAGTTAGAAGGGTAAGTATGATATTATGAATTTTATAGGGAGAAATATGTAATTTTAAAGTTTTTGAGGGGTATACATGAAATTCACCCATTATAAAATGAAATTGGAAGGGATTGTTTTTTCCCTTTTTTCATATCATATAAATATATGTTATCCTTATAATCACACCTTGAAATTACTGTTTTTGCAGAATACGGTACATCAACTGGATTAGGCATCTGTCTTTGTTAGTTCTCTTTAGTTTTCCTTTGTTAATTCTCTATAATTTCGGCTAACACTGTTTCATTCATCTTTGTTTATTTTTTTCTTTTTTTAGCTGAAATATAATGATATCTTTGTGCAGGGGCTAACATAAACCCAAACCTTCTCGTGTCCGTTTTTTGTTCGTGCTCCTCTTTGAGAGCTCTTTATCTATGGAAGTTCACCAAATAAAGGTTTTATCTTTTTTATTACTATTTCTACACCATCTTGTTTTTCATTGAGGCATAGATATATGAATGAGGTTATGGTACTATGCATATTGCATATTGGTCCGTACTATGGATCAATATCTTTGTTTTTAAGGTCCAAATAGTCAATCTCAACCGTTCAACATGATCTTCGTATGAAAATGTACTTGCAAAATTTAACTATTTTTTTAGATAGGTAGAAAATCACTACTTTTGTATGGTCCACATTTATTAGATCAAGTGATTTTTTACTATCTAAAAAAATAGTAAAAAAATTCTAAAAAATGTAAGGTTGATGTACAACTACAACTATATTTTTTATATAGAGATTATGTTAAACGGTTCAGATCAATTGTTTGAACTTTGAAAATAAAGATATTAATCTATAGACGGACCAATATGTGCTATGCATAGTACCATAGCCTGATCACTCTAGATATATTGTTTAACAACTATTCCTTGTTGGATGTAGAAATGTATGGTGCATATGTTGCTATTGGCAGGACCTGGTGTGCTTATATCGACTTTTGCTCTTGGAGCTGCACTGAAGGTGCACACATAAAATACTTTCTTAAATCTGACCAGTAGAGGACGTATCAGCACCTTTTCACTAAAATTGTACCAGTTCTAATAATTAGTTTGCTTGTTTTGTGTTTAGTAATGCCTGTTATGCTCTATACCAGCTTAGGTGTGGCAATTTGACAGGTAATGCAACATTCCATATAACTGGGATTGGAGAACCTCACTATTGCTTGGTGGGCTCCTTAGTGCGACTGATCCTGTGGCTGTTGCGGCACTGCTAAAGAAGTTGATTTTTTTTCTTGACTATTTGTGGTCTGTTGTTATGTGAATCTATAGTTTTCGCTTTTCTTATTTTTTTAAAGAGACATGGATAATAATGGCTAACATATTCACGGGACCGGGATCGTAGACATGGATAAATAAACATGGTAAGATACTATAACCTCGAATTCAGAGTAGGTTTGATGTGGTTCGATGGACTCAATCACTGTCCGATCTGCATAAATCCATGTGTGTTTATTTCAATTTTCGTATGCACAGATCTTAATGCAGATTAGACGGTGTTAGAGCTCATTGAATTCAAAAGTAAATTTGATGTCTATTGAACCTACTCCGTTCTCCATAACCTCAAAATCTTTTTTAAAGTATTGCAGAGCGCTCCGCATCGACAATGACAAATCACATCGGATATACGTAATTACTCCAAAAAGATCAGTGCCTGTATAAATAATATTGTGGTCCGAAACAATGCATCTGCATACTAAGAACAAATTTTATGGAATATTCTCCGAAATTTTTTTAGTACTACCATCTTAATATTTTAAAATTTTGATCTTACTATTGATATCTGATAAATTAAAAACTTATGATTCAGAAGAGGTTATGATATCTTACTATTGATATCTCTGAATTACGGATGACAATTATACTAATGATTCAGAAGAGGTTAGCTGTCCAAGTTAAATTGAAGTTGTTTAGGTGGGACCCACTAAAAAAAAAGCTAGTTATTTGTTTTGGTGGCAGCCACATTATTTGTATTTATTCAATTGTTTTTAGACAAAGCGTCATTTTGGTGGGACCCACTAAATAATAGTTATTTAATTAAAATTAAATGGTTATTTAATTGAAATCGATGGTAAGGACGTAAGGTCATACGCAAGCTGCGCACTTCAGTCTTCAGAACTGCATGGGCGGGTAATGGAATTTTTTTTATAAACCATTATTAAAAAAAAGAAATTTATGAAATCAGATTAGTTTTTTTTACAAAAACTATAATAATAGAAATGTTATTTTGGTCCGAACTTTTTTTTTCTAGACCGAAATGACAATTTGGTCCGAGGTGGTTTCACAGGTTTTCAGAAAAACATGTGTAGCCATCGGCGTAACACCCATGGACTGAGATGTCATTTTGGCTCAATGGTTTTTTTGTCCTGACTGAAATGGCAACTCGGTCCGAATTGTTTTTTTTACGGTTTGCTTATAAATACCTTTCTTTTCTCTCCAACTCTCAGCCATCATTTTTTCCATCATTTTTTTCTTCTTCTAGCTGAAAACGAAGGTCCACAGTTTGAGTGTTAGGAAGTTCCAAAAATATACAAATCTATATAATTAGAATAAAAAATAATTGAGTGTTGAGAGTTGAAAAAAAAAACAAAGAGTTGGTTCGGGTGGAAAGAAAAGAGGAGGAAGAAAGGAGAGAGGAGAAAGAAGAGAAGAGATATTGTTGTTTCGGGTAAAAAATAAATAAATTAGTGGGACTGAATTGTCATTTCAGTCTAGAGAGTTTTTATATTTTTTGTGGCCGCTAGACTGAAAACCTGTGAAATCATCTCGTACTGAATTTGTCATTTCGGTTCAGAAAAAAAAGTTCGGACCAAAATGACAGTTCAGTTCTTATGGTTTTTGTAAAAAAAAAAACTAATCATATTGGTTTTATAAATTTCTTTTTTTTTTTAATTATGGTTAAGGGTAATAAGTAATGACCAAGTAAAAAAATTTCGGGAATATTACTGATAACCGATTTTTTTTCTAATATTCAACATTAAATAAAAAATAGTACAAATACGCAACTTTACTTCTGAAGAATTTGAAAAATGTCCGGACCGCCAAAAATTTCGGGGACTGAATTCTTTTGGCCCCCGAGCGTAGACACATAATTTCTTTTTTGGTTTGTTCTGTTTCTTTCTGTCCGAAACCGTTTTTTATATTTATAGTTTTTCTGAAAATAGATGAAATATTATATAATTTAATTTACTAGAAAGACTGCAACAAATAACCTTGGTCAATATTTTTCAGTCGGGATTTTTTGCAGCTATAAGAAAAATTAAAATATTTCTTTGTGTTATTGGAGAAAAATAAAAATACTTTGAATCTGAGTTATTGATCCCGGTTCAAAAGTCATTTTTAGGTAAATATAGAAAATATCGTGGTCTTTCTATTTTTGAAAAAACAAAAAGTTTTTCTGACAAAAATCTGACGAAATGATATCTATTCAATTTTTTTCAAATTGGATGCAATAACTTAGAATTTAAATGTACTAGAAGGACCACAATATCTTCTTTAATTATTCATAAGTGACTTTTCAACCGGGATCAATAACTCAGATCCAAAACATTTTAATTTTTCTTACAGCCGCAAAAAATTCAGCCTGAAAAATGTTGATCCGAGTTATTTGTTGCAGTCTTTCTAATAAATCAAATGATAGAGTATTACATCTATTTTCAAAGAAATATATAAAATATTTTTAATATTTCAATACAAAAAATAAATAAATCATTACATTTTCTAGTTTAATAAAAAAACTATAAATAAGAAAGACGGTTTCTGACATAAATCGAACAAATAAAAAAAATGGGGGAATTTCATGTATCCCCTCAAAAAACTTCAGTATCACGTATTTTCCCTCAAAATTTTGTAATATCATATTTACCCTTCAAAATGGTTGAACTCATGTATTTACTCAAAATCAATAAAACAACAAATTTTAACACTTAAAATATAATAAACAATATTAATTAAAAAAAATATGACCATTATACCCTCCATCCTTTCTCTCCTCTCTCTCTCTCTGACTTCTCTAATTCCTGGCGCCAAAACAAATTGCTCTAGAGACTGTTCTCCTTCCATCGTCTCTACTCCCCTTCCTCCATTGTACAATTACCGGCTACTACCATGGTGTCTCTTTCTCTGAGGGGTCATTCAAACTTTTCTTTCTCTGATTTTTGAAATGTATATGATAGTTGAGTGTGGCTAAATTGCTGCTGGCAGCATTTTGGCTGAAGTGCTGCCGGGGCTATATTTCATTATGTGATGTTCAAATAGCAAATTCAAACCGTTAGATGTTCAATCTATATTAAAATCTACTTGGAGACCAAATTTTACATTTTTTGGAATTTTTTTACTATTTATTAAGCTGGTTTGAAAACCGCTGTTTTCAATGCTGCAGAAATTTACTGAAAACATCGGTTTTCAAACCAGCTTAATAAATAGTAAAAAAATTCCAAAAAATGTAAAATTTGGTCTCCAAGTAGATTTTAATATAGATTGAACATCTAACGGTTTGAATTTGTTGTTTGAACATCACATAATGAAATATAGCTCCGGCAGCACTTGGCTGAAATGCTGCCAGCAGCAATTTAGCCACACTCATGATAGTTTCCCCCTTTTGTGACAACTGAGAAGTATGTATCAAATTTCATCTCTTTAATGCGTATAGAATCAGTTTGAAAAAAAAAACGAAAAACTGAATTGTAGTATTGGAATCCTTTGGATTATAATTGTTTGTTTAAAATGGGCAAGCATTCATCTCCATAGATATGGAAGGTAAGAAGCTTGCACACATGGATCACATTCTCCGGTCATTGCTTCAAGTTATTTGGGCTCTCTAAAATATTTACCCTATGAGTCATTTTCATGCCAAAATTATTTCAGTTGTGATCAAGTATTTTTTGAGTTAGAGCTTCTTAGCTTGGATTTTGGTCCAGCTGAGTTTGAGCTTCTGGCTCATTTTCCATTTTGGGTGACTTGGGGTCAACTGTGCCAACTAGGCAGACTTTGATGCCATGGAGTAGACATATTTAGGTTATTTTACTTTTTGATACTTTGAAATAGCTTATGGTGATTAGTTGGTTATATGAAAAGTTATATGAAATTGTTTGTTTCGACTTGTATATGTTGAAAAGAAATTGTTGTGTTGTATGCTATTTGTATATTGTTTATTGGTACAGTTTGAATGAGTTTTCATGTCTTCACTGGTACGGTTTGCTTTATTTCTTGGGGAGTATACAAAGATGGTTCAGGTTTTGAACTAAAAATGTTACATAAAAACCAGTAAAAACTATGTATACAGAGGTGACAGATTACCTTGTCCCTACTGAAAGCATTAAAATGTACACTTATCGGCTTAGTTGCATTTGTTTAGGTGTGTTTTGCATCATTTAGGTAGGTGTTAAGCAATATAAAAAAATCATTCAGCTATCTGTTAAGCAATTTGAGATTTGTAATTGTTTAGGAGTTAAAAGGAGAAACCAAAACTTTTTATTTAATTTGACATAACAAGCATCCAGACATAAAAAAATTGCATAAGAGCTTATTGTGTCATTTCTTTCTACATAACTTATTTATCATCAATTATCAATAATTAGACAAGACTTGGGTAAAAATCAGTACTGTCTGGGCCTCACTATTTTTTCTTATATATACCATAGAACTACATTTGTATTAAGTCAAAATTGTTAATTTGATATATTCATGGAGCAAGTCGCATTAATAAGAATTTTAATGTGACCAAAATGCAGTGATGTTTAAGAAAGCGATATAATTAAAAATCAATTTGTGACACAATTTTAATTAAAACATCTGTGTATACAATACTACAATAGCCACAGCTAAAAAATCCTGGTCCAATATGTCACAAGGAGAGCGGTACAGACACCACACCAAATGGCCAATTGGGCAAGAAGGACGGGGCAGTCAGCACGAGGGACACCGTTGCAGGTTCATGTAACACAATTAGAGCTTGAGCATTCATTAAATCCAGACTTTTTCCTGCTAAGATAGTTCAGATTTCTTCTTAAGAATTGAGGCTGGTACCAGTACTGTACCGGGTCGATACAGTCATCCAACAATGTGCTGTTGCCCTTTTTTAGTTTCTTATCTCTTTTAGTTTTCAGTCTTTATTCTCAGTGTAGTTGCTGTTTATTTTTAGGAAATGAGAACCGGTACTGGTAACATATATACCAGGTCACTCCATCCTTTTTCTATTTTTAGTTGTTGTTTTGGTCTTTTATTGTTTTGTATCTCTTTAGCTTGTTGGCTGGTAAATGTAACATGTAATATTAGACGGAGGAAGGGAAGTAGAAACGATGGAAGGAAACAGTCTCTAGAGCAATTTGTTTTGGGGGCAGGAACTAGAAAAGTCAGAAAGGATGGAGGGTATAATGGTCATATTTTTTAATTAATATTGTTTATTAAATTTTAAGTGTTTAATTTTATTGTTTTATTGTTTTTGGGTAAATATGTGAGTTTTAATTATTTTGAAGAATAAATATAATATTATAAAATTTTGAGAGAGAAATACGTAATATTGAAGTTTTTTAGGGAATACATCAAATTCTCCAAAAAAAAAAAAAATTTATGTTTCTCGGGCCGCTGAAAATTTCGACAGTCAATAAAGATTTCAGCCACCGAAAAATCGGCACTGATAATAAGTGAGGAGAACTGTCACATCAAGTTCAAATAAAAAGCTCGCTCTAACAACAGCAATCGACAAATAGCACTCTAAATCCAACTCAGACAACTCAAGTTGATCGTCTGCTGCTCTAAAAAAATTATACACACCCGAATATCCGATCAATATTAAATAGTTTTTTTTTTTAAGTTCTACTTTTGAATGAACGAATAAATTATTTTTATTTGTTGCAAATCACCTAACTTTTATTGAACGGCTCAAATTTCAACTCTTCGAATCTACGATTCAGATCAAAACTGAAATCCCCCCAATAAGACCACAGCCATCTCTCTGCAGCCACAACTGTTCGGTAAAAATGGGTGAAATTACATTCCCCTCTCAAAATCTCTCTTCCATCCTTGCCACAGTGCGCCCCTTCCTCCGCAACGAGCTCGCATCCATCGACCCCTCCCTCCCCTCCTTCGTCTCCATCCTCCATTCAGTCGGCGGCGGCGAGTGCTGGCACAAGCACAGCACCTTCTTCTCTCACCTCTTCGACATATACCGTATACTCAAACTATGGCACGCGCCAGACTCCGTCGCGCGCTGCGGTTTATTCCACTCCGCCTATTCCAATTCCTATGTGAATCTCGCCATATTCGATCCCGGCACCTCCCGCAGTTATGTCAGATCACTCATCGGTGAACCGGCTGAACGACTGGTGTACCTCTTCTGTGTCGTGCCGCGTCAGCAGTTAATCCACCATGATCTTTTGTTTCACTATTCTGACTCAGATCTGATCAAGCACCTCGCCTTGTCAGAAGCGTCGGTTAAAGAAGCAAAAGAGAAGGGAATCTTTGACCAAAACCAAACATGGAGGAAAAAGGTGCGAGATCTGTTACCTGCTGAAGGCATCAAGGTTAAGCACATAAAAACAGGAGAAGATGTTTTGATTTCTACAAGAATCGCAGCCGTGTTTTTACTGATGACAATGGCTGATTTCAGCGACCAGTTGTTTCAGTGGCAAGACAAATTGTTTGAAAATGAAGATGGAAAATTAGAGTTTAAAGGGAACGTGCACACTGCTCTCTGGCCGGGAGAAGGAAAACCGGGTCTATGGATGAGTTCGATCTCTCGCATGGGTGCTTTGTACTCTCTTATAGCAAGAGAAGAGGAGCTATACATAGAAGAGAGAAAACAAAAAGGTGTAGAACACGAAAAAGACAGAGACGAGGAGATA
Source organism: Carex myosuroides (assembly GCA_028015225.1). Classification (NCBI taxonomy): domain Eukaryota; kingdom Viridiplantae; phylum Streptophyta; class Magnoliopsida; order Poales; family Cyperaceae; genus Carex; species Carex myosuroides. The sequence goes on from CM051471.1 coordinate 6,149,716, forward strand.
GAACTGGTTGTACCGCCAGTATTTGATTATTGCACAAAGGTGTTAGATCCGAAGGAGCAAATAGAAGCCCGGAGTCTGTACTGGGAGGCTGTGTGCGGCAATGGAGATGATCTGGATAATAAGGTGGAGAGGTTGCTGATAGAGAGCTCCAAAAAGAATCCATTTGTTGGCGAACCGCATATAGTAATGGCACAGGTGTATTTGAATGCAGGGAGGTATGAGGAAGCTGAGAGAGAGGCGGAGACGGGTTTGCGGCTGATTTTGGAGTGGGGAAGCAGCTGGGACAAGAGGATGACTTGGGAAGGATGGATTTCATGGGGGAGACTCGTGTTAGGGAAAGCAAAGGAGAGGGATTGGCCTACTCATGCTTGGGGGATTTTGAATCTCGGTTTAGTCAAGTAAATATGTGCTTATTAGTAAATAAAAGTATGTTATTACATGCTTAATAATTGCACTATCTTGTTAAGATGTGCAAATTGGAGCAGAATATAGCTATGTTCTGCTAATAAGGTGTAATAATTGGAACTAGATGATTGAAATTACTGTACTGTTGTAATTATCTTACTGGAACTGTTTGCGAAAAATTCTTTTTTTTTCAACAGGTACAATCAGAGCTTCTACCAACATTTTCAAAAAAAAAAAAAAAAAACAGGTACAATCTGATTTGCACTTCGCAGCAATCAGCACATAATGTGATACTTGACCAGTGCAGTGTCAGAAATTGTGAAACTGAGGTTTAAGAAAAAATTAGGAGTAAGCTGTTTCTCAATAGCATATAGAGAAACTGAGATTTAGGACTTGTAACATAATTGAGACTTATCCAAAAAAATAGACAGACTTAATTGAAGCTTACTCGCTATACCAGGCTTCAATTTAAGATGAAGGTATATCTAAATAACTGACAAATTTAATAATCATCAGCTGTAAAATGCTCAAAAAAAGAAAGGAACTGTTCTATAGTTAGTGAATTTGGGAGATGATAACATCCGTAGCAACTAGTTTTTTTCCAAAATTCTAGCAAAAGTCAAGACCATTGTGCATTTATAAGCTTGGACATTAGTTATTCAGATTAAATGAGTGCAAAGCTGTCATTCCTATCAAATTTGACATTTGTAATGACAGAAACTAGTTCATCCCGGAGTAATACTCTTGTCACAGCTCGATGTACAATTAGTTTTCTTTTTCTTTGTTTCCCCTCTCCTTTACCTTGTGTCCCATTGCTGAAACTGGTCAATATGTTATATACTGAACTTGTTCGATATTGGGAGTTTGAGCATTTGTTGGGAACGAAGTAGAGATGTCTGGAAAACATTTCAGAAAATTTTAATAGTGATTGCTTAGGGGAATAAAACAAAAAATATTTGCTTAGGGAAATAGGGAGGGACCAAGTGCAAAAAATAAAAAAGATTTGATTGTACATGTTTATTCCAATTTTAGTTCTCCATCTTTTCATAATTTCATTGAACACCGATTCCAACATGAGGAGGGATCAAGTTACAACAAATTTGAGTTACAACAAAGTTACAACAACTATTTTTTTCATTTTCAAAGTCCAAATCGTCGATTCAAACCGTTCAACATGATCTCCACAATAAAATGTGCTTGCAGATCAAATTTTACATTTTTTTGAATTTTTTTACTATTAAGTATTTTACAAAAAATAGTCATATTCAGACCATTGAATTTTGTATCCATCTTAATAAATAGTAAAAAATTCAAAAAAATATAAAATTTGATCTGCAAGCACATTTTATTTAGATAATCATGTTGAACGGTTTGGATCGACGATTTGGACTTTGAAAATGAAAAAAAATAATTGTTGTAACTTTATTGTAACTCAAATTTGTTGTAACTTGATGCCTCCTCTTCCAACATATATATATCACAATTTATATACTCCTTTTTGCCGAACAAGCTTCGAAAGAAATAGCCAAAAAAAAAAAAAAAATGAATAGTATCTCTCTAGAATGTGAAGAGAAAGGATGATGAAGATAAGCTTCCAAGAAATACGAACGGTGCTGGAAAATGACACAAAATAATTAAGCACTTTGTACTATAGGATTTGTTTTTACTGGATTTGTGGAAACAACTAGCTGTTGTGGTGGTTGAAGAAAATAAAGATCAGCTGTTACGACAAATCCAATACAAACAAAACCCAATAAATGCTAAAGCCTTCACTGTCGGCAGTTGGTACAATACCGAGGAAGAAAATATCTCGACGCAAATATGATCTTTTGCATTGACAACTGACAAGGCACTACCCGAATGTCAGTGACATATGTAAAATTACAAGGAGACACCTGTGGAAAATAAAAGTAATTTCAATTATTTCCCCCCTATTTAGACTCTTCAGAACTGCTTTGCTCTATCATCATTTCTCACTACATCAAGCAAGGCAATGGCAACCTACACATCTACTCCCTTTTCTCCCCCTCCAAAGAGAGACTTCTCCACCCTTCTCTCCGCTACACGCCCCTTCCTACGTGAAGAACTTGAAACAGTTGATCCCGATCTCCCCTCTCTCACCTCCATCCTTCGTGCCAGTGGTGCTGGTGAGTGCTACCACAAGCACGGCAACTTCCTCTCTCACCTCATTGATGTGTACCGCATACTCAAAATCTGGTGCGCTCCTGATGCCGTCGCACGCTGCGGCCTCTTCCATTCGTCTTATTCCAATTCATATGTTAATCTTGCAATATTCGATGCAAGTACATCACGTGACCATGTCAAGTCTGTTATAGGGGAAACTGCTGAACAACTTGTATACCTCTTTTGCATTGTGCATCGTCATAAACTGATATTTCATGATCTACTTGGGCACTACACCGACTCAGAATTGGTTGAGCACCTGGCAGCATCTGAGACCTCGGTTAAGGAGGCGAAAGAGAAAGGGGTGTTGGACTCATCAGAGCCTTGGAGGAAAAAGCTACAGGTATAAGGACCCTATTTATTTGTTGAGTGAGGCTATGGTGCTATGCATAGCACCAATGGCTAGTGTACTACGGCTCAATATGGTACTTTTAAAAATTCTAACGGTCGATCCGAACCGTTCAATGTGATATTCATATGAATATGTACTTACAAACTAAATTTTATATTTTTTTGAATTTTCTACCTACCTAAAAAAATAGTAAAAAAATTCAAAAAAATATAAAATTTAGTTTGCAAGTACATATTCATATGGATATCACATTGAACGGTTCGGATCGACCGTTAGGATTTTAAAAAGTACCATATTGAGCCGTAGTACACTAGCCATCATTGCTATGCATAGCACCATAGCCTCACTCTTATTTGTTTATCAGTTAATTCATTTGGACGATCCTCTAAAAGTATGCTACTCAGTACCAATCAATCTGGTACCGGTTCATACTGTGTCAAGAAAACGGGAACTGGCCTAACCACAACACATATAGAGAAGATATCCCGTGGCACTTAATGATGCACCGATTATAATTATTTATTAAATATCTAATTAAACGTAATCTGGTGGCACATGTCACAGGGTCAAATTCCAGCTGAGGGAATAAAAGTGGAGCACATAAAGACAGGAGAAGATGTGGTACTCTCAAGAAGGGTAATGGCTGTGTTTTTCCTTATGACAGTTGCCGACTTCAGTGACCAGTATGTTGATTACCAAGACAAGCTATTCCGCAATGAAGATGGTCGGCTCGAGTATTCCGGTGACAACTGGGCAGCACTCTGGCCCGGCACTGGCAAACCTGGTCTATGGATGAACTCAATGTCAAGAGTATCTGCACTGTATAACCTGATAGTAAGAGAAGAGGAGATGTACATAGAAGAGAGAAAACAAAAGGGTGGTGGAGATAAGGAAGAAGGCAGGGACGAAGAGATTGAACTAGTGCTACCCCCAGTGTTTAACTATTGCACCAAGTTGTTAGATCCAAAAGATCAGATTGTGGCGCGGGATTTGTACTGGGATGCGATTTGTGAAGATGAATGGGAGAAGGTGGAGAAATTGTTGGTAGAGAGCTGTGCAAAGAACCCTTTTGTAGGGGAACCACACCTGGTTCTGGCACAGGTTTATCTGAACGGGAAGAGGTATGAGGAAGCCAAGAGAGAAGCTGAGACAGGTTTGCAGCTCATGTTGGAGTGGGGAAGCAGCTGGGATAAGAGGATGACATGGGAGGGTTGGATTTCATGGGGCAGGGTCATGCTAGATAAAGCAAAAGAAAGAGATTGGCCTACCTATGCTTGGGGCATCATCAACCTAGGTCTTGTCAAGTAAGATAAAATGACTATGCTGTCAATGCATAATAAATGTGTATGTGTGTTCAGAGAAATAAGCTCTGTAGTTTAGAGCCTAGTAGTGTATGTAATGTGGATCCTTCTAGCTTAATTATGTCATGTCTCAGAGTTTTATCTAGCTAGAATATTGGCATACAAGTTTGGATGAAAACTGGTTACAAACTTTTAGTATTTACATTTCGAATTTTGGTATAACATACCAGTACCACTAGAATATACACCAATGCAACCTTCAAATGTTACCAGCTCAGCTTCAAAATTGACGAGGGACCTGCAATACCAGCAGTTCCCTAGATCACACACGTGCGCACACACACACACAGATACTATCATAATTGCAAAAGCTTGCGTGGTTCTTTAGAAAATTCAAAACAGCCCATTTTTCTAATTCTTAGTTGTAGAAAACAGACTCAAAACTAATTATAGATCATCCATTTTTTACACATGTTCAGCTGACAACTAATCCAGGCCTCATTTGATTCATCTTTAACCCTAAACAAGCAGTTGGATTTCCACCCCCCAACCTCCACCCGCCCTAAACAAGCAGTTCAAATTAGATATACCTCCTCAAAACAACATTACTCTTCAATGTTTGCTCGAGCTTAGACCAGAATGCAACCTCAGGTGGTCTTCCAACCATGAGCTATGCAAAAAAGAAAAAAATAGTTGGTTCGAGCAAGAAGCTTTCTATTTAAAATATAAAGGGTGAAGTTTTTTGGCTCAGTTGGCAGGAGAGGTAAAGAGTCAATAAGAGAATTTATGGAAGAAATAAACTACAGCTAACAGTGTTTGGAGGTAATTAACAGTACTGATGTTTCTGGGGTAGATTAAACAGTAGAAAACAAGAGGCCCTTTTGCAATATCCAACAATATAGGACTGTTTTGCAACTTAATGCAAAAGGATACCATTTTACAATTTATTCAAATTTAAACTATTTCTTTAAAAAATTGTGAAGGTAAATTCACCCGCCACAGTACAAGTATGGTCAAAACCTCAAATTGAAACCTTGTAGGGAACTTTATCAAGAAAGGGAGTATATCATGATAGCAGAATTTCTTAATAAAAAAACATTAACATGTAAAAGAGAACCCAAATTTTAGACAATACCAAAATTCCTTACCCCCACAACGAAATTACTCTTTAATAATCTACTGGTTCTTCCTTCACCTTTATCTTTTGCTTCTTTGAACTTTCTGCACCAGTGTTGTCTAATCTGAAACTCAAACATCAATAAACTTAAGTATATGGTATAAATAATCCAGCCTCAATTCAGCCAATTAAATGGTTTGTTGCATTTAGTTAAACCCTCATTTGAGATATTATGATTGGTTAGGCCTCAAATAAGAGTCATTCCCATCCAAGTTAAAAATTGCCTAGTTTTCATAAGAGCAAACTATCCTATTAGATGAATATCTAGTAAAGACAAAAAAAAAGTTTCAAAAGGTTAATATTCATGGATGCCCCACCAAATCAAGAATAAAAAATCTTCAAAAAGTAAAATGAAAAATTGCACCATTAACAACAAAAAACATCAAAATTATGGCTTTTCCTCATTTTCCAAAGAACATTTCATAATTATTCTATCTCACATTTTGAATGACTGAAAATTGAGAATCACCTTGGCCGTCTATTAAAATATAGAGACAGAAAGGGATATGTTTTATTTTTCTGGTCACGAAGAATATTTAGAAATTTTGCGGGGTAGAGGCAGTAATCCATTCAAAAAAAATTGATAATATATTTGATTCCTATCTTACCCATCATGCACATGCTTTCGCTTCAGTGATGCGAAACTCGGAGTTGAATTTGGAACATTTTCTGGTAAACCAATACTTAGCAAAGGTAATTTATCAATCAAATCTGCATCTATGGCGTGATTCGGGATGCTTTTTAATTTCTCCTTAAAATGCTCCAGCAAGATCACACCTGGAATGTTGCAACAATTGTAAAAAAAAACATTTACAATTACAATTGAAGAGAGCTAAGGATTAATAGGTTTTAGTACTGGATTTATAAATTTTTTTCTGTTCCATCAGGGTTCATTTAGAGGGTCAGTTGACTTATAGTGATTTAAACCTGGGATTATAAGAAAAGCCTGAAAGCTTGATGAAGATTAATTTTGCCACAACTTTGTTTACTACCCACATATTGTATACTGAAAATAAACACCCAATTCAACCAAATCAAGTCAAAAGAAGTAAGAAATCATTAAACCAGTACCAAGAGCACGAAGCATCCTGAGATCAAATTTATTGGCAACCTCCCGGTGGCCAGCAAACTTTGAACGCATTATAGCTAATTCTTTTAAGCTGATGAGTAAATCCTACAAAGAAAAATTACACACTTGACTATATAAAATTCACAGTGGAATTCAAAGAACTTATGGAGCCAGTACAAGGTGCGAAGTAGTTGGAAATCAGGGAAAAGGAGAAAGATTAAATAGAAGATATGCTTACAAGTTCAGGTTCGGAGAGAGATGAAAGCCAGGAGGCATCTCGAGACAAAAGCAGCGGATCACCTTTTTGCGACTGCTTTGCGCTTTTGCTTTGAGGAGTGTAACGTCTAAAAGCCATGAGGAGAAGCTCACCAGCTCTTCAATCTTTTTACTTTTCGTTATTAGGAATTTCACGTATACCCTTCTAATATCTGTAACTCAATAGACAGATTTAAAAGATATTTTTAGCAATCAAAATTTAGTATTCCAAATTTAAAAAATATCATAAATTTCCTACTATAATTAACTTTAGACTAAATTTGATCGAAAACTTGATATGAAGTTTAAAAAAAATTATACTTGACTAGATCATTCTTCTAACTCTTTTACAAGGTAAATTACAGAATAGTGACAGATTAATTATCACAAGGCCGGCAATCACTGGTTTTCAAGCAACAAAACTCAAATCAGTTTAAATCGATCAAATTAACCGAAATTAATTAACTGTCATTATTTTGAAGCATATAAACAGGTCAAGCCAACGTGAGTTCAAGCTCAAGACATTAATGGCAGCTGCAATTGCAATCAAGCGGAGAGAGAGAGAGAGAGAGAGAGTTAACCTTGTCCTCCTCCTCCCTCTAGTCAACAAGCTACTAGTTCGCCACCCAACTTCTACGCCTTGGAGGCTGGAGCCGCCTTAGCCTATTCTCTTTTTTCTTTCGCGAGACCTCGGACTCAGACCCGAATCCGCGAATCCGCGAATCCGCGAAACGAGCAGAGAGACGGGTAGCAAGATAGCGGGTAGGGCAGCGAAAAACAAATCCAGACAGGGGTAGGTAGCGATTAGCCGATTAGAGAGACGCAGAGAGCTTTGGGCTGTGAAAAAAAAAATTGAACTTTGAGTTGGGCTGCGGCTTCCATAAAGGTTTGGGCTGTGACAGCGGTAGCCCAAACTTATAATCTGAGGTAGAAATTTATTTTTCAAATGCACAACTGACCAATTAGAGCTCTAAACATTTTGAATATTTTTATTATTTTAATAAATGATAAAATATGTATTTTATAAATTTAAAAGTGAGTTTTAATAGAAAAGACATTTAATTGATTAAATTTGTGAGTTTTTCATATTTAGAATGGTAAACATAATATTATGAAATTTCGATATATTTGAAGGATATGCATAAAATTATCCTATTATTAAAATCGAAACAACAGATTCGGTTTGCTCTGATATATATCGATCATTACATCTTATATATATGAATGGTATAGATTTGCTGGAAAAAGAACCTAACCCCATCGCGCCCACCATTATTTTATTTTTGTTGTTTTCTTTTGACTTAAAAAGGCAAAGCAACTTTTTAGTTAGCTGCCAAAATAGAAAGGCCGGGTTAACCTTGGAAGACAATATAGCTGGTCTATGATAATACGTCAGAAGTCGTCTCTTTTTATTCATATCATCTCCATTCAATCAGATCATGCCTCCAGTTTTGTTGTAATTTTGCAAGCTATTGCTTTTAATTCCTAACAGCAAAAAAAAATGATATGCAATCAATTTATGTTTTTATCAGTGTATATATTACCATATTAATAAAAGTTCTCGTTCAATTTATATTTTTTCTTACTCTTTTTTTTCATGGTGAACATCACATTTCATATATGTATTAACAAAGTGCACATACTTAATTTATATATAATTATCAATTGAACTTTTCTAAATTCATACTTGGGTATTAATACATTTAATCATATGATGGCAGATGAAGTGCAAATTCTGGCCTTAGTTTAACAAGTAAAAAGCAAATTAACTTGGTCTTGCACATATTTGATATATTAACCCTGAAGTTTCCATTTCATATGGCAATGGAGAAAGTCAGAAAGAGGTGGATGACATGGATCAATTCTCTAATCATTGACTGGAGTGCGGCCACGTGGAACCCATACCCTTACTTTCGAGACGTTCCCCCTGCCTTTTTCCATTACCACGAACTCACAAACTAAATTTGTTATGTGTACACCTCATATATAGTTGAAAAAACCTACTACCTTACAAATAATACCTTCACACAATTAATTGGAGCTCATTTCTCCCAAAACCAAGAGTTTAGAGCTATTCCAATAAAAACACAAGCAAATATGAATTGCTTTAGAGAAGAATCAAATGAACCTCATTTCGTGTTAGTTCCATTAGCTGCTCAAGGGCATCTTATCCCCGTGGTGGACATTGGACGCATTCTAGCCGAGCGTGGGGTGCATGTAAGCCTCATAATCACACCAGCAAATGCCGACCGTATCAAACCCATTATTGAACGGACAAAAGAGGCAAATCTCACAATAGAATTCGTCGAGCTCAGTTTTCCCAATGTAAAGTTCGGTTTGCCACCGGAGTGTGAAAGTATCGATAGCATCCCCGACCATAGCCTCTTCAGGGCTTTCTTCGAGGCCATTTACTCACTCAACGAGCCCTTGGAATCTTTTCTCGGAAGCCTTGAACGACCGCCAGATTGCATGATCACTGATATGTGCAATGGATGGACAGGTCCCATCGCGAGAAAGTTTGGCATACCTAGGGTAATCTTTCATGGACCATCTTGCTTTTATATATTTACCGATTATAATCTAGTGTGTCACAAGGTGTATGATAGCATATACGACGAGAATGAATATGTGACCGTGCCGGATTTTCCTATTAAATTAGAAGTCACCAAAGCTCAGACACCTGGCTTCCTTAATCACCCGTTGTTTGAGGATATGAGAAAAAAGTGTCTCGAAGAAGAGTCGACAGCCGACGGGGTGGTGATAAATACCTTCCTCGAGTTGGAGCAGTTGTTTATTGAGAATTATGAGAAGAAGATAGGAAAAAAGGTCTGGACAATAGGGCCAATTTGCCTTTACAACAAGGATTTTGAAATGAAAGTAGGTCGGGGAAATAAAGAGGCAATTGATCAAAGACATCGAGTGCTAACCTGGCTCAACAGCAGGGATGCTGCATCGGTTTTGTACATCAGCTTCGGTAGTGTTGCATATACAAACCCTCAACAACTTATGGAGATCGGAAACGCCTTAGAGGCGTCAAACAAACAGTTCATATGGGTGATTAAGAAGATAGAAATGAATCCCGAGGTTGTAAAATGGATAACTGCAGGGTTTGAAGAGAGAACAAAGGATCGAGGTCTTATTATTGTCGGATGGGCTCCTCAGATGGTTATTTTGTCACACCCGGCGGTTGGCGGCTTTATAACGCATTGTGGATGGAACTCAATGCTAGAGGCGATTTCTATGGGTATACCGATGATCACATGGCCACGATTTGCAGATCAATTTGTCAATGAGAAATTGGTTGTGGAATTTCTCAGAATCGGAGTGAGTCTCGGTGTAAAAGAGACAAACTATGCCACTCAGGATGTTGTCATGGTGAAGAGTGATGACGTCAGTAAGGCGATATCTGCTCTGATGGATGGAGGAATTGAAGCAGCTGAAAAAAGACAGAGGAGTAAATATTTTTCTGAGAAAGCAAAGAAGGCAATAGAGGAAGGAGGTTCATCATATATAAATTTGACTGGTTTTATTCACTCTTTTACAAAGCCAGAAGCAAGATACCAAATGAAAAAATAGGCATTAGTGCATAATTGTAAAAGGGCATTAGTCAATTTGGATTGAACATAACGAATTAAATATAATTATACAATGATGTTGTTACAATAATAATAGTAAATCCTGAAAAAAAGTTGGTAACCTAAATATGATAAATTGACATTTTCCTATTTCTGTTTGATCACAGTATAAGCTTTGTTCTATGTACTGGCAACGAAATGTATGTCATTCTTGTCAGTAATTGATTTATGTTGGATTTATTGCCAACCTCGTTGGATTTAATGCCAACATTGAGCATATATGTAATCTAATTATGGATTGTTTACTGTCATATATGATTGTCAATTAAAGTGATCAAATAAGGTAATAGACAATCAATATATTCATTTTTGATGTGGTCCATAAATGTGTAGAACAATTTAGGCAAATATCAAATCATTGATGGACTGATCTGAGATTTGCAATTCAGAAAACTGCCATTTAAGAGGATTGTGTGGGCTACACGGATTTCAATGCGACAGCACGGATTTTGATGCAGTCACACAAAATACCTTTTTCAAATTGGCAGATAACCAGATAGGTTACTATATATAAGGATTGGTCCCCAAGGCACAAGATAACACAGAAAAGCACAGAAACTGAAAATACGTTTTTCTCTTTAGAAAAATACAGCTCTGTGTGCCTTCTCTTCTTCTTCTACCATCAAAGAATAGAGAAGAGAAATCCATTAGGAAATTTGGATAGGATTTCTCAAGGGCCATATCTTGCTGTCTTGGAAGACTTATTCCTACGACCATATCTTGCTGTCTTGGAAGACTTATTCCTACGACTTCTTGCCATTAGAGTCTAGTCTCGCGCTCACGGAGACGGTTGGCGATCTCTCAAAGGATCGAGTTATTCCATGGAAACATTCATGGAATCAGGTATTATGTTCCGCACTTAAGATTTATGTTTTATGAGTCGGCTTTGGCATAGGACGGTCCTTAGGTTAAGGTGGGGAACTGTTTCTCCTTCCCCGGGGTGTAAGTGTTTGACCCCTAGATGAGATGTAATTGTTTGATCTCTAGACAAGGCGTAATTGTTTGGCCTTTATGATTTCCCAAACAAATGGTATCAGAGCCTTCCTATGCCGAAGGATTAAGTCTTTTAGGATCTAGAGAGAATTACGAATTAATGATGATTTTTTCGTTGATTTTTGTTGGATTTTTCTTGATTGTTTTAGATCTGAAGATTTTGGTTTGGAGAGCACAAAACTTGTAAAATTTTACAGCCATAATTGCCTATTTTTCAGTTATTAAGTTAGTTAGAATTTGCTAGAAGATTTCCAAATTGAAATCACAAAATTGTAATCAAAATTCGGTCTTGGCAGAGTTTGTGCAACCCTCTTTGCGGACGCATAGAGGCCACACAAAATTCTGCACAAATTGTAATAGGCAGTAATGGAATTTTAGGTTTTGGTGAAATTTATTTATTTTTGATAAATTTCCTAAAACAAAATATATAAATTTGGAATTAAACTTCTAAATTTGAAAGGTTATATAGATTTGGAATTAAATTTTTAAATTTGAAAAGTTATTTAAGGTGCTTCCAAAATTAAGAAATCTCTCTAGATCATGGATCAATTTCAGCATAATAAATGTAATTTTACAGTTACTCAGACAAAGATACGTCCGCACGGATTTTGATGCGTTCGCACGGTTTTTGATGCAGATGCAAAAATACATTTTTTAATTTGGCAGACCGCAAAAAATTTCGTGGGGGCCGCACAACTCTCTGAAAAGTTAGAGAATAGTTTCTGAGATTAAAAATGCAGTTATTATGATGCAATTATTTATATATTTATTTAATTGCACTTTTGTTTTATGGCTAAGGTATAAATTATAATTCTTATAAAGGCATTAAAGTTATATGTATCTTGAATTGAATTAATTGAGTCCTAATTGTACCCAAAGGTACCTCTTTTGACAAGATTGATTTAAATTCATTTTACAAAAGGATATTAGGTGTGCATTTAATGGATGCAATCATTTATCGGCCCAAAGGAAGATAATGGTTGTTGAAATTATTTGTACAAGTGAGTGATAATAAAGTATAGTGATGACCAAAAAATTTTAACACATATGTCAACATTGTCGGCCCAAAGGAAGGCATGTTGTTCGGTATGTTCTAGGTTATCAGTACCTTATTATTGCGCCAAAGTATCATAAGAAATTGACCCGTTACCCAAAGGTAGCCGCTTAATGGAAACCGATACTTTGGTTTTAAGATGGTTTTAAGACTCATAAAATGTGATGATTTATTAAGATAAGTTACGATACTATGAATGTAACAATGTCTAGGAAAGTTCTGTCTAGGCAAGTCGGAATTCGAAGTGAATCCTTAGGGATCCCTGACTTACCTGGGAACTTACCTGGTTGTGAAATTCGTGTGTATAGTAACAAAAGAGAAAATCATCTCATATATTTTGAGCAAGTTGGGCCTTTATTTGAATGTAATTTGTAAATTCAGAATTTTTTATTCATGTTGTTCTTTGTGATTTTTGGTTCGTAATTTTTCAGTTAGCATTGTTAAAGGCCTAAACAACATTTTTTATGTTGAATGGAACAAACTTCAAATTTTGACATGAGAACATAGTAATAGTTTTCGGTGTCAAGGATCTAGACCTTGCATTAAGGAGGTATGTCCCACACTTACAGATAAGAGTACTTCTGATGATCAGAAGGAAAATGAAAAGTGGGACAAAACAAATTGCATGTGTCTTATGATAATGAAGAGGTCCATTAAGAGGTATTAAGGGGCGTGATTCAGATTTGATTGTTATCATTAAGGAATTTTATAATCCCACAGAATATTTAGTATTCGAGACGGAAAATGCAAATTGTTTTTTGAGGATGTTGAGTTTGCGGGGGGAGATACAATAATGTATTTTGAATTCGAAGAGGAGTGTGCAAATATTCCTATAGGTGTTGAGAATTTTATGGACATAGATCTCATTTAACTCAAAATACAAGTATCTTTAATGGAACCATTATTGAAAACCAAACTCAACATAATCAAACAACACAAAGTCAGATTCTAGAATATCTGGAAGATGTTGTTGTAGGCCAGATTGTTTCAGACAATGCTGGAATTTCTCGAGAAAATCCAGAAGTGCCAATAAGAAAATATAATTAATGGCTGACAATGACATTGGAAATTAAAGTTGCCCCATTACCTAAAGAAACGAGACCCATTAGTTTCAAATGGATATTTAAAACTAAAAGGGATTCGAAAAGTAATGAGGAGTAATATAAAACTCGTCTTGTCACTTAAGGTTTTAGAGACTTTCTCTATGGTTTCATTTAATGAATGCAAGAATTAACCGGCCCAAAGGAAGGTTGATGATTGTTAAATTATGTGTACATAGAGTATAGTGATGATTATTATGTTTTACATATAATCAATATTGTCGGCCCAAAGAAAGGCATATTGATTGATATGTTATTTGAATCATCAATACTTTATTTTCTGAAAGACTCTTTAAAGTTTATATTGACATTAATTATGCACTTTAATTTGGAGCTTTAGTTGATGGATATTAAGAGAGCGTTTCTAAATTGTGATATTAATGAAACAATCTATATGGTGCAACTAGAAAACTATGTGTCGGGAGACACAAAGTCTATGGTGTGCAAACTTAAGAAATTCATCTATGAACTAAAGAAAGTGTCTGAACAATGGTATTGCAAAATTCATAGTGAGATTATCTCGTTTGGTTTTGAGATAAATTTATTGAATGAATTTATATACCTTAAGTTCTGTGGGAGTAAGTTTGTATTTCTATGTGGATATCATATTGCTTGCCAATATCGATATAAATATGTTGCAAGAAACTAAGAACTTTCTGATGAAAGATCGTAGTGATGCATCATTTAGAATATGAAACAATGCTAAACTAAAGTAAGGTAAAGTAAAGAAAAGAATACAGAATGGTGAATTGAAAATAGAACATGTAGGAACAGACTCTATGTTTACAGATCCTCTTACTAAGGGATTGACACCGGCTAAATTTGAAGAGCATGTTGCTCATATGGGTGTAATCTCTTTTGAGGATATTCAGTTTTAGTGGGAGTTTGTTATTTGTAACTTAATGTTCTATTTTTCATTGTAATTTTGGATATGTAACTTGTGACATGTAACAAGTGTTATATATATTATGAAATTTTGACATTCTGTTTCTTGTTTATGTTTGACCTCTAATTCAGTTAATTTATGAAATTCAGTTTCAAGATTTAAGTAGGAGACCAAGTTAGAAATAGGCATGTGAAGATCACAATTGCATGTAATTTCTATGCTACACATCCACATCATGATTCATGTCATTCAGCTATATTAGTGATGTGATTATTGAGGGTTTAGTTGCGAATAAATGCGACGAATGCCGCTTTAGTCCTTTGCTGATATAGTTGATGGACCGAATTAGTTTGGAAATATATAAGGAAGACAGTAAAGAAATGTGCGCACATAAGGAACACAATTCATAATTAAAAAGTCATAACATATTGCTCAAGTGGGAGATTGTTGGATTTATTGCCAACCTCGTTGGATTTAATGCCAACATTGAGCATATATGTAATCTAATTATGGATTGTTTACTGTCATATATGATTGTCAATTAAAGTGATCAAATAAGGTAATAGACAATCAATATATTCATTTTTGATGTGGTCCATAAATGTGTAGAACAATTTAGGCAAATATCAAATCAGTGATGGACTGATCTGAGATTTGCAATTCAGAAAACTGCCATTTAAGAGGATTGTGTGGGCTACACGGATTTCAATGCGACAGCACGGATTTTGATGCGACAGCACGGTTTTTGATGCAGTCACACAAAATACCTTTTTCAAATTGGCAGATAACCAGATAGGTTACTATATATAAGGATTGGTCCCCAAGGCACAAGATAACACAGAAAAGCACAGAAACTGAAAATACGTTTTTCTCTTTAGAAAAATACAGCTCTGTGTGCCTTCTCTTCTTCTTCTACCATTAAAGAATAGAGAAGAGAAATCCATTAGGAAATTTGGATAGGATTTCTCAAGGGCCATATCTTGCTGTCTTGGAAGACTTATTCCTACGACCATACGACAAAACAACAAGAAGGACTTCTTGCCATTAGAGTCTAGTCTCGCGCTCACGGAGACGGTTGGCGATCTCTCAAAGGATCGAGTTATTCCATGGAAACATTCATGGAATCAGGTATTATGTTCCGCACTTAAGATTTATGTTTTATGAGTCGGCTTTGGCATAGGACGGTCCTTAGGTTAAGGTGGGGAACTGTTTCTCCTTCCCCGGGGTGTAAGTGTTTGACCCCTAGATGAGATGTAATTGTTTGATCTCTAGAAAAGGCGTAATTGTTTGGCCTTTATGATTTCCCAAACAATTTATACATGCCTGAGGGGATCCTTAAGATCACCAATTTCTTATACATATGTATAACATCTCACAAATTGAGTTTGTGCTTTGTTTCAAGCTTTAAGAGGCAATGAATTGGAGGCAAGTTTTGAGCTGTTGAGGACCGAATACATTTTAAGACATGGAGAAAGGGAAGATCAAAGAATAATAACATAATATTCCCCCGAATTTCAGGTTTTTTTTTTCCCCAAACAATTTCGTATCTCCAAATGTGTCTAAAATGTTTACTTTATTTTGGAAAAGACAATGCACACAAGGAAGCTCATCAGTCCTAATGGCATATAGGCCCAGGATAAAAGAGATACTGAAACAAAGATTAAAATTAACAATGCAGTTCCATAGTTCAATTCAACGCCAGCCTGACATTGCATTTTAATTTTTAAGTTAGACAAGTTGCCACGTAATTTTAAGGTCTGTTTATAAAAATGATGTAACAGTTATTGAAGTTTGTTCCAAGTGTCAATCTCAGAGATCACTATTTGAACTTTGAAACAACATATTTGTCGTCAATAATATGGACTGTAATGAAATTGTATTACAAAATATTAAAGCATTTCACGTTAATTACCGATCTTGTTTTTTTTTTTATAACAATATACGCCAATAGTCGCAACAAATTTTTGGATCTCACTGTGTAGTTATGCCGCAGATTAATATTCTCCGAAGTAATTACATAATCATGCATTTTGGGTTTTTCCATGTTGCCGTTTTTTCATTAATGTTGCAATTGGCGGGTATCATTGTTACATGTTGCATTTTGAACTGTTAGTGATGTATCATGTATATATCTATCCACACATGTTAAGCACTGCTTGCTTAAACAAAATCACTATTGTAGTTGTAGGAGAACACAATGTCCTATTTAATGAACTACGGTAATTAATTTGGAGTCTTCTTCTCTCCACTTGATTGATTTGGAGTTGGTCTTTCTCCACTTGATTGATTTGTTTAGCAAGCTTAATGTAGTTTAGTTTTGATGCAGTGAAGTTTCTTTTCTTAATGCACTTTCTGGTATGGATAGATGCAATTTAAGACTTCATTTTTAGTTTGCATGTAAGGATGGCTGCAACTGTAACATAGGCAATACTTCCTTTCTTTCATTTTTCTGGTAATGTAAGAGACAGATTTTAAGGCTTTAATTTTATATTATTGCAAAGGCCTACGGGCTTATTCTCAAAAAAAAAAAAAAAGTTAGAATTACTGAACCCAATTGAGTGAGCTTGATAATTTTAAAAATAGAAAATAGTAATTGATAATATATTAGAGCTAGTAGTAACTTGAAAGAGAGCTAGTGAGAGATTTGCTCCGATACCTATCGAACCCAAATTTACTTATGATGACATCGTACCCGAACTTTTCTCCTCATTAGAACCTTTTTCTTTTACTCTTTAACGTGACAACCCATCTGTAGACGGTAGGTACACTCCTCTCGTTTTTTTTCCATTTAATTTGCCTATTTAGTTTTTGCAAGTATTTTTTTCTTTGTTATTGCAAACCTTTCAAGAGAAACTTTTTTTCCATCTCGTGATTTTAGTTTTTTTTTTTTCATCTCGTTAAATATAAGTTTTCGCAGAATGCGTAGATGACATTGCACAATAACTTATCTCCCATAACTGTAGCATGTATCACTCAATTATACACAGCTTAGTGAGCATCTCCAGATCAACCGTATAAAAACCAGATTCCAGAAGTACCGTTACTAGTAAAAAGTAACAAAATATCCTTACAAATGCGACATCACTACCCACTAATAAGTATTAGGACAAAGTCAAAAGTTTGCTCTGAAAACAACAACAAATCATGCACGAAGCAAAAAAAAAAGAGATATCCCTTAATTTCATGGCTGCTTGTTACATGACGTCAGACATTCTTCCATTATGTGAGTACAGAGATAATTCGGTAAATTCCCTATAATTTTTTCAAGTTATGACATTCCTAGACAAGATGAATCTAATGGTACCTCTTACTATACTGGTGATTATACTTCATCCTTTACATGTATGATTACATAAAACAAAATAATGTATGTACAAAGCCCAAGATCAACTATAGGCACAAATTCTGAAAGAAGGTTATCTTTTACTTGAGAGTATGAGTGTAGTTCAAACAAAAGGAAAACAACGGGTTTCTCCTCAGAAACCCAACCACTGTAACCGATCATGGTTAATGAAAATGAGGGCTAGACCCCATTTGTTTTTTCAAAAAAAAAGGAAAACAAGAAAAAAGACCGAAGATGTTGCTGTAAAAACTCTTCATCAACAATTGTAAAATCAACAGATATGCAACAGTTGAAGAATGTCTTCAACCCTAAATAGATGTTCACCCCGGCAAGCAGACGTTATTAGCTTGCCAGGCCCCAATACCATCGTATGATATATAGTTAATACAGTTAAACTAGATTAATCTTCTCTTCTTAGTGACAGTCTTGGAGAAGGCAATCCTCTAAAAATTGTGTGAGCTGAGTCGTATATAGTGTAGGATGGTTTCTGAAATGATCGACATGAGGTGAGGAAACAAAGTTGCAAGACCTGACAACATGGCCCGCTTTTCTTTGCTTCTCTATGAACAATTCCACTGATTTTGCAGGGATTACTCGATCAGCCGAGCTGTAAATATACAATTGCGGGCATTTGGGTTGTTTTGACGATAGAATATCCAAAATATCCGACAAACGTCTGTTGTGGATCCAGCATCATAATATGAAATTATGTAAAAGAGATTAGAAATCAATATAGCATAAGTTTACAGCAAGGATTGCAGTTGCAGATTTGTGCAAAACTAATTATCATGTCCTTCTTTAAGCAGTGTTTTGTTTTGATAGTAATGTGAGTTAATTTTGTTCACAAATTGGTTAGCGGAGTTTTTAGAAAAACTATCAAGGCTGGTAGAAAAAAATACATTCTGACTTTCGATAGGAGTGAGGTAGGGCCAGTAGAAAAAGGAAAAAAAAAAAAAGGTTCCTGCCTTGTCAAAAGTCGGTAGAAAAATATATTAGAACCAAGTTTTTTACCCAATGTTAACTTTATGAAGAAATCTTTAAGTTAAATTATACCTGTTAATGGATGGGATGTTTAAAATGACCTCAAAGAACTTCTCCAAAACCCCTAACAAAGCTGCCTCTGGGAATGCAGGTTTCGGGTCCAAACCCGAACCTGAACCTGAAACCACCAAGACATCTGATCGCATCTGAACTGATAATGACCCTTTTGATGCCATGCTGTTTTTCTTCAGAAGAGCAGCTGAGAACCCCGAAGCCCATACCTACAGCAGATAGAATTTGAATGAAAAAAACAAAAGAAAAAGGTTGTCAGTAAATATATCCAATAATCAGCATAAAAAAGGTAACCTGGAAATGAATTAACCATTCACCTGTGGATCAGGGGCATCGACAGGAGCCGAATCAATTATGCACCCTTTAATTTTATCAATCGATGTAGGATCCCGCTTCTTCAATTTCTCCAATATGCCACCATATCTACATAATGGACCAACTATAGGTTAACCTCAAATAGCACATTCTAACTTAAAATAAAAAAATGTTCAATAATTTGCTTAAATTCCTTAAAACATAACCACATACAAAGGGCTGCAATTTGCAGACCTGACAAATTACAAGGTCGAATATTACAATTAGCCAGATCTTTTTCATAGTATGAAAAGAAAAGAAAAATTATGTCACCAAACCATACAAATGTGCCAATTTTGAAAGTCAAACCATCTGATGGACCCAACACAGCAAGATCCTGTGATGGGTCTAGTCAAGTTTTTTTTGCCCAGGTGGCTGATCAAATTATCTTTATAAAAACCAAAAAAATGCTAATATCAACACTAATTCTAGTAACTTTTTAAAGTTAAAACTTACGTTAACCATCCAGTGTTACTGAAAGTGTGAAAAAGCAATCCGTTCCCGCCTTCCTCTTCGACCCAACTAGCAAGATGACTTGCAAGCAACTCCAATTCTCGCTCTGCTTTTCCACCCACTTTGTAACTGACAACGTCAGACATAGGAAAAGTAAACGTGATCACATGGTACCCTCTAGAAGTGTACCAATCTGCATACTTCTTCAGATGCCGCTGTTTTGATCCCAGCCAACCAAGTAAAACCACAACCGTCTTCGATCTGACTTGCCCGCAATTACCACCTGAGACCCGATATGCCCGCGGGTCGGGTAGATGCCACCTGTACATAACTTCAGATGAAGTTGAAGTAACCGATGGTATAGGCTTGTCAGTTTCCCTCGGTTCGGCAATCCTTGCATATTGATAAACAGTCTGAATCACCGGAAGAGATGCAACAGGAAATGAAAAGGTACGAGACCGATCCAAATTGTCAACACAGCAACTTTTATTGGAGCTCAACTTTGCACCGGTAAAGGCAGGTGAGTCTGTCTTAGATATCGGGTCGGGTTTACTTCGGTTAGATAACCGATCCGGTATGTCAGTCGAGGCAGCTGCAACAGCTATGACCGCCACAGTAGAGAGAGGCCTTTGAAGTAAACCAGAGAGAGAGGCCATTTTTTAGAGCAACAATCTTCCTTTCAAATTGAAGGAATTTATCTGGCGGTATGAATATTTTGACTTTGTTGGAGCGAAGACAAAAGATTCAAACTGTTTAAAAATAAAAAAAAGATGTTAATATCTCCAAAATTCAAACTTTGTTTTGTATACGCGTAAACAATAAAGAAGGAAATTCTTCAAACAAAAATAAATAAATAAATCGGTCAAATTGATTTCAATGCTTACGTAAAGGCTTGAAGAAATTGAAGAGGGCAAGGTTGCCAAATTGGAATTTGACAACCAAGCCCTGTATCTGACTGGAAACAACTCTTTCTTTTCGTATCGCTTCTAAATATCCTTGGTTGCTTGGTTCCTGGAAAAGGGGGAATAAACTCTGGATTATTCCAATCAAAGGTTCAAATAAATAGGACGGAATCGAGCTATAATTGGAAACACATTAATAGCGTTTTCTTTATTTTCCTTTTAATTTTGGAAGGCGTTTAATTTTTGCCAAGGAAATGTCAATTTCGAGAGGGGAGCCGCGTTTTGTATTTGACCAGGTAACGTGAGGCTGTTGACGAAAGCCACGTGTTCTTTATTTTCTTTTTTTTTCTTTTTTGTATATACTCTCCATTTTTCCTCATTTAGAATAGGCCCCCTTTAATTTTGTTCATTGGGAAAAGGAAAAGAAACAGCTTATCTCCTACAATCGACTTTTTCAAGTTCAGATAAGATATACATTATTACTTAATAGAAAGACTCGATAAAACAGTAAATTTTAAACATAATTAGGCCCTTATTCGGAATTGCAACAAAATTAATTGTAAAATTCACAAAGAAAAAAGAATGCGTAATCAAAAGAGGATTGGATAAAATCAAAATTAGAACAAGAGTCAATCTAAAAGATCAAAGAAATTGGAGAGAGATTAGAACCTCGGTAAGGCCTCGGATTTCAACCAAAGCAAAGGAGTGAGATCCGTATAGACGAAAGGGGCCACGCGCTCTCCCTCTGATGAGAGCGGTATATAATTTGGATATTCCTAGGTTCGCGCCCCCCGCCACTATCGAAGTCCCACGGATTTTGGAGAACACGCGATTTGGGGAGAAAGAGACAACGATAGGCAGAGAGAGATTATGGGGTCTTCGTCACGGTGAGGTAGTAGGAATTCATATCCTCTCATGTTACCTGACTCACACAATTGAATCGGACGGTCTAAAATTGTTCATTTTCACTTAGCACTCAAAGCATAAATAATACTGACCCCCTATGTCATCCCGAGTAGGCACCGGCTGGGAGTAAATCTGGGCCATCCGTTTCAATTGTGTTGAGTCAGATACCTGAGAGGATACGCGTCTGAGGTAGTAGTAGGGCGAATTCGTATAACCTAAGGTAACATAATATATATTTCTGTTTGGATCTAGACCGTGCAATTAGAATCCACACGACTATTAAAGCGGCCGCGTGTGTTCCACCTCGGACTGGATTGATCCAGATTCCGATCGGACTGCCGTGAGCCAAACAGAAATATTATGTTACCTCAGAGGATATGGATTCGAGAGATTATGGTGTCACTGTGAGGTAGTACATAGGGCTGCTAATAGGGGTGTCAATGGGTACGGTACGGGTTGGGTGAAGGCATTTTCATCTCCATACTCATTAAAATTGACTTTACTCATACCCTATCCATATTCATTAAAAATTGATCTTATCCTACCCTACTATTACCCGTTAATATTATCTGGTAACGAAGCGGTAGCGGTTGAATAACGGATAATACTAATATAATAATTAGCTTTATTATATTTTACAAATTAAATATAAAAAACTCATTCATTTCACACATATGTAATTACATTTCTAATAAAAAATAAAAAATAACGTGCAATCAATTCTAACTAAATTATTTTTTATAGAGGAAGAAAATTACAAAAAAAAACAAATACATATTTACATGGTTGGAAATTGAATTGAATATATATTTAGATTTTATAATTATCATATAGGGTAACGGGTACGAAATAGTCATTACCCGTACTCTTACTCATTTGATTAACGAAAAAAAAATTCTTATCCATATCCATATTCATATCCAATAAGCTAACAAAAAAAAAACCTTATCTATACCTGCCTTATCGAATACGATACAGGTCTGGTAAATGACTAAAAAGGTACCATTTGACACCCCTAGCTGCTAATGGAAAAGGAAAAAGAGGAAATAGTCGAGGACGAATCTCAATTTCGGATAAAGATTTTAACAAAGCAGTTTTAGCTTCATGCAGCGTTTGGATTATAGAATCGAAACAACACTGCATATTATTATGGCACTGCATAAGCTAAAACTGATCTGTTACAATTACTTAACCTTTAACTTCTTATTACTTTTTAAGTGGTTATCTTTCTTTACGCTAATTCAAATTAATTCGCTTCTCAAATTGGAACTCGGATCCGATCAGAATCTGGTTAATTCCATCTAATTTGAAAAATTATGAATTTTTTCTAGTGAAAATACTATGTGAAAAATACTATACGAATTCAGATTGAATCGATTGTTTTCGACCTACCGCTAAAGACAACCTGGCTGTCAAACGAGGCAAACCCCTTCTAATTCGGATTGCCAATTCGATCACTGCTGTAAAGTTTGTGTTACCGATTATTGGGACAATTGGCAAGACATGGTATTTAAAATTTCTCCTTCTGCGGATTCTCAGTGTTTGTCAAAAAAAAAAAAAATGAACTATAATTAAATGACTTTTGTTTTTTGTCAGTGCACCTGAAGCCTGTAATATCTCCGTGTTTTACTCTAATTATATTCACTTTGATATATTTAATTTTGAGTTTTGATAAAGGAGGTGCTTATAAAATTTGAGAGCATTTTATTAATTACAGTACGAACTTAATTAAGCTTGTATCAAATATGCAAAAAAACTAATTATTAAATATTATTAAAAAGAGAATGAAAGATGACTTGTCTTATTGCTATTTTTTTTTGGAACACTGCTATTTTGAGAGTTGATGCTCAATGCAAAAAAAAAAAAATTAAAATTTATATCAAATTTATCCTTAATTAATAATTTAATATTGTCATATTTAGACAAATTTTGTGCATCAGCGCATTGTTAAAAAAGAAAAGGTAAAGTATGGTATGCTATAAAGTACTTCTTAACATTAACATTAATATTATATTTTGTGGAACTTTTTTTTTCTAGTTTTTTGGAAAAAAATTCTAATTTTGTGACATTAACATTAATATTATATTTTGTGATATCTTATTTTTGCTATAAGATATCAATAAAATTCATTATGTGAGGTTAAACTTTTAATCCAAATTTCACACATAAAATCGTACTTTAACATAGACAATTTTTTCACTGTTTGCAACATTTATTCAATTTATTATTTCTTTAAAGTTGCATATTAATTTTTGTTCAATTAATATATGATTTTTCGTTGGCAAAGTTTGTTTTGAGCATATGAATCAATTATATAATAAACAAACCTAATTTATTTTTGTTGAATGAATTATTAAATTGTGTAAACGAAAAATTAGACACAAACAAAAAATATGATATAACTTTAAAGTGAGAATAAATTTAATGAATTTTGTTGTAAATAGTGAAAATACTATGTGAAAAATGTGATTTTTTTCTATGAAAATTTGATATCAAATTCTAACCTCATATGATGAATTTTATTGAAATCTTATAGCATAAATAGAATAAATTGAATAATTTCGAAATCTATGCGTTGAGTATTCGTTCTCAAAATAACAATGACCCCATAGAAAAATAAAAATAAAAGTCAATAAGCTAAACCATTTTTTTCATTCTCTTTCAATAATATTTAATATTTTCTCTTACATATTTTATACAAACTTAATTAAATTTCTACCATAATTAAGATATTCTAAAGAATGATAGACTGGATATGAAAAGAGAATTGTTTTTCACTATGCTCAATAATCTAATTGTTGCTCTCAAAATAGCAATTCCCTCTCGACAAAGCTGTGCAAAAAAGCTATATTAATATTATTTAAAAAAGTCTCAACTCTTTCAAAAGCTATTTTTTAATCTAATAATGAAAGTAATATTCTTCGATCAAAAATCCTGAGTTAAAGTTATGGGTGTGTTTGACAGATAACATATTTTTGGTTCTTTTTTTAATATTTTTCATGTTTGCTATATTCATTTGAATAAAATGAAAAAGGATTACAAAAATTAAAGTAAAATAATGTAGAGTACAGACGAAGACACTAGAAGCTAAAATAGCCTTAAATTTTTGTCCGGTAATCGACCAGACTCTCGTGCCAGTACAGTGTACAGACCACACGAGTAGGGGTGTTCATTGGGCCCAGTTTAGTCGGTTTTTAACCGAACCGAATTAGTTTGGACTAAACGGTTCGGTTTTTTCGGTTTAATGGTTCGGTTCGATTTGATTTTAAAACCGAATTATAATTTCGGTTCAGTTCGGTTTGAAAATTTTGAAAACCGAAATAACCGAACCGACTGAAATTTTATATATTATGAATTTGGTCCGGACCGCCCTGGTTTATTTCTTAATACCCGGTTTATTTCTTAATCAATTGCTTTAAATACTTCGGTTTATTTCTTATTATCCCAATTTATTTCTTAATACCTTGGTTTATTTCTTAATATACTTCAGTTAATTATAAATCAATTGCTTTAAATAAAAAAATTAATATATTTCGGTTTGAACCGAACAAACCGAACAAACCGAAATAAAACTTTGGTTCGGTTCGGTTCGGTTGCAATGCTAAATCGGTTCGGTTCGGTTTTATTTTTGAAACCGAATTATAAGTTTGGTTTGCCTAGTTCGGTTCGGTTTCAACCGAACCGAACCGAACCGATGAACACCCCTACACACGAGACTTGAAATTTACCCACTATTAGCCATCAGAATAAAAAAAAAATCAGATCATGTTTAATTGAAATAAAAATATTTGATTCGTAATAAGAAAATATACAATGTGAGTTCCGAAACAGATAAATATACATTTTATAGTAGTTGTGCATGTATTTTGTAATAATTGAGAATGCATCTATATATTGTGCATAATAACTACGTTAAAAGTATTTGAAAAGTGAATTCGTAGCAATATTTATACGGCCTCAATTTATTTTCACTACTTACTCCATATAACTAACCCTAACATAATATATTTTTTTATATAAAGATAATAATTAAGTTTTCCAACTTTAAAACGCGTATATTAGAGTGAGCCTATGGTGCTATGCATAGCACGGATGGGGTCCGTGCTACGGCCAAAAATTTGACTTTTTAAAATCCTCACGGTCGATCCAACCGTTCAATGTGATAATCATATGAATATGTACTTGCAAACTAAATTTTATATTTTTTCGAATTTTTTTACTATTTTTTTAGATAGGTAGAAAAATCAGTGTTTTCTGAAAATTCTGGACCATCAAAATTCTACCTATCTAAAAAAATAGTAAAAAAATTCGAAAAAATATAAAATTTAGTTTGCAAGTACATATTCATATGGTTATCACATTGAACGGTTGGATCGACCATTAGAATTTTAAAAAGTCAAATTTTTGGCCGTAGCACGGACTCCATCCGTGCTATGCATAGCACCATAGCCTCACTCCGTATATTATTAACTAGAAAGAAAAATCAAATCAGCTAAAATTGGGCCTTAAGGTGATCAAATATGAAACAGCCCAGTTACAGCCCAAGTACTATTTTGTGGAAGGTCCGTCTGATAGCATGCTTTTAAACTGGAAATCGAATGAAGCGCTATTTCAAGCGAAATAATTATGAGCAACACATCCTTAAATAGCGGTTTTATTTATTTCATCCAATGACTGGAATAGCACAGGAGGGATAAAAATTTGTGTCAAGAATGAATCGAGGGTATTTTACCCTTCGAATAGACACTGTCTTTTATTGTATTAGGTAAAATACACGTATGAGCAACAATTTCCGTATTTATCTTGCAATAATCGGAAGGTACCAGATCCATACTGGTCCAAACATGTCTGCGCTGCATTTAAAGGGAGCAGTGCATTAAATTCGGTAAATATTATGTGTTAGTTTCAAAGTAAGATTTACTTTGCACAAAGCACTAGCTATGCAATTGCATTTAATATATTTTATTAATTATTCAGCACTCAATTCATTTTAGTGCTTAGTAAATAAATGGTTTAGCTATAAAATCGTTATGTTTAGCAATCAATTCGGTTTAGCAATAATTCTATCAAAAATATACAAGAAGCCGATGAAGTAGAAGGTTTGATTAAGATAAAAGAAAAGAGAAAAGGTATCGTTCCCCTAAGTCTAATCCCCGTATTATCCCCGTAACTTCCAGTAACCACTTTTTACGCATTTTCAAACGGTCCGCTCCAACTATCTTTATAAAGTTTCCGATCAGTCTCTTCTCTTCTCCATTTATGAAAACGAAATATTCTCGATTTGGTCCGTGACTCTCTGATTTATTCCTCAAATCTCCTTTCTCAAAGCCAGCGCTTCCTATCTCAGATCTGTGAAAGTTCGATCTCACTAAAACCTAATAAGTTCCATTAAAAACCTCTCTCTCTTCTCAAAAGCTAGCTAGCAGCACAAAAAGGCCTTATTGTCGGGCTTGGATCTGATGAGAAGAAGCCGCAGAGGGATGAAGATCTTGACGATTTGTTCTGATCATTGACGCTAATGAATAAAGAGGCAGTAGAAGCTCTCAGGTTAAAATCTCTCACCCCTTATAAAGATTCATCGATTTATGTACGGGCTCGATCTAAGAGAATCACTTGATTTCGAAAGTGAGGGAAGAGTTAACAACGCCAAATTTTAGTTTTGATCTAAGAGAATCACTTGTTTTCGAAAGTGAGGAAAGAGTTAAGCGACGGCAGCGACGACAGCGACGGTGACACTCGACGGCAGCGACGGTGACGCGCGACGGTGAAGAAAAAGAAAGTTACCTGTCGACGGTAGCGACGGCGACGAAGTACTGGACCACTTGAACGACGAAGAAGACAGCGGTGGTGTCACGCTACAGGTTTTCATTTCATACCTCAATTTTCTTGAATATCGAAGTAGTTTTGATTTCAGATCACAGTTTCGATTTTCCTTCAATTTCAGCCCTCAAAATCATACAATCGCGATATTGCATCTCAAACTTTGGTCTAGTTATGATTGATTGATTTTCTCAGATTTTATTTGTCATTGATTCGATTTTTTCGAAGGATCTAGGGTTTTTAATTTTTTTAATTAATATTTCGTCAAATTTAGATTATGATTTTCCACTATTTTGATTTTTGACACCATGCAATTGTCGATATGCTAATTTTGGTTTTTTTCTTCAAATCGACAATTTGTATACTTTCTCGATTTCTCTGGTGATCACCACTGTCTCGACCAAATCGCGCTTCTCTCGATCAATATTTGAAAATTTTAGTTTACAACATCTATTTACAGGATCTATCTAATAAATTTACATGATCTATACAATATTTTATAGAATTTATCTCCTAGGATATATGTAACAATTTACAGTATGGATACATTGATTTCACAAGATTCATGTAACAATTTACAGTATGGTTGTATAAGTTTATCACAATATGTAATTTATAGGATACATATAACAATTTTACAGGATATGTGCAACAGTTTATAGTATTCACTTTGGTTAATCATAGTTACAGCATCTGTTTAACAGTTGTACTCATAAACAGCATTTGACAGGATGTATTAGACAATTTTTACTTGGGTTACAGTATTCACTTTAGTTTACAGGATATGTGCAATTTTACAGGATACATATAACAATTTTACAGCATACATAGTACATTTTTACATGATACATATAACAATTTTGCAGGATACATATACCAATTATTAATATTTATATATGGATCTATATCATGTAAAATAAACCTTGAATACTGTAAATTTAGAAAATGCAAAT
The DNA here is from genome assembly GCA_028015225.1 of Carex myosuroides. Classification (NCBI taxonomy): domain Eukaryota; kingdom Viridiplantae; phylum Streptophyta; class Magnoliopsida; order Poales; family Cyperaceae; genus Carex; species Carex myosuroides. Next base: position 6,177,911 of record CM051471.1, read on the forward strand.
TATATATTAGACAGTTTTTACTATGAGTCACTGGAGTTACGGTATTTACTTTAGTTTACAGCATATGTGCAATTTTACAGGATACATATAACAATTTTACATGATACATACGACAAGTTTACATGGTACATATAACAATTATTAATATTTATATATGGATCTATATCATGTAAAATAAGCCTTCAATACTGTTAAATTAGCATATGCAAATTATGTATTAGACAGTTTTTACTGTGATTCACTTTGGTTACAGTATTATTTTACTGTGCAATTTTACATGATAAATTTCACAGGATACATCAACAATTTTGCAGGATACATATAACAATTTTACAGTATGTTGCTCTGATTGTTTGCATCTGCTAATGGTTCATAACTCTAATTTTTAACCTTGCTTATTTTTTTTTTTGCAGGATGATATATCAAAAGAACGTGTGGTTCTAGCGATGAAACTTCTCACTCATCCGAATAATGTGCACCAGAGTGTTATGAAGTGAAGAAGCCATGTTTGTATTGATGTATTAGCCATGTTTTTTTGTTGAATTTTTCTCTGTGCTTGTGAATCAGTGGTAACAATTATGAGTGGTAACAGTTATGGGTGGTGACAACTTATAGTTGATTGTTATAGTTTATGGTTTTAAACAGTTTATTTTGTGATTAATATATGTCAGTTTTATAGTTTGCATCTGCTAATTTTACAGTATGTCAGTTTATTTTGTGATTAATATATGTCAGTTTTATATTTTGCTATTAACATATGTCAGTTTTATAGTTTGCATCTCCTAATTTTACAGTACGTAAGCCTTATTTTACAGTATGTCAGTTTATTTTGTGATTAATATATGTCAGTTTTATATTTTGCTATTAACATATGTCAGTTTTATAGTTTGCATCTGCTAATTTTATAGTATGTAAGCCTTATTTTACAGTATGTCAGTTTATTTTGTGATTAATATATGTCAATTTTATATTTTTCTATTAACATATGTCAGTTTTATAGTTTATATCTGCTAATTTTACAGTATGTAAGTCTTATTTTACATGATATAGATCGATATACAAATATTAATAATTGAAGAAAAAAGATAAATACGAAAAAAATAAAAATAAAATTTTAATTTTAATATCGAAAAAAAATTTTGATGCAAAAAAATTAATTTTGCACAATTTTAGGTGTTATTTGTAAATAACTACAAATTTGAGAAGTTGTTTGTTTTTTAAACCTTCTAGAAGCCGTCAGTTTTTCAAGTACAGCCGGAAGTACAGTGGCTTTGCAAGTTGCTAACTGTTTGCAACTAACTTGGGGACCACTTCCAACTAACTTGGATTGTTGGACTTTTAAACTTCTTATTATACATGATATGTCGTTGAAGTTACAGTATTGGTTGCAGAATTTTACAGTATTCGCGCAAGTCAAATGACAGTTTTTTTGGGGATAATCCGGGGATAGAAGCTTGGGGACAATTAGTCGGACCCAAAAGAAAAAAGGAATCTTCTCCCGTACTCTATCTTCCAATTTACCCCTCAAGCTTATTTCTTTTTAAACTTTGTACTTTTTTTGTTCTCATCATTCACCTCTCTTTATATTTTTTTCTCCGTTAAATCTCACTAATATTTTTGACGATCTGTGTGAGGAGTCTTACGAATCTAAAACTGCGAGTGTCTTGTATTCGATTTTATCTTTTAAATGAAATTCATATTATAATATATTTTTGAGATTAGTTGTTATATTTACATAGACTTACTCAACTCGATTTTTTTGTTTCAAACGTCTTGCATCACAACTGTCCGATCAAGATCCGGACCAATCCGGCATGAGGTAAGATGCACAGGCCCTTTTAATATTCGTGCCAAGACGGATCAGACAGTCCAGATTCATTTTGCATTAACTCAAATTCTTAGTTAACGCAGACGATACAAATTCCTTCCATCTCATGTGCATCCTTAGAAAGCATCTGTATTCACTACTACAAAAACTGGCTTTGTACACTGCACATTGTACACGGATTTGGCAATTATATTAAAAACAGTGTACCAAATATGAGTCCAAAAGATCTGCACGATTTCTACACGGATAATTAGTTAATAATCAGTGTAGAATTATTAGAGAGAGCTACACGGTTTATTAGAAACCACAAATCCGTGTGTAAAGAAGTGGGTGTGCAAATAATTGAGAGAGCTACACAGTTTATAACTAAATATCCGTGTAGGAACATTACACACGGCTTTTTGATAATATAGCCGTGTAGAATTCTTATAATTGTACACGGATTTATAACTAAATAGCCGTGTAGAAATAGTTGGAGAGCTACACGGATTTATAACTAAATAGCCGTGTATAATAGTGTAGGGTTTTTATCTCTTCCCTTCCAGAGCGCCGTTTTGATCAAGTCTTTTAGTTAATACATCTCGAACTGAGCTTTTTATTTCTGCGAATTGATCGAGGCCAGCAGCTGAGATCTGAGATCTTTGAATAAAGTTTGTATTTTCTCCTCTCCATCTTTCTAAGGTTAGTAATATGTATTTAAATCATTTTCTTCCTCTAATTTTCTGTTATTTAGGCTTATTTAATTAGGTCATTTCATGCATGCTTGAATTCTTAATTTTAGATGTAATTAATTAGTGTATTGTGGCCAATAACCGACCTTTAGATGCTTTTAGGTCCATGCCCGTTCAAAATTAATCCAATAGGGATTAATTTTGGATAGTCCCCGTTTTGGGACTGCTCTTTGAATATTATGTCTCATTTAGGATGTGAACACATATTAGCGGGATTTAATTAGTATTTGAGGAAAGTTCGACAGTATTTTCCCTTATTGCTCCTACGAGTACGTGGTTCGTACGCATACTTGGGGAGTTAAGGGGAAATGCTGCCGAATTTTTCTCAAATACTAATTAAATCTCGCTAATATGTGTTCACATATGAGACATAATATTCAAAGAGTGGGTTAGGATTGTAAACCGGCCATTTGTAAGCCCAAAATTTTGTACACGAAGGAGAATGTTGACCATGCATGATTAATTGATCAAATCATTTTTTTAATTTAATTTACAGATGGATCGAAGCTGGATGTATGAAATGCGACGTGACAGTGAATAATATTTGGTTCGCGTTGATGAGTTTATAAAATTTGCTGAGAGTTATAGAGTGAAGAAAAAAGAAGAAGACATTTTATGTCCTTGTAAAGATTGAAAAATTTTATTAAGATTTTTGGACATCGAAGAAATTAGAGCTCATTTGATTTGTCGGGGATTTAAGAAGAGATATACATGTTGGTTCATGCATGGTGAGAAATTTGGGGAAAGTAGTAGTGCCAATAAAGATTGTAATCGTGAATTGAATGATGAGAATGTTGGAATTTCTGATAATTTTGAACTTGATTGGAACGAGGATTATGAGAGTGCCAAATATTCTGATATTAACGTCGAACCCGAAAATGACGATGATGAGATGGAGAGGAATTTTGATGAAAATGTAGAACACGAGTTTACTGAAAATTTGGAGGATATGTTGCGTGATGTGGAAGATGAAATTAGTGATAAAAATTATGATAAATTTCAAAATTTGTCTAATGAATCCAAGAAGCCGTTGTATCCCGGGTGTACCAAATTTACAAAACTGTCAGCTGTGTTGAAATTATTAAACTTAAAAGCAGACAATGGTTGGAGCGATAAGAGTTTCACGTCCTTATTACAGCTTTTAGGAGAAATGCTCCCAGATAACAACGAGTTACCCGGTACAACATATCAGGCAAAGAAGTTGATATGTCCAATGGGGTTGAAGATCGAAAGAATACATGCATGTCCGAATGACTGTGTATTGTATCGTAACGAGTACGAGGCCATGCATGTCTGTCCTAAATGCGGTGTTTCACGATATAAACGTCGTAAGGACCAGGACACTGATGATTGTAACGAGGACACAAGTGGCCGACCTCCGGCTAAGGTGTTGTGGTATTTGCCGATAATACCGAGATTCAAACGGTTGTTTGCGAATCCCAAAGATGCAAAATTATTGCGTTGGCACGAAGAAGAGCGCAAAAATGACGGTAAACTAAGGCACCCGGCTGATTCTCCTCAATGGAGAAACATTGACAGACATTTCAAAGAATTTGGTTCTGAAACGAGGAACCGTAGGATTGTGGTGAGCTCAGATGGAATGAGTCCGTTTGGAAGTATGAGCAGTCGGCACAGTACTTGGCCTGTTCTTTTATGCATCTACAATCTTCCTCCTTGGTTGTGCATGAAACGCAGATATATAATGATGTCATTACTAATCCAAGGACCCAGACAACCCGGAAATGACATAGATGTATATCTCGCACCATTAATCGAGGACCTCCAAAAATTGTGGCGTGATGGCGTCCCGGTATGGGATGCGTATATGAAAGAGACCTTTAACTTGCGGGCCATGGTGTTTTGCACCGTAAATGATTTCCCCGTGTACGGGAATTTGTCGGGTTACACTTGTAAAGGAGCAAAAGTGTGCCCGATCTGTGAAGATGACACGCAGGTGCTGAGGTTGAAAAATTGTCAAAAGAATGTATTCATGGGGCATCGTAGGTTTCTTCCTAATAATCACCCATATCGTAAGAAGAAGATGGCATTCAACGGGAAAATTGAGCTTGAAGTGGCTCGTCATCCATTAGACGGGGAGAGTGTCTTCGAACGGGTAAAAAACATTGATGTTGTTTTTGGAAAGTGCGCCAAAGCACTACCGAAGAATATTTGGAAAAAGAGGTCCATATTTTGGGAGCTACCGTACTGGAAATATTTAGAAGTGAGGCATTGCCTAGATGTCATGCATGTCGAAAAAAATGTCTGTGACAGTTTAATTGGTTTATTATTGAACATTCCGGGGAAGATGAAAGATGGTATTAAAGTGAGAAAAGACATGGTAGAGATGGGAATACGACCCGAGCTCGCACCGCAGGAGAAAGGGAAGCGCACATACCTACCCCCCGCACTGTGCACAATGTCAAAGAAAGAGAAAACAAGCTTCTGTGAATGCCTCAATGGTATAAAAGTCCCATCAGGATATTCTTCGAATATTAAGAAGTTGGTGTCGATGAAGGACTTGAAACTGGTCGGTCTGAAATCTCACGACTGTCATGTTTTACTGACACATATAATTCCGGTTGCAATTCGGGGAATTTTACCAAAGCACGTTCGTCAAACCATTACGAAGCTTTGTTCTTTCTTCAATGCAATAAATTCCAAAGTGATAGACCCTCTAAAATTGGACTCTTTGCAAAAGGAGGTCGTCGTTACTCTTTGCCAACTTGAGATGTATTTTCCGCCATCTTTTTTCGATGTCATGGTTCACCTTGTTGTTCATCTTGTGAGAGAAATTAAGATTTGTGGTCCCGTGTTCCTTCGGTATATGTATCCATTCGAGAGATACATTGGCATCTTGAAAAAATACGTAAGGAACCGACATCGACCCGAAGGCAGCATTATAGAAGGATATTCTACGGAGGAGGTGATTGATTTTTGCACCAACTACTTGACCGGTGTGGATCCTATTGGCGTTCCAAAATCTCGATACGAGGGAAGGCTCCAAGGAGTCGGGACAATTGGGTTGAGAGCCGTAGTTGCTGATCTAAATGAACTACAAAAGGCACATTTTATTGTACTACAACACATGACAGATGTTGCTCCCTATATAGATGAGCACATGACAATCCTTCAACAACAAAACTACACGAGGAGTCAGAAGTGGCTTACTAACGAGCATAATCGTTCTTTTATAGGATGGCTGAAAGAAAGAGTGCAGTCACACCCCGTACCTGAAATTGTTAAACTGCTTGGCAAATGACCCCAAATTGTTGTTAGAACATTCCAAGGATACGAGATTAACGGATATACATTTTATACTAAATCCCAGAGTGATAAGAGCACGATGCAAAACAGTGGGGTGACGTTGGTGGCGACCTCTCAAGAATTCAGTAGATCCGGAGATGGCCGGGCTGTAATAGCATCAAAGTCATATTATGGCGTTATTCAAGAAATTTGGGAGCTCATTTACAGTCCTCGCCTGAGCATTCCCGTGTTTCGGTGTCAATGGGTCGAAGACCGAGGTGTTAAAGTTGATAACGACGGGTTCACACTCGTTGATTTAAACAGGGTTGGGCATGTTGATGATCCGTTTATACTCTCCAAGCAAGCCACCCAAGTCTTTTATGCCACTGACCCGAGTGATGACAGGTTGAGCGTCGTCCTATCCGGAAAAAGAAGGATTGTCGGGGTAGAAAATGTCGTCGATGAAGAAGAGTACGACCAGTTCGACGAAGTACCTCCATTTTGTACCGATGTGCAAACTGAGGTAGCAACACTTGAAGGGGTAGACGAAGCTGACTACATGCGGTCCGACCACAATGAAGGATTATGGGCCGAGGGTACTGTTCAAATAGTGGAAAAAAGGAGAAAAAGGAAAAAAAAAAGCATAATGTGTAATATTTATTTTGTTTAAGACCGTGTAGCTTTTAATATTGCAACTTTAGCTTGTAATATATCAAATAAAAAAGGAAAAAAAGAGGGAAAAAAAGAAAAAAGCATAATGTAGTAATAGTATTATCAAATATTATCAAATATTAGTTTAATGCTTATAATGAAGGATTATGTTTAATGCTTATAATATTATCAAATATTAGTATTAGTTTTTGAAAATATTAGTTAAAACATTTAATAATAAAATAAAATAAATATTAGTTAAAATATTAGTTTTCACTAAATATTAGTTAAAATATTTAATATTAGTTAAAATATTTAAAATATTAGTTAAAATATTTAATATTAGTTAAAATATTTAATATTAGTTAAAATATTTAATATTAGTTAAAATATTTAAGGAAGGATTATGTTTAATGAAAATATTATGTTTAAAATATTATGTTCAACTTTATCAAACATTTAATATTAGTTAAAATAAATATTAGTTAATAGTTAAAATAAATATTAGTTTATGTTCAAAGCATTTTACTGAACCTGGGACCCGCCTGTCGGAACGATTCATACACGGACTATTAGCTAGATGTCCGTGTAGAAAGGTGATTTGCACACGGATTTTTATGTACAACCGTGTAGAAAGGTGATTTGCACACGGACATTAACTTAACAGCCGTGTATAATGAGGAAACATTGGTTATTTCGAAATCCTTCTCTGCCAAAATTTTCATAAGTCCAAAAACCCTTCTCTGCCAAAAACCTCCCAAAGACACGAGCTCGATCTTCACCGCTCACCGCGCGCCTCACCGCCTCGCCGCCTCGCCGCCTCACCACCTCGGTCTCTCTCACCCGTGGTCTCTCTCTCTCTCTAACCCGTGGTCTCTCTCACCTAGGTTAGCGTCTCTCTATCTCGTTCTTTTTCTTATTGGGTTTGAACCCGTTAGCCAATTTAATAAAGGTATTGCTATTTGCGGCTTGGCTGTTGTTATCGTGCTGCCCCTTTTTGACTATCTGATACTGTTGTGTTGCTGTACCAGTTGGTATATAGGGTATTTTATAGCAATACTTGTTAGGTTATTGAATACATTGTATACATTGAATACATTGTGGTTTTTGAATACATTGTGGTTATTGAATACATTGTGGTTTTTCATAATTTGTATATAGGGTATTTTAGGGTATTTTAGGTTATTTTATGGTACTTGTTAATTTTAGGGTATTTTAGGTTAATTTAGGGTACTTGTTAATTTTAGGTTATTCAAATAATTATGGTACTTGCATGTTAGGGTATTTTAGGTTATCTCTATTTTGTTCATTTATCCCTACAAAAGACAAAATATGTAATAGACCATGTCGAATGTAGTAGACAAAATATGTAGTTCATTTATCTCTATTTTGTTAATTTATCTCTTTAATTTATCTCTTCAATTATTGGTCACTTGTGATTTGATCTTTAATTTCATGCAGAACCATGTCGAATGAGGATGAGTACGTCGATATGATGGCAGAAGAAGAGGAGCAGCAAGCTACTGCCTCATCAGAAACAAGGAGGAGAGGGCCGACAATGTGCACGAGCACGTCCGAGCAGACCCATCAAGAAATCTGGTTCACAGAAGACGGGCGTGCGCAGGGAGAAAAACGGCAGAAATATTCAAATTGGTGTACGAGCTTCGTGAGGCAAAATGCGAGTATCCTTGTTGAGAGATGGGATCATTTTGAGGATGAGGTGAAGAACGAGTGGTGGAACGCGGTGAAGGTAAAGTGCCTAACAACTCTTCTCTTGAATTTTCACTTATGTATGATCTATACTTAAATACACTAAATTTTTGTGTCAATCAGGCTCAGTGGAACATCGAGAATGATGTTCCAAAGGATAAGACTTTGAAGATTATGAACAATGGTTGGAAGCAATACAAGAGCACGTTGAAGACGGAGTTCATGGAGAAAGGGAGAAATCCGGTCGGCTACTACAAATGGCTAAAACAAGAGGACTGGGATGCGTTTCAAGCTTTGAAGTCTACCGAAGAGTTCAAGGTATCTAACTCGTGCCAAATTTATGCTTATTCTTTCTCGATATGTACTTATCTTTCTAAAACTAACTGATCGTTATTGTCTTGTTTCTGTGAAGGCAAAAAGTAATAAAGGCAGGATGACCGTTGCCTTTAACAAGTATCCACACCATCTAGGGTCAGGTGGTTACGAGGGTAAGTCGGAAGAATGGAGGAAAGTCCTGGACGCGAACAAGGATTCTGACTCACCCGTGGTTAGGATCCAAAATCCTAGGGGCAAAGATTGGGTCATGGGTAGAGCCGAGGTAACCGCTGACGGGAGGATAGTACTCCCAAAGGATTTGCAACCCGTGGCTCAAAGAATGGTAAGAGTCCTTTATACTTACTTTGTGACATTCATCCGAAAATTATAACTCCGAAAGTACATCAATTGTTCTTTTTCTTTAACTAATTCTTCTACTTGAACAGTTGGAAGTGGAGGAGGAGGTCAACTCGGGTGCCCGGAGTGTCGAACGACAAAATGATTCCTTGTCCGCAGCGCTCGAGAATCCAGAACACCCGGGTCGAGTAAGGGGTGTAGGGGTCTACAGGGGCTGGAAGGAGGTGTTCCGAGTGGAGGGACAAAAACCTCGAAGAAAATCGCGTGCCAAGGTAAACAAAGACGAGATAGTTGCGCAGATACGCGCGGAGGTGAGCAAAGAGTACGACGCAAGGTTTGCTGAGATGGAAGCAATGTTGACACAAATTAGATCAGCAACTACGCAGCCATCCGAGCAACCACCTCCCATTTCGCCGGGAATTCGGCGAAGTAGTCAAGCATCCGGCACGTGGGGCGCCTTAGACGATTTGGATAATCTCAAGGTAATCAATACTTCTTCATAATCTAAAGGTATTTAAAACCTGTTTGCAACCATGTTGGACAATATCGCATCACTAAAATAAACAACTTTCCTATAAATTTGCAGGACCCCAGAGCATGCGACCTCGTCCTGCGGAATGGCAGTGTTTCTCAGATCGTTGCTAAGGGCGTTGTACATCCACTCGCCAAAAGTGTACACAATACTCAGCTAAGACCCGACCATGCATGCGTGCAGGTTGAGTTAGTCGTGGATGGATGGCAGCGCGTACCCCTTCCTGTCCCTACCGACGAAGCGCTTGTGCTTGATGACGCACGGATGTCATTTGTCCAATGGCCCAAGAGTCAGATTGTTTTGGATCAGGTAATCCATAAAAAAATCCATTTATTTTGTTACATTCAACTCATTCTTTTTGAAATACTAGAATAATACATCTATAACTTGATACAGACACGAGGAGATGATGTTACCGGTACGGCGATGTCACCGGTACGTCAGGAGGTGGCTTGCGTCGTCGCGCCTGACGCGCCACAATCACCTTCACGTCCTATGGTCACCGAAGAAGAATACAGCCGTTTGCCCAATGATTTGCGCCTTCTCCATGACTACTTGATGACGGCGCCCGAAGGCATGGAGGCTATCATCATCCCTGTCCCACCTGGTATGTTTCTACACGAAGGCAGGGATCTCCTGATAACGTTCAAAGATTTCAAGGACCTCTTCCACCACTCGTCATCCGACAAATGGCTCGATGTTTCACACATCACCATTTTTCTCATGTTAGTGATATTAAAATATTTTCATTATTGTATAGAACTCAAATATATATTCTAATTACAATATGATGAGTTTTCAGGAAGGTAGTCCGAAACTGTGATGAGATGGTTGAAAGGAAGAACTTGTGCATGTTTCTGGACCCCGAGAAAGTGAGTGGTACGGCAGTGACATATTATCCGGATATGTCAATCGAGTACATGTGTTCTGCGATGCATCGTGCTAAGTCGGAGGAGAAGAAATTCATTCTCATGCCATACCACGAGGGGTTAGTTCTAATCTTAACTTATGTGTTGTTTATATTTTAATTAAAGAATTGTATAAAGGAATTAAAAGTTAAACATAAAAAAATGAAATCACACCATCAATCATAGCAAATACTCGTGTGACTTTTATATGCTAAAGTACTATAATTCTTCTCCTCGATCCCACAGCAAACATTGGTGCACGATTCTCATTGTGCCGTACCTAACTGTGGGCATAATTATTGATTCTTGTAAGCCAAAAGGAAGGACTGCGGCTGCCAAGTGCAAAGTTATCTTGCCTTTTGTGAATAAGTAAGCAATAATAATTCTATAGGTTTGCATTTCTTACTTCCAATTCAAATTACAAAATTGCTAATTACATTCACTCACTTTTGTAAGGGCTTTTGTGAAATATATTAAAGAGGGAGGATCAGATAGCACGGGCCCGGGCAAGAAAAGCAAGTTGAATTGGAAGTACATGTTGGTGAGCACACTTTATGAGTTAGAAATTTCATATCTTGTTAAAAAAATTATTGTCATTCTAACAAATGCCGCTAAATGTAAATTTCAGTGCCCGCAACAGAAGGAGGGTTGGGAATGCGCTTATTACACGATTATATTCATGTTTGACTTTGTCGAAAGAATACAATTCCAATTCCCAAAAGCGGTATGTACTTCATATGAATTTCCTATATAATAAGCAATTGATATCTACCTTTTCTGAAATACTAACTATTATCAAATTATAATTTTGTAGAATGTGACAAATCAAGATCATTACACTTGGAATCAGATCGACGATGTGCGGTGCATGTGGGCAAGGTGGTTTGCCATGGAATTTTGTAATCCTCGATATGGATTTGCATAGATTAATTTGTAATAAAAATATGTTTCGAATGAATTTATTGCTATATGAATTTTGTATAAATTTAGTATATGAATTTCTTGCCAATTAATCTGTTTCGAATGAATATTTGTATTTCTGTTGAAAAAATTGGCTAGCAAAGCTGGAGGCTAGCCCAAAAACAAAATATACAAAAAAAAAAAGGTATTTATACACGGATATTTCACAATTGTGCGTGTACGATAGAAAAAACAAAAAAAAAAATTAGCTATTGCACACGGCTATTTAACAGTTGTCCGTGTGCAATACTAATCATACACGGTTTTTTTGTTAAAAATCCGTGTATGATAGCCTTGCTGGAGGCGTAATACAAAATATCTAAAACTATTTGTACACGGATATTTACCAAAAGTCCGTGTATAATAGCTAAGAGAGCTACACGGACTTTTAATACAAAGCCGTGTAGAAAGAGGAATCGTACACGGTTATTTAGTTGATATCCGTGTAGCTCGCTAGGTCTTTGTACACGGTTAATTAGGGAATATCCGTGTAGAAATCATCATAATCACACACGGTCAAATATCCGTGTGTAGTTCCTGACCTATTCATACACCCTGGCTTTAAACACAGCAGGAAATCCGTGTAGCTCTTCCATTAATGTCCGTGTGTAATCTGTTTTTCTGTAGTAGTGATTTGAGTATTTTTTTTCTTGGTTTGATGAAAGTTAGTATGTTTTTTGTATTGTCGTATATTTTTCCGTAATAGTTTATGTGCGCTACTAAAATACGGAGGTGCTTATACATCAAATTACGTGCTTAAGCAATATAATGAATATTTAATTCACCAAGTAGTGGAATTTATAGTAAAACCCTCGATCACTGAGTATCAGAAAATTTTGATTTCGAGATTTAAGGTTGGATTGACCGACATTTTTATTAATATCTAAAGTTAATTACAAATTAATATCTAAAGTTTAGGGTTTTTTTTTTTAAATATCCAGATCGGCATTAAATGGCTGGTTCTTAATTTTTTGTTGTTGTTGTTTCAGACCCTATAATTATCCATCTTTCTCTCTCCTCCCTCTCACAACTCACTCAACTCACAAAAGAGAACGAGAGAAAGAGAAGGCAATTTGAGGCGATTTCGGAGGTGATTTTCAGGTAAGTTTTTTTATTTAATTTAAATTAATTTAATTTTTTTAAGTAACCTATACATTTAAATTAGTAACCTGACAATTGTTTACCATTTATCAAAATGTAGTTTGTTGGCTATGGCCATGATTTCATTACACTGTGGTGGAAAGTTTCTTACTAATACATATGAAGTTTATTACTCCAAAGAGCCAGTTAATTCATTCATGGTTCCCGATGATATCTCACTTTGAGACTTGAAAATCAAGATTTACGAATGCACCGGTTATAACTCAGAAAGGTGGAACTTAGAATTGGCAACCCGAGTGAACGAAGGAACAACCCCGACCTATACCATAGTGAAAGTACTAAGTGATGCTGTATGGAGGTCTGTACGGGCGGTTAAAGGCCACTAGAATTTTATCATAGAAATCTACATCAAGAGAGTTCCGATAGAGTCAGGGGTTGAAAGTTCTGGCTAAAATTCAGTTGCGCCAAATTATATAACACAACCAGAACCATACACTCACATGGTTCCTTTATTCGTACCTAACCCAGAAACATACAATCACTTCACTCCACCATCACCCCAATCATGACCTCATACAAGATCCCCACCTAGACCTGTGCATGTGGCGCATTTACCATTACCACCACCATTACCTCCCAGACCGGCACCATTAGAGGACGAAACTAGGTCGGATTTTGAAAATATTAACGAAATTCCGGAGGAAGATCTGCAAACTGGGGATGAATTTGAAAGAGCAAACTAGAACTCCTTGAGGGTTGTGATGAAGATGGTCCGGTGCCCATTCAAAGAGAATATAGGAATATGGCCAGACTGATATGCATCCGTTCACAGACTTCAATGATATATCTTCTTTTCAAGAATAAGATGTTGCTTACTATGGGAGACGGATTGAAAACAAAGGTGAGCTGGCGCTAGAACAATTTTTTCAAAGCAAAGAAGAGCTGATTAAGAAGATTAGAGAGTACCATATTGATAAGAATCAGGAGATTGGAATGAAGAAAAGTGACAAGAATCAGATTCATGTGGTGTGCAAGACTCCGAGTTGTGATTACGAACTTAGGGGAAAAGCAATGAGTTTTGGAGATGCATGGGTTATAACGAGGTAAGACAAGCCTCACATATGTAGGTCTGAGTATACAAGGACCGACCATGAATGTCTCACGGCATCAATCATTGTCAATCTCATTGAGACCAGCATTAAGGATGACCCGTGTATGAGCATCCAAGAGATGACAAATTGTGTGAGGGTTAGGTATGGCAATGTAATCCCGAAATACAACCGATTGTGGATGGGTCGTGAGCTTGCAATAGCCCGACAATATGGGAGTTGGGAGGGTTCATACAGCTTGCTGAAACCACTGCTTATGGGAATCTGCGACAAGAATTCCGACTCTAAGTACCAATTTCTGACTTGTTTGATACGAGATAAACATGGAGTGCTTATTGAAGATGATGTTCAATTCAGGGTCGTAGCCTGGGCTTTTGGTTCATGCATTGCAGCGTTCCAGTACTTGAGACCAGTGATCAGCATAGATGCATGCTTCTTGTCTGAGCGGTATGAATGGAGGCTTTTGATAGCTTGCGGCTATAATGTCGAGAACCAATTGCTGCTTATTATATTTGCAATTGTGCAGAAGGAGGATAGTGAGAATTGAGATTTTTTCTTGCAGTGGTTGAGGAATAAAGTGCTTGGAGCTGATAAATTTATCTGTGTTATATCAGACCACTCGAATCTCTTGACGTCTAAATATTCTATCCATTATAACCTCGAAGTTTTTCATAGGAGAAGGCTGAAAATCGTGTCGCCTTGTCGTAAGAGTTTGCTGATAGTTTGGCCGGTGCGCAGCTTGGCCACTTCGAAAGGAAAATTCAGGTGGTTTCTCAAACCAGGATTATAAGTGTTAGTATGTAAAATATTATGTTTGAAGGAATTATCTACCATGAAAGCGTGTTCTATCTCCGTAAGGGGTGGACAAGCTCCGCTAAGATTATGAGATGTTCTCATCTTCGAGATGTTGCGCACTCGTTCGTACAAGGTGTCGAGCTTTTCAGCAAGGTATGTGTCATTGGCTTCTCGTAGGCTTGGCGCTGTCCTTGTCGTGTCCTTGTAGATTCTGCATAGCTCAAATTTTGACATGTGCCATTGATGAACTTGTTGCATCGCACACTTGTATGTTTGCAAATAATCCTCCGGCGGAAAGGTCTAGGATTTGTTTTGAGTGTGGTTGCAATCTATCGTAAAAGGATTGAATCATGAGCCATTCCTTTAATCCATGTAAGGGCACTCCCTCTCGAGGTTCTTGAAGCGGTTCCATGCGTCGCTTAGAGTTTCTCCATCCTCCTACGAGAAAGAAATGATACAACTTTGATATTGTGCAGTCTTGGTGGGTGGAAAATACTTAATGAGGAAGGCTTTTGTCATTTGGGTCTAATTCGTGATCGAACCAGCCTCTTATGATTCGAGCCATGATTGTGGTCCTTCGCCTAGGGAAAATGGGAATAGGCGAAGTCAGAGATCATCAGGTGTGACTCCGTTCACCTTAATCGCGTTGCAAGCGCTTATGAACTTATTGAGGTGGATCTGAGGATTCTCGTCTGATCTTCTTTCAAAAATACTCCTAGTCACAAGTTTGAGATTGGAGTTTTTAATGTCGAAATCATTCGCCTCTATCTCGGGCATCTTGATGCTACATTGATCATTCAGATCTTGTGGAAGGGCGAGTCCCTTAGCGGTCATGATGTGTTAGAGGTTGCCTCCGCGGTTGGGTTCGTGATGGGGGTGGATTGGCAGCGATTGGAGGAATGCTAGGGGTACTCATGTTGCTAGAACTTGAGGCTAGCTTATCTTCTGTTGCGGCTTCTTTAGGAGATGGTGGGATAACGTCTTTCTTGATAGAGTTATAGGAAACAACCAATAAGAGAAATATATCAAAGTACCTTGCTCCCAAAGATAGAAAAGTAAATAAGGAAAGTGCAGAAAATAAATGTGATAAAGGTAAATATGCTAAAAATAAAATATATTAGAGTAAAATAAAGGGTTTTGACCTAGTCCCAGTTATTATGTTAGACACCTAATGACAACGTAGACTTTCTCAAGAGGAGAATACTTACTCTATCTCCGGTAACGACGCCAAAAATTTTGATGGACCAAAATGGTACTACTACTTTTAAAGATTTATAAACCTTAATTTCTACTTACGTTCATATCACAAGCGCATGATCTTACCGTGTGTATGATTGGGGTGTCGATCCACAAAGATAGTGTATTAGATTTTAGACACTTTTCATTAGTCTAGGTTATCGGAGGGTTTTAAAAAGTTTAATGTGGTGGTGCTAATTGAGTCAAGGTTGAGGTTAAACAGTAAATAGAGAGCCTTTAGGGTTCAGGTTCTATCCTTCTTAATTATGCAAAATATAAATTTCGACGTCTCTCTACGTTGCATGTGGCACTGTCACTGTCGC
This sequence comes from Carex myosuroides, assembly GCA_028015225.1. Lineage (NCBI taxonomy): Eukaryota > Viridiplantae > Streptophyta > Magnoliopsida > Poales > Cyperaceae > Carex > Carex myosuroides. The sequence goes on from CM051471.1 coordinate 6,193,710, forward strand.
ATGTGGCCTAGATTGTCTCACAGCTACCCCGCATGCGGTACCAAGACTGAAAGGTTTTTCCTATACTACCAAGACTGAAAGGTCTTGCGATCGGCTTTTGGGCTACCAAGACTGAATTATTTTAGGTACACAATTATATTCGAAAATTCTTTCCGTATACTACCCTGCAGTTAAAATATCTCAAAGATCCTATCTAATCTAAGTGCTTCCTAATATAATATAAATGTACAATTTACGCTATCATGCCAATGGAGCCCACTAGGTTCTAACCCTAGTCTTTGAATCGCTACCAAGCCTTGTTAGCCGAAGTGTTTAGAGTACTTACATGCATTATCCTACTCACACAAGGATACAACGACTTAACACATATTGGTATGTGGAGGGTCATTGGCATATAGTAAACAGAACTATGTATGCAAGGACATAATAAAAATGAATTTAAAATAATAAGGGAAACTCAAATCATCATAAACAAAATATAAACATATACTAAAACATAATTAAGAATTCAAGTACAATCCTAACCCTAAGGATGAGAAGTTTACCTTCTTATGACCATGGAAAAATAAAAAAAATAAAATAAGGAGAACATAAATTACAACCCAATTGAAGATGAAAGAACCTCTGCTTCCTTCAATGACGCATTCTTCTCTTGCTTGGCTTCTGATGGCTACCCTTCTCTCTCTGAGTAACTTTCTAACCTAACCTAGCAATGATGATTGCTAGCCTCAATTCTATAGACTTAACACAACTAAACACGCACACTAAATCCTATTACAAGAAGGGAATTTATAGCATTCCTAAAATGAGAGATGGAGTAGTAGAAGTAGTGGAGGTGGTGCAAACTTGGAGTGCACGTAAAGTTTGGATAGATGAAGCCAAAAATAGCTATGATAGCTTGGTTTTGAAGCAAACGCGTCCTTCTGGAAGGCCCATCAGGAATTCGCGCTTTTCTGGAGGCCCATTAAGAAATCGCTAATTGTTAGGATAGTCCACGGATCGTGCGGCATCAGAGTATGCCGCATGCAGCGTAGAGGAGGTCGTACGGCCTCCTGACTTAGCAGATTTTCTTATATTTTTATCATTTTGCATGTTGTGTACTTCGTGTAAGGTGTTGCATGCTCCATGTAGTGTCATATTTTGACGTCTTATTCATAAATCGTCTAAATATGACACTTTTGCTCTGTTTTTGTCCTAAATAAGTAACTTTCTCAAAAACCTGCCAAAAACGCCTAAAAACACGTTTGCGGTAAATAAATCAGGAAAATGGCTACTTTGCATTCACTTTTCGCTATTTTTCGGAAGAAAAGATAGTAATTTTCGCTATATGTTTTGGCTTCATCATATGTCTAATTTATAACATTTCGTTTAATTATTTTATAAGACTATGAGAAAAATAAAGTAACCTCTTTCTTTTTGTGCAGCTAAATCCAAGGTGTAATGCATTTTTAAAGAAGGTGGGCAAAGTACGTCCCAATAATGTGATGGAGCCGACCAATTATGAGAAGATTTTCCAAACCTGTGATGGAGGATACCGATTTGGTATCATGACAACAAACGGCTCCGAGTCGCTCAATAATGTCTTTCAGGTTAGCCGTAGAATGCTCGTGGCTGCCATAGTGGAGGATACATTCTATAAGTGTAACAAATAGTTTGTTGAGCAGCGGAAGCGAGTAATGGACTTAAGAGATGCAAATCAGTTATTTTCCCCGATCAGGTTTTGCAAAAGATCAAAAAATGGTGGACCAAAGCTGCAGAAATGCATTTGGTCCCTTATACACACGGCGAAGGTCAGTATCAAGTTTCATTCCCAAATGAGTACATTTCAGTCACCGGCAACGCCAATAGAAGTATGGACATCATTCATAGGGAGTTCCACATTGTGATACGCGGGCCTGACAACAAAATGGAATGTACATGCAGAGGTATCCAATTAACATCTATTTCATGCGCTCATGTCTTAGCAGTTTGTCGTGAACAAAACTGGAGTGAGGACAAATTTGTTGCAGACTGGTATACTCTGAACTATCTTGACAGTACTTGGAGTGGGATGTTTGTTGCTTTTGACAATATGGAAGAATGACATACTTGTAATAAACCTAAAATTTTTCCTAGTAAGGCCTGGATTAGGGTTGGGAGGAGAAAACACATCCGTCATGTAATGACTATGAATGAAATGCAAGGTAGGCGAATGGGGCATCAGGCTCGCCGTTCCACTACCGACAGGAATCGAAGAGGTATGTAACATTCAATATATCTACATGCATGTCAATACATTAAGTCTAAATAAACTCTGAATTGATGAAATAAAGTATACAAAATAGACACTAAAGAAACTCAAAAATTGTACAACCCTAATTCATCCAACTAAAATGCCTCCAGCTCAAATGCATCCAAATTTTAAACCCTAATAATACTACTTCTTAGAACGAGGCTTGAAAGTACATGGAATAAACTCCATCTGATATTGTCGGATCTGGATCAGTCACAACAGACGAAGTGCTAACCTTACCAGTATAAGTACACATAACAAACTCATCGTTCGATGTTGGAGGCTCAAGATCAACCTTCTTCTTTTTCAAACTAAAGCCGTAGAGATTTTTCACAAAGTCATCGTCTGAAATTTCATACCGAATAGGCCGTCTAAGAAATTTCTCCATCATACATACTTGATAGTTCTTTTTATCACAACATACTTGACAGTTATTCTTTTTTCTCTCATTTTTACCTCGATCACTAATTGACCCTCCTCTCGCTAGGCCACGATAGGACAATCTACCTCGGTTGCTATTGTTCATCCTTTTGGCCCCGGAAAATCACCTCAAATTGCCTCAGAAATCGCTTTATCTTCCTCTCTTTCTCTTCTGTGAGTTAAGTGAGTTGTGAGAGGGAGGAGAGATAAAGATGGGTATTTATAGGATCTGAAACAACAAAAATTTTTTTTGAGAACTGGCTATTTAATGTCCGGTGGAGAAAAAAAGGGAACTGGCCATTCAATGGCCGGTTTTGGCATTTTTAAAAAAACCCAAGTAATGTGGGTATATTTATTAATTTGTAATTAACTTTGGATATTAATAAAAATGTGGGTTGGATTGATAGCATGAGACTCCATAAAATATAAAAGAATAATTTGATTCTCGATGAAAATGACTAAATGAGTGAACAATGCAAGACAAAAGATTAGAGGAAAAAAATTTAGCAAGGCCGGAAGAGAGGAGAAACTCTTTCCATTGTTACTTTATGCTTGGATTTGATTCCAAAATTAAATAGAGAGAGGAAGGTGCCAATTTCCTTTTTTGCCTAACGGAAAGAAGCATGCTAACATCTGTTAGCATTAATTACGATAATCTTAATCTTATTAATAGGGTGATGATTTTTATACAACTATATTTTTTATTAACACAACAGTTTCAAAATTTTCAAGTATATAGACAACTTTATTCCTACTTTATTGTTGTTATAGTTTGCCTTATTTGATTATGTAATTAACACTTTTTTTATTTTAATAATTATGATTCACTTTATTTCCAAAATCAAAACATCTTCCTCTAGATGCATTTCTTTCATAAAAAATGAAACACAAAAATTAAAACTCATAATTAACAAGATGAAAAATCAATTTACCAATCAACAAAATGAAAACTTATAATTAAATTAATAAATAATAAATTGTAGATTTTATTAATTGAAATGATCAAATTTAAAAATAAAATTATCTAAGTATTTAGTTAAATTATAAAATTTACAATTAACAAAATATACTGTCAAAATAGTTATCAATTAATTGAGTAACATAATTAAAATTAGGAAGTAATTACATCTACAAAAAAAGAAAATAATCTAAGTGACAACTCGGGTATATTATTTCAAAATTTGGCTGGGTATCTCTTCTTTTCACTGTATAGTATACAATTAGAAGATAACATGAATGAAGGATAACAAATTTAAAAATTTATATTTAAGAAGCTTGTTAATTAAAAAAAGAAACAAATGATAGCTTGATTGAGAAATAAATGAGGGATAAAGTTGTTTATTTGTGAAAATATTTAAATCTTGTTGTGTTAATAATATTTTTTTGTGGTGTGAATATCAGCACCCTTATTAATCGAATGGTTTATAAATGTTTTGGAAATGAATTCAGTCCAAATGGCTTTGGACATGTTCTCAACCCTTATTAAAATATCAGCACCCTTAGTTATTTCTTGCAATGCAAAAATTTGGAAAGTACAGTGATATTATTACGAAATATACACTAACATATTTGCTTGGTAATTAAAAGTTTGGTAACTTCTGGTACTGATAAATGTCAGAGATTTGAATATTTAGCGGGGTCTAGATGGGAGTTGGAACGAAAATACAAAAAAAAAAAAAAAAAAAATTTGGTGCTATGATAAGTTTTATTAAGATGCAGTGAATAAAGTATCATTGACTAAGGCTTATCTCAAGTGTGTGCTTGCGCCACAGGAACCGAACAATCAGTAACGAAGCATTAGATAAAGCGATCCAAAAATGTTATGAAAACAAATCGGATTTAAATAAAGCGCACAGTGCAAAACTAATAGCAAATGAGAACACAGGTAAGTAGCCGACATCTTTAATCATTGAAAGAGAACAGAGAATAATTAAAAGCGACAAAATCAATCCCGAAATCCACTCAGCATCACTTATTCCCATCCTGGAATTAACTAATTTTTGCTGGTACATGTTAAACATGGTATTAAACTGAAGCAACATTTTTTCATGACAAGTGATATGACAGGAAACAATCAATTGGAGGTTAGTCATGCTTTGCTTTTCATAACGGTGGTAATTAATTGGATGTTAGTATGGAAGAACAAGGGATAACTGAGTAAAGCTCCAATATTCTGTTATATATAACAGTGTCAAGGGATTTTAAAAAGGTCGATCAGAGGCATTGTCATGGCGCAAAAACAAATTTAGGTCTGCTATTTCCTTGTCCCTTGTCGGTATTCTCAATGAAGACTGAAGTGCGCATCTGCTGGAGATAGTGACACTACAGTTTTATCTTCATGCAGTAATGTTTTGAAACCAAGACAATTGTGCTGGAGCCTGGAGATATAGGTAGTCACTAGACAGTGTTGTCAATGTTTTTATTTAAAAATAGTAACACTCTGCCGCAACAGTTTTATATTCGTCGGATTAAAATTTAAATAGTTTAAATTATATCTTAATTTTTTTGGAAAATAAATTTTTATTTAATTTGATCTGGTAATTTTAATTGGTTTTTTTTTTTGTGTCTAACTATGGCACATCAGCCATCTCTCCTATACAATGGATGTATAATCATTACAGTTCTTCTATCGTTGAAGACTTGAAGGTAATATTAATTATCTTTGACCTGCTCACTAAAAGCAGTATGTCCCTTCGTTCATGATTTTTAACTTATTGTGCCAAATGCCAAAAAAATTATAAATTCCAAAGTGATTAGTTTACGCTTAAAACATATAAAGTCGACACTTTTGACACTTACAAATGACGTGACATATATTCATTGATTGACGAATTTGAAGTTTTTCAAGGAAATTCTTATCTTTCATTCTTATTTTTCTAAGTCCGAAGTAAATTTTGAAACAAAATTATATCTAATATTTAAATGTTAAAATCTATTCAGACTCACATGTCAGTAAAGTAGAAATTTTATATCCATAGAAGGGCAGGTGATGTGGTTTCAATTATTACGTCTCTTATTGTTAAGTGTTAACCAACAACAAACAAGTTTTTAGATTTTCTTTTGTAGATGCGCACCAGTAATAAAGGCAATTAGTAATTTCAATGAGATGGACCAAGCCACCCCAATAAATTACAAAAATGCATTTTTCTCGTTAGATTTTGTCCTTTTTGTCAATACAAACATTCTTTTGACCGCTTCATAAACGCAAGTTCACCTATTCCATTTTTTTTTTTTTTTGAGGGGACCTTTTCCAATTTAAATTTGTTGACTTGACCTCTCCTTTAAACTCCCAGTCAATACGAAGCATTAATTCCCAGTTATTTTTCAATGAAAACGAGGGAAACCCGAAATTTTTATTTTTAACATTTTAATAAAATTCATTAATAAATTAACCATCGTTTTTGGTCAATTTCAAATCTAACACGGCCGCAGAATGCCGGAGCGGACCCATATGGGGGGTACCGCAGAATGCCGGAGCGGACCCCCATATGGGTCCGCACAATGCCGAAGCGGCCCCAGGGCCGCATAATGCCGGAGCGGTCCCCGACCTATATATAGGGCCGCAGAATTCCAATTTCATTACATCTCTTTTGAAGCTTGAATCTCTTCGACCTCGGGTAAGTTTTCTTCTTCTTCTCTTGTTTTAATTTTTAGTGTAGAGTAGTAATTAGGTGTAGGTTTAGGGTTTAGGATTAGGATTTAGGTTTAGAGTTTAGATTTAGGATTTAGAATTAGAATTGTACCAAAATTTAATTCGATTGTACCCAAATTTAAATAGAATTGTACCCAAATTTAATTAGATTGTACCTAAATTTAATTCGGTTGTAACCAAATTTAATTAGAATTGTATCCAAATTTAATTAGAATTGTACCCAAAGTTAAACCGGACTTTTACCAAACTCTCATATTTGACCAAATATTATCCAATACAGCATGAGTACCAGTAGAGATATACCATCCTCCAGTAGGGGTACACAGCATGCTCCTACAGCCATGCCATACGAGATGTCTCAGTACATCGAGACAGCGTTGGCGGATGTTCCGGGTATCCGGAGTCGCACCGACAGGGTCAGCGACTTCTTGTGGTACCCGAATGCGGAGCATCGGATATTAGAGGCTGCCACTGGGGTAAGTAAATTTGTCATATTTATAAATTTGTCATCTCGAATTTTCGATGAATGAACTTGATCTGATTATTTACTTAAATGCAGGGTTTGGATGCGGTTACGGTTCGTCACAACCGCCAGCATCTACGGTACCAGTCGGCGTACGGGGGGGTTTTACGCTCGATGGGATTGTACCAGATATCCCAGATGGCCGAGGAGAATGCTGACGAGGGCTTATCTTCTGGCCTCGTTGAGCGATGGCGTCCGGAGACGCACAGCTTTCATCTCCCCCATGCTGAGATGACAGTCACCCTACAGGATGTCAGTTGCCTGTGGGGTATGACTATTATTGGGGAGCCGGTCACGGGCGTCGAGTACGGAGATTTTCGTGCATTGTGCTTAGAGCTATTGGGTATCCCGCACGAGGATCTCCAGAAAGCGAAGAAGAGAGGTGAGAAGACTGTGGTCTCCTACACTGGTGATGAGGACGTGTTTGCAGGCGTCCATGATGCTGAGACGGTCGGTCAGGCGTTCGACCGAGGTGCCGAGTTGATGCGCCGAGCCGCACAGGACGCCATGGGATCCCAGGCTAGGATGCCTACCGAGGTATTTTAAATTAAAATACATAACTGTGATTTTTTTCTTATTCAATACATTATCTAATTTGTAAGTTACTACATGGTGGACACGAGGAGGACCTGGGCTTTGATATCTCCACTGATTATGGCACAGAGGGAGATGGACTGTATTCCCCAGGTTACAGTCCCACTCAGACAGTACCTCCTGCCTATGAGCCAGGGTATGTTCAGACAGATCCCATCCCGCCGTTCCCTGGCCAGTCCTCACCGCAGGTACCTCACCCTTCCCTCCACGATGACCCCATTGCCAGACAGGCGTTTTTATTCACGCAGGCTGAGTCTGGACAGACCACAGTTTTTGGTCCTGGGGTCCAGCAGACATCCGAGATTGAGGAGGTTCGTCAGGAGCCGGTTCAGTCTACGGATGTCCAGGCATCCAGCTCAGCATCCTCCGGAGATACAGACGAGACGCCACTATGCAGGCGGGGTCGGGGGTTTAGGAAGAAGAAGGCGAGGACGGTGTTTAGTCCAGAGCCGTAGATTGTTAGATGTTTTGTTAGATTGGTAGATTCTTATTTGGAGTATTGGTAGATGTTTTGTCAGATACTTATTTATTTCGTTGATTAGTTTCTTGTTTGTTTGATTTTGTTGTTATTTATTTATTTTGTTGATTTTATTTTCTCAGAGTACACAAAAGAATTTCAAAGAAACCACATATCTAAAATATCTAAAATATTTCAAACGAACGACCAAAAATACGATACGACCAAAAATCAATTTAAACTGCATTCGAAACTAAATAACACTTAACATATATACAATTTCGTATTTCTAAAATAAAAAATAAAGGGACCGCTCCGGAATTATGCGGCCCTGGGGCCGCTTCGGCATTGTGCGGACCCATATGGGGGTCCGCTCCGGCATTCTGCGGTACCCCCCATATGGGTCCGCTCCGGCATTCTGCGGCCGTGTTAGATTTGAAATTGACCGAAAACGATGGTTAATTTATTAATGAATTTTATTAAAATGTTAAAAATAAAAATTTCGGGAGGGAAACAAAGCACAAGAGTAAACGCGTGCACATGATAAGCCTTTCTACCACAATACAAAAGTTTCTGCCACATGATAAGCATAAATTTCACTGCAAAAAAATTACGCTTTAAGCAAGAAAATATATACTGACACATTTAGCTGTATGACTAGACGCTTAATTGAGCAGTAAAAAGGGATGGAACGTACCTGTTTTATCCAGTTAAAGGATTGTAGCATATTCTAGACTTCTATTAGAATGGAGATATGCTCAATCTAATTCAGACACAGTAGATGTATACATAAGCAAACACTAATTTATATTATATTTATATTCGAACGTAAGTGTAATCAGATGATGATGACGTTGGTCTTTTTACGAAGAGATACAGATTAAAATTCCATAAAATCTCACGGAAGACGTCTAATAGACATTGATACAGATTTCTTATTTAAAAAATAATTGTTGAATGAGGAGAATTCAAATATTACTATTTATTTGCCTTTATTATATCTCTATTTTAAAAAAATTTAATAGTTAATTTAATAATTAAAAATTTAAAACTTAAATACCAAAATAAATCCATTCAATATGATTTATACTATTTTTTATATACAAATAATAGATTAATATTTCTACTTAATTTTTTATCAAAAGCTTGTACTTAGACAGATGTTGATTTTTAAACTTATTCATTCATATAAAAATAAAATCAAAAGGTGACTCGTTTTTATGTATATGTGAAAAATATTATATATATCACATCTAACAATTTTATTTTCACACATAAATTTAAAACTTTTTATTATTTCAAAATTAAAAGGTAAAAACATGATGGACCACAAAATAAAGACATTGAAACCCTCCACTCATTGAATTTACATCTCAAAATTCCCCGTTAGATGTATGATTTTTTAAATTAGAAAACGTAAATTTAGAAAACCAACTTGATTGATTTTCTTTTACAAAAACCATAAATACCAAATAAGTTATTCGATACCTCTCATTTATTTAAAGAGGTACCGAATAAGTCCCTCTCATTTATTTTCAAGAGGTACCGAATAGCCTATTCAGTACCTCCTAGTTTTACTATTTTTTCATAGTTTATGCTAAGTAAAAGAGTAAAATTAGATAGTATAATAGACTATTTGGTACCGTTTAAATGTAAATGAGAGGTACCGAATAGCCTATTCGGTACTTATGTTTTTTCAAGTTGTTCCCTAAATTGTCTTTTTCTAATTATGGTTTTAAAAAAAAATCTAGATATATTATATAGGTTTGTATGTCAATAAAATTTGAATTTACAAGTAATCCCCACTTTTATAAAAAGGAATAGAAAAAAAGGAGAATACTTTCTTAAATTAAGCAAGATCAAATAAGAAGATTAATTAATCAATGAATGGATAATGAAGAACACAAAACTAGAGGAAGAGCATTGGGAGCAAGAAAAGATACCAACTTTATTGCACGATTGCACCTTCCATCATTCAATCTAACAAATCAATCCACTAATACATACAGAGATCCCCAATTATTCCCCATCAAATGCTAACAATTCCAGTTAAAGAACACCCTGACCCTGACCTATTACATGCAACAAAAATTCACACACACACACACGACAACAGCGACAATAAAAAAGAACAGCTAATAAAACAACCAACTTACATGATGTGCAAACCCAATTTGTCCCCGGAAAGCTGTTTTCTTGCTTGGCGAAAAGTCATCAAAGCCCTCAACTTTTCTTTCTTTCATCCTTTGCTCCATCAAGGGCAATTAATTCTTATCCAGAGAGAGTGACAAGATGCATCAAGCAGGGGAACAAGCAAGCTAGACGAACTCCAGCAATCATTCTACCAATCCTGAACAAAAACAAACAGAGACGACCAATCTCTAAAACCCTAACCCTAGAACGAACAATCAGCTTCTCTCCTCATCATTCCTGCCACCACCTGCAGTTGGTGGCCCGGCCGAGAAAGATGCGAGAAGATTCAAGTTCCCTTGCCCAAGCGGCAAATAATTCCCTACCCGAGCAGCCGATGCTTCCCCTACAGCAGGTGAAGCCGTAGCGGGGACCAGCATCTCTGGTGCAGCTGCAAAACTCCACAACTGCCCGTAATCGGGTCGGGCGGGCAAAGCCCAGAATCCAGCAGCCGGGACAGCCATGGGACCACCAACACCAATGGAAGAGGCACCTGCTGTGACCTTGAAAGAGTCTTCACTGGAGCGGAGGCGCTTACCAAGGAGGAAAGGGGCGGAGTTGGAACTGGAGTGGGGAGAAGAAGTGGAGGCAGAGGAGGTAGAGAAGGAGGCGGGAGTGGTACCAGAGCCGGTGGCAGCGATGATGGAAGGCTCTGCTTGGCGAAGAAGCCATTCAATGGTTTGACCATCGGACTTGTGACCAAGTTCGCGGGTTAATTGAAAGACGCGTGCAGCACACACTATAGGCATACGGATGCGTCGACCACGGCCGTCGACCTTGCTGTGGCGGTCCTTGGAGGGGGGCTTTTTGACGGCGAGAGCGTTGGAGTTGGCGCCGTTGGTGGCAAGGGTGGAAGGGGAGTGAGAAGGAGAGGGAGAAGGAATCAACTGGAGGTTCGACTGAGAGTGGTCGAGGTGGTGCGGGTGGTGGCCGTCGGGAGTAGTAGTCATCATCGTATGGGCCTCGACTGGGGTAGGAGGGGAGAGTCTGAAGAGATGGTTTTTTTTAGTTCTGAGTTGAGAGAGAGAGAGTGAAGAGAGAAGAGAGAGGAGAGAGGAGAGAGAGGAGAGAGGGACTAATGATTGAGCGGCAGGAGCCGGTGGAGACAGGCGGGAGGGCACATGGAGGAAGGGACCCACCTAACCTGTTTTCAAGATATCATATGCCGCCGGTGCATACTTGGTCCAGATTGCTTTCCCGATTAAACCCTACTTAGATTTGTTATTAGACAACAAGGACAATCAATTAGACAAGAAGGAAAATTGTAGCTTCCTAGAGAAAGCTAAATTAAGCATGTAAAAAAAAAGCTAATATGTAATTTTATTTTCCTAAAAGTATTCAAGTTAATTCTATCTATTATGATAGGTCCATGTGCCAAATGGCCTTTAATAAACTAAATCTCGGCTCACTAATGACTTGGGATTCGAATCCTGTCAAGGGCCAACCCAAGGTGGAACAAAATAGGGCCCTTAATAGGCCGAGAGTGGCCAAAAGTAACTTGGGACTCGGACCCCTTCTCGGGACCAGCCCGAGACCAAAAGCAATAAGGTCCATAACCCGGCAACAAGCCTGACCGATGAAACCCAGCCGGGTCTCACGTGGCCTACCCAAAAAGCAACTCAAGACCCAGACCCCTTTCTGGGGCCAGCCCGAGACCAAATAAAACAAGGCTCTCGATCCAGCAACCGAGCGGTCCGACGAGGACCGAACCGGGCCTTGTCCAATTAGCCCGAAGCAATCAGGCCTGGCGAAGTCGAGTTGAGCCTCATTTAATAAGGCCCAGTCTAACCTCGGCTTCCCGTCACCGCCGTTTATGCGGGCGTCACCGCTTTTATGCGAACTCCCCCAACCGTTCTGACAACGCATATTAGACGGTTAGGGGCGACCTATTTAAGGAAAACAGTTCCTTAAAATACGGGTCGTATTTTTCCCCACTAAACAATATACTATAGAGGATAGAGCACTACCTTCAAACCTTCTTACTCTTCTTAGTTTCGACCTGTCAACCCGAGACGGGACGAGCCCAAGTCATTGACCTTCCCCAGATACAGCCTACTCTCCGGGATAGGATGTATCATATTATATTAAGATAGCAAAATTATAAAGTAAGTAAATAATTAAGATAATCAATCTTTGATATAGTGACAAAAACAATGTTCTGACTTCTAAATTTGTCGATTATTTTTTTTTGTTTTAATTAACAATTTTTGAAAAATTAGATGTGTGCTACATCATAATTTCATTCATAAAAAACTGTAATAGTTTGCGACATATAACCTCAAAAATTAGAAAGTAATTATTTTTCCTTTTCTCTATTATTTATGTTGATCAATTTTCAAAATATCAAGGGCTTCTGTGTAAGATGGTTTGTCATTCCCTATTGACTTGTTTTGACTTGGTGATGTGTTCCGGGAGCAATCAAAGAACTTAGGATTGCCCAATGCTCTCTCTTTCTTTCCCAAGCTGGACCCACGACATTGGCCTATGGAGGGAAAAGGAGTAGCACAGCGCATTCAAAAACTGGACCCAATTACCAGGCAAATTATCAATTGTGCCACTGAGCTCCGGGTCCGGGTGAGGCATTGAACTTGGTCCCTCTTCTGACAAGATGGGCATGATACTTATTTGGAGATGTCCGACTGGGAAGCCTTTATCATTCTTTTTTTTGCACTGTCAAAATATTATTATAGGAAGATACTTTTTCATAATTGTATTTCTCTATTGTCATGTATTTGTTTCTTAGAATGATAATCAATTATCCTCGTCCAAGTTACAGTTTTGTTATACTTTAGAAATTAAATATATAAGCCGAAAGATGAAACAACTTATTTCTCATTATATAATATGTTTGAATAGTTCTTGTACAAAAAATTATCATAAACTTATAAATAATTCTACATTAAAATAATGGTCACTTCTATAAAATTGTAAAATGTAATTTTAGAACCTAGTTAATTGTTGGTTGGTGTAATTATCCATGGAGATCCTCCTATTAATTCTAAATCTTTTTAATTTTTAATTACATAGGAACTTCCCACCTTCTTGGCTCTTGAACTTTGTATAAACCAGGTGCACAGAAACACAGAAGTTAACACGGGGCCTTATAGGTTTGTAGAGTGGGGTTAAGGAGCTAATAGACCCAAATCAAGCTATAGTTTGTAGCTACGGCCTACGTGGGCCAATGGGGAAAGGAGATTTCCTTTAAGGGGGAGGGATGACGTGGCGCGAGATGATCGCAGGTGTTATCCCCACCTCTGAATTGCTGTTCGAACAGTGGCAGTGTGGGGCTCCACATGATCTGTGGCTGATCTGAGATCAGAAAATTGTTGGGTTCTCTCCTCTCCAGTACGGCATAATTGCTGGGGATCTAAAGGAACCTATGTAATGCTGGGATCCGTATCCTCCCAGGTATCTGACTCAACACAATTGAACCGGACGGTCCAGATTTACTCTCAGATGGTGCGTACTCGGGATGGCGCAGAGGGCCAGTATTATTTATGCTTTGAGATTCGTGCTAAGTTAAAAAGAACAATTTTGAACCGTCCAATTCAATTGTACTCAGTCAGATAACCTGAGGGGATGTGAATTCGTAATGTTGTCCGTTTTTTATTGGAAGATCATTTTTTTCATTTAAAATTTGTTTCTTCACACATCTAATTGACTACACCGAGAACATCATATTCAAATCGGTCTAATGTTCATTTATAACTGTCAGATTTTAATTATAATCTGTGTGTATTTGATCCACACAAATATGAAAGTGGTACGTATGAATATTGAAGCAGACTGCATGGATCATGAAGCGAATCAGACATTTTCGAACAGACATTGCACATTTGCACCTTTTCAAGTCCTATGTCTATCGGGTGCGCTCCACTTCCTACACCAATATACTATTTGGATAAATGTTCTTCGTGACTTCATTCGTCCGTCAGCTCTAAAACGATAATAGGATTTGTCAAAGAATGTGCCTAGAAAGTGATCATTGAAAGGAAGGAGGGAAGAAGTGGCAAGGACCTGATAGGATCCATTCACTTGTTTCAGAAGAGATAAATTGAAAAAGAACAAGAGAGAGAGGAAGAAGAGATAACTCAGCTATTTTCGTCGCCCAAATTATAATGTAAAGAGAATAAACCATTTATTGTGGTGATTTTTTTCATTATTCTTTTGTTCCTTTTCTCTGCTGAGTGAGTTCTGAATAGGGGTGGCAAAAAAGCTCGTAGCTCGTGGTCTGATCATGATTTGCATCTGACTCGCTCGCTAACAGCTCGTTCGTTACTGGACAGAGTTAACAAACTAGCTCGCCACTAGTTCGGTCCAGAATAAACGAGTTCAAGCTGGGACCTAACTTGCTCGCGAGCTAGCTCGGCTAGGCATCACTTTGTGAATTTGTATAATTTTGTGTGTATTTTATACTGTCTAGCTCGGTCTAGCTCAGTTCAACTCGATCCAAAACGTTTGTAGAATTTATTTTCTTCTAAACAAGATCCAGCCAAACCCAGCGAGCTAGCTCGGACTGACTTGTCACGATTTCAAACTGAGGTTTTAGCTCGAATGCCCTAGGTCCAGTTTGCTCGGCTATAGCTCGGTCCAGAATTAACAGGATGAGCTAGGACCTAGCTCGGACTGAGCCAGCTCGTTGCCACCCCTAGTTCTGAAACACACCCAAAGAGTAACGAGTAATTCTGTAATTTCGTCCAATAATGAGGATGTAACGGATATGATGGTTGTACACAAAAATTTTAGAAATTTGAGGTTTAGTTTCTTGACCTTTCTACAAAGAATAATTATTTTTTTCCAAACTAATTTCCATTTTTTTTTAAATGATTAACTTATTTCTTTCAATTTTAGAAAAATAGACAAAGTTGGCCACTCAGTTTTTATTTGCACCAAATAAAACTTGGACTTAAAAGAAAAGAAAAAAAGCTATGCTGACCTGAGAAAACCAGAAAACCAAATTAGTTTTTGACATGGACTGATAAAATGGCTAATTCAGTTATATTAAAATAAATTCACAAACTAATATGGTTCCCTTAAAAAGAATTTAAAGATAGATTGGCCGCATATTAAGTTCATCAAAGAACTCAATGAGCTTAACAATACTCTAATTTTACCCTTGTAAATACTATATTTACATAATAATTGTGCAGCACTTTTTTCTTAGTTAGAGGATCACATCGAAGCTGTTTTTTTTTTTTCTTCAATATAGAGGAACTAAATTCGATATTTTTTTTCCTAAGTAAATCCAATGGCTCTTTTCGTTCAATTTAGGATCGAAATGATAAAATTAGATAATAACTTGGAGGATGAATCAATGACCGAAGAGTTAGGACTGTGATTTCATATATACAATTATTTTAAGTGGAGTGGGATGATCATTTTGTACCGTTCAATACTTCAATCACGCATACATACAGAGACGCAAGGATTCAATTCAACTGCCTCCGTCATTGTCATTAAAAAAAAAAAATGCTACCTCCGTCATGTGTTTACTTTTCAAATCCTTATGTATAAATTACTAAAAATTAAAATAATAATTAAAATAGCCAAAATTGATTAATATTACTTTGCATAAGAACAATTATAACGAGAGTGAGGCTACGGTATAGTGCATAGCACATACTGATCCGTACTACGGTTTCATATCTTCATATTTAAAATTCAAAAAGTCAATCCGAATTGCTTAATATGATCTCTGTATAAAAATGTACTTGAATACTAACTTTTACATTTTTGAGAATTTATTTGCTATCTTATTAGAAAGATCTACATTTAAATTTTGAGAATACAATATCCAATTACTCAAATTATAATAAATTTGAATATACTATGAATGCGTGTTAATTCCAACATCTAGACATCTTTCGTAAAAATTGAACATGCATCTTTTCGGAAAGATGAAGAGAGACAAGATTGATCATCATTTGTATTAGGCACGCAATTTTACAAAATTTATTTTAAACCAATAAGTAATTTCAAACATAAGTAAAATATATTTTATGATAAATTTTTTGTTAGTATCGATTTAAGCCATGCCTAATACATTCAAAATTTTGATTCAAGCCATGTTTGGTTGTGGAGTAGAGGATGGACTAAACCTCGTAGTACTTCACATTTAAGTTGTCAAACAAAAAGTACAATAGAAGTAACAAAATAGGAGGTGAGTTAATCCGTAGTAAGTTACTCTACCTCTTCATACCCATACATTGTTAGAGTTTGAAATAGAGTAATCAATATCCTTGGCCAGCGCATCATGTGGTCAGAAGATGAAGTGGATTGGTGTTGGATGTCATCTTGGAACCGAGTCAGAACAAGGATGCAGTTTAGTGTTTAGGGCCCTCATTTTGTGGTGGCCTGCTGGCAGATTTGGAATCAGCGCAATGCGCGATTGTTTGAGAGGAAAACTATACCGGCTGTTTTTGTTGTGGATAGAGCGGTACATGTGGGGTCGCTGTGGAATAGACACTGCTAGTGTAGTTTTTTTTTTTTTTTTCATTTAATCTTGCTGTAATTTAGTTTATGGATGATTGTAGTATACATTGACAGCCTCTGTCAATATTTAAAAAAAAAATTACTCCATCTCTTCAGATAAATTAATTTATTTCGCACTTACTTCACCTGTAAAGTCCACTGTCATAAACATGTATTCATTTTCCAACATTTTACGTCTCTAGATAGATTAATATAAGTCATAACTTATGTTCTTAAACTATGTAAAATTTAAGAAGTGAGATGGAGTAAATAAGATAATTCTTCTTAAATTTAAGTAACAACCAAACATAATCAAATGCCTGGGCATCTCAAACTAATGCACGTTGAGTACATTTATTAACTTTAAAGGTGTTCAAGCCTAATTATCTCTCTATTAAGTATTGTTTAATCCTTTCTCAACCAATCTATATTGTGTCGACTCAAAATTCATCCCTCCTACTAAAGCATCCGGCACTTGAAAGGAATGAATGTCAATTGATCTTTATTTATTTATTTATTTTCAAAACTTTTGTACTTGCACTTTATTTTACATATAGTTTAAACTTTAAAGTAAAATGCTACAAGTAGTGTAAAATTTGACCAATTCGTAACAAGAAAATTTTATATAATTGACTCTCATAATTTAAAAGTCGGACTTCGCTTGCTGTTGGACGATATGGTGTTAACACTAAACACACTCTAGAAAACACTGGTAGGACGGAAGAAAACAAGTTTCAGAGCTCCAACGGTCAAATTCAATCCGGCTTAAATGGTTAACTTTTGTAATAAATGATTATGAACATGAACATGAATATGATATTCCTCTCCAGATCACGGTCCATAGACCAGTATAATTTTTTTTTAATCCAAAGGGTAGGGGTAGCTCAATTGGTTATCTAAAAACAAATATTAAGATAGTTAAATTCCGGGAAGAGTCTGGCAAAAGCCATAGCATCTCTCCTCTAGCCAAATAATCAATAAAAATGCCCATGATTTCTTTATTTTTTATAGCCAAATTCATAAAAAAAAAGTCTATGTCAATTCCACCTCA
The DNA here is from genome assembly GCA_028015225.1 of Carex myosuroides. Classification (NCBI taxonomy): domain Eukaryota; kingdom Viridiplantae; phylum Streptophyta; class Magnoliopsida; order Poales; family Cyperaceae; genus Carex; species Carex myosuroides. The sequence continues at coordinate 6,211,340 of CM051471.1, forward strand.
AAATTCCACATAATTGAGCCATCATTAGTTTTTTTTAAGAAAATTAATCGAGCCATTATTATTGTCAAGTATTCTTAATTGTACGAGGAGGTCTATTAAAGGAAAATAGTAGTTGTTATTTCTATTGTTATTGAAGGCTTGATTCTTGCGGTGGCAATAATCGTATCAGTTGTTGTTTTTGTTTCTAAGAATTAGTCGGCATCAACATTTGTTGTTGTTCCAAGGACTATTCATTCGATTTTTTTTTTATAAGAGGAGGTTAACAATCAAGTTATTCAATTATTTTATATTAAAAAAAGTTATGTTTAAATTTCAAACTTGTGACTTTTTGTGAGATCATACTTTGTTGTTAGGGAAACTTAACGTATACCCATAAAAAAATTTGAACTTGTGACTTTTTGTGAGATCATACTTTATAAATTATTTATTTTTCTCTCGAAATCGATCAAATATAAGTCTAATATGTTTCTTAAGCAAGCTACAATTTTTTTATGTTTTTATTAAAGGATAAAATGAATTTTCAATATAAAAGACAACAAGATGGATAAATTTGTGAGTATTAGAAATTTAGAGGGAGAAATGTGTAATTTCGAAATTTAGAGAAAAAATTAGTAATTATAATTTTTTTGAGAAATATACATGAAATTCCCCTTGTCGTTAAACCTCAAAAAATAAATTAAATATCCTTGTCAAGCCAATATTGCAATGTGAATCTCACAATATAGTAGGATCTAGTAATTAACTTTAGGTCAACTTTCGCACTGTACGGATTCTTTCTTAAATTTTTAGCATGCCTTAATATTGGTGTAGCATGTTAATATTAAATCTAGGGGTGCCATAATATTTAGACCACTCCCATCGCTATAGCCCGCTTTTTTGAATCCAATAAATTTATTATATATAATAATTTTATTTTTTAACATCTGAAATTTAAACTTAAAGTTAATAATTTGAGTCCGGTTAGATTACTTATATAAGAATATTAGGACATATATTTATAAGTCATGTATTTATTTTCAAAGTTCAAGTAACAAATTCAAACTGTTTAAACCGATCTTCTTTTTTAAAGCTTCGTTTACATATAAATTTTATAAAATTTTGAATGCATTTAGTATCGAGTCAAGTGGTAAAAAAATAAAGATTTTGTGCGAATATAAGGTTGTTATATAACCAATTTAATTATCTACTTAACTCGACTTTTTGAATATGAATTTTAAATTTGACCCGTAAACATAAGCTCTGATATGCTTATATAAGTAGCATAGTTGAACTCTAATAATTTTATATGAATTAATACTCACTAGAAGTAATATATATATATAGAATCTGGCTAATATGCTACACGTATATAAGGGTCTCTCCGTGCTACGGCTCACTTTTTTCAGTTTTCAAAATCCTAACGGTCGATCCGAACCGTTCAACATGATCTCCATATGAATATGTACTTGCAAACCAAATTTTACATTTTTTAGAATTTTTTTACTATTTATTAAGCCACTTTGAAAATCGCTGATCCAATGGTCCAGCAGATTTTACTGTTGTGTACAAATTAGTGTTTTTTCAAAGTGGCTTAATAAATAGTAAAAAAATTCTAAAAAATGTAAAATTTGGTTTGCAAGTACATATTCATATGGAGATCATGTTGAACGGTTCGGATCGACCGTTAGAATTTTGAAAACTCAAAAAGTGAGCCGTAGCACGGAAGGCTCTATGCTACGCGTAGCACCGTAGCACTGTCCTATATATATATATATATATATATATATATATATATAAGCTTTGAACCCACCTCCCCTACACAAGTAATAAAGCAATCAAAATAACTTTAGTATTATGCAACAGGAATAATTCATGTCGTGCAACACATCACAATTATTTAACAAACAAGACATGAAGAATGCATTTCGAGTTTTTGATGTAATCATTATTTTTCTCAATATATTATAGGTTCTTTCAAATCTTAAAACTTCAAGTAGATATATATAGTGCCATTATCATTCATCATAGTTTTGATTCTCAACTCGTTTATCAGGTGGATGTGACCATTGATATTCTTATTTTTGTTGCAATGTTGAATTTTATCTATTTTAATGGATGTATTCATATAATGCTTCAGAGAATAAACGAGGAATATGTCGTGCATTCTGAAGTAATCTATGAAAGGAGATACGTTCAGATTGTGTGACAGTGTGGTTCAACACTTAAGTCGAAATCAACACATTTAATAGATAAGAAGATGTGAAAGCATACATTCAAATGTACTTGATGATGTATGTGTTCAGAAAATAGGTATACAATTATTAAATATTTAAAAAGAAAAATATCGTTATTATCATTAATTAAAAAAATTGAGATAGACAAAAGAAATCGAATATATGAAACTTTTTTAATAATTTTGCGGACTAAGTGCGCACGAATTATAAAGCGAATCAAATAGTTATGAGCAGGTATTAGACCGATTTGAGTCCGATGTCTATCGGACTCGTGCCGTCCCCCTCAACTAAATTGTTCGTGTAAAAGTACAATCAAATTCGTAAAAGTTTCTATTCGCAATTTAACGATATGTAGGCTGCCATGGCCTTTACCGAGTTTGTTTATTTATTTACTTTTAGAATCTTTACTGAGGTAAAAAAAAAAAAACTTTTAATTTGTAATGCCGAAATTTTTATTAATAACCTAAAAAAAAGAAAATATATTAAATCTGCTCTCGGTATGAAAATAATTTCAATAACACTCTGACCGCCTCATGTTTGAACGATCCACTCTCACTACCAAACCGCCCCACAGTGGAGCGGTCACCTCTTCACACCAGACCGCCCCACGTTTGGACGGTTTGGTGTTTATTTTTTATTTAAAAACCGCGACCCCCACCCTTCCTCTCTCTGTCCCATCTGTTGCTCCGCCCAAACCCCACAAAACTCGATCCGCCCCCCTCCGCCCTCACCCTACAGAGAAACCCCGCCCCCACCCCTCTCTCTCGCTAGGCCGCCCTACCCCCTCTCTCTCTCTCTCTCTCTCTCTCTCTCAAGGCCACCCCTACCCCCCTCTCTCTAGCAAGGCTGCCCCCACCCCCTTATATTTCTCGTAAGGCCGTCCCCACCCGCGAACCTTGAGGTTAGGTGAGCCGGAGCACGAATCACGAAGCACAATCTGATTATTTTTGGATAACCCGACATAACTTATTTTTTATGTTTTATGCCTTGTGATGGCATTGGAACGATTGCTAGAAATTAAATTGTTAATTATCATGTGCGGGTTGTTGATTTTCCCGACGCGATATAATTGCTCTGATTTTTGATATTTCTTAAGTGTTGCGATTGAAATTGTTAGAAATTGTTAAGGAATTGCCTTCCACGTTGTTCAATATCGTGTGTGGGTTGTTGATTTTCCGGGCGATTCATGGTACTGTTACACCCTTTTTAAAATTAGGGTTTACAAAATTAGAGTTTAGAAATTAGGGTTTAGGGATTAAGGTCCAAAATTAGGGTTAGAGTTTAGGGTTTAGGGTTATTGGTTTGGTTACGTCGTATCAAGTTGTAGAATTAAATTGTTAAATAGCGGGTTGTTAATTTTCTCGACGCGATTGAATTACTTAGCATATACCAAAATTAGTTTTCTAATTTAGTTTGCAATAATAATTTTTATTAATTATGGTAAATTGTAAAAATATGTTATTTGAATTGAGAAAAGATCACTCGATAATTATTTGAATTTTCAAAATAGTTTCTTAAAATAAAGTAATTATTTGAATTATTAAAACAATTTTCAAAGGACATTAATTTCATATCATTATAATTTTAAATCATTTAATGTACGGTATTTTATTTTTTAAAATCTCACTAATTTTTATAGATATGTTATGTGAAAATTATAAATATCATTAAAATTTTAAATCATTTAATGTACGGTAATTTTTTATTTTTAATTTCACTAAGTTTTATAAATATGTTATGTGAATAATATAAATTATGCCTATAATGTTTAAAATAAAAATAAACAGTTACATGTTTGGTCCAACATTTACATGTTCTATTTTAAATCAGTTGGAAGTGATGTCTAAATATGTTTGGTCCAACATTTACATGCATGACATCTTTTTTTTTAGGGTTTAGGGTTTAGAGTTTTAGAAATTGTCCAAAATTATTTAGAAATTGTTAGAAATTGTTTAGCATCTATAGAAATTATCCAATATTAATTAGAAATTGTTATAAATTGTTTACAAATTAATTAAAGTGTCCAAAATTCTATTATTAATTTTTTATGGTAGTTTGCAATAATAATTTTTGTAAAAATATGTTAGAAATTTAGTAACTTGATATTGTCAAATATAGTATGGCCAGACCTTGACGGGACGATCACAAGATACTCTGGAGACCGGGGAGAGTTCACATGCTCCCGCTGGAGAGGCTCCCGGTGCGGAGGCCTCCGGTGCAGAGGCTCCCGGTACAGAGTATCCCGCTCATGATGCTGACACATTTAGTCCTCTTTTGTGGAACCCACATATTAAACACAGTGTCGCATACGCATTTATGGAGGTACATTGGCTTTTTGTATGTAATTTAAATAACATTATTTAATATGACATATAGTCAGTCGCTTAAATTTAAATCATTGTTAAATGCAGGACGAGACGATATTGACAGTGAGACATCGCACTCCTAAGATCCCGTACGTCCCTCATTCATTGATAGAGCGGTGCATTATGAACCTCGGCTTGTATCAGCTAGCCACCATGCCTCAGGGTAGGATCGATCAGGCTCTCATTTGCGGTCTAGTGGAGATATGGCAACTGGAGAATCATTCATTTCACCTTCCGGTTATGGAGATGACAGTCACCCTAGCTGATGTGAGCGCCTTATGGGGTTTATGGATCGATGGCGACCCCATAGGCGGTGTCTCAGACCATCCAGAAGAAGAAGAAGAAAGGGGAGGAGGATGAGTTCCGATATTCTGGGAACTATATTAGTCTAGCGTCGCTCCGCATCTACTTCTCCCAGCGTCCGATAGCCCCGATACCACTGACGAGGAGGCGGTGAAAAGGTAACCATAAACATTTGGAAATTAAAATATATTCTGAACTTAACAATAATAACAATTATTTATGCTGATTATCTTACAATGCAGGTATATTAAGGCGTTTGTGATGGACTTATGTGGCAGCGTCATGTTTGTGGATTTCAGTGGTGACGCAGTTCCGATTATGTCCCTCTCTCTGATGAAGGACATTGAGAGGCCATCGAGGTGGAACTGGTGTGGAGCTGTGATCGCTTACTTATATCAGAGCTTGTGTCATGCTTGTCTGGTAAGTCTCTACTAATATTGTAATTTTTATATTACAAATATTAGGGTTGAATAATTACCAAAATTGCACCTACTGTCCAAATTCAGGTGAAGAATAAGCAGATTACCATGCCACTTCTTCTACTCCAGCAGTGGTCGTGGTCACATCTACCGGTCTGTCGGCCTGTTGTTCCAGATCAGCCTCATTTATGGACGAGACTAGACGCCAAGAGATGCCCCACATATGGTGCCATATGGGTTAGTCACCACACATATGAGATACGGGCAAATGGAAAACTGTCGGGATTTCTTATGTCCGGGGTCAACTCCAGATGCTTCATGAGAAGAACATCACTTGCTACCCCTATTGTGCGTTATACGAGGCCAACCTTCTTTGTCGGCTGACATTGGAGCAGAAAGACCTTTGGTATTATCGGTGGCCATGCATATGTTACTGGATATTTGAGTACCACTATCCTGATCGAGTGCCCCATTAGTTTGGCCTGGATGCGTTCGTCCTGGACTTCCCTACGCTGGACGAGCAACAGACCACTAACCTGCACAAGTAAGTAACCAATACTTAATTTCATTATTTTTTATTACTTGTTCAGTCTTACACGTTACTAATAATATATTTTAATTAATTTATATTGCAAGACTGACCACCATAAATCCAAAGTCGACTAAAGCCAGTGTCTTGCAGAGGAATACTAAAAAGCACGATATCCGCAAGATCACTTATGGACCCCTCCTACGGCTGATGATGTCGGCTTGGGGACTGGGCCTTGGGCATTGAGATATGCCTTTTGGTACCAGAGGTGGGGCATGCCGTCGGTCTATCTACAGGGGCACTATAGTGAGAGGTGGGGCTTGCCGTCGGTATATCTATAGGGGCATGCCTCTAGGACTTACTTGCCTTTCGGACCGGTCCAGGCTCACGCTGTAAATATAAATGAAACCAACATATTTTAAGAATTCAATGTTTATTTATGCGTTTCTCTAATAATAATGAAAAAATATTTTGTGCAGCTTTTGTCCGGTATTAGAGAAGTGGCACACAGCCTGGGTGCATGACGAAGATTGGTTGGAGAGCGATAGAATGTCAAATGCTCCAACACAGTGCACCAGTCGTGGAGGACTCTGGCTGCGACGGGCGCCTCATTGGCATGTTGAACGACAATAGGGAGAACATTAACTGACGTGAGATAAAGCCCACACCACGAGATCCGAATCAGCCCCGAGTTGCTATCTATAATGATGAGATGCCGTCACCTGCTGCAGGTGATTACAAGTTAATATGAATGTGGCATACACAATCATTTCTCTTTAAAAATATATTCTTATTAAGTTATCTTCAATTCTGCAGAGGATAACTCAGGTTGGGCGTCCCACAACTGGGTGTTGAATAACAACGCATGGAACACTTACTACAACAAGTATGGAGTTCCGGTGCAGATTGGCGAGGTCAGGTGATTTTTTGTATTATTTAATTAACTTACTAGTTATTTGTATGTAGTAAAACTAACATTGTTTACTTGCAGGATGGAGCTCCTACCTGGCAGGCCAACCCCGAGTTCACTATAACTGGCCTTATTGGAGATGATACCGGGTATGAGGTATAGAGCCTCCACAGACCACGATACGCAGAGACCAGAGAGCACGACAACGAGGCTAGTGGCAGTGGGTCGCATGCTGCAAATGCCTTTGCCTTCGCTATATTTGGCACACCGCCTCCGCCCACGTATCCTTCTACCTGGAAGGCCGAACCATGGAGATGCGTACACAGGCGGTGATCCAGGAGGATCTCCCATGGGTCCGCCGTACACAGTTATCTTTGTAGGAGGAGGATCCCTGGGCGGCCAGTGCGGCGTCGGAGATGGATGTGGACGATCTCCAGGATGACGAGGAGGAGGAGGTTCACTTGACGCGTCAACTGCCTCTTAGGGACCACCATCCACCTGTTAGGTTGGATCTCTCCGGTCATCGTCGCCGTCGTCGTTAGATTTTTTATGTTTTTTAGTTAGATGGATTTGTAGAATTTTATGTTTGGATTGTTATATTTCATATTTGGATTGTTAGATTTTATGTTGTAGACTTACCATTTAGATTATTTATTTTTGTTATTTATCTAGTCGGAAGAAACCAATTTATAACATTAAAAAAATTATAACAAATAAAACTACAATAAATATATAACATATAATAAAACATTACAACAAATAAAATTATAATCGTCAATTATAAAAATATAACTATAAATTATTATAAAAATTATAACAAATAAAACTACAATAAAACTTTGCAACAAATAAAAGTATAATCGCCAATTATAACCATAAATCATTATAAAAAATGAAACTGTAAATTACAAAATTATAAAAAGAATTATAAAAAGTAAAACATTTTATAATGTAGCATTATAAAATGCACAGCGTTTAAAAAACAAAAAAAAACACGAAACCGTTCAAATATGGGGCGGTCTGGTGTAAAGAGGTGATCGCCTACTGTGGAGTGGTTTAGTAGTGAGAGTGGACCGTCCAAATATGAGACAGTCAGTGTTTTTAAAATTATTTTTATACCGATGACAGATTTGCTAACTTTTTTCCGAGAGTATTAATAAAAATTTCGGTTTGTAATGTGTAACACGCCTTTTCTTTGTTTTTGGAGCAAAGTGGAACACACCCTTTTCTTTTTCTCCATTTACTGTGATAAAGAAACGGTCCTGTTAAGATCAAGGAAGAAATGGATTAAATGGAGTGGACATTGAGAAAAAACGGGAGTGAAGTAAATACATACTGTCCCCCGATCGCCTCCTATCTGCATTTGGTTGTTGAGCCATTTACGTCCCAACGTACGGAAATGAGGGCCCCGGTCACAGGTCCCCCCCCGCTGCTCAGCCCAACAGGCCCACTTGGCAGAGCTGGCAGGCGAAGATGAGGGGTACAACCGTAATTTTGTTAAGACAGCGTGGTAAAATTATCCACTGGAAAGGAGATGCTCGTCTCCAATTCCGATCCAGTTACCAGGCCGCCTGCTCAGTGCCCGTGTGGGGCCGCCATTCCTAGCTATATATGCCTAGACCTGGTTTATAGTTTTCCGTTAGCCTCCAGGGTCGAAACAATGCAGAAGTATTAGGGGTGTCAAACTGTCAATCATACCCTTTTAACTGTTTATCCGATCCGTACCGTATTTATAAAACAGGTATGAATAAATTTTTTTTTCGTTAACTTATTGGATATGAGTTTTTTTCGTTAGCTAAACAGATAAGGGTACGGATAAAGACTATTTAGTACCTATTACCTTATAAGATAATTATATAAAATATAATAATATGATAATGTTTAAGCAATAATTCACTACTAGAATTTCCGGATTTTCCAAGGGCAGCCTATGTTATTTCCGAAGGTAGGAGTGGCCTACGGAAATAAAATCGCCTTCTCTGACACACTTAATAATTTCCGACGGCAGCCCGACGGAATAAGTCGCGCATGGAAATCCCAGTTGTCGGCCCATGGAAATGTTAACTATTAGCCCTTGGAAATACTTTTGCATGACCCATGACCCGCCAAACAGACCAAATATGATATTTTATTGATAGCCCATGGAAATAGCTCACCCCTTGCCCTTGGAAATAAGTTAGAAGTAGAAAGACATATTATTTCCATGAGCTACCCTTGGAAATGTTTTGGTTATTCTGTTTATATAATTTTATAGTGAAGACTCATGGAAATACTGGACCACTATGCCCATGGAAATGTTTTACTGATCCAGTTAATATTATTTTTTGATTAGACGTAGTATTTCCATGAGGCTACCGTCGGAAATGTTTTGTTTCTGGAGACAGGACCTTTTCTGTTTATTTGAGATCTCCCTTTGAATGTTGGCCAAAACTAAATAACAGCAGCAAGCAGTATTTAATAGAGATAGTTAAAACGAAACATTTAATTGAAAGCATAAATTTTGCTCTTTGGACTAAGCCAATCTATTTAATTTGGGTACAAAACATATTCACGGATGGAAGCAATAACTAAGATCTCCCTTTGAATGAATCTTGTGTAAAAACCTGTTACAAAACAAAAAAAAGGAAAATGTTAGAAAAGGCATTTGACCAAAATGCATTACTGGATAGTAAAATGTTAAGTAATTTGAAATGCAAAAAGTAACACATATGTCAAAACACTTACCAATTAATACTCTTCATCGGAATCATCCATGTCTTCATCATCTTGCTCCATGTCATGCTCTTCCTCACCCTCCTCTATGTTGTTTTCATCTCTTGCCAAACTTGGCGGTTCATTTGATGTTGTCGGTGGAAGGTTTGTCGTTTCGTTCACTAGCTCGAACTCGTCTTCTCGTTGGAGCATACCATCCCAATCAAAGTCTTGTCCAATAGTTGGCTCAATTGGATTATCCGGTCTTTCCTCTTGGTAAAATTCGAGGTTTGCATCGTCGCCCTCGACACGAAACCTCGACTTCGGGCTTGTTTTGATTGCCACCCACCATGGGCGTCTTTCGCCCTTTTGTGATGCATAAGGTAGGTAGCACACTTGGGTTGCTTGAGCCGCTAATACAAAAGGCTCGTAATTTGCAAGGAGAGAAGTATGCTTGACCTCAACAATGCCATGTTTGCGGTCCACTTTTACACCGTTTATTATGTCAAACCAATCACACCTAAAGAGAACTACCTTGTGGGCATCATACTCTAGCTCAATGACGTCTTGGAGAACTCCATAGTAGTCGATTTGTTCGCCATTTGCATCCCACTCTCCTTTTATGCAAACAGTGCTACTTTGAGTTACCTTGTTTTCTCCAGATGATTCTGTGTGAAATCGATACCCGTTGACTTCGTACCCATCGTAGAAGTACGCTTGTTTGCTTGGCCTGACTCCTGCCATTCGTATGTAGTAATCGTCTTCATCACGAGAATTTATTACCTTTTTGCATAACCAAGGTGCAAAACCATCTTGACGGACTTTTGGCAAGTCTTGTGGGCTTGTGGCCACCCCATTGTTGAGCATGCATGTATCAAACTCTCTGCACATTAGAATATGTCCAAACATGAGATTTTGATATGTTTTAGAGTAGATACTTTAATTTGAAAACATCAAAAGGATAATTATAAGATTGTACCCCATGTACTTCTCACAGATCTCAGGACAGTTGAGGATGACATAAGTGTGTGCCGCATCCCAATCCTTGTCATCGAGAGGCTTTCGTCTTTCCCTGCCAATGGAACGGCCCGCATTGTCGAATATAGAAAGTAGTCCCGCCGAACGGTTACTTGTTCCAACTCCTTCTTGGCTAATCTTTTCTTTCTCTGCAAAGTAGTGTGCGGAAAATGTACCAATTTCTTTGGCAATTGTAGCCTCCACGATTGAACCCTCAACACGTGCTTTGTTCGTGACTCTCATCCTTTGTTCTTTGTTACGCCTGTAATTGCAACAACGGTTTAGTGTTAGTTGTAAGCTTAGTGTGCCTTAAGTAAAATTGAAAACAAAAATCCAAAGCACAACACACCTCTCACACGGATACATCCATCGGAACCCTACTGGCCCGCCCATTCTAGCCTCGTATGCTACATGCAGCACAAGATGCTCCATTGAATCAAAGAAACCGGGGGAAATATTTTTTCCATCTTGCACATTGTGACAACAATATCTTTCTCTAATTCCGCAACCCTCATTGGATCAAGGTCCTTGGCACAAATCTCTCTAAAGAATGCTGAAATCTCACATATAACATCCCATACAGGGTCCGGGACAAAGTCTCGGAATGCGACGGGGAGGAGGCGCTCCATGAACACGTGTAAATCATGACTTTTAAGCCCGGTGAAGCTGCTCGTGGTTAGGTTAACCATCCTTGACCAATTGGATGCGTAGCCATCAGGGAACCTTACTACCTCCTTGAGCCATGTTAAAACAATTCTCTTATCATTTGGAGAGAGTGCGAAGGGTGCATTTGGTTTTTTTAGCTTTCCCGGGTTACCATCCGAGGGAGTTAGGTGTTGGGTGGGGCGATCACAATAAAGAGCCAAATCTTTCCTTGCTTTTTCATTATCCTTGGTTCTGCCACCTATGTTTAACAGCGTGTATAGTAAATTTTCTGTGAAATTCTTCTCCAAATGCATCATATCCAAATTGTGTTGCAACAAATTGTCTTTCCAATAGGGTAAACTCCAAAAAATACTTTTTTTCTGCCAATGATGGGTTGTACCATAACCCTCAATTTGTTGTAATCCTCCCTCTTTACCCCATTTAATATCTGTGATCAAACTCACAATATCGAGCAGCTGCTCTCCCGTCAATCTCGGGGGTGGGGGATCATTCTCAACTCTACCTTTTTTGAAATTCTTCCTATCTCGACGGAATGCGTGATCAGGAGGAAGGAAGCACCTTGTACAGTCGAACCAACTTGCTTTTCCACCATGCGCGAGTTGAAAGGCCTTTGTCTTCTCCATACAATAATAACACGCTAATTTGCCTTTTGTACCCCACCCACACAGCATCTCATAGGCAGGGTAGTCACTAACCGTCCAAAGAAGTTGTGCATGCATCTCGAAGTTTTCTTTTTTATACCCATCCCATGTCATTTCTCCATTTAACCACAAATGTTTCAATTCATCGATCAAAGGTTCAAGGAGTATGTCAAGGTCCCGACCCGGATGCTTTGGTCCCGGGATGACTAGCGCGAGGAACATGCTATCTTCTTTCATTATCATCCCAGGTGGTAGGTTATACGGAAAAACAAATAGCGGCCAACACGAATATGGAGCTGCACTCGAGTTAAATGGCATGAACCCATCCGTTGTTAGCCCCAACCACACATTTATTAGCTCTTCTGCAAAGGTGGGATGTTTCCGAGCGAAATGCTTCCAAGCCTCACCATCCGCCGAGTGCACCATCATCGGGGCTTTCTGACGCACACCTTCCTTGTGCCATCTCATATTCTTCACAAATGTTGCGGTCATGTACATTCTTTGCAATCGTGGGGTGATAGGGAGATAACGAAGTTGCTTTTGTGGAACGAGCTTTGCCTTCTTATTGGGTCCAAGAGGCTTATACCTTGGCTCGCCACATACATCACAGCGGGTCTTCATCTTGTTCGCATCACTATAATATAGAATACAGAAGTTAGGACATACATCTATTTTCTTATGGTCCATGCCCAATCCCTCGACCAAACGTTTCGCTTGGTAGAAATTTTTAGGCAATTCTTCACTCAGAGGAAGCGTGCTTTTAAGTAGATCCATCATCCCATCGAAACATGCTTGGCTCATTTGGTGTTTCGCCTTCAAAGCAAAGGCTTGTGTCACCGCGGACAAGACGGTTTGTTTTTCGCATTCCATTTCACCCGTCGAGTTAATTTTCCAAACCGGTTTGTTGTTAGCATCCATAATGTCGAAGAATTTTTTAGCCGCTCCCATAGGTGTCTCCTCATTCCAATCGAATTCTTGACCAGCGCCATCCCTTACCATGTCAACCATTGGATCAGTGGCTGCGTTCACAGGCGGCGAATTGTTCAATGAATTTGGATGCGGCTCCCCGTGTTTGTGCCACACTTCATATAGGTTGCAAAAGCCATGGCGAAAAAGATGCAGTTCTACGGTTTGCACATCTTTGTTATAGAGGTTGTCACATCTTTCACACGGACACGGCATACATTGCACACCTCTATCGTCGACACTCACAACGAAGGGTATGGATAATGCTCGTGCAATAAAATCAGTCACACCATTCACAAATGTAGGGTGAAGAATTCCACTCATATTCTTCCTACTATACTTGTACATCCATTCCCGATCAGTGGCCATTTGAATGACTATCTGTATAAAATAGGGTATGAGTTAATTATATGATCCCTCAAACACAATTTCACAAGACAGTGGCTGTGTTTTCACTATTTGGTTCTCGAGACAGTGGCCGATTAATCAATCACAGTGGCTGTGTTTTCATTTTTTGGTTCTCGAGACAGTGGCTGTGGCACTATTTTTCTGTTCCTCAAACACAGTGGCTGATTAATCAAGCACAGTGTTTTCATTTTTGGGTTTTCATTTTTGGGTTTTCATTTTTTGGTTCTCAAGACAGTGGCTGTGTTTTCATTGGAATGACTATCTCTATTTTTACAATTGCGTAGGTTTCATGACACAATTTCAGAGGTGGTTGATTAATCAAGCAAACACAAGCTGATACAAGACTGAAAATGGGCTGATTAAAGAATAATGCGTATTTCATTCTTAACAGGGAAAAAAAGCTTACTTTTGTGCAGGAGAGGAATAGCGCCTGGAATGAGAGCTCAAATCAAATGAAGAGCGAGAGCCCCTGGACTTCGAGCTAAAAAAAAAGAGGAAGAGATCCTGGATTTCGGCAAGGGTGGAGAGATCCTGGACTTAAAGAGGAAGAGCTCCAAGACTTAGAGCGGACTTAGAGAGGAAGAGCTCAAATGAGAGGAAGAGGGTCGAGAGATCCGGGACATGGAGCTCAGTTGGGGCAAGTGTTTAAAAGGGGCGACTGGGCAGAGCGTTTGAATTGGGAATTAGACTGGGATGCTGCGAGCTGGTTGGAAAGAAAGACTATGCTTTATTTCCATCGGTTTACCGTCGGAAATACTCATGTACATTATCTGAATACAATAATGTTTTCATTGCGTACCCAGTATTGTACGCATCCAAAGTTGGGTGGGATTACCCAAAACATGGTAATACACATCCTACGAGTTAAACATCCCGGAATGAAAATCCCAATTTAAACATCCCAAATTTAAACATCCTACAAGTACTACAAGTTAAACATCCTACAAGTTTAAACATCCCAATTTAAACATCCCAATTTAAACATAAAATTTAATCATCCTACAAGTTAAACAATTCCAGGCACCAGATTAATTTAAACATCCTACAAGTTTAAACTACAGTTCTTTACAACAAATTAACACAGTTTAGGGAAGATGATCATCTTCCACACCAGAATTGCCCTTTGATGGTTGAGGATTCTCTCCCCCACCGGCATTGCCCTCCGATGACCCCTCCTACAGAGCCAGAAAATTATAGTTAACACTAGCTTAAATTCAAATATTAGAGATTCTGTCATTTCTTAACTTGTCAACAGAGAAGTGCTTACCGGAAACTTTGGAGGCTCTATTCCTTGTTTTCGGAAGAGTTCCGCAAAACAGTCCCTCGTGAACTGGCTATTCTTTTTAATCTCTTCCATATCTGCTCTGTGGCGCTGCTCTTGTGCAGCTAGCTCAGCAACAAATGAAGTACGCTCAGCAACAAAGGAAGTACGTTCAGCTCTAAGTAACTCTGCCACCTCCTCTTTTGTGTATTTCCTTTTCGAATCTTCGGCGGAAGTAGCTGTGCTCTTTGTAGGCTCTGATGGGGCACCCTCCACTGTCTCCAAGACTCTGGTGAGTTTGCTGGTCCTACCCTTGAATCCAAATCCGAATAGCCTCCCTCGCTTGTCCTCCCCATTCACAGCCATCTCCCAAATATCCTCGTCGTCCATCGTATCCCCGTAGAAAGCCTTAAGCTCCAAGAATTCTTTCTGCCACCATTAGAACAAGTAAATTATTCATGTAAGCGGTCAATAATTTGATTGGAACCGCACTCTCTCAACTACATCTGAGACTGTGCCAAATAATTTGATTGGAACCGCACTCTCTCAAATTATGATTGATTGACTCATGCTACTGATCAAATACTGCATTGAAACCGTAAGTTATTTGATCTTGGTATAAAAATGTACTCTAGATAAAAAAGTGATTTCTATCAAGTGATTTCTACCTATATAAAAAAATAGTAAAAAAAGTTCTAAAAAATGTAAAATTTGATCTGCAAGTATATTTTCATATCAAAATCATGTTGAATGACTCAAATCAACTGTTTTGACTTTATAAATAGAGATATAAGTCCACAGCATGAGCCACTGTGTAATATGCATATTTATCATAACCTCACTCTTTATGAATACCAACTTTTGGAAAAGGAAAACTAATTGGGAATTGTTGAACCCTTCTATTTAGATAAGCATATATAGTTTATTAAACTTGATGGATGACATGTGATATAATTGTAGCACGATTATACTTAGAAGGAGAAATAATAAAAAAACAAATAATGTTAACTATATATACTTACACCACTGTTAATAAAAAAAAAGCTACATTTAAGAGAAGGAGAAAGAACACAAAAGGGAGAACCAGCCACATCTCTCTTTTTAATTTTGAAATTCCTCCTAGTGTGTTTTTTTCTTTCTAGTAATGTGCTGTTATTATTATATAGATAAAAATATACATACTCCAAAACAAAAGAGATTATGCTGCACTTCCTATTTGATTGTGGAACCTCTCAAGTAGCTTTCAATTCCTTTACAAATATGTGCTAGTACCTCTACAAAACAATTCCGGAATACCGCTCCAAAACTGTGACTTTCGCACATTTATTGAGATATTTTTAGAAAATAACAAAGACATGAAACCGACTTTACAAATTAAAACATAATTCTATAGGAATTAATATGTGTATGTGCTATATAGTATATACCATCAAACACTAACTTTTGTTCTTTATTATCAATTGACCAAAAATTGGTACACTATATTTGTGCAACAAATAATAAATTAAGAAAATTTGCAACATAAACTTGCATTTATTATTTTTGTGCGATACTGTGTATGCATAATGATGTATTTCTCAAGCTGCAATAGTTCAAGGCGTCCAGCCCAAAAATATCAGCACATAGATGCATTCCAATATTCCATGGAGTTCTAAAATATGGCCCAAATATCCTCGGCCCGTTTTAAAATACTTACCGCTGCCTTTTCCGCGTTCTCGTTCACGTATTTCTTTCCTTGTGGTGTATCACGCATGTGAGTTCGATCAAAGACCTCCTTCGGCCCAACCGGTGATCCCTTCTCGGTTATCTGAAATTAGTAACATGAATGTATTCAGAGGATGTTAATAAAATTCAACCTAAATAAATTCACTAAAGTAAATGGCTTGTATTTTTCATTACCAAAACTTCCTTGTGCCGATACATGCTCCTGGAGCCAGCCACGTGATGAACCACTTCTTTACCTCCTTTCATGCGGTTTGTACGGTTGGTGGCTGATGCATTGACAAACTTATCCTTCAACCAAATTACAAGCAAACCCTTCCAATACTCCGGGTTCTTGCACCATTTAGGAGGATAGTCTAACCATGCCTCTTTTTCCTCTCCGTATTTTCTCGTGAGCCACCTTCTCGTTTCCGCCAGTTCCCGCATATATGCCTCTGCCGCTACTCTCTCAAATACATCAATACACCGCACGGTGTCTTCCTCAGCCCCCCATGAATACCTCTGTAGGAACTGTTTTAGAACGAGCAGCCTTGTCTTCGAGGGAAACATGTTCCAGCTCTGGTAAGGTCCAGGCAAGTTCCATAGTGTCAGAAGCCTAATCGTGGTGATTATATTTGTGCACTTGGGTGATGACGTGAACTCAGCATCACCGACCACCACCAATTCTGGTCTGTCCTCTGGTGGCACCGGGTCACGAGGCCTTGCAAGACCCCGCCCACACCTCACATTGTTGTTTCCCATACTTCTTTTTCTTTTCCTCCCGACAGCTGACGCTTGGGCTACTGACTCATCGAGCTCTAGCCCGCTTGCGTCAAGAGCTTCAGTAATTAAACTGAGGGGACGACGGCGTAAGCACCTCCTACTGCCATCATCATCGATTAATGCGGGATGTGGGCTAGATTCATCTTCAGTGTATTGCAGTCCAGATGCATCCTCTTCTTGCACAGTTTCTGCCCGCTGATCAGACAGCGAGGGTTCAGGCGGTGTATGGGCAGGGGGTGACTGGGACCGAGTCGGCGAGAAATCAGGATGCCTGATCGGGGATCTGGCGCAAGATACCCACGGATCCCAATCAGTGGGTACTTGAGTAGGTGCCCGGGAAGAACCTGCATCTAGAGAGTTGAGTGGCAGGTCAGTACTGTTCTCAGTTGCCGACAGTGTCTCCGTGCATCCTGCACTTGTAAGCCCTGCCCTGCGAGGATTGGGGCCTATAAAAGTTCTGCACCTCGAGGAACCAATGGCTGACCGCGGCAGTGCCTGGACATCAGCCTCTGTTGGTGGCTCGGCAATAGGCAGCTTGTCAGCTGGTGGCTGGGTAGCTACCGACGGCTCGGCAATGGCCGACTTGTCAGCTGGTGGCTGGGTGGCTACCTCTGGCTCGGCAAGGGGCGACTGGGGACCAGCCTGTTCTGGCTGGGCAGGGGGTTCCTTCTCAGCCGGTGACTGGGCTGTTGGCGATGGAAGGGGGTCCGCTTCCATGAGCCGAGGCGACAGCTGGGGAGCAGCCTCATCTGGCTCGACAGGGGGCGACTGGGGAGTATCATCGACCTCAAGCACAGTAGCAAGGGGCTCTTTCCTTTGAACGGGGGGGTGCAATGCCCGATAAGCGGGGTTCAGCCTCGCAGACCTCCGGATCTCTTCCTTCGTTCTACCCCGGGATTTCTTATTACGGGGGGGTTCACAGTGATGAAGCTGAATTGGTGGTGTTTGAACAGCGGGCCCACTGACGGCGGGGGGCAGTGACATTGGGTGGGTGGAACCTGGTGGCTCTGGCAACAGCTTGGCGATGGCTGGTGTATGAACGGGGACCTCATTTCGTTGAGGCGGTGACGGCGGGAGGGTGCCAACCTGTGTCTCTGGCGACAGCGGGTCAGCTTGTGGCGGTTCTCTCTGCGGGTGGAGTCTCGGGGACTTCCAGCGATGTACTACCTCGTACTTGGACTTATCATCACCCCTAGCCATTCCAGATCTGAAACAAATTATAAGAAATTGAGATTTCATATAAGCCACTTTATAAGAAATTGAGAGCTCAAAGAAAACTGAAACTGTCTAAATACCTACTATACCCTTATAAGCCACTTTGATTGCCTTAATTTCTAAAACAGTATTGATGTTCTGATGTTGTTTACAATTGTGACATATAAAGAAGGGAGTAAAAGGCAATGATTGGTATTTAGATATTTTAGTTTCTAAGTCGTTAGGAGATTTTAGCACTCCGTATAGAAACCAGTATAGCACTCAGTAAAGGCATCAGTATAGCATTCGATACTTTGCAAGCTACATTCCTATTTATGGTTTGCATAGCAAGTACTTGGTTTGCAAACTACACTCCTATTTTTGGTTTGCAAACCAAAAACAGGAATGTAGTTTGCAATTACTTTGCAAACCAGCATCTATACTTGCAAAAATAGGAATGTAGTTTGCAAAGATTGGAATGTAGTTCAATTATATGCTCAGAATATATAATAAAAGAATTGATAATTGAACACTGTTCAATTATATGCTCAGAATATATAATAAAAGATTGGAATGTAGTTTGGAAAAAGAAATAAAAAGTTCTCTGTTTCAGGTCCAACTTCCTTTGCACCAATAATTGAAATGGCTATGTCGATAGTTGAAAGCAGTGGTGGCCAGTACCATGTTCTACTAATTATTGCCGATGGCCAGGTATGTCAAGGATAAGATATCGATACACAATGCAACCAGTTAATAATCACTAATTGACCTTTAAAAAAAAACTGACAAGTTATTGATTCTGAATTAAATCAGCTAGATCAAACAGGATGTATCGTGATTAATTTCTTATACGTTTGCCTTAAAACATAGTATGCAGTTTTCTACTAGGATACCCAAAAACTAAAAATGCTTTAAATTGATACATATCTAGGTCACCAAGAGCGTAGATACAAGAAATGGGGAATTTAGTGAACATGAGCGAAAGACGATGGAAGCAATAGGAAAAGCTAGGTAAGAAGTTAGTTCATATATTTATTGAGCTCACATAGCTTATTAAGCACACTTCATCTTCTGTAATATATTATATGAATAACTAATCCATAACAGGTTCAAATACTATGTCAATTAATTAATTAATGTAGCTATGAGCTGTCTAGTCCTCAAAAACTAAGTAAAAAGAACAAACCAGTAAAATATTAACAAAAATTTCACAAAAACAAGACTGGATGTTAATTTCCGTTCAGTTATCCTACTGTTTTTTAGGTTAAGGCAACTAATTAGCAAGTGATCAACAGACCTAGAAATGAAAACACATGTAAACACTTTCAGTTTGATGTATGTTAGATATAATTTAATATATAACTTTTCCCCTTTTTGTTTAAATTGTTGTAGTGAACTTCCATTGTCCATAGTTCTAGTCGGAGTTGGTGATGGTCCTTGGGACACAATGAAGCAATTTGATGACAGTATTTCATCCAGATTATTCGACAACTTTCAAGTACGTAATTTTTATTCCAAAAAAAAAATATAGCAATTAGATAAACCTCTCTTTTAACATATTGTGTTTTTATTATATCTTTCAGTTTGCAAACTTCTCAGAGATAATGTCAAGCAAAATTCCTCAGTCAAGAAAAGACGTGACATTTGCTCTTAGAGCACTAATGGAAATTCCATCACAGTATAAAGCAACCTTACAACTTGGACTTCTAGGGTATGTATATATGCACATATATAACAATCCTAAATTTGTAATACTAAATCAATTAATATTGCAACATATGTACCGATCGATACTGACTTATAACATATATCAGTCTAGGACATACATCTACTTAGATTGATTCCTGGGGAGTAACATCAGAGTGCTTTAGCTATTTAACGAGTTTTTCTCAAAGGGACAAAGTGAAAACATAAATAGAGCCGAAGAGCGGAGTAACTTACCAGATCCGACTGCCGATCGATGGAGTGAGGTCGGCGCTAGGGTTTCACCTTTGGTTGCGGTACACAAAAGAGCGAGGGGCGGCGCCCTCTTCCTTCTCAAAGATCAAACGACTGGCGGAACGATGGAGAGAGGCGCCGATTTGGAAGAGAAAAGGAATGGGGAACTGATCGGTTCTATTGAGAGAGTGGAGTGAGGTTTTGTTGAGAAATGAGAACCGATCGGTTTTTGAGAGAGGAGTGTCGAGTGAGGTTTTGAAAAAAAGGCTAAGTCCGGGATATTTCTACCTTTACCCCATCCTCATCTGGCTCGGTTGGGTATCCTCTCCAATATGTGCCCTCTACTCTATCCCCTCTACGGTTTGATTTATGCTATCAGACGCTTTGAGATTCGGGCTTGCGGTGGGATCGGTATTAAGTGTAATGCAGTGCACCGCAATCCATACTCAGCCCTTTGTTAATATCTCTGTATCGCATTTACTGACTTTGCCAACCCAATTCAAATAATAAAAAAAGGATGGCTCCAGTGAAGATCAGGACGCTACATCACCGATCAAAAGGCTACAATTTAACTATGAGTCTGTTTGGTAATGCATGTACATAAATTATTTTTTAAAAAAATGTGAAAAATGAGAAATATATTTTTTTGGGATTTTATGTCCAAATCAAATCTACAAATGTCAATTTTGTACAATTTGATTATTATTTACTCGTTCAAATTGTCCAAAACAACGTGGACCGTTAATCTTCGTATGATCATTGAACGGTAGATTTGCTGAAAAATGACATCTAGATTTTTTTTAAATGATCAAGAGAGAACATGAAACCTTAAGAACATAAAAGTTAAAGAGGCCGGATACTAGAAAGCCTCGATCCAAAGTAAACAATTTATAGCCGTACAATGTTGCTATATTGTGTCGCTTGGATGTATTAGTAAATGGATCTTGATTTACTCCAAATTTTAATACAATCAACTTAACGCAACACTCTTTCATTTCAACGGTTCCGATCGACACCAAATGCAATTTCGTCTTCGTTCATTCATTGATCCACACAACATGGGTTCAAGTCCTATGTACATTGGAGTATGGCACAAGTGATTGATGCATAATGCATTATGTTTTACAATTTCAACAGTTATAAATTAATTGTACTAATGCATATATTATCAATGTTCAAGCATTAATTTTATTATCTCATCAACCTTTATTAATAGTATCACCTTCATATATTACCAATATTCCAAACAAATTTTAATTGAATCCTACAGTAACATACCAATTTTACAAATAAATTTTAATTGAATCCTATAATATATATAATATAACTTATATCAATCACAAACTTAAAATTATAGACATAATTATAAACAGAATTATTTAAAATTATAAACAGAATTATTTTAGAGTCTAAACAGAATTATTTAATATCAAGTCTCAAATCAATTCAACTCCAGTTGAAAAATTTCATGATATGGAATTTAACTTGGCGCCTTCATTTTTCAAAAAATAGCGCTCAAATTGGACCCTTGATCCGGACAGAGTAGTTTAGACTCTAAACAGCGCAACACACCATATCAATTGAAGGCTGCTGTTACATGCACTATGCTGTACGAAGCAAAAGTTGATCTGTTCAACTCTGAAATTTTGCCTTCATTCCTTCGGCGCCATATGACTTCCACTGAATTCACATCCTCCGGTACCGTAATACCGATGAGAAAACAATCACTGAATCTGGACCGGTCTTTTAAACTTGCCACGACTCTCAACGAATCTGAAAGTTCATCTCAACCCGTAAATTAAAGGAGTTCTTTTTACAGTATCTGAGAGGATGCTTGATACGTTTTCATTTCCCCCCAAATCCCTCCTCTTATTAGGTTACCTCGAGTTAATGCGCCCGCCTCCTTCCCTCCTCTCCCACTCATTTCCCCCCCTTCTGAGAGGATACCGAGAAACAAGACTTCGCTCCTTCCCTCCTCTCCCACTCATTTCCCCACCTCTGAGAGGATACCGAGAAATCAGACTTCGCGCTTACTAATCTTCCACTCATTTCGATCACTTAACTTCTCGCTTGGATTCTCGGAGTCGACGGCCATCAATAGTCGGGCTGGTAATTTTAGATCACCTATTTCACTTATCTCCTTTAATTGTTGTTCTATTAAGGTTTAATTTTTGTTTACTGATAACTCAATGGTTTTCGGGCTGTTAATTTTTGTTTACTTATTTCGCATTAAATCTACCAAATTTCTACAGAAAACACTGAATGAGTCAAATTTGAGAGTCAATTGCGAAAAAGTCTTGTCAGCACTAGGTATCTATGAATTTGAGAGTCAATAAGCACTAGGTATATTGCTGAACATTGAACAGTATGTAATAACTTTAAGCTGCTTACTTCAACAACTGATTATTCTGCAATCACTTCTCCTTTTCACTAAGTCAGTTTACTTAGTAGACCTGGAGTCAACCTTTACTTTTCAATTGACTCCCACTATCCACTTAAATTCTGACAAAAAGACAGTAAAAGTCACCTTAATTCTAATTTATCCCTTGGCATTATACTTGACTGATGTTGGAAAATATGGCAGAATTGACAGGCATTTGAAACATTGTAGAAGCTTAAAGTCATTTATTGCTGTCTAGTTACAAGGTTTCTTTATATTTTTAAAGGAGACCTAACCTTATCATTATTTGAAGGCTCCTTTCTTTTTAATAGACTTAAATTCTCATGTACCCTTAAAGAGTTAATAGACTTATATCTTTCTATTTACCCATAAAGTTAATAGACTTATATCTTTCTTTTTAATAGACTTATATCTTTCTATTTACCCATAAAGTTAATTACTCTTATTTAAATAGTATTAAGATCTATCTTTTCCCATTATACCCTTATACCTATTTATAAAGTTTTGTGTTTTAACCAACAGCTTGGTAAAAAACAGCAAAATTATCTCAGCTTCATTTAGACAAGTACTTCATAAACTGATAATCCCAAATGGTATCAGCAACAATATAATGCTAATCGCCACTTACATCGGTCAAATCGCCACTTTGTAAGGATATTTTATTTCTGTTTAAGTCTTATTAATTACTGCTCACTTAATGAAATTGCCTAAAATTTTAACCGCGTTCCATTAGTGTTCTGGACCAGTTGTATCAAGTTAATAGCTTCCACAGCCAATTAGTTAAGCTCAAAATACTTTTATATGAAATGAAATATAGTTCTCATTGTGTCACTCCAAGCCACTATGAGAAGCTCGTGAACTCAGTGTAGCCACTACAAATTCATGTAATTATTCTAAGTAATTTCTTGGATCACCTCATAACATTGGTAGTCCTGTATACTATGATATCAGCATAGTGTTGTTTTCAATTAGATGCCAAATAGTTGTTTTCTTATCAGTAATAGCATGACATTTTCACTATCATAGCATGTATAAAGTGGCACATAGTATGTTGATTTCACCTTTGCTCCATTGATTTTGCACATAAGTCCTTTGCATGGAATTCATGCTTCCTTGGTAAAACTCTGCCTTATGCCCTAATTCATGTATAAAGAAAAAAAATAAAGAAATGACTTACAAAAGAAGATTGGGAGAAAGCGTTTTTGTACCCCCTCACTGCCATGACAAAAGATAAATCAAATAAAAATAACATATCCAACACATTACAAAAAGGGCTGATATTTCCAGTAAGTGTTGCAATCCGGGGGTTTAGCTTGTTAGTCTAGCATTTGAAGTTCCTTTTTGAACCAAATCTCTCTAAAGTTTGGCAAAAAGCTTCATTATTGTTAAGCTTAAATTTTGATGGGTACACTATAAATTTAATCTTAATTATAATCCATTCCTAGTTTCCTTTTCATTCAAACACAGATGGCTCCAAGGAAATCTGCTCTATCAAGAGCAACATCAACAAAAAAAAATTAGGGAGAAAGCGTAAATCACAGGCAATAATTGAGCTCGGCGAGGGTTCAAATGCTACGTCCGATGGTGAAATTACACCAACTGAACCCGTAAAGAAAAAGGGACGAGGCCCGGGGCTTATCAGAAAATCGACAAATGTAGTGGAAGACAGACCTATAATCTGGCCAATTTCCTCTTGTGAGTTTACTTGTGTAGAAAAACCAAAGGAAATAACGGCAGCAATCACTAGGTATTGTTGTTTTTCATTTTTACAAAAAAATACAACCATTTTTTCCCCCAAGTCATTTTCTGAAACCATCGCTTTTCTATCACAAGGCTTGCCCTGAACCATATGCCTGGACCATTGAGAAGTTTCCACGCCTTCGATGATACCACGAAAAATAACATCGAATTTGCATTTCTGGTAGTCTATTTTCTTATTATTTTCCATTAGCAATATTTTTTTTTTCAAATTCCTGCAAGGACAGTTTCATTTCAGAACTGTTATAGTTACAAAAGAAAATGACTTGTATGTCAGAACTGTTATAGTTTCAGAACTGTTATAGTTTCCATGCCCGTTTCATTTTATTTCAGAACTGTTGTAGTTTCCACGCCCGTTCATTTCATTTCAGAACTGTTATAGTTTCATTTCGGAACTGTTACTGTTATATCATGACTTGTATTTCTTGTATTAAGGGAAATGCAAACCATTCATTCACTTCCAAGTTGGTTTGACTTGTATGAATGTGAGCATTCATACCTGCCACTTACAAGGATACCATCTACATATCTCAAAAATCAGAATTTTACATATCGCAGTTCTCTGAATTTAATAACATGTACCCCTGCTAATGGAATACGTGTTTTTTTTAAAGGAGAAATTTAGATATCGTGATGGAGAAGATGTCCAGCGTTGTCGGGAAGTTCTGGAGGCAATAGCGGCAAAGAGGTACAGCGGGGAGCTACACGAGGCAAGGAACAGTTGCATAAAAAATTCGGTAGAAACATACCGGCATGGAAGAAGTCTGTTCCACATTGGTGCCTAACCCATGCATACTGGCACGGTTTGTGCGACATCTTTGCCACAGATGAATGGCAAGAAGTGAGTAAACAAAACCATGATAACCGCGCTACATCTGGACTGACGGTATCTCACTATGCTGGATGTGCAAGTGCACACCAGCATTTTGGTAAACTGGTGAGTTTCAATGAACATTAATTCAAAATGAAACTTAATGTGTAGTTTACAGCATCATCTGACTTGTTTATTCATTTTCATGTGGAGAAAAACTTAAAAAATGGAGAAGATCCAACAATGAGGGAACTTTACATCCATCTTCATTGTCGTCGAGACAATGGCAAATCACCCATTGAGACCCAACTGGAAGCTGCCACGCCGGTTCGGTCTGGACCAGCGGAGATTACTGATGAAAATGGGGTCATGGACCCAAATACAGAGGATATTCCCCGTGTAATTGAAGAGCTGGATGTCAACTCCTTGCAATTTCCCAACACAAGAATCAAAGCAGTTTACGTAAGTTGCACTATGTACATTAATTTGCTGAATCTGAATACCTAAGTACAAGTGTTGTTGAGTTTGCTGAATTTGATGAATCTGCACTATGTATATTTCATAATTCATGATTTACCTCCTTGTGCTGATAATTTGCTGAATTTACATTAATGTGCTGAATTTACATCAATTTGCTGAATTGATATTAAGAGTTAGGGGACAAATTAGATATATCTAGGTGTTGAGGGGTAAATAAGAAATTAGAGAACTCTTTGGGGATATGTGAGAAATTAACACTTTTTTTGTTGCCTATTGTTTGAGGGTATGTGATAAATTAGATCTCACTACTAGAGGGGCAAAACTGCAAACTGCAATATGCTGGTACTAAAATCGAGTCTCACAAAAAGACAAACTGAACCAGTTCTCTTGCATATCAATTTTTACTGATTTTGTTGCCTACTGTTTGAGGGTATGTGATAAATTAGATCTCACTACTATAAATTTATTCATTACCTAACAAGGTCAAAATAACACATCTTTTTATATTGCTCATATGGTGCAACTAATAGGAAAAGGTGAACGACATGATGGCTGAGGAGGCCCATGCCGACATGGACGAGACCACCATGTTCATGTCAGCTGCTGGCGGAGCAAGCCATGGTAGGGTGCTAGGATTTGGAAGCATGGTTGAAGGGAAGGCGCAAACAGCAACCAATCGATCCAGGCCCAAGCACACAGCATCTTCGGTTACTGTTTCTGGAGTGACAACCAATGGAGTGCAGGCAAGCTTCTCTCGCACAGAAGTACAATCTCTCTTAGACATCAGCAATCGCCGTCAAGCTGAGGATAGGGCCGAGATGAAAAGAGAACTAGCATCTTATCAAATGTGCATCAACCAATTATTCTCGATGTTTGGGGCACAAGGGCCCAATCCACCGGTAATTAACACCAACTTGATTGCTAAATTAATTCCCTTAATTTATTTTATGTGATGACAGACTTTAATATCTCACTAGGATTGCATGTAGCTTACTGATATACTTGTTTGTCGCAACTGAAAGCATGTGCTGAAAATTGCATTGACAACCTATTTGGGTGCAACTTAGTTGCTACTGTTGTTATTGTCGTTATTGTTGAGATATATTGTCACACTAAAATTGGATCTTCGGCATTGTTTAACTTAGGTTCAAGGAATCATTTCGGGAACTCAGCAAGGTTCTACTGGGAATTTACCTAATTTTCAGGTCCCGATTTTGACTTAAGCATATTCATTAAATGTTACAAATCAGATCTGATTTTGTCAACTCCAAGTTATAACACTTGGGCTTGCTTATTCAATCCTTAGGGTCAAGGTCCCACTCAACCAACTCAGGAAGTAGCTTCACACATGCAGACGGGCAACTCCCGGGTAAGAAGTTCTACCTCAGTTTTACATAAATCCATTTATTTAGTGTGATTAGAGTGATTCCAAAGCTTATAGTGCAAAGTTATTTTGCTCCTTTATTTGCACCAATCTTTAAAATGTCTTTGCTTTCTTATCTCATCGTAAGCTACATACGAACAAGGCAAAATTCCTATTTTTCTTTGACAGCCTTTCTAGTGAAGGGATAAAGATAAAGAGAGGGTGTAATGGTCAATTTTACCTTTTTCCGTTGACAGCCTTTCTTTGACATCCTTTCTATCTTAGATTGGGTTACCTCAGCATGGATGCAGATATAGTTGATATGTTAATATGGAGTAGTTTGTTCTAATGGAATTGACTTTCTCGCATTACATGAATCTACCACTGTGTTAGATGGTTAATTAGGGGTCCCGATGATAATATTACTTAGTAGAGGGTGTTGTTGGTACTAGACTCCTTTTCTGACTCAAAACAAACTATGCAAAATACACATTCATAACAATAACATGTTGTTTCTTTTCCATGTGATATAAATAGGGTAATGCTTCTCCTATACAGCCAAATCAGGGATTCCAAGCACTCTTAAATCAAGCTAATGCTGGAATAGATGACGTACCCACCAATGAAGCTGCAATGGGCCAATGGTGCGGGGATTCTGCCTACAATGGGAACCATCCCTTCTAGTGCATAAAATTGGACATTTTTGCTCTTCGGACATGTTTTACCAGTTCTAACAAATGAACGAACTTGGGGTAAGTTATCTTGTGAATTTAGGTTAACTACTGGTATGTATATTTTGGTATAGTTATAGGTCCACAATGGTATATTTTGGTATAGTAGTGGTAGTGGGTATATTTTGGTATATTTGGAAGTGTAAGTGCAATATAGATCTGATGTTGTTATGTTTTCTGCACATATTTTGGTACAATGTATGAAAACTACGTCATGTTAATGCTTATTTAAAGTTTCTCCTACTTTGTGGGAAACTTAGGATGTGTTAATTTACTTGGTTGTGTTCATTTTCTTAGGATGTGTTAATTTTCTTTTTTTAACTTGGGATCTTCCCATTTTAACTTAGGATGTGTTGTTCTATATGGGAATGTGTTTTTCTATATGTGTTTGAATGGGATTTAGTGGGGAAGGTAATACAGTACCTGGTTGGTACAGGGAGTATTGTACCTGATTGGTAAGGGGAGGATTGTAGATGAGAGCATGCTGCTACAATGTCATTCAATTTATTTCCGTGGGTATATCCATGGAAAAACGACCACGATAACTGCCCTCGGAAATACCTCGGTGGGTCCCACACGCTGCCCTCGGAAATACTTCGGTGGGTCCCACAGGCTGCCCTCGGAAATACTTCGGTGGGTCCCACATGCTGCCCTCGGAAATACTTCGGTGGGTCCCACGTACTCTGCCCTCGGAAATACTACGGTGGGTCCCACGTCCTCTGCCCTCGGAAATACTACGTTGGGTCCCACGTACTCTGCCCTCGGAAAAACTACTGTGGGTCCCACATATGCGGCCCTCGGAAATACTACGATGGGTCCCACTTTCGATAGCCTTGGAAATACTCTGTGGGGCCCATGTTTGCTTGCCTTGGAATAAATATGGTGGGACCCACAGACGTTGCCCTTGGAAATAATAAGTCCAAGGGTCGGATGTAAAAGTATTTCCGTGCGTAGTTTTTCCATGGGCAAGCACATGGAAAAAGCCGGAAAATAGTATTTCCATCGGCCCCCTCGGAAATACTGGGTATTTCCATCGAAGGCTTTTGCGACGGCCTTTTTCCGAGGGTGGCGCACGGAAAAACCAATTTCAGGGCTTGTTCCGTGCGTAAGCCTACGGAAGAAGCCATTTTCTGCCTTCGGAAAAAGATCCCATTCTAGTAGTGATTAGTGAGTACTTTTGTTATTTAATGTATTGTTTTTGGTTGTAAGAAAAATATTAAACATATTACTTTTATTTGCATGTCTTGTTTTTTAATTAAATAATTGAATTTGTTGGAAGAGATATTCCTGTTTTTTAATTCTCTTATTTTATAAAAAATACAATTTAGTTGAAATTGATTGTACAATTATTTTTATTTTTATACTAATATCAATTGCATATGTGCGAAATAAATGAGTTTTGATGTTATATTTGTAAAATATAATAAAATTAATTATTATATTTTTATTATTCGTTATTCACCTGCTACCGTTTCGTTATCCGGGTATGATAATGTCAATTTTTAATGGTTAAGGGTAGCGTATGAATAAGGTTATTCTTAATAGGTATGGGTATAAAAATGCTTCCAACCTATCCATATCGTACCCATTGACACCCCTAAGAAGTAATAGTAACGCCGACTTGATAACCGGTCAACTTGAATAGAGTTGGCTTACAGATATAGCGCGTTTGCTATGATATAATTTCATTAAAAGAGTCAGGGTTTTGTTATCCAAGAGGATCGTAGAATTGGTTGCATCATTTGCATGCAAGAAGATAGAGAAATTAGCTTTTAAAATTATACCAAACTAGAACATATTATAGAGAAGTTGTAAGAGGGATAGTGGCCCCTCGTGGCTCGCAGGGACCCTATGCCACTTATAACCAGAGAGGTACCGCTCTAAATTCCCTTATCTGGGAACACCCCATGACACACTTAAATCTGTTGAATCGGATGATATCAGCTGCTATTATATTATGAACGTGAATAAATCAGGGTTAGGTTAATACAAATTTATATTTTTTAAGCAGGCCAGCAGATCCGATATGTTCCGGAATCCAGATGGGTCATGGATCAACCCGACCCGACTTGTTTCAGAGGAGATATGTATTAAATATAAGATATAACAACTACCGTTGTATGGATAAAGAATGAGATCATCTAAAGAGAGTAGAAACTCGGTTTTCATGCCAGAAATCACGGATGCAAGCTACAATGGTATATTTACCTCTACAAGCAAATGAGCTTATTTTTTAGTCTCTGTTTGGTTGTCTGAGAATTATTGTCTTGACGGGCGTTCAAATTAAATAATAAAATTAGGCGTGTGCCAGAACCAAATAACTTTTGGAAGCACAAAACACTATGGTCATCAACAGTCTTCGAGGCGAGATTAATTAATAATTAAGTACAGAAAACAGGGGTCAAGTGGGGATGACAATAGGAGATTTGAAGTGCCCCCCCACACAGATCCTGATCCTCCTGATGTGATCTGGATTCCAGCTCTTTCTTACACTCTCTCTCTCTCTCTCTCTCTCTCTCTCAGTTTGCTTGTATTCTGCAATCTTCTTTCTCTCTATTTTATTATCTGTAGACTGTAGGTTCGGTTGCTTTTGCTTGCGTCTTGTAATTTGTAATTGCGTAACACTAAATTAAAAGAGTTCAACATAAATTGAACGTCACTACCATCCGATATTTTTATTAATACCCAAAAAAAAAAAATTATCAAATCTGCTCCCACCCCAAATTTATTTTTATTTCTACCCCAACCGCCCGTCAGCTGGGCGGTCCACTCTTCATAACCGCCCAGCTGCTGGGCGGTCCGCCTTTTTTTTTTTTTTTTAAAAGCGGTCCGACCCCCACTGAACCGCCCATCTCTCTCTCTTCTTCTCTGCCTCCCCGCCGCCCCGCGTCGCCGCCGCCCGAAACCAACCACCCTCTCTCTCTCTTCCTTTCCCTCTTCCTCTCTCCCTCTCTTCCTCTCTCTCTCTCTCTCCCTCCCTCTCTTCCTCTCTCTCTCTTCCTCTCTTCCTCTCTCTCTCTCCCTCACTTCCTCTCTCTCTTCAAATCTGCCACCCTCTCTCTCTCTTCCTTTCCCTCTTCCTCTCTCTCTCTCTCTCTCACCCGAACCCTAATTTTCGGCCATCTCGTGACAATCCGATTATTTTCGAGTAAGTTTCTAAATAATTTTTTTAATTTATATTTTATATCTTGTATTGCCATTGGAACGATTGGTAGAATTGAATTGTTAATTATCTTGTGCGGGTTGTTGATTTTCCCGACACGATTGAATTGTTCAAAATTAGGGTTTCCAAGTTTAGGGTTGAATTGTTAAATTAGGATTTAGGGTTGAATTGTTAAATTAGGGTTTAGGGTTGAATTGTTAAATTTGGGTTGAATTGTTAAATTAGGGTTGAATGGTTAAATTTGGGTTTAGAGTTGAATTGTTAAATTAGGGTTGAATTGTTAAATTTGGGTTGAATTGTTAAATTTGGGTTTAGGGTTAAATGGTTAAATTAGGGTTTAGGGTTGAATTGTTAAATTTGGGTTTAGGGTTGAATTGATAAATTATGGTTGAATTGTTAAATTTGGGTTTAGGGTTGAATTTGTTAAATTAGGGTTGAATTGTTCAATTAGGGTTGAATTATTAAATTAGAGTTGAATGGTTAAATTAGGGTTTAGGGTTGAATTGTTAAATTAGAGTTTATGGTTGAATTGTTAAATTAGGGTTTAGGGTTGAATTGTTTAAATTAGGGTTTATGGTTGAATTGTTAAATTAGGGTTCAGGGTTGACAAAATTGGAGTTTATAAGTTAGGGTTTATAAATCAGGATTTATAAGATAGAATCTTCTGTTTATTGAAATGTAGTATGGTCAGAACTAGACGGGGACGTGCATGGGATGCCCATCTGGAGATGGGGGAGAGTTCACATGATTCTGGTGCAGAGGCATCCGCTGCAGCGGCATCCAGTACAGAGGCATCCGGTGCAGAGACGTCCAGTACAGATGCTCCCTTTGGAGATTATCCCCCTCACTATCCTGACACATTTAGTCCTCTTCTGTGGACCCCACATGTCAGGCACCGTGTCTCACTTGCATCTATGGAGGTACGTTAGATTTGTATTCCTATTTAAATAGCATTATTTAATATTACAGATAATTAGACGTTTATATTGAAATCATTGTAAAATGCAGGACACGACGATGTTGACAGTGAGGCATCGCACCACCGAGATACCATACGTTCGTCACCCGTTAATGGAGCAGTGCATCATGCATCTCGGGTTGTATCAGTTGGCCACCATACCTCACTGTGATATTGACCAGGCTCTCGTTTGCGGTCTGGTGGAGAGATGGCGACCGGAGACGCATACATTTCACCTTCCGGTTGGGGAGATGACAGTCACACTAGGTGACGTCAGCGCCTTATGGGGTTTACGGATAGATGGCGACCCCATCGGTGGTGTCTCAGACCATCCGGACCTGTTGCACATGATACCGGAGCTGCTGGGGGCCGCTCCGACGGACTTGCAGAAGAAGAAGAAGAAGAAGAAGAAAGGAGAGGAGGAGGAGTACCGGTATTCACAATACTGCATTAGTCTTGCGGCGCTCCGCAGTTACTTCCACCGGCGTAGGATCACCCCCGATACACGTGACGAGCAGGCCGTTCTGAGGTAATCACAAACAGTTGCAATTATGGGGTTATGTATTCAACAAAAAATGTAGTTATTTATGTCTCTATTTAATATTGCAAGTACGTGAGGGCGTTTGTCATGGATTTATGTGGCAGCGTCATGTTTGTCGATTCCAGCGGTGACGCAGTCCCGATTATGTTCCTCTCTCTGCTGAGGGACATTCAGCGGCCGTCGAAGTGGAACTGGGGTGGAGCCGTGCTGGCCCACTTATACCGGGGCTTATGTCATGCTTGTCTGGTAAGTTTGTACAAATATTTTAATTTTTTTATTACAAATATTAGGGTTCCATATTTACCAGAAGTGCACCGCATGTCCAAAATTTAGGCGACGAACAAGCAGATTGCCGAACCGCTTCTTCTACTCCAGCAGTGGTCCTGGTCACATATACTGGTGTGTCGACCTGTTCCTCCAGCTCAGGCGGGGTTATGGATGAGCGATGACCCCGAGAGACGTCCGGGTACGGTGCCATATGGGGTACTCCCCACACATACGAGGACACGGGCAGGGGGAGGTCCGTGGGGATTTTGTATGTCCGGGGTCAGCTCCAGATGCTTCACGAGGTGAGCATCACCTGGTACCCCTATCGTCTGTTCTACGATCGGGGCCTTCTGTGCCTGCTGACATTAGAGCAGAGATATCTCTTGTTTTATCGGGGGCCGTGCGTATGCTTCTGGATAGTTGAGTATCATTATCCTGATCGAGTGCTCCGTCAGTTTGGCTTGGATGCCTATGTCCCTGATTTTCCAGAGTTGGGCGAGCAGCAGACCACCCAGCTGCACAGGTAACTACCCACTGCCTTATTGTTTGTCTATTTTATTAATTGTTCAGCCATACACGTTACTAATTAATTTATATTGCAGCACTAAACACAACAAGCCCAAAGTCGACTGGAGCACGCGTTTCTGGGAGCATTACCAGCGTGCTGCATCACCCCAGTTTCACTTATGGACCCCGCCTCCAGCTCCAGATACCCCTATGCCGGTCGGGCCTTAGAGATTGCGATACTTAGTCTGGTACCAGAGATGGGGCATGCCGACGGTTTATCTACAGGGGGACTATGGTGATGCTCTTCGACGGAGACTCACGGGTGACGGATCTAGGACTTACTTGCCTTTCGGCCCGATCCATGCTCGTGCGGTATGTTTAAATGAAACTGACATGCTTAAAAAATTGACGTTATTTATTCATCTTCTAATAATAATAATGAAAATACATTGTGTGCAGATTTTGACCGCTATTAGAGGAGTGGCACACAACTTGGTGTGCATGGCGAGAAAAAGTTGGAGAGCGATAGGATGTCAAATGCTCCAACACAGTGCACCGATCGTGGAGGACTCTGGGTGGGACGGGCGCTTGGTTGGTATGTTGCACGATGCTGGGGAGGACATCAATTGGCGCGAGATAAAGGCCCCACCACCAGATCCGGAGCAGCCTAGAGCTCCTATCTACGATGAGGAGATGCCGCCACCTCCTACAGGTAATAATATGTCATACAAATGATCATTATTAAGCGTCTCTTTAAAAGATCATTCTTATTAATTTATCTTCATTTCTACAGATGATGACTCGGGGTGGGCGATCCACCAATGGGTGCTGAACAACAACGCGTGGAACGCGTACTACAACGAGTATGGAGTTCCAGTGCAGCAGACCGAGGTAGCAAAAGTTCATTATTTAATTAATTTACTCGTTACTTCTATGTCTCTAATTTAACATTGTTTACATACAGGATGAAGCTGCCACTTTCTCATTGGATGACCTCACTGGAGATGAGGGCGGATGGGAGCGAGCTAGCTCCCACATACCGCAGTATATGGAGCCCAGACAGCACGACGGCGAGGCCAGTGGGAGTGGGGCACAGACTGCAGATGGCTTTGCCTCTGCTATATTTGGCACACCGCCTCCGGCCACGTATCCTCCTACTTGGGAGGCCGATTCGTGGAGAGCATCCATTACACCTGGGGAAGGACCCATGGGCGCGCGAGGCCGTACACGATGACATGCAGGTGGATGAGGTTCCCCAGAGGCGTCCGCCGTCGCAGAGGGACCGCCATGCACCTACTAGGTTGGAGCTCTCCGGACCTCGCCCTCGTCATCGCCGTTAGGGTTTTTATATTTTTTTAGTTTGATAGGTTTCTAGTATTTTATGTTTGGATTATTATATTTCATGTTTGGACTGTTATGTTTCATGTTTAGACTTACGATTTAGATTACCTATTTTTATTGTTTAGACTTACCATTTAGATTACCATTTAAAAATATTTAAACATTAACAAACTAAATATAAAACTAATCAATTATATTAAAGCTAGACAATTACATAACATATAAAAATAATCGTCAATTATAAAAATATAATCGTCAACAAATAATAAATATATATCATATAATTTAATATAGTAAATAATCAAACAAATCATTACAACAATTTAATATAAAACATTCAAACAAATTAAAACATAAAACCGCCATAAAAAAAATAATAATAACGGACCGCCCAATAGCTGGGCGGTCAGCTATGAAGAGTGGACCGCCCAGCTGCTGGGCGGTCAGGTGGGGAAATTGGACCGCCTAGCTGACGGGCAGTTGGGGTAGAAATAAAAATAAATTTGAGGTGGGAGCAGATTTGATAATTTGTTTTTTTTGGGTATTAATAAAAATATCGGCACTACCATTAGTCTATGTTTAATCCTTAAAAAAGTTACTCGGTCAATAATTGAGTAAAAGGGTAATATTAATTTAAGGTTATTTAAAAAAATAGAAAATCCAATGTACTCGGTCCAAATAATGTTTTTTGTTTTAATTTAAGTTCTAAACAAATATTAAATTCCATTAAAAAGTTATTGTTAATAATCGTCAAATAATTATAATTGTTAATTATATTTTTATTACGTGTTTTGTATTGGAAATATCAAAAATCGAGTGACCATTCCGCCATTCTACTATAAGCTGCTAATTTTTTGTTGCCTGCTGCAAATTGACTAAAGATGGCAAAGAAAAAGCGATTAAATATTGAACGCTAGTTTAGTACAGTGGTACAAGTTGTCGTCTCTTTCAAGAAGAGGCATGTTCAATTCTCAAAAATGACATCTAAAAGGTACTAGAATGTACCGGGAACCTTTAATTAAAAAAAATGATTAAATAATTTGCATGGAGGTACTTGTAGTATCTCATAACAATAAAAGTTCATCATTGACAAGTAAATAAGAGAGAACGGGAAATTAAAAAATACATACTTCCTCTTAGTGCGAAACAGTCCGATAGACATCGGAGCTGTTCAATCCGCATCAAGATTTGTACATATTTGATCTACATGAATCTTAAAATTATCTGTACCAATCTTGATGGGAAAGTCGAAGCATCAGGGACAGATCTACATATATGTCAGGGGGTGCTAAACCACCTCAATAATTTTAAATTTTAAATTATGTATATTAACATTTAATTAATTTTTTGTTTTTTAAGCTTTTATATAATATAGTCTATCCCTCATAAAATAACAAATTTATATTTGTAGTCTAGTAGTAAGAGTTTTATTTGATGTTTGTAAGGTTATAAATTTAATTCACACTAACCACATTTTTTTTTTTTTCACATGTTACGTATTTATAGATTAACACCTCCTATTTAAATTTTTTTAGTTCCGCCCGTAGAAGCACCAACCAAAGGCGACACTATACTGGCTTAGCTATATATAGACCAATGAGGGTGCGAGAAAATATTATGTTATCAACCAGCTAAAAACACCAAAGCGCCATTTGCGGACAATCAGTTTGTCCCCTTCTTCATTTTTTTTAAAAGAATTCTAGTTGACTTGGGTAAAGGTCCTCCTGTTGCAAAATGACCCGTACAATAATTTGCTTTAATTATACGATGCAAACAAAAAATAGAGGCTGGAATTAATTTGGAATAGATATCATTTCTTGGGTTTTCAATTTTTTTTTTTGTCTTTCTACGGTGTTTAAAGGTTTCACACATTACTTTAGATATTTAATTCAAGCATGCGGTCTTTCGAAATACCCATCATTTACCTCCTTTCCAAAAATACCTATCAATCATTTACTCTTTTTTTTTCATTTTTGAGAAAGCCTCTTGTCTTTACGACAATTCTTAGATTGTAGTCTTACTATCACACTTGGGCAACCACTGGGGTCAAATTTTGGACTGATGTCTGATATGGCAATTGTCCATTATCTGTTTACTATCACTATCTCTATCAGCTTTGCTCCAATTCAAACATAGGGCTCCAAGAGGTTTTACTCTCAAAAGGGCAAGCTATCTCTTTTAAAAGGACTCCAACTGATATATATGCTAGAGATTGGAATGAACTATAACACATCATTTCCACCTTCTCCTCTTCTCAGCCAATAGACACTTTACATTAGATAAGGAAGTCCCATGGATAATTCACTGTCAAATCATTATATAATTTCATTTCCTTTAGAGGAGTACAACCAGAACATTGTATGATATGGTGAGATACAAAATTGTTTTCAAAAATTAAGGTTTTCATGTGGGTTTTGACACAAAATAGAATCCTCACCAAAGATAACCTCCTTGACAAAGGATGGAATGGTTCCACCCAATGCCATTTTTGTGATCAAACAGAAACAGTAGACCACCTCTTCATACAATGTTCATTTGTCAGACAAATATAGTTTTGGTTAGGTGACTGTCAAGATTTGTTTAGTGATTACTCCTCCATAGATGATATCATGACTTTTGCCTATACTTTACAAAAAAAAACCACTTTTTCTTAATAACATTTGGAGCTTTAGCATGGTGCATTTGGAAACAAAGAAACCTGATTTGTTTTGAAACAAAACATGTTCCTCTTTTGACTACAATTTTATATTAGACAGGTTTGGAAGAGGACGATGCTGAGATTAGCAAGTGTTGTCTAAGGAGAACACTATCATCCCCATGCAAGCATTTCAGCCTAACAATGATACACAAATGGTTTCTTCCTCTCATGGAGAAGATGGCTCCTCTTCCTCCAGCCATGCTTAGAGCTTCCATTATTGTCTCTAGGAGATATTACTTTGTGCTCACTTTATTTTCTGTCTAAACATTACCCTCTGCTGTAGCTCTTTTGTTTTGAGATACTTAAACATTTCTTTTGTGGCATGTTGGATGTTAGGGGTCTGTAACCCTGGATTTGTTTTTAATTTTCCTGTATTTTCTTTTGTAACTTTATCAGTTTCAAAATGAAACGGACCTAGCCGCCTTTTTATAAAAAAAAAAATTCAAGTATGCCGTATATACTATGATAATTTGTGTTAAATTTCAACCTAACAGATTGTATAAAATTATGTCTGTCGATTGAACATCGGCTTAGGTGGGTAGTACGGTAGTACCAGGTAGAAAGCACAACCCATAAATGATTAGCGGGTCAACGGTAGGTCCGTAACTGAAGGAGCCCAAATCATGCTTTTTTGGAAGTCGCCAAACCATTAGACGACACTAAACAAACTTCAAATTCTATCAATTTGTTAAGGGCCCATAGGACACAATTTTGGGCCCGGAGGTACATTTTTTGTTGAGCCTCAGCCTGGAGCCTCAGGAATCCATATGCTCCGAGATAACAGGATATTTCTGTTTGGATCATGGCCATCCGATCGGAATCTGTGTCAATCCGGTCCGAGATGAAACGCACCGAGATGCTTTAATAGTCGTGCGTATTCTGATTGGACGGTCTAGATCCAAAAAAAAATATTCTGTTTAGTTAGGTGAGATGAATTCGAGCCGCAGTGCGAATTTGAAAGTGTGCATCGCTGCTGTTTGTTTACAACTGCCACCAAATGCTTCCACCGCCGCGGCGGCCGCTTCCATTGCAGCTCCTCCTTCTCCAACGCCGGAGAAAAACCACTTCCGCCCAGTATGTTGCGGCACGCTATCGGGATCACACCTTCGAAAAGCTTATGGATTGCTCCAAGCACTACCTCAAGGCCCTTCCCATTATCGACCTCATCCTCTCCAGTCCTGACAACACCCTTCCCCTCTCTTTCCTCTCCCCTTATCTCTCCCAGCGCTTCCACCTCAACCGCGGTCCTCTCCATTTCTTCCGCGCCTTTCCCCACCTCTTCTCCATTGCTCCTTACAAGCCCCTCACTGTCACACTCACACCAGCCGCTCAATCCATTCTCTCCGCTGAGTCCGAGGCTTCCTCCAGAGAATCAAATATCGCCACGTGTCGCCTCCACAGGCTTCTTGCTATGTCTCAATCCCACCGCCTCCCACTCCGAGCTGTCTTTCGAGTCTGGCGTGAGCTCGGCTTACCCGACGACTTTGAGCAATCGGTTATACACCAAAACCCTTCCCTTTTTTCTCTGAGTGACAATCCAAGTGAACGCAATACTCACATAGTCGAGCTCGTAGATACCAGCTCAAAGAATTTCACACCTGCCATTGAATCCTGGAGGAGGTCGCAACAAAAAGATGTTACCTTTGAGTTTAAACTCGAGTTTCCGCCAGGAATGCGTCTCCGCAAGGATTACCGTGCGAGAATCAAGGCATGGCAACTTATACCTTATACAGGTCCATATGATCCCTGTACCACTAGAAATGCTAGCAAAAAATGTCGAATTATGATGGAGAAGAGAGCAGTTGGTATAATTCACGAGTTCATGAGTCTGACAGTAGAGAAAATGGTGGAGGTGGAGAAGATCAGCCAATTTAGGAGGTGGTTTGGGATAGAGCTTAATATAAGAGACCTTTTTCTAGATCATCCTGGTATTTTCTACCTCTCTACTAAAGGTTACCGCCACACTGTGTTTTTGCGCGAGGCCTATGAAAAAGGTCGGCTAATAGAGCCCAATCCGATATATGATGCAAGAAAGCAGCTTCTTGATTTGATGCTCTTGAGGCGCCGAGGGATCGGGAGCTTCACTGATGATGATTGATGGAGTGGGTCAGTGTTATTTATGGCTCACTCCACTGTTGATTTATCCCGGCAACATAATTTCGCAATTTGGGCTAATTTATCCCGGCAATTGGATTTTACTGAGGATAGATTGGGTGAAACACCAGGCTAATTGAGGACGGATTAAGGTTGAATTTGGAATAAACTGAGTTTCAATTGCAGGATAAAGGTTAGTTAAAGATGTAATTTCATTGAAGTACCTTAACCAGCCTGTACAGTTTTCTAGGGCCTTGCTAGTTAGTGTGGGCTGAAATTTTGACTTGCTAGGTTAAAGTTGGTTTCTTACCAGCTATTATTTTCTAGTACCAGTACAGATCCTAGTAAACGTCAAGATATTCATGGAAGCATAATCAACCCTCAATTCAGCTCTATTTTACTTCAATTCCCCTTAGTCGTGCTCTCTGTCAATCCAGCTCACCGTCAATTGGGAATTCATTGTGCATCATATCACTTATCAACTCAGAAATAATGTGATAAGGCCAAACTTCTTTTTGTCAAAAGCCTAAAATTGTTTGAACCCGATCATTCATAATTTCTTATTTATAGAGCGAACCCAGAGTACCAGGCCAGTTAGTTACCCACCAAAGAGCATCAAAAACCCAATATGAAGTCCCACCACAAACCAAAATAAATTGTTGTTTGGACTCTGAAATATTTACAAAAAAAATTTACCAGAATGGTGTGGTACATCAGGACAAGCCTGAAGGAAGAAAGGCAAAGGTAAATAATGCCTTTAAATTCTGCGACATGCGAAGGGAGATTGATATTTTGTGGGTCCTCCTAGATCTGCTCAGACTACCATGGATTAAAATATAATTCTTTTTTTGTTTCTTTTTCTCTGTTTTTTTTCACTGAATAAACGATCAACATTTTGTATTTTTGCTTAACTAAATGAAATGAGCAATTATCCAAAGTTATATGAATATGTCTTGTGCCCAATTGGGCCATTAATCCTTGAATTATGCAGTGGATCCGAAAAAACTTCAGTTTATCATAAATTAACTTTAAATTTCCACCAACAGTTGACAGAAAACAAAAAAAAATCCAAATTTTTTATGTTGGATTTAGAGACGTCTAAATACAATAAATTAAGTTGGACATGCGTGTATTATAATTATATGTCTAATACTGTCACGAATATTAATGCCAAAATAAGTGATTAATTAAGGAATGGCATTATACGTATTTCAATTAGGATTTGGAACCGAAAATGTATAGAAATAAATTTGATTAATTATAATTGTTAATGGACCGATTATAATTAGTCTAACTAATATACATGTGATAATTTCGGCACAAACTTGAAATTAGTGTAAACTAATTTCAGCACTAAGCTGGAATTATTTTTGGCTATGGTTATTTTGGCATGTTACGCCAATTTTAGGCTATGGTTATGCTAAATTGAGGACCTGGCACTTGTATTTAAAGGCTGAGTCTCCAAGGCTTGCAATCACGATCACAATTGTCTGCTCCATTAAAGACGAGATACTCTGTCATATTTTTCAGATAGCCAGAGAAAAGAAAGAGAGGATTGCAAGTTCTTGGAAGGACTCGAGAGCCAACAACTCAAGTCAAGACCAGGAGCTTATCAACCTAGAGCCTTGGAAGCTGTCTGATTGATAACATACGGAGGCTTTTGAAGATGGAAAGTAAGTTCCGCTGTGCATTAAGTTTAATTTTCTTGCATAGGATCCTAGGGTTTTAGGTTTTAAAGTAATTAGGAAAACCCGAAAATACAACAAGTGGTATCAGAGCCATCTATGCAGGAATTTATGGTAATTATGATCTAGAGAAAAGGCTATGCCATCTTCAATTGTTTGTAAATTATTTTCTGTTTTTCAAATCGAATTTATTGTTGCAAATAGTTGTTAAAATTCGCTTTAATCGATTTTTTATGCGTATTTTAATCGAATATTCGAATTGTGCCAATCCTTGCGCTTTGTGCGATCTTGGAGAGGTTTTGTTTGATGGTTTTGATTTTGATTCGCATAATTTATCACATTTTGGTGAAATATACGAAGGTGCGCTGATTCCTTCGAAAGGTTTAATTATGCAACAAACTATAATTTTTCGTTTCTGAAATTTGGAAAAATAAGCAATTGGCGCAATAAAGGCTGTTTTTGCAGTTTTTCGGTTTTTTGAAAATTTCCAGATCTGAAAATTAGTTATCTCTAGATCAATACCGGTTACAGACCTTAGGAATAACTGTAAGTAATTGTAATTTAGGTTATGTTAATTATAATTACTATAGTTATTAAGTTATTAAGTAAAGTATGCTATTATTAGCCTAATTAGTTATAGAATTTAGCCATTATCTATAATTAGTATTTAACGCTAATTAAGGGTGGGATAAAAAAAATACATAAATAAAAAAAATATATATACTAAATTCTTGTCATGATTATAGCTAATTTGAGCATAACGTTATTTAGTAAATTCTAAATAAGATTATTTGGTTATTTCCAAATATAAGCACAAAGTTTTAGTTGTCTCTAAATAGAAGCATAAAGTTATTTGGATATTTCTGATTATTTCGCTATTTCTAAATAAAAGCATAAAGCTAAAATTATATTTTGGAGAATACTAAAGTGTTTTTAAAGCATAGTATTTATTTTTGATGAATATAGTTAACATATGAAAATTAGTTTATTCTAATTAATTAAAGCTCCCATTAGTTACTATATTCTATTTAGGACGAGTAG
Organism: Carex myosuroides; assembly: GCA_028015225.1. Lineage (NCBI taxonomy): Eukaryota > Viridiplantae > Streptophyta > Magnoliopsida > Poales > Cyperaceae > Carex > Carex myosuroides. Next base: position 6,253,185 of record CM051471.1, read on the forward strand.
TCATTTTAGGATACGTCCTAGAATAGGCTTTAGGCATAGTTTTAGGATCTATTTAAAGGCAATTAGGATTTACGTGTGTCATTTTGTACAAGTTGAGCACTGATTGTTCGCAAACGAACCTCTCTGTGTGAGACAAGTGCAGGGTGGCACATGACAAGTTTAAAATGACGTGCTAGAAATGGATGTGAGTGTTAGCTTTCCCAAAGGAGGGTTAGCGCTTGCTGAAATTGTTTAGTGCATAAGGGTAGTGTACAAAAATAAGTTGCAACACACATGGACTAGCGATGTCTAGAAAAGCATCGGGGGCTTGGAACTTAAGCGATCCGTCTGTGATCCTCCTCCCCCCGTTGACTGGCCTGGTCGTTAGTTCATGGATATGTTAATTTGACCCAAAGGTTGATTGACAAAAATGTTACATGTTTGTACTTTATTCACTACACCAGAGTGCCTGAAGGTAATGATTGCACCCAAAGGTGTTTCATTAGTGAATGGTGCTTTGGCTAAAGATTTAATGGAGCAAATAGTTTTACACATGCCTTTAGATAGATTTTAGAATTATGATTAAGGATCAAATCGTGACGCATCGTATCTAAATTATTTCCTTGTTCTTGAATTTTCAGATCTAAACATAATGTCAAATCTAAGTCAGATTAAGCCCCTCATGGGGAACAATTTCAAACAGTGGGAGGAAAAGCTGAAATTAGTCTTAGGGATCATGCAATTGGACACAGCACTGAGATTTGATCGCCCCAAGCCTAATAAAGAGGGTGAGGAAACTCCCCAAGAGAAGGCTGATATTACGAAATGGGAGCATTCAGATCGCATGTGCATAATGGTGATGAAGCAAACGATCCATGAGACTTTTCGAGGCATAATACCTGATATAGAGACCGGCGCTATTAAATACCTTAAGGCCCTTGAAGAGAAATTCACAAAGAGACTGAAGTTAGTACACTCTTTGTGAAGTTGGCAACAATAAAATACAAGGGAAAAAAAGGGGTTAGAGAGCATGTTATTGAGATGACAAGACTGCAACGTGCCTTGAAAGGGCATAATTATGACATCTCTGATGAGGTTCTCATTGAGTTCATTTTTTTGTCTCTCCTGTCTAACTTTAGTCAATTCAAGTTGACTTATAATTGTCAAAGAGAGACGTGGACACTACCTGAGTTTGAGGCTCAGTTGGTGCAGGAGGAAGAGAGACAGAGAATGACTAAGGGAGAAAGTGCTCATGTAGTAACATCTAATCCTAAGGGTAAAGGCAAGAAGTGCAAGTCTACTGCCAAGGAAAAAGGACCCACCAAAGAAGCTGCAAACAATGTCGCAAAGAAAAGCAAGAAGGAAGATACTTCTGCGGAAGCAGAGGAACGTAAATGCTTTTTCTGCAAAGCGTCAGGACATACGAAGAAATTCTGCACCAACTATCATGCATGGTTGGCAAAGAAAGGTATGTCTCTCGCTTTAGTTTGTTCTGAAGTTAATTTAAGTTCTGTATCTAGATATACTTGGTGAATAGATTCAGGTGCAACGTCTGACATCAGTATATCGATGCAGGGTTGCCTAAGCCATCGCAAGCCAAGTGAGGCGGAGCGTTACGTTTACGTAGGAAATGGAAACAAAGTAGAAGTGAAAAGCATAGGAAAATTTAGATTATTATTTAGGACAGGATTTTATTTAAGTTTTGATGCTTTAGTGGTTCCATCATTCAGAAGGAACCTAATTTCTGTATCTTATTTGGACAAAAATAGTTATGTATGTTCATTTAGTAATGGAAATTTCAGTTTGTGTCAAAATTCTAAGCTTCTTGCTTCTGGTATCCTGTCTTCTTATGATAATCTTTATTTTCTAGATATAGACACTTCACATTCAGAGGCACTGCATATAGATAATAGAAAACGTAAATTAACTTGTGAGAAATCAGCAACATTATGGCACAAGCGATTAGGACATATCTCTATGAAAAGGATAGAACGTCTTGTGTCTAATGATATTCTCCAACCTTTAGATTTTACAAACTTAAGTGATTGTGTAAATTGTATAAAGGAAAAACAAACTAATAAACGTAAGTATGATGCAAAAGGATGTAATGATGTCTTAGAATTGATTCATACGGATATCTGTGGTCCTTTTCCAAAGGCTACAAGAAATGGTCACCGTTACTTTATCACATTCATAGATGATTATTCAAGATATGGTCATATTTACTTAATAAAAGAAAAGGCGGAAGCATTAGACGTGTTCATAAAGTTCAAAACGGAAGTTGAGTTACAACTTAACAAACGTATAAAGTCCATTCGTTCTGATCGTGGTGGTGAATACTACGGTCGTTATGATGGATCAGGAGAACAGCGTCAAGGTCTCTTTGCAAAATACTTAGAGGAATGCGTAATTGTGCCTCAGTATACGTTGCCAGGTTCACCTGCAATGAATGGTGTTGCTGAACGGCGAAATCGCACCCTTAAAGACATGGTGAGAAGTATGATTGTTCGTACAACTCTACCTGAGAATTTGTGGGGAGAAGCCTTAAAGACTGCAGCATACATACTTAATAGAGTGCCTACTAAAGCAACTAACAAGACCCCTTACGAGTTATGGGTTGGGCGCAAGCCTAGCTTGAATCATTTGAGAGTTTGGGGATGTCCATGTGAAGCTAGGCCTTATAAGCCAAGTGAAAAGAAACTGGACGAAAGGACCGTTAGTTGTTACTTTATAGGCTATTCTGAACGATCTAGGGGGTATAAATTCTATAATCCAACAGAACATATAGTTTTCGAGTCAGGAAGTGCAAAATTTTTTAGGATAATGAGTTTGTAGGGGGAGATATGACAAAAGATAGTATTTTTGAAGAAGAAGAGACGAATGAGAATGAGACTATGGACCAAAGTCCTGGTTTTGTTCAAATTCCGATTGCATTTAGAAATACATCTTTTGACAATGTGCAAACTTCATCATCCCAAACAACTCAGTTAGAAACTCAACATGGAATAGAGAACACAAATGGACCTGAATCCAACCCAAACCCTGACATTGCCATGACCAATGTTGATGGCCTAGGGCCTGTGGGAGATTCAGAAGTTGGTAATGATGTTCCTCCTCCTGTTGAAGATCAAGTTGTAATTGAACCTCAAGAAAATCTAGAGCCTGTGCCAATTAGGAGATCTACTAGAGAGAAAAGATCTACACAATCGAAGGATTATGCATATCTTCAAGAACATGAGTTTGACATTGGCATGTTTGAAAATGATCCTGTTAATATCAAACAAGCTGTGGAAAGCTCTAACTCTTAAATGTGGATTAATGCCATGAATGAAGAGATGAAATCTATGTACGACAATGACGTTTGGGATATCGTTCCGTTGCCTAAAGGCAAGAAACCTGTTGGTTGCAAATAGATATTTAAGACTAAGCGGGATTCTAAAGGCAATGTTGAAAAATACAAGGCACGTCTTGTTGCGAAAGGTTTCACACAGAAAGAAGGCATTGATTATAAAGAGACTTTCTCTCCAGTTTCATCGAAAGACTCTTTAAGGATTATATTGGCGCTTGTAGCACATTATGATTTAGAACTTCATCAGATGGATGTAAAGACGACATTTCTCAATGGTGACATTGATGAAACAATCTATATGAAGCAGCCATAAAACTTTGTATCAGGTGATGCAGGGTCTATGGTTTGCAGACTTAAGAAATCTATCTATGGTCTAAAACAAGCATCTCGACAATGGTATCATAAGTTTCACAAAGTTGTTAGCTCATTTGGTTTTGAGTCTAACATAGTAGATGAATGTATATACCTTAAGTTTTGTGGAAGTAAATTTATTTTCTTGGTTTTATATGTAGATGATATATTGCTTGCCAGTAACGATAAGGACATGTTGCATCAAACTAAGAATTTTTTATTTAGGAACTTTGAAATGAAAGATCTTGGTGATGCATCATTTGTTCTAGGGATTGAAATACTTAGAGATAGATCTCAAGGTATTCTAAGGTTATCCCAGAGGAACTATATCGATAAGATTCTAACCAGATTTGGCACGCAAAACAGTAAACCAGGAGATATACCTGTATCAAAAGGAGATAAGTTTAGTCTAAAACAATGTCCCCAAACTGACTTAGATAAAAACATCATGAAAGATATTCCCTATGCCTCAGCCGTAGGTAGCATCATGTATGCACAAGTATGCACGCGTCCGGATATTGCGTTCATTACTGGAATGCTAGGGAGATATTTAAGTAACCCAGGTATGGAACACTGGAAGGCAGCCAAGCGAGTGTTGAGATACCTAAAGAGAACTAGGGACTATATGCTCACGTATCGGAGATCGGAACAGCTCGAGGTCATTGGATATACCGATTCTGATTTTGGAGGATGTGTCGACAGCATGAAGTCAACATCAGGATACATCTTTATGATGGCAGGCGGTGCCGTGTCATGGAAGAGCGCTAAGCAGTCATTGGTAGCCTCCTCCACTATGGCAGCTGAATTTGTCGCATGCTATGAAGCATCTAATCATGGCGTATGGCTGAAGAACTTCGTCACAAGGATGAAAATTGTGGATTCTATTCAGAAACCACTCAAATTATTATGTGACAACAATTCAGCAGTGTTATACGCAACCAACAACCGAAGTTCATCAAAGTCGAAGCACATCGACATTAAGTTTTTGGTTGTAAAAGAGAGAGTACAGAATAATGAATTATGTATAGAACACATAGGTACAGACTCCATGATTGCGGATCCTCTTACTAAAGGATTACCACCCAAGCAGTTTCACGAACATGTTGCTCGTATGGGTGTAATATCTGTTTAGGATAGTTAGAAAATGTGGGAGTCTGAATATGTTTTAAGTTTTGATGTTCTATGTAATGTAATTGTAAACAGTTTTGTTGATATATACAAGTTGCATTCAATTTCAGTTTCATTATTTCTTTCTTTAAAGTTTAAAGTATTTGACCTCACTAAAGTTTAAAGTTTAAGGTGACTCAATTAGAAATAGGCACATCTAATCACACTTGCGTGTAATTTCTAAACTATACATCCAAATCAGATTCATGTCATTCAATTATGTTGACAATGTGATCTATGTCGGTTTAGTTATGCATAAATATAAAAGTAACTACTGCCGCTTAGGTTCTTTGTTAGGATAGTTGATGGACGGAATTGTTCGGGAAATACGATAAGTAAAGACAGAAAAGTTGCGCAATAAGGATAAGAACATATAATTAAAATGTTACACTTGTCCAAGTGGGAGATTGTTGGATTTAGAGACGTCTAAATACAATAAATTAAGTTGGACATGCGTGTATTATAATTATATGTCTAATACTGTCACGAATATTAATGCCAAAATAAGTGATTAATTAAGGAATGGCATTATACGTATTTCAATTAGGATTTGGAACCGAAAATGTATAGAAATAAATTTGATTAATTATAATTGTTAATGGACCGATTATAATTAGTCTAACTAATATACATGTGATAATTTCGGCACAAACTTGAAATTAGTGTAAACTAATTTCAGCACTAAGCTGGAATTATTTTTGGCTATGGTTATTTTGGCATGTTACGCCAATTTTAGGCTATGGTTATGCTAAATTGAGGACCTGGTACTTGTATTTAAAGGCTGAGTCTCCAAGGCTTGCAATCACGATCACAATTGTCTGCTCCATTAAAGACGAGATACTCTGTCATATTTTTCGGATAGCCAGAGAAAAGAAAGAGAGGATTGCAAGTTCTTGGAAGGACTCGAGAGCCAACAACTCAAGTCAAGACCAGGAGCTTATCAACCTAGAGCCTTGGAAGCTGTCTGATTGATAGCATACGGAGGCTTTTGAAGATGGAAAGTAAGTTCCGCTGTGCATTAAGTTTAATTTTCTTGCATAGGATCCTAGGGTTTTAGGTTTTAAAGTAATTAGGAAAACCCGAAAATACAACATTTTAAAGAAAGAGCATACTTTTGTTAAAGTCGGCTGTACAGTTGACAGTCCCTGTTTTGTTTGAAGTAGTTAATACCCATTGATTAACCTAGTTTTTTGCAAGGTTGTCACTTGACTAAATGAAAGAATAATTATTTCATAAAACCTAATTTAGATTGAGCCAATGTAGTGATGGCTTGCCTATTATCGTGTGCAGATAAACACAGAGAACGGGTAACTTTTGAACCTATACACCGAGTGCCGATAGAAGGTAAAACGAATCAGAAACTTCTGCTAATGTTTTTTTATTCATAGAAGTTAAAAGGGGAGGGATTACTTTGACAATTAATTATTTTGAGAATTTTGACAATCTTCATAAATAAAACTTAAATTTGAAATCTAATATTATAGGCATAATTCTATATGATTTACATATAATGTTTTATAAAAATGATGAAAGTAATAGTTCGTGATGCCATCATGCATTAAATCCCACTCCAATAACTTATCTATAAGTTTGCTTTTATATTTGCAATTTTATTTGAATTAATTTGAACAATAATTGTTAAGAAATAACTATTGTCAAAGTGATTTCTCCTCAAAGTTAAATTTGGATCTAATTTTGTATGAAATTAATGCGTGAAACGAGAAAATTCATCAGCTATTGTAAGAAAATGATTATGGACTGGGATTTTTTTGTCCCCTCCTTTTTATATCTCCAAATTTACCTATTAATTTTCGAGAAACTTAAATCCGAATTAAACTTTTATCAAATAAACAAGTTTTGTTATATTCTCTCCTATATAAGATGCATGATAAGATGTGCTCCTTGTCTTTCTACTTGATTTCTCTATGAAGGAAGAAATTCTCATGAGATAACAAGATACCGAGAGGAAGACAACTACATGGTTGGGGAACACTGGAGAAAAATAAGGGAATTCTACCAACATGAATATTTAACAGGTTTTACCCTGATTTATACTTTTCTTGCAACTACGTCCCTGTAAGCCGATTCTGACATACCAGTATCCAAAAGAGACTGGCACCAGTCTCAAAACAGTATCAATTATTGCACCAGTGTCAACAATGTCACAATTTCCTTGAAAGCACTAGGGCACTGATACGGTGCCTTATAAAAATCAGTAACAAGTGATTTTAAAATTTCGATTTTAAACTTAAAACCGAGATTCAAGCTCAATAGCAAACCCCTAAGGATTGCAACCCAATTTAGTACGAGTAAGAGAGAGAACAAGAGCCATTAATGGTTATCGGATTCGGATCCATGATTTCTTCCTCTCTTGACTGAGACCATGCATTTTCTTCTCCAAGACTACCTGAGAGGAATCCCCTCCCTCCCCCCTCTGCCTCTCTCCTCCCTTCCACCTCTTTCCTCCCTTTACCCACCACTCCTCTATTCTCTCTCTTCACACCATTCCTCCCCTCCAATCTCTTCCCCTTCCCTCTCCTCTCTCCTCTCCCTGGTCTCCTCCGTATCCTCTCACTCCCCTCTCCTCCTTTCCCTTCTCACGCCATGTTTAAAACAGAGCAACACGGTTTTCATTTTCACTTTTAACTTTTTATTACTCTGTTTTCTGGACATAAGGAATAAAACTGGGCCTATTTATTGCTGTTTACTTTTAGAAAGGTAGATTATGGGTATTGAAAGAAATCTGTGAAAGCTTGCATGGTCCTTGCTCTGTTTTTATTTTGAACTAGAAAAAAGCCCGATACATATCAGGAACTTTTTTTTCCCCTTTATGTGGTACCGCAATTCAAAAGTCAGAAAGATCATATTTTCACTGTAAAAGCAGGACCTGAAAGAAAATCTGAGAACTTGGAAATGCTCGACTCTCTACAAACCTACTTCAGAAAATATTAGTCAGGCTTTCAAAATGTTCCAAATGCCTTACAACTAATAAAAACTTAGCTCACTTCCATAATGGATTTAGTTAATACTACTAATAGCATCTTTATGGTATGAAGTATTATAGCAATCTCAGTCTGTATCCTCCAAGTTAAAGTAATGTGTACTAATGGCGAAATAAAAATTTGAAACAAAGATAGAAAATAGTAAAGAATTTCTTATTTCGTTTATAAAGATCAAAACAAACACAACCGAATAAATACTAGGAACACACCTAACCTTCAACAACTTTTGAAGGTTGCTTACAAAGAAATTTTCAAGTAAAAGAAAATGTATATTGCAGATAACAAAAGGCAATTTTCCTAGCATATTGGCAGAGGTTCACCATTCCACTCCTTCAAGCACTCTAGCAGTGGGTCTATCATCTTACCGTCACAAATCGCATTAAACACCTTGTTGCATTCCTCTCCCGGTGACACAACATTCTCTCCAGAAAGGTACCCCGAGCCTAATTCTTCTCTCACAAATCTGTACAGTGGATACGATCTGCACTCCTTAATCCGGTTGGGGATAGCCAAATTGCCCTTGTCGAATGCTAGTCTAGTGGCCTCAACATCCTTTGGTAGATGAATTTTCAGCTCCTCCTCAAAAGAATTGATCTTTTGGAAGATGGAAGTGTTTGCATCGAGCTCTTTGTCGCCATTGCTGAGAGCATGATCGACAAGAACTTGCCTCAAGTTTTGCATTAGCGGGTAGGTTGCGCTGCACGCGTCATCTGCATATGCGAACACATACTCGCGATCAATGACCTTGATCAGGTCCTTCTCGCAAAATCTAGAGGGGTGGAGGTCTCCATTGACACCCAAAGACAACACCTTCTTAGCCACTTGGGTCACGGTATTCTTCACGGTGGCCTTTAGATTCTCCTCCAGATGCCTGAGATCAATAGCTTGGCACAGAGCAACCATGAATGTGGACGACATGAGTTTTAGTATCTCCACCGCCTCTGCTGTCTTACGGGAAGAGATGAGACCCAGTGAGTTCACATCCTGGTTATGCTGCTCTGCACTTTGCACATGGTTTGTCACTGGGTTACCAAGGAACTGGAGCTCAGAGCAGTAGGAGGCCATTGCGATCTCAGCCCCCTTGAACCCATAGTCCAGGCTTGGGTTGCGGCCACCAGACAGATTGGATGGCAATCCATTGTTGTAGAAATCATTGACAAGCTCAGAGAACTGAGCAAACAAGAGTTTTCCAACTGCGGCAATTGCCAATCTTGTGTTGTCCATGGAGACACCGATGGGTGTTCCCTGGAAATTGCCACCATGAAGTGCCTTGTTTCTCGAGACATCGATCAGAGGATTGTCGTTAACTGAATTGATCTCCCTCTCAATTGACTTTGTGGCAGCACGGATAACCTCGATCTGAGGACCGAGCCATTGAGGGGAAGTACGGAGGGCGTAACGGTCCTGCTTGGGTTTCTGCAACGGGTCTTGTTCGTGCAGCTGTTTGGCCATCTTCATGTAAGAGCTTCCGTCGAGCACGTGCTCCATAATTGCGGCAGCCTCGATCTGTCCTGGGTGGTGCTTTAGCTTGTGGGTGAGGTGGTCAGTGTACTCTGGCTTTCCTTGCATAACCTCACAAAACACAGCTGAAATCACTTCAGCAAGCACTGAAAGGATGTTGGCTTCATAGAGTACCATGGATGCCAATCCAGACCCCACGGCAGTACCGTTGACTAGCGCAAGTCCCTCCTTTGGCTGAAGTTCAAAGAAGCCAGTAGTGATACCAGCATGCTTGAAGGCCTCTGTGGCATCCATGACCTGACCATCGGGACCAATGGCCTTGGAGTTGGGCCGGCCAGTGATTAGGCCTGCGATGTAGGAGAGAGGGACAAGGTCACCAGAGGCAGTGATGGTGCCACGAAGAGGGAGGCACGGGGTGATGTTGGAATTGAGAAGGCTGGTGATGGCCTCTAGAATCTCGAAACGGATGCCGGAGTAGCCCTGTAGCAGTGTGTTGATGCGAACAAGCATCGCTGCTCTGGTGGCCGAAGATGGCAGTGTGCAGCCTGATTCTTTGTTAGCACCGAAGATCCCGGCATTAAGGAATCTGAAACAGGGAGATTTGTGCATAAATTAATTAGTTACAGGATTTAATTATTTTGAGAGCCAGCAGGTCCAATCTATGACACATGAGTGGTAATTATGTTTGAGCTGTCAATTAATTAGTTACGATGTTAATCATCTTGATGCTTTTTTTTTTTTAAATTAGTTTATATCAACAGTCAACTGTGATTCCTAGGTACTACAATTCCTCGGTCAAATATTCAATAATTGCATATTGGACTTTTAAAATGGCAAAAGCTCTTTGTTTACAACACTAACATATTACTGCAAATTTAAAATTTTACAATCCTAAATTAATTTTTTAATAGATGTAATAAACTATAATAATTCGAGTGTAAATAATACCTGATCAGCTCCCTCTTGTTATTTCCAGAAAATATACTTTTTTTTATGATAGTAGAAAATATACTATTTCTACTAGAAATGCAGGACCCAAAATTAAACCAATAAGCAAAAATTAATTAAGATGACAGTAGCATTTACCTGATCAGCTCCCTCTGAAGAGCTCCACCCTCTTTGGTGCGGCGGTGGGAGGTGGCACCGAAACCAGTGGTGACACCATAGCTGTCAGTACCTTTGTTCATGCTATCCATGACCCAGTCACTACTGGCTTTAACTCGCTCTCTTGCTGACTCATTCAGCTCCACTTTGACCGCCTCGACCTCCTTCATGGCCACAGCAGCCACCTGAGATATCTTCAGATCTGCTCCCTCTAGCTTTACCAACGGAGCCCTGAACTCCTCCACCATGCGTTTCACCTCGTCTAGGTGGCTACCGCTCAGGGCCTCGGCCGCCTTGCCCCAATTCAAGGCGTCTTTCTTGGACATGCACAGGTCGGTCATTGAGCCGTTGGTGTTTCCGTTTAAGTGGAACTCCATTGGTGAAGAGAATTAGTGGTACTGTTTGAGCTGAGGGATTTGATCTGGGGACCGGAAATGGCGCTGACACTTAAAATGAAGTAGATTTGGGTTGGTTTGGGTTGGGTACGGTGAATTGCTGATAGTAGGTATGGGGTGGAGACTTAAATAGGGGACGGAAATGCGCGGGTTGGTGAGAGAAGCGCGGGTAGGTGCAGCATGATACTGATCACGCCCGCTTACAATTCAAAAGATCTATTTGACTGGCCACTTGGGGATCCATATCCTCCCAGGTACCGTAAAAGATTCTCTTTTACAGTTAGCTATTTACGGTTTGAGATTAACTCTCAGCCGGTTTGGGATTCGGGCTAGCGCACGGGGCAGTATTGTTGGGCTTTGAGATGCGTGCCAAGTTAAAAAGAACGGTCCAGATCAAGTAATTGTAAAAGATTCCCTTTTCAGGTACCTGGGAGGATATGGATTCGGCCACTTGGTCAAATGAGTGGAGGAATCATGGTTTTCTCCTCTGCTGTTTGTTAAAGAACTGGAGATTCTTTTGCCACGCCATAGTAAGGCCCCGTTTCCTTGGAGAGGAAGAATGCAGGTTGTTATAACTGGAGGTAATTGATGCGAGAACAGGTTTGGTTTGGTACTTTGGTGCGAGAATAAGCATGTGGGTAAATCTTCGAGGGATGTTTGGTCAAAGATGAAACAACGGGGTAAGTTGAGACTGACCACGTCGGGTGATAAATAAAAGGGATCGACTAACGGTCCCCCCATTCAGTCCCCTAAACGTCTCTCTAATGGTTAAAGTATAACTGTCAGACATCTATTCAACATACATTAATTCACATACAAAATAAAAAGTATTTATACCTAAGATATTAAATATTCATATATAATTCATCAAGTATTCATACCTAAGATATCAAGTATTAATTCACATACAATCTGGGGACCATTACTTTTCGGGGGCAGTAACTGTCAGACTGCATTGAGGACCACAACCAAAAAGCCACGTGGAAAACACCACCAGTACTACATTCATTGATTAAATTAATTCACATACAAAATGAAAAGTATTCATACCTAAGATATCAAATATTCATATATAATTCATCAAGTATTCATACCTAAGACATCAAGTATTCATAAAACAAAACTGAATACATCACTACTCATCTTTTACACATTTTTCAAGGTGATTTTTTTTTCTCCGTTCAATCTAACCAATATTTCTGACGATCTATAAGGAATTTTGCAAATCTAAAATCACGAACGTGTTCTACACGATTTTCTCTTTCAAATGAGATCCATGATGACATACTTTTACACGTTTTTCAAGGTATCAAATATTCATATATGGAAAGTATTCATACAAAATGGAAAGTATTCATACCTAAGATATCAAATATTCATATATAATTCATCAAGTATTCATACCTAAGATATCAAGTATTTAAAGAAAAAACTGGACTCATCTTTTACACGTTTTACACGTTTTTCAAGGTGGTTTAATGATTGACAAAATTAGTTAGAATGGGGGACGTTTAGGGGACTGGAGTGCGGGGGACAACATCTTTACTCTAAATGAAATATTAGAGCATCTACAATGGTAATTTTTTTTAAATTGCTAATTTAATGTGTCAATTACTAATATAATTGTTGGGTTGTAGTCCAATTTTAAAAAAAAAAAACAAATTTGCTTATAAAGCAAACGATTTCTTTTGGACGTGATGGTACTCTCTCTCTTTCTTATTGGCTATAATTCCTTCATTCTCTTTCCTATTGGCTCTGACCCAATTTCTGGGATGGAGGGGTTAAGAAATTAAAAAGAACTTAATTTTTAAATAGTGTTTACAGCTGTTTTTAATTTTTTACGGATTGCTGGGTTGGAGATGCTCTTATAAATTTATTTTGCCAAACCCCATAGTCATGTCAGCCGACATTTTATTAATATCCAAAGTTTATTAGAAATTAATTAATATACCAGATTCGCTGGGAATTAATAAAAATGTCTCTCTCGGCCAAAAAATGACCGGTACCCTATTTAATCAACTACCGACTATTTTCTAACCAGTACCCTATTTAATACACTACCGACTATTTTTTAACTGGTACCTGTGTTATATATTTGAGTTCTTTCTCTCAAATTTCTCCACCTCTTTCCAGATTTGCAAGTAAGTCCCTATAATTTTTAAAAATTATTTTTTAGTGCAAAGTGGTTGCAAAATATTAGGATTTGTTAGTAACGTACCAAAATTAGAATAATTTATTATAATTAGTGTTAAATAGTTAGTTTTAATTATTAAATTTAGTATAATTTAGAGTAATTAGTCAAATTTAGGGTTTAGAGTTTAGGGTAATTTATTGTAATTTAGTATAATTAGCATAGTTGACCATATTTTAGTGTATTTTAGCCTTTTTACCGTAATTAGGATAATTAATCGTAATTTAGTGCAAATTAGCATAATTAGGGTTTAGGGTAAAATACCCTAATTTAGTATAATTTAGAGTAATTAGTCAAATATAGGGTTTAGGGTATTTTAACCTATTATAGCATATTTTAGGTTATTTTTACCGCAATTGGCCTATTTTAGCATGTTTTAGCATAATTAAGCCTATTTTGGCCCATTTTAGCATATTTTACCGAAATTAGGGTATTTTAGCCTATTATAGCATATTTTGGCATAATTAAGCCTATTTTAGCCCTTTTTAGCATATTTTACCGAAATTAGAGTATTTTAGCCTATTATAACATATTTTAGGTTATAATTACCGTAATTGGCCTATTTTAGCATGTTTTAGCATAATTAAGTCTATTTTGGCCTTTTTTAGCATATTTTACCGAAATTAGGGTATTTTAGCCTATTATAGCATATTTTAGGTTATTTTTACCGCAGTTGGCCTATTTTAGCATGTTTTAGCATAATTAAGCCTATTTTGGCCCTTTTTAGCATATTTTACCGAAATTAAGGTATTTTAGCCTATTATAGCATAGAGAAGCCACAATATGAGACATAGATGCCACATGATAGAGAGGCCAGTGGTAGCGGGTTCCAGACTCAGCCTGGCTTTGGGACTGAGTTCGCTGCATCCATCTTCTGTACACCCCCGCCAGTCTCTAGGCTGACTTATGAGCCAGTCTGGGATACCGCCAAACGAATACGCAGCGAGGTCGTGGCTGATGTCATTACACCGAGAGAGAGAGTCTGGCCAGTGAGCGAACGCTGGAGTACCAGCTGGGCGATGGTCCCCCGATCCGTGGCGGTGATTATTTTGTACTATTCATATTTGGTATACTATGTTTGGTGTTTTATGTTTGGATTATCTTATATTCCGTTTCTTTTTTATGTATGGTACTATTTTTATATTTTTTCAGATCTTTTTTCTTCACTAACTTACGCAAAATTACGCAAAAATAAATTATCAGAATTACACTGAATTAAACGACTGAGAATTGTACTAAAGTAAAATAAATCATCAGAAATATGCTAAATTAAACTAAGTTACGCTAAATTATACTAAAATAAAATAAATTATCATGATTATGCTAAACAGTAAATACTACAACAATAACAAAAATAGTACAACATAAAATCTAAGCAGAAAATACTACAATAATAGAAAAATCTAAACATAAAATATTACAACAGAAAATCTAAATAGAAAATACTCAAATAAACCCTAAAACAGCCAAAAAATATAAAAAATAATAATAATACAAGTACCAGCCATTTTATGGCCGGTAGTTGATTAAATAGGGTACCGGCCATTTTCTGTCCGGTAGGGGTATTCTTATTAATTTTTAAGTGAACCTAGGTATATTAATTAATTTCTATTAAACGAAATTAATAAATATACCCAGCTCGGCTGGGTTTTGATAAAAATATCTAAACCAACCATTTAATAACCGGTACCTATTTTAATCCACTACCGGCCATTTAATGGCCGGTATCTATTTTAATCCATTATCGGCCATTTAATGGCCAACACGGACATGTGTGTGTGTGTGTGTGTGTGACTTCTCAAAACGAAGGCGTGAGAAATAATTCTGAGTCACAATTAAATTCACAGCCAAGTTAGACTTGCATCTTCTCCAACAATTTATGCAAAGGATGCAACCTGATTCACCTCAACAAATAAAAAAGTCCACACAAATTGCAAATAAAGTCCACACATATTGCAAATAAAAAAGTTCTGAAAATAACATCAAAATAAAAGTTCACAACATGCATCTAAATCATCTATTATTACTACACCTAAAACTTCATCCGCGAAACAAATCAGTTGCAGAAGATGGCCTACCATATGGCCTACCAGATGGCTCTGCTTGGTTTCCATATGGCCCCTCTTGGCTTCTAGATGGCCCTGTTTGGCTTTCAAATGCCCTTGTTGTACGCCTATTAGTTGACCTTCTCGGTTGGCTTCCAGATGACTCTTCTTGCAACCCAACCGCCTATCTTCCTATGGCAACTGCCTCTCCCATTGCTTCTGCAAACATAACATATACATCTAAACGGCTTGTAGTTGTGCCACACCGTGACCCTCCGGACCCACTTGCCTTTGCCATAACTCACTCATTTTCTGCCGCATTTGCTGCGTTTCTTGCCTCTGTATTTTCATTTGTTACTTAGTAAGTTGGTATAAATTGAAAAGAAATATAATTTTTGAGGAATGTTACATAACTCTTCGATTCCTATTGGTAGTGGAACGGCGAGCCTGATGCCCCTTCGCCTACCTTGCATTTCATCCATGGTCATTACATGACGAATGTGTTTTCACCTCTCAATCCTAATCCAGCTCTTGCTCGAAAAATTCTAGGTTCATCATTACGAGGCCATTCTAGCATATTGCCAAAAAGAACAAACACCCCACTGCAAGTACTTTCAAGATAGTTCACAGTATACCAATTTGCAACAAATTGGTCCTCGCACCAATTCCGTTCACGACAAACCGCTAAGACATGAGCGCACATAATAGAAGTTAATTGGATACCTCTGTAAGTATATTTCATTTGATTGCCAGGCCCGCGTGTCACAATGTATATGAACTCCCTGTGAATAAGTTTCATAGTTCCTGCGTCACTGCGGTTGACTGGAACGTACTCATTTGGAGATGAAACTTGGTACTGACATTGGTCGTGCGTATAAAGAACCAAACGTATTACTGTAACTTTCTCCCAATGTTTTTTGATCTTTTGCAAAATTCGGTCGGAAAGAACTTCATTCTTGTCTCTTAAATCCATTGCTCATTGTTGCCGCTCAACAAACCATCTATTGCACTTGTATAACGTATCCTCCACTATGGCAGCTAGAGTGAGAAAAATGGCATGGCAGAGCCGGCTCTGTCACGGATAGACACGGTTACGGCACATAACAACACAGCACGTGTATTAGTTATGTGCCGTGACCATTCACATGACGTGCCCATCTTTTGAATCTTTGGCACGGCACGGCACAACATGTGAAAAATTTAATCACGACACGTAGTCATGCGAGTCACGTGTAATTAGGACCATTAAATATTGATTTAATGGTGAATATTGAATAAACTAACCTAAATTATGATTAAATGGTCACGTGAGTCACGCGAGTCACGTATGGTCACGGCACATTTAGGCACAGCATGACTCACGTGGCGTGACCATTCGCGTGCCGTGACCACCCCTTAACATTTTGGTCACGGCACGTTTTTCCACTCTAATGACAGCCATGGGCATTCTACGGCTAAGCCGGAAGACATTGTTGAGCTACTCGGAACAATTTGTTGTAATGATACCAAATCGGTATCTTCCATCACAGGTTTGGAAAATCTTCTCATAATTAGACGGCTCCATCACTCATTAGTACGTATTTTGCTCACATTTTTAAAAAATGCATTACACATTGGATTTAGATGCACAAAACATAGATATGCTACTTTATTTTCAGAATAGTCTAATAAAATAATTAAACGAAATTTTATAAATAAGACATACCAGAGCGAACTGTTCGAATATCTCTTTCAACCTTCTTGGCTTCTTCTTCTAGTCTCCTTGTCGAACCTCCATCCGTACCACTTGTCATTTCCACAGTTCTGGACCAGGTTGTCAGCAACATGCTGTATATAAAACTTGTGCACAAAAAGCTCTGGAGACCATCCATATTCTGCTGTCAGTGCAGCTTTGATCTCCTTCTGTTGGTCCAATATAACACAGACGAATTTATCATATCCAAGCACTTTCATCCTCAACCACCGCAAGAAAAAACCTCAATTCTCACCATTCTCACCAAGCTCACGACCCTTCCATAGTCGGTTGTATTTCGGGGTTACGTTGCCATACACAGTTAAAACACAGTTTGCCACCCCCTGGATGCTCATGCAGGGGTCTTTCTTAATGCTTTTCTCAATGACATCGGCAATGATTGATGCCGTCAGACATTCATTGTCGATCCTTGTATACTCAGTCCTACAAGTGTGAGGCTTGTCTTGCCTCGTTATAACCCATCCATCTCCATATCCCTTTGCTTGTCCTCTAAGTTCGTAATCACAACCCGGGTCCTTGCACACCACCTGAATCCGATCCCTATCACTTTTCTTCATTCTAATCTCCTGATTCTTAGTAATATGGTGCTCTCTAATCTTCTTAATTAGGTCTTCTTTGCATTTAAAATATTAGTCCGACGCCAGCTCACCTTTGTACTCAATCTGTTGTCCATAGTAACCAATATATGATTCTCTAAACTCAGATATATCATTAATTTCTTCGAACGGGTGCGTATCAGTCCGGCCAGTAAACGACATATTCCCATATCCGGATCGAATGGTCTCTTGAGCTGTTTCAACTGGACCATCTTCACCACAACCCTCCAGGTGATTAGAGTCCCAATTTACTCCCTCAAATTCATCCCAACTTTGTAGATCTTCCCTCGGAATTTCATTAATATTTTCAAAATCTGACCCAATTTCATCGTCTACTAGTGCCGGTCTAGGGTGAGGTTCTGGTGGCGGTAATGATAAAGGCGCCACATGCATGGGTCTAGATAGGGATCTTGCATGGTGTACTAGTTGGGGTCCTGGTTGGGGTGCTGGTGAAATGAAGTGATTGTATGTTTCTCGGTCAGGTTCGATTAAAGGAATCACGGGAGTGTATGGCGCAACTGAATTTTGGCCGAACTTCCAACCTCTGGCTCTATCGGAACTCTTCTGGCGTAGATTTATATTATAAAATTTCCAGTGGCCTTTAAATGGCCGTACACCCCTCTCCAAGTACTTTCATCTAGTAGTTTCGTAATGTATATTTCCCGTGGTTTTCATTGCAAACTCGGGTTGCCAATTCTAAGTTCCACTTTTCTGGGTTATAACCAGTGTATCCGTAACTCATGGATTTCAAGTCACAAAGTAAGATATCACCGGGAATCATAAATGAATTAATTCTCTTTGGAGTAATAAGCCTCGTGTGCATTACTAAGAACATTCCCACCACAGTGTAATGAAATCAGGGTCAATGCAAACAAACTACATTTTGAAAAATGGTAAACATTTGTCAGGTTACTAATTTACATTTATAGGTTACTGAAAAATAATTAAAAATAAATAAAAAATTAAATACATTA
This sequence comes from Carex myosuroides, assembly GCA_028015225.1. NCBI lineage: Eukaryota > Viridiplantae > Streptophyta > Magnoliopsida > Poales > Cyperaceae > Carex > Carex myosuroides. The sequence goes on from CM051471.1 coordinate 6,271,552, forward strand.
ATTATTAATTTACAAATTAAATGAGTGTAAATTAAATGGATCATGCATGTATACATGTAATGGTCAGTCCACTAAATTCTAAAAAATTAAATGAGTGTAAATTAATTATTTTGTATAATTAAATTAATTATTTTGAATAATTAAATTAATTATTTTGAATAATTAAATTAATTATTTTGAATAATTAATTTAATTATTTTGAATAATTAAATTAATTATTTTGAATAATTAAATTAATTATTAAAAAAAATTAAATAAAAAAATAGGACGGAGAGGTGAGTGGGTTGTGAAGAGGGAGAAAGATGGATTCTTTGACTGGCCACTACACTTGGTCAAGTTTGAGCGGAAGAATCATGGTTTTCTCCTCTGCTGTTTGTTAAAGAACTGGAGATTCTTTTGCCACGCCATAGTAAGGCCGCGTTTCGTTGGAGAGGAAGAATCCAGGTTGTTATAACTGGAGGTAATTGATGCAAGAACAGGTTTGGTTTGGTACTTTGGTGCGAGAGTAAGCATGTGGGTAAATCTTCGAGGGATGTTTGGTCAAAAGATGAAACAACGGGGTAAGTAGAGACTTTTTGAGAGAAGGGGTAAGTTGAGACTTGAGACTTACTGACCACGTCCTGTGATGAATAAAATATTATAAATTCATTTTGCCAAACCCCATAGTCCTGTCAGTAACTGACTGTGGCCAAGTACCCCAATAATTTACCTCTGATTGTTCAATTTGTTTGATGAATTTAGGTACTTTGGCGAAGGCTGGTTGGTCAGACTGCTAAGAACTCTCTTTTCTGTGAATTCGGATCACATAAAGTAACTCAAAATTTAAGATTGGATCCTGACCGTCCAATCAACATTTGAAGACCATTAAAAGAATCCGTAAATTCTACCTCCTACAAAATCGGTCCGGAATTTGATCGTCCGTATTCAAACTCAAATTTTGAGTTACTTCAGAGAATCCGGACCCCTATTCTGCCGTTCAAGTCGAATGCAGAAACTTTTTTAAAACAAATTCATTAAAATTTAGTGATGACAAAATTTGGGATATGTTGAATTGAGGTCGGATCCATGACTCGTGTTGATCTACACGAATCATTTTATTAATCCATAAATCATTTTTAGTTACCATTAGCTAGAATGCTCGTGGACATTTTGATTTTTTGTAGTATGTTCTTTATTTTTACATTATTTTACTAATTTATTTTATCAGACTTCGTCATTAAATATCAACAGATTAAGAGTAAAAGTAAATAAGTTAGTCACCACTTTCATATTGGCTTACTTCATTCGCCAAATAGATAGTTTTTTTTTTTTTTTAAGGTTAGCAAAAGCTAACAATTCTATTAAAAGGTGAAAAATATTTTATATTACATCACACACTCTCCATAATCCTGTCTCTATACATTTGTCAATTAGAAAATGAAACTGCTAACATAGTGCAGTATGTTCCTGCGACAATTCCCCTGTATCCCTCCTATTTACATGGCCCAATAGATAGTTGACCCTCATTCAAAGGATGTATGGTATCTAAGGTATTAGATATAAAGTTAACACAGCATATTTGTAGAGTAAAATTTAAGCAACTCTATAGATCAAGTCAAAACACTAAAATTTTAACTTTTGATCTTATTTTATTCTTGTTAATTCACTTCTCAACATAGTTTTTTTTTTTATTAAAAAAAAAAAACTAATATTAAGTGAAGATATTCTGATCTTTTAATTTGGTATTAATCCTTTTGATTACTAAATTTATTTACTATTATTAGACATTAATATTGTATCGTAAATAAATATGAGTAGGGTTAAAATGTCCAATTATTTGTGTCCAATCATATTACACATTCTTATCTCCGTTTTCGATGGTCAAATAATCACTCCGAACCGCTCACATAATCTCAATATAAAGATGTGCTTGAAGACCAAATTTTATATTTTCTGGAACTTTTTTTATTATTGATAAAGATAGATAAAAAAAACATCACTATTTTTGGATCCTCAGAGAGGTTGCTTACAAAGAAATTGTCAAAAAAAAAAGAAAAGAACAGGTATATTCCAGATAACAAAAGGTAAGTTTTCCTAGCATATTGGCAGAGGTTCACCATTCCACTCCTTCAAGCACTCTAGCAGTGGGTCGATCACCTTACCGTCGCAAATTGCATTAAACACCTTGTTGCATTCCTCTCCCGGCGACATGACATTCTCTCCAGAAAGATACCCCGAGCCTAATTCTTCTCTCACAAATCTGTACAGTGGATAGGATCTGCACTCCTTAATCCGGTTGGGGATTGCCAAAGTGCCCTTGTCGAATGCTACTCTAGTGGCCTCAACATCCTTTGGTAGATGAATTTTCAGCTCCTCCTCAAAAGAATTGATCTTTTGGAAGATGGAAGTGTTTGCATCGAGCTCTTTGTCGCCATTGCTGAGAGCATGATCAACAAGAACTTGCCTCAACTTTTCCATTAGCGGGTAGGTTGCGCTGCACGCGTCATCTGCATATGCGAACACATACTCGCGATCAATGACCTTGATCAGGTCCTTCTCGCAAAATCTAGAGGGGTGGAGCTCTCCATTGACACCCAAAGACAACACCTTCTTAGCCACTTGGGTCACGGTATTCTTCACAGTCGCCTTTAGATTCTCCTCCAGATGCCTGAGATCAATAGCTTGGCACAGAGCAACCATGAATGTGGACGACATGAGTTTTAGTATCTCCACCGCCTCTGCTGTCTTACGGGAAGAGATGAGACCCAGTGAGTTCACATCCTGGTTATGCTGCTCTGCACTTTGCACATGGTTTGTCACTGGGTTACCAAGGAACTGGAGCTCAGAGCAGTAGGAGGCCATTGCGATCTCAGCCCCCTTGAACCCATAGTCCAGGCTTGGGTTGCGGCCACCAGACAGATTGGATGGCAATCCATTGTTGTAGAAATCATTGACAAGCTCAGAGAACTGAGCAAACAAGAGTTTTCCAACTGCAGCAATTGCCAATCTTGTGTTGTCCATGGAGACACCGATGGGTGTTCCCTGGAAATTGCCACCATGAAGTGCCTTGTTTCTCGAGACATCGATCAGAGGATTGTCGTTAACTGAATTGATCTCCCTCTCGATTGACTTTGTGGCAGCACGGATAACCTCGATCTGAGGACCGAGCCATTGAGGGGAAGTACGGAGGGCGTAACGGTCCTGCTTGGGTTTCTGCAACGGGTCTTGTTCGTGCAGCTGTTTGGCCATCTTCATGTAAGAGCTTCCGTCGAGCACGTGCTCCATAATTGCGGCAGCCTCGATCTGTCCTGGGTGGTGCTTTAGCTTGTGGGTGAGGTGGTCAGTGTACTCTGGCTTTCCTTGCATAACCTCACAAAACACAGCTGAAATCACTTCAGCAAGCACTGAAAGGATGTTGGCTTCATAGAGTACCATGGATGCCAATCCAGACCCCACAGCAGTACCGTTGACTAGCGCAAGTCCCTCCTTTGGCTGAAGTTCAAAGAAGCCAGTAGTGATACCAGCATGCTTGAAGGCCTCTGTGGCATCCATGACCTGACCATCGGGACCAATGGCCTTGGAGTTGGGCCGGCCAGTGATTAGGCCTGCGATGTAGGAGAGAGGGACAAGGTCACCAGAGGCAGTGATGGTGCCACGAAGAGGGAGGCACGGGGTGATGTTGGAATTGAGAAGGCTGGTGATGGCTTCTAGAATCTCGAAACGGATTCCAGAGTAACCCTGTAGCAGTGTGTTGATGCGAACAAGCATCGCTGCTCTGGTGGCCGAAGATGGCAGTGTGCAGCCTGATTCTTTGTTAGCACCGAAGATCCCGGCATTAAGGAATCTGAAACAGAGAGATTTGGTCGTAAATTAATTAGTTACGGAATTTAATTATTTTGAAAGCCAGCAGGTCTAATCTATGACACATGAGTAGTGATTATGTTTGATTACAATCATCTTGCTGCCTCTTTTTTTAATTAGTTTAATAACAACAGTCAACTGTGATTCCTCGGTCAAATACTCTCTTATTGTATATTAGACTTTTAAAATGGCAAACAGCTCTTTGCTTACAACACTAACATATTATTGCAAATTCATACTTTTACTATCCTAAATTAATTTCTTAAGAGATGTAATAAACTATAATTAGTTAATTACTAATTCAACCGTAAATAATGTCTCCCCGTTTGTTCAGAGGGGAACAAATTTGCATTACCAAGGGAACCACTTGTTATTTTCAGAAAAATATACTTTATCTTTAGAAATGCAGGACCCAAAATTAAACCAATTGCAATAATAAAAAAATAATTAAGATGATAATTTACCTGATCAGCTCCCTCTGGAGAGCTCCACCTTCTTTGGTGCGGCGGTGGGAGGTGGCACCGAAACCAGTGGTGACGCCATAGCTGTCAGTACCTTTGTTCATGCTATCCATGACCCAGTCACTACTGGCTTTAACTCGCTCTCTGGCTGACTCATTCAGCTCCACCTTGACCGCCTGGACCTCCTTCATGGCCACAGCAGCCACCTGAGATATCTTCAGATCTGCTCCCTCTAGCTTCACCAACGGAGCCCTGAACTCCTCAACCATGCGTTTCACCTCATCCAGGTGACTACCGCTCAGGGCCTCTGCTGCCTTGCCCCAATTCAAGGCGTCTTTCTTCGACATGCATAGGTCGGTCATTGAGCCGTTGGTGTTTCCGTTTAGGTGGAACTCCATTGGTGAAGAGAATTAGTGGTACTGTTTGAATCGAGAGAGTTGATTTGGGGACCGGAAATGGTGCTGACAATGAAGTAGATTTGGGTTGGGTATGGTGAATTGCTGATGGTAGGTATGGGATGGGGACTTAAATAGGGGATGGGAATGCGCGGGTTGGTGAGAGATGCGGAGTAGTTGCAGTATGATCATCATCACGGGCGCTTAAGATCTAACGGTTATTTGACTGGCCACTTGGTCGAGTTCAAGTGGAACAATCAGGGTTTAATCCTCTGCTGTTTTGTAATGAACTGGAGATCTTTTTGTTTCACCACGGTTTGGCCGGACGATTCCAGATTAATAGAACTGGAGGTAATTGATGCGATAGAGGGTTTGGTTTGGTGCCAGAGGAAGCACGTGGGTAAGTGAGATATCAGATATTGTGGATCTGTGTGGGCAGTGAAATCTTCTTCCCAGAGAGGGATGGAGGGTCAAGCTGTAACAACGGGGGTTAGTTGAGACTGACCACGTCCTGTGATGAATAAAATATTAGTAATTTATGTTGCCAAACCCCATAGTCCTGTTTTTGTTATTAATATTATTAATATAATTTTTTGGTTTTGGACACACATCATCCTGTTTGGTAGTTAATTGGGGCCAAGTCCCCTGCACAATCTGATACGTCCTATCTCGGGAGATGAGGCCGTATGAGAAATTGGGCTGAGTTGGGTTCGCCCTGCCAGAGGATGGCAGGCCGAGGTATGGATCGAGTTGAGAACTCGGGGTGGATTGTGAGAGATTCGGACTCTGACCTGTATGATCTCTCTCTTGGTTCAAAATTGCGTCTTCTGTTTCATGGGAATTATTGCCTTATTAGTCTAGCCATAACTGCCATCTCGGACGTTTATGGAGAACGTGGGCAGTTATGTCAGCCGTTACTGGGACGTGGGCATTAAGCTAGCCGTTACTGGGACATCGGCGTTAAGACAGCCGTTTCCCCGGCTATCCCGTATGTCGGTTGGTATGGGCCTATTTTAAGGCTTTGGTTTGGGGCCGGCATATTGGACCCCGGTTTAACAAGTTCTTGGGCTTTTTCATATGACATCGGGTTGGCCTTGTAAAGGTCCGAATCCCAGTCTTTCATGGCCCAGTTTGGAACAAGTAAAAGGGCCTGTGGAACATGGCCCTATCATTAGCCCCCGAAGTCGGAATGCATTGGTGAGATGCTTTCGACTTGAAGGTGAATAACTCGTAAAAATACGGTTGCTATTACAGACATTTGTATATTGGTCGTGCTGTAATAACTCGGGTGGCATATGTCGGGTAGATGTCTTGCTACAAATGACAATGTGTTATTATATACCTATCTCGGTATACGTCCGACAGTGAATGTGTTAATATACTATATTATATACCTATCTCGGGTGTATATATATATATATATATATATATATATATATATATATATATATATATTGATAAGAAGGTGTCCGACTTAGACAAAAATCAGCAAAAGAAGTAAATCATAGAAATTAGAAGTAATCATTGATATCGTAAAAACAGAACAAGCCTAAATATATAAGAAAATATCGAAATCATACAACGCCTCGATCTAGTAAAATATCGAAATCATACAACGCCTAATTTAAACTAAATATGGGAAAAGAAATATGTGGTGCTTGGAAGAATATTTCCACTACTGTCGTCATGTCTGTCATTTCATGCCTTCCAAGCACCACGGTGTCCATGTTCGGCAAAAAGACGGGTGTGATGTCGTTTCTAGGACAACACTTATACCCTCTCATTGTCGGTGTCTTCAAACCAATTATCGGCGTTGATTTCATCTTGGGTAGCGGTGTACAAACTCGGGCCTACAGCATTGCGGGATAAACACCCCGGGCACTTCCAAAAACGACGGCGAGGGTCCGAACGGCCTTCAATGTCGTAGTGGGTGAAGCAGCTCCACTCATAACACATCCGACATTTCACCATTTCGTGCTTGGCCCATTGATCGTTGCATATGACACAGCAACGCAACTTGGGTTCGAGGTCAAATTTGTAAATATCGTTTTCATCTTCCTTTGTGAACGAGGGTGCCCCTGCAAGGGTGAGGTCGATGAGGTCGCAAATTTGGAGGTCCTCGTTCTCGAGCATCCAATCCAAATCCTCCTCGGGAAAATGTTGGAGCAAAGTCCATCTCTCCGGCCGAGATAGGATTCGTCGCGGGATATGAGAGCGACGGTGAGTGGAGCGAGGTTGGTTGCGTTGACGTGTGGTAGTCTGGTCATGGCTACTCTGACCCCGGTCGAGGGGTTTTTTGCCTTTAGAAGCCACTCTTTTGAAAGGCATCTCGGAAGTAGATGAGTGAAAAATGATAAGAGGTAAAGAGTGAAACGTGCCTTTTACCGTATGGTGACTCTGGTATTTATAGCTGTTAGGGGGAAATGTTGCCATAAATAACGTGGGCCATATTGCCTAAATAGGTAGCCGCTAGCTACTAGCCATAAATGTCATTGGGCGTTGTGTAAGTTATACGAGATGACAGGCTTTCGGCGTTTTCGAGGTGGTCAAATTGACTTATATTAGACGGTATTAAGTAGTAATGAAATGCCTATGCAAAACATATATTAATCAAAGCAACACGAGGTAAAGACCTCGGCTGAATGGCACAACATAAGTATATAAGTAAATTTGAAAAGTTGACATCTATCAAAAGGCGGGCTATTCCCGCGATATTCTATATATAGCTAAGGCTATTCATGGCGGGAGCGCTTGGCCCGGCGTTCTTGATCCAGGCATCTCCTGCAGGTGAAGGATGTGAAGCGGGGATCTCCATGGTTCCGAGGTGATCTGCAGGCGAGACACCCGGGATGAAAGGCTTCTTCGCATCCTTCACAATGGAACATGTGACGATAGTTCCCTCTGGTTCTGCAAACAGCACATCTATCCCATGCTAATGGGTTGTCCTCTTCTTCCCTCAGGTTAATTGGGGGTGGCTCGATGTTGATCTCGGGTTTCCGATGTTGGGGAGATGGGTGTGGTGACGGAATGTCTTCCTTCTCCTCCTTAACCTCATCCTGCATATTTTTGTTAGTTGTCATCTTATTATAGTCCGAGTTGGAAGGTATAGTTGGGATCGCTGGATGTTCCGTTAAAGGGAGACGGAGGTAGTATATATAGTATGTCCGCATTAATTACTTCGACGCCTCGTCTTCCGTTAACTGTCATCAGCCATCAGATCAGCCGTCAAATCAGCCAGAGGTACGGGGTTATGGCGCAATCCCCGTACGACACCTGGCATCCGTCAGCTCGTTTCGAGCCCGATGCGCGAAAATCGAGGCGTCGCCACGATGAAGGGTGGCAGCGCGTCGCTTCGCGGCTGCTTTTCAAAATTTGCGCAAGTATTGAGCGGGAAAAATAGAGACCCTTATATATACCTCATCCCGTCTCATTCACTCATTATCGTTTATTGTGAGGAAATTGATCTCGGAGCCACAGAGCGAAATTATTTTCGGTGATAGCGGAGCGAGTTCAGAGTATTCAGGAGACCTCGGAGAAGACATCCGAAGACTGCGTTGCAAAGAAATCTCAACACAAGGTAATCCTTTACCATCTCGGTAGTCGGCCTTACATTGATTGGTCATGCATGTAGTTACTGGTATGTATTGCCGGGGTCGAGGGTAACTTAGTTAATGACCTAGGTTCGGTAATGCTGCTAAGGGCCTAATATGAACTGCGTAACCTCGGCAATCAATGTACATCTGTTAAGTCAATAGTTGTAATTATTTAGAAAAAGTGAGACCGGTTGCCTAAGCCAATCCTGTTTCTTCATTAATTTAGAAATGACCGAAGAACAAGGATCTCGGGATTCGTCACCTGCTATTTCGGGGAAACAGTCCCCGATACTGCAGGAGGTTTTCCGGCCAGGTAGGGGCAAGAGTATTCAGGGCATGACTCTCATCAATCCTGAAAATTCAGAGGAAACTGATGGTGAACAATGTAGCGAAGGAGACGGGGAAAATGAAGAAAATTCATCTCGGGGTGAACTCATTTTGGCCTCAGTTGGGACGTCGCACGGGTCTTCGGAACCCAAGAAGAAAAACAAAACGGCAAAGAAAGATGTCGTGCCCCGAGATAGTCACCGGGATGACCCGATTTTTCCAGTATCTACCGGTATTCCTCCAAAACTGGTTGTTCGATGCGAAGCCTATGCTGACGCATTTTATGAGGAACTTGTGGATGAAGCTGACATAGGAGATTATCCGCGACATGCGCTTAAGCTGACAGCCCCGGGTATAAATGACCGAGCGCATGACTCGAATCGCGGGATGTGCATATATTGGAAAATGCCGAAATGCGGTTTTAAAGTGAGGGTGTTTAAATTTGTTCGCGAGATATTACGACATCTCGACGTGGCCCCTGCACAGTTAACCGCACCAGCATGGTGCTACATAATGAGCTTTAAGTATTTGTTTGATTACATGCCCGAGTTAAAGTCATACTGGCCCAATACGGGGTTGTTCTTTCATTATTTCACGATATTATATAATAATGAGAGCCACCTTGCAGTTCGGAAACGTTCTAAGGTTGCGTTTTTTGAAAAGCTGTCCAAGGCGGATGATTGGAACCATGGTTGGATATACCTTGAGAATCCCAAGGAGTTGAAATGCTTCCAAGGGATACGGAGGAAGTGGCGTCCTCTAAATAAGAAAAGTTTGATTCCGACTTCTCCTCCATCGCTGACGTCAGATGAATTAAAAGTTATCAAAATTCTTGACAATTATTTCACAAGTTAGTCCCCCTTTTTGTACCGATATCTCTTTACATCGCATTTGTTCATTAACCATACTATATTATACATAAATTGTTAATGCTGGTGTGCTTTTTGTGTCGTAGGACGCGGGTTTATGGCACTACCCTGGAAGGCTGCTCGTCCTGTTCTTGTTTTTGACACTCCGGAGGACGGCTTCACAAAAGGAAGAGAGGCTGTGACCTCTCAAAAACCGACTTTCTCTTCCAAGGGTCCTAAGACCGTAAAGTCGGGGTCTGCTAAAACTATAACAGCTCGCCCGGAGTCTACTACAAACACTGCAGCAACCACCAAAGGAGCTAAGGACAGTGCTTCTGGTTCCTCCAAGCTCGGGGGTTCCCAGAAGAGGAAGGAAGTTTCGGTTGACCCCTCCGTGCGTTTAACAAGGCAAGAGAAGGGGAAAGAAGTCCAGGCAGGAGAACCTGAGCCGAAAAGGCAAAAGGTTCAGTCCGATATTGTGTTAGAGGTGTCTGGGGTTGCCCCGAAGGAGACACCCCAATCTCGGGTTGAGGCTGCCGAGAAGGAGTTAGAGGGAATTATTGAAGAAGCAGCACGCGACGTGTGGGATCCCGCGAAGGAGCACACCGAACATCTCAAGTCTAGTATATCAGAACGGGGGCAAAATACCGGATTCGTGTGGGGGACCCATATTTCACAGGAATTCCCTGGTAGTATTTTGGCGTATCTCCCCGGATATTCTACCATGCAGGATGAGGAAGACCATCCCGAGGTTCGGGCCGCATTTTCTCGGGAAACCTTCAGGCTAACCACAACCGCTCACCAAAAGAAGTGGGCTGAAGAGCATCCTGACCAAGTCGTCGGTCAGGTATTAAGGTCGCTGCATGATGCCGGGGTTTTCTTTGGGTTCCTCAAAGATTCGCTTGAAAATCGCAGTGCTCTTACTATCACAACTGATCAAGAGGCAATCAACAAGGCAATCATGGAGAGGGATTATTTTGTCAAGTTGGCTAAGTTAAAGGAAAGGGAAAGGAAGATAGCCACTGGCGAAGCCGCCGTTGCCTTGGCGAAATACGAGATGGTGCGGTTGGTAGGTTTGCAGGCTGACAAAGAGCGTAAGGAGAATGAGGAAAAGGCAAAGTGCTATAAGCGTAAAGCTAAGGAGTACAAGGACAAGGTCGATGGCCTTAATTCCAGGCTCGAGACCCAAGCCAAGGAGGTGGAGGAGGCGAGATCGGAAAATGTCCGATTAAAGGCCGAGATGGAGGGTCTTAAGAAGAAAACACTGAGCAAGTTTTTAGGCAGTAAGGCCTTTGCTCAAGCCGTCCCCTATGCGTGCCAAGAAATGATGACGGAGACCGTTTATGGTTATATTGGTGAACTGGCCAAGGTTTACCCGTTCAAACCCGAGCATATGGGTTTTACTAAAGTGGAACCCGAGAAGCTCGTTATTAAGAATCTCTCGGATCACGGCTGGGACGAAGAAAAGGATGTGTTGTTGAATCCGGATGGTACTCCATTCCAAAAGGAGTTGGTACTTGAAAACCATCCTCGTGGGAGAATTGTTCATCCCTGGCCGAAAGATAAATGGCCTCAGCATCTCGAGCTTGTCGATAATGAGGCTGAAGGGGAGGATGACGGGATTCCTTCTGAGACCTCCTCTGAAAGTGATGAAGAGGAGATCGACATAGGAGACACCGAGGTGGACTCTGCTGTAATCACCGAGATGAATGTCGAGATGGACCCTGTTGCTCCACAAGGTGATGGAAAGGATCCGGAGGATGTTTCTATCTTACCTTGTGGTGGTGGAACTAACGTTCTTGAGTCGGATAAGGCTCCAACTTCTGTAAGTAAAAGACTTCTAATATCGTGATTGCCGAGATGTTGCTTTCACGCTTAATCTTATTCTTTTTGTTTTGTTTGTAGGAAGGATGATGGCCAGCACTGGACGCGACCTTGGTCTTGTGAAATTTCTGTGTCTCCGATAGTTTGAAGGATTTACCCTTATTGTTTTATTTGTGCCCCCGGGATGTGGGGGTTTAAACAAAAGTGTGTTGTAATGTAAATTTAATATCCCCGGGATGTGGGGATTTAACAGAATATTTGGTGTAACATGGTTTTTACTTCTCTCGTTGCATTCGTTTTATCTTTTTCCGAGATCTTTTATTCTGGAATATATCTCGGGGTATTCTTTGAATGTCTTTGTGAACGAGTGAAGTATGTATGATATCCTTAGCCCCTTTTTTTTCTTTATTTTTGACAAAAATGGTCAATATCGGGGGAAATTATATCGCAAGAACCGTATGCGTTACCCCGAGGGGTTTTCGATAAATGTTTCCGACAATAGTATTACTATTTTATCAGTCATCGTCCTTTAGGACTACATTAATTTATGTCGCGTATCTCGGGATTTTAACCAAGACATCTTTCATTGCCTTAGATAGCTTTCGTTCATATATCTCGGACCCAATACACAAAACACAATTGTAAATAATATCATATATATTAATAAATGCTTAGAACCATACAAAAATTGTATCATGGTCTAAGTGAGTACATGAAAAGAAAAGAAAACAGAGGCTTCTCTTGCCCTGAGCACACCGTATCTAAAAAAAAGACTAACAAAAACGACATACATTAAGTGTAGAATTCCTCAAATGGCAAGTGTTCCACGGGCGAGTGAGTATGAAACCACTCGGATCTTCCAACTCGTAAGCGCCTTTACCTCGTGGACGAATGATCTTAAAAGGGCCTTCCCACTGAGGAGCAAGTTTGCTAACATGTTTGCCAGTTGCTTCCACGGTTTTGAGCACCAAATCGCCCGGCTGGAATTCCCGAGGTACGACGTGTTTGTCAAATGCACGTTTAATCCTGCGTTGATACTCCATGGTGCGGAGGCGGGCCTTCTCCCGACCTTCTGTGATGAGGTCGAGTTCCGCGGTGCGTGCATCGCGGTTGTTGTCAGTGGAATATGTCAAAGTACGGAGAGATGGTTCCATCATTTCGATTGGAGTGACTGCTTCCATGCCGAACACCAGAGAGTACGGAGTTTGCTGTGTGGCTTCTCTAGGTGTAGTGCGGTAGGCCCATAGAATTCCATCAAGTATGTCGGGCCAATTCTTTCTGTTTTCGGCAACTTTCTTCTTGAGGCCATCCAGAATAGTGCGATTTGTGACCTCGGCTAAACCATTGCTAGCAGGGTGGCTGACCGAGGTAAAGTTGTTCTGAATACCTAGGTTGGAGAGGAACGTCATGGTGCGTGCTGCGTAGAACTGCGTACCATTGTCCGAGAAGAGAGCATGTGGTATGCCAAAACGACAAATGATGTTCCGCCAGATGAACTTTTCTGCTGTTGCGGCAGTGATAGTGGATAATGCTTCGGCTTCGACCCACTTAGTAAAATACTCGACGGCTACAATAATCCAACGGCGCTGTCCAACGGCTTTGGGAAATGACCCGACTATGTCTATTCTCCATCAGTCAAAAGGCCAGGCTCCCGAGATGGATATCTGATCGTAAGCCGGGATATTGCTCAACTTGCTGTGGTATTGGCATCGCTCACATTTTCGGACTAGGTTTGCCGCATTATGTTGCATGGTTGGCCAGTAAAAGCCGGCTCTGAGGATTCGTTTGGCAAGAGTTTCCGCACCTTGATGGCTTCCGCAGATGCCTTCATGTACCTCAGATAGCATTTTGGAGGCCATCTCCTCATTGATGCATTTAAGCCAAGGTCGCACGTACCCCCGTTTGTAGAGATGATTGTTGAATATAGAGTACATCGGTGCGATCCTTTTCAAACGTCGGGCTTCCAACTGATCGGTGGGGAGAACCCCGGTGTTAAGGAAATTCCACATCGGGGTGAACCAGGACTCACCGGGTTCACCGATGGCGAGTACGGTTACAGTATCAAGGTTGATGCTGGATTCAGAAACATCCATAACAATCACGGGCCGATCTTTGTCAAGGTTGCCCGCGGCGCCAAGTTTGGACAAAGCATCGGCTTGGTAGTTCTTGTTGCGGGAGACATGTTGGATATCAACCTCGTTAAAATGGCTCTTGAGCAGGTGGAACTGCTGTCGGTACTTGCGCAACTTCTCATCCATGACTCGGCATTCATCATTTATCTGCTTAACCGCTAACTCAGAGTCACTGCGAAGATGAACCTCACGGGCGCCCAATTCTTTAGCTAGCTTAAGGCCTGCTATCATGGCTTCGTATTCCGCGGTGTTGTTTGTTACCGGGAATTGAAAATGGAGAGCATAATTCAGGGTTTCCCCGTGTGGACCAGTGAGGGATACCCCGGCTCCATCAACATGGATTGTCCAACGTCCCTCAGACTCGGGAGGATCTCCGGAATACTCAGCGATGAAATCGGCGAATATCTGGGATTTCAGGACATTTTGGGGGTGGAAAGAAATATCGAACTCGGACAATTCGAGCGCCCAAGCTAATAATTGCCCGGATGAGTCGAAATTCGCGAACGCCTTCTTCAGTGGGATCCCGGTGTAAACCTTTATGGAGTGCGACTGGAAGTAAGGTCTCAGCTTTCTAGCGGCTATGACGAGAGCATATGCTGCCTTTTCGATCTGGGAATACCTAGTTTCGGCATCTCGAAGCACATGAGAGATGAAATAAATCGGCTTCTGATCTCGTCCCTCTTCCCGAACAAGGGCAGCACTTACCGCATGACCTGTTGTTGCCAAGTATAACACCAGGATATCGCCCGCGGTCGGCCTGCTAAGACATGGTGGATTAGCGAGGTAAGCTTTGACTTTCTCGAAGGCCGTGGCACACTCCTCTGTCCATTCAAATTTGGCTGATTTGCGCATGGCTTTGAAGAAGGGGAAATAGACGTCCCCGGATCTCGCGATAAACCTGTTGAGGGCGGCCAACTTGCCTGTGAGGGATTGTAACTCTTTGAGGTTCCTCGGTGGTTTCATATCGAGGATGGCTTGCGATTTGGAAGGATGGATCTCAATGCCTCGCATAGAAACCATGAAACCAAGGAACTTACCACCGGTTAAACCGAAAAAACTCTTCTTCGGGTTGAGTTTCATGTTGGCTGAATTCAGTGTCGCGAAGGTTTCTATGAGATCTCCGGCATAATCGAGGTCGGACATGCTCTTGACAAGCAAGTCATCCACGTATGTCTCTACATTTCGCCCGATCTGGTCATGGAATACAGTGTTGACCATGCGCTGGAACGTGGCTCCAGCATTGCGCAACCCGAAAGGCATAACCCGGTAGCAGTATAGCCCCGAGTTAGTTGTGAAAGCATTTTTCTCCTCGTCATCTTGACTCATCCGGATTTGGTTATACCCGGAGAACGCATCCATGAAGCTGAGGTAGGCATGTCCTGAGGTGGAGTCGACCAGTTGGTCAATTTTGGGCAAAGGGAACGGATCCATAGGGCATGCCTTGTTGAGATCAGTGTAATCGATACACATACGCCAATCACCATTGGACTTCTTGACAAGCACGGGATTGGCTGTCCATTCTGGACACTCGACATTCCTGATAAAACCAGCATCGAGCAGTTTCTGTACTTCGCATTTCACGGCTTGCTGCCGTTCATCCCCCATATTGCTCTTCCGTTGCCTAACTGGCTTCGAACCTGGCTTAATGTGCAGTCGATGCTCAGCTATGGACCTCGGAATTCCTGGCATGTCGGCCGCAGTCCAACCGAAAACGGATTGGTTTTCTCGGAGGAATTTGATCAGTTCTTCTTTGGCCTGCCCTTGGATTGCTTTTCCGATGTTGAGTGTTTTGCCACCACCTAAATCGAGTTGTTCGACTTCGTCTGTCGGTTCGAGGGAAGCTTTTGCTTTAGCTTTATCAACTGGATCTAGTGTAAGGTTGGTGTTTGGAGGTAGAAAGTCGGTACTTGAACGCAACCGCTGTTGGTCGGTTTTTGTGCTGGACTGATCCACCTGGTGGACAGAGCCTCCTTGACCCTGAACAGACGTCATGTAGAATTCACGCGCCACCTGCTGTTGGCCACTCTCTTCCCCTATCCCGTTATCAGTGTGAAACTTGATTTTGAGGTGGGAAGGGGAGATGATGGCGCCGATTTTGTTCAAGGTCCCCCTTCCAAGGATCGCATTATACGCAGAAGGAGCGTTGACGATGAGAAAATCCACCATGACTTCTACTGTTCGAGGAGATGTGCCGAATGTCACTTTGAGTGGCATCATTCCCCGAGGTTGAAGGGTGTCTCCCGTGAAGCCTATCAAGGGTGAGATATGTTGTTGGAGGGAGCGAGTGTTGAGGCCCATTTGCGTGAAGGCGGATAAATACAGGATGTCTGCTGAACTTCCCGTATCGACTAATACCCTCTTAACTCGGTGCGTGTTGATCTTAAGATTCAGCACCACGGGGTCATCGTGTGGGTTAGAAATCTCACCTAGGTCCTTCTCGGAGAAAGATATCACTTCCTCAGGCCGAGGTCGCTTTTTATCGGTCTCGACCTGGAGAATAGTGGGGTATGGTTTTCGATTGTCGCGAGGTAAGATTTTTCGGATGGTCCCGCGATGGCCACCACTGATCACGTTAATGACAGGGCTGCTCTGCCGTTCTTGGCATCTAGTCTCGGGGCCATCCCGGGTGTGAGGACCGGCCTCACCAACTCGGGGTCCCGTATAATCCTGCCTGTAGGGGATATGTTTCTTAAAAACTTTACCTTTACCGTTGTACTTCCTGGAGAATTTTCTGAAGAAGTCGGGGTTAATGAACTTGATCAGCTTACCCTCGCGGGCTAGTCTCTCCAGGATGTCTTTGAGTTGAAGGCAATCCGCAGTGGAATGCCCATTGAATCCATGGTACTCATACTTCTGAGAGTTGTCTTGTACCGTAAAAATGTCTTCAGGTAATGGCGGAGGGAGGTCGAACATGCCCTCTATGATGTTGTACATCTCATGTCGCTTCTTGGTGAGAGGTGCATATCTCACGAAGTGTTGGCGGTATCCCTCGGTGCCAGTTTTGTGTTCTTGCTCGGTCGGACGGTTGGGTTGGGTTCTCCGAGGTTCTCTTTGGTTGCGAAACCTGTCCTGAGCTGGTTGTTTGTTCGCCAAATGTCGGGGAGACCGAGACCTACGTCTTGTGGGACTCCCGTTATCATCCTCGGCACATATGTAACCCTCCGCGAAGGTGACAAACTCCCTCAGAGTGGTCATTTTCTTCATGTGGGCCTCGTAACGTAAGGTTCCTGGTCCTCCTTTGCGGAGTCCTTTCTTGATGGCGGCTAAGGCGAATTCTTCATTGAGGTTCTGAATTTGCCGGGATGCCTGTATGAAACGGTTAACAAACGCACCCGTTCTTTCGCGCTGTCCTTGGACAATATCCAACAGCATCTCGCACGTCGCTGGCCGTGGTTTGATAATCGTGTATCTTTCCAAGAATAGTTTTGCGAAGTCTTCAAATTTGTTGATGGACCTCCGGGGCAATGTCATGTATCAGTCCCATGCTTCTCCAGTCAAGCAAGTGGTAAAGACTCGGCACATGATGGCATCTGTGACTCCAAGAAGGCGGAGTCGTTCGAGGAACCCGTACACGAAGTTGTGCCGATCCTGTGTATCTCCACTACCCCGGAAGTTGGGAAGAGTTGTTGGGTACTTGAAGTCTGTCATTGATTGATGGTAGATGTCTCTTGAAAGAGGGCCATCGTCGATTCCCATAGGCCGAGAGTAGGTGCCTGTCTTCTGGGATTCGAGTTCGGCTAGTTTGGCCGCAAGTCTTGTCTAGATCATTTCCTCGACTTGAGCCATGTTAATGCCTCGGGGAGGGGTAGGTGATCGTCGATTCCTTCTTCGATCATCTCGGCGAGTCCTATCCCGACCTCGGGGTGGACTTCGTTCGCGTTCCCTGTGGGAGCGAGATTGTTCTCGGCGAGATGGTCTGGGCCCTCTGCCATGATTGGCTGATTCTCGTTCGTTATTGTGGTGGACTATAGGACCTCCGGCATTGAGCTCTCTCTCGGGATCGGGTCCCCTATTCTCGTCTTGCCCTTCCGGCTGTCTTCCTTCGTCCGGATGGACCCCTGTTGGCAGAGCATTATGGTCCCAGTATGGGTGCAGTGGTATGTACGGTCTGATGTACAGGTCGCGGTGGCATTTGCTGAGAACACGGTATTGGACCTGTCATGGGATACATCCCGTGAACGCCTCCCGGGCCCCATTGCCCAGAGGGTGTGACATAGGGATACTGGGGAGCCGTTGGTGTGTAAGGTGTGTAAGTGGTTGCGCCGTAGTGATACAATGGCGTTTGCTGAGAGTAATACAGTATGTAGGGTATCTGGTATGTACCAGTTACCGGGTTGTGCTCGGTATAAAGAGGTCTAGTTGTGTTTCCTTCAATGAACGAAGGTCGATTAGCGATGTCGGGTCCCGTGTGGCGAGACTGTGCAGGTTGGGGACCATGTGGTCGTAACATCGAGTTGCTAGGCCTCACCCCTTGAGGCTGGCTCTGGGAGGGGTGTCCTATAGACGGTATGACCAAAGGAGTTGGTGTGATTGTTACTCCTGGCGGAGGGGTCGTCACTCCAGGTGGGAGCGGGATTGATGCGTTAGGAAGAGCCATCTAATTCTGTATGTTTGGTAGGCGAGGCCCCACGGTGGTTGATACGTCCTATCTCGGGAGATGAGGCCGTATGGAAAATTGGGCTGAGTTGGGTTCGCCCTGCCAGAGGATGGCAGGCCGAGGTATGGATCGAGTTGAGAACTCGGGGTGGATTGTGAGAGATTCGGACTCTGACCTATATGATATCTCTCTTGGTTCAAAATTGCATCCTCTGTTTCATGGGAATTATTGCCTTATATAGTCTAGCCATAACTGTCATTTCGGACGTTTATGGAGAACGTGGGCAGTTATGTCAGCTGTTACTGGGACGTGGGCATTAAGCTAGCCGTTACTGGGACATCGGCGTTAAGACAGTCGTTTCCCCGGCTATCCCGTATGTCGGTTGGTATGGGCCTATTTTAAGGCTTTGGTTTGGGGCCGGCATATTGGACCCCGGTTTAACAAGTTCTTGGGCTTTTTCATATGACATCGGGTTGGCCTTGTAAAGGTCCGAATCACAGTCTTTCATGGCCCAGTTTGGAACAAGTAAAAGGGCCTGTGGAACATGGCCCTATCACAATCTTAAAAGGATCTCGTGCATTACAGGCATAACGGAATTGGTCCGAATAGTAACTTAAACAGTGCGTTGCCCGAGAATATCCGGACTAACGCAATTTTTGTTGCGTATTGTTTAATTTGTTTGATGAAATTAAGTACTGTGACGAAATTTCATGGCTGGTTGGTCAGACTGCTAAGAACCCTCATTTCGGTTGCTCTAGTCGAATTGAGAAAAAAATTTAATACAAAATAATTAAAATTTAGTGATGACAAAATTTGGGATATGTATGTTGAATTAAGGCCGGACCCATGACTTGTGTGGATCTACACGAATATTTAATTAATCATAAATCATTTTTAGTTACCTTCTAATAGAATGCTCGTGGACATTTTGATATTTTATAGTATCTTCATTATTTTTATATTACTTTACCAATTTATTTTATCAGACTTCGTCATCAAATATCTTCATTCGCCAGATAGACAGCTGATGACCCTCATTCAAATGATTCAAGGTATGTAAGGTATTAGATAAAGAGCATTTTAAGATGCTTAGTTGCTTACAAAGTTAACGCAACATATATGTAGAGTAAAAGTTAAGCAACTCTATAGATCAAGTCAATACACTAAAATTTTAACTTTGATCTTATTTTATTCTTATTTATTTCACTTCTCAATATTTATTCTTATTTATTTATTTCACTTCTCAATATTTCGTTCACAATTGAAACTCATTAGCTATGTTTGAAAATAATATTATCATCACTTTCAGAGAAATAATAATTATTTTGATTATTGAAGAGGTGAGCTACCAAGTTTTCAAAAAAAAAAAAAAATTATTGAAGAGGTGTATATTTTCTGCGATTTGAGTTGCAAAATTTTTTAATTGCTGCAATTTTATCTCAAAGCATTAAATGTATACATGTGAGCTAACATATTTTAATTTACAAGTTATAATCTCCCTTTGTTAATTAGATGTTTAATTAGAATTCAAATTGCATTATTTTCTACGAATTAAGTTCCCTACATATTCCCTAGTAAGTACTCATGAATTTTCCAGTTTACATCAAGTCATCAACCCGTTATTACAGACTATTAAGTCATTGGTCAGATTCAGTCTTTTTGAATTCTCAGTCGTACACTCTATAATAATAGTCAATTTCTGGCAATGAGAAAATGATATCAAGCAGTCAGATATGGAGAAGGAACTGAGACTATCTTAGGTACATGAAAGAAGAGGACAAAATGTGGGTTTTGCTTGTTAGTTGTCAGAAATTGCAAAGATGGTGTGTTAGATAGAGACTTGATGCATGTAGCACATGACCAGGCACCTTCCAATGAAAAAACCTTTGTAATGAAATACTTGACCAAGACCTGTGCCAAACTATTTTTGGCATTGGAGAAATGATATTTCTCCCACATGCAATAATTTAATATTTTTAGAAAAAAAGAAAATAATTTCTGGAAAAAAAATATGAATAGTTCAATATTTATTGATACTGATTATGAATTAATTAGCCATAACTGGATTCATGAATGATCATGGACAAAAAGTTCTAATGTATACCTAACACAACATGGCTGCTAATTTTTTCATGAAAACTTCATTTTTTAAATATTTATTCATCAACCCTTGATAGCTACTATCAAGTATCTTAAAAAAAAAACTATTTATTCATCAAAATTTTCAAATTAGTTATTTCTCCAGGTAACTCACTTAGATTTTTCAAATTTCAAAATTTCAAATTTTTTATTTTTCATGTAAACTCACTTATTTGATTAATATCCCTATTTCTTGATTTGATCAATTAATAATACATAGTATATATGTAATTTTCTCTTCTTAAAAACTACTTGCAACAGTGATGCCTATACTTTATGCTATCAAACAATACCATTGTTTTTTTTTAAATATAGGTCACTAATGTATTTTATTTACTTTTAAGAAATTGTATGATTTATTTAGAAACTAATACATCATTTGTCATGATGTCTAATCAATTGTCAGATATAATTAGGATTATGAACGTATGAAATGACGTTATAAGCAGAAAACTTAAACAAATTAATTAATGTGTGCACATTTAACTAACAGTGCTATCTAAGATGTATATTTCTGATAACACCGAGTGACTGATTCAGTGATTTGTGTTGTGATTATTTATTTCTGGTATAAGACTGGGCCCTAGTCCTCACCAACCCCAACTGTATGAATATCAATCAGGTTCATTAATTAGAAAACCTTCATCACTCACGTGTTTATGATATATAGCTAATTTAATATTAATAATAGTACGTGGTAGTGATAACTAATAATCTAATACTAACATCGACATCTTGGAGTGTATTCTTTGTAGATAGATAAATTAGTGTTCCTTCCTTTATCTAAAATATTAGTGCCCTTAACAGTGGCTTCAAAATAGAAGTTAAAAAGTGCTTTAAAATGTCCCCGTGTAGAGAAGATTCAAATACCTTTATTTTTTCCATTTCCATCATGTTTTTATTTTTAAAACCTTAATAATTCAAAATTTAAAACTTAATATTATAATAAAACCTTTATATTTGATCAGATTTACATCATTTTATATACGCACATGTAAAATATTATAACATTTTAACTTTTGTTTTGTTTGTTATCAAGAGCTTGTAAAAATACACTGATGATATTTGATGTGGATAATTTCTAAACGTTTTATTTTTCAACTTATTGATTCGCATAAAATTAAAATTAAAAAGTGATAATTTTTTATGTACAACTAGAAAAAATAACATAGATCACATCTAACTATTTTATTTTGATGTTTAAGTTTTAAATTTTAAGTTATTAGAGTTTTAAAAATAAATACATGATGAGAACAAAAAATAAAGACATTTTAACCCTCTCTTATTATTATTATTATTATTTTTTATTTTTCTTTTAGATAAAAATGTGAGTCAAACTTTCTAACTCCACGTGTGGTCGCATTGACTGGACTGTAAGCGTTGAAACACCACTATGATTAAAGACACCAGACATAGGTTCATCGTCTTTTTAAAATCATGCTTGTTTTTGCATTTCATTTGAAAACATGGACAAAAATGAATTTTCATTATTAGGAGCTGACTGAGCGGGGCATAGAGACAAAACGAATTATAATGTTAACCTCAGAAAGCAATGATACAATAGTAAGACATGGCACAGTTGTGGACGCACCTCCATCAGTCCAAAGATTCATGTCTCCGGTCGCTACCATTTAAATATTCAATGGTCTCCAATTCACTCTCCACTTATACTTATTAGTTATATATTTTTTTTTAATAATAGTGGAGATTCACAGATTTCATGTTGAAACAAAATGTACCTAATCTGGTCCTCAAAATGGATATCAAAACCAAATACAGTAAGTCTTACAGATGTGCAATCAAAAAAAGTACATATTAGCATCCAACATGCAAACAAAACAGTTGCCACAAACTAACATAACATCAATACTAACAAATCTACAACGTCCAAAAAGACCACAATCAAGCCAATTCTTCCCAATTAACTTGATCTTCGTCAACCAACTCTTCTCCAGACATTTGATTTTGGAGGCTGCCAGTTCTAGAAACCTGAGTAGTTATTTTCTCGCTGGACTCCTCTCTGGCAATGGACAACAGCAGGTCCACTACTTGAACTGTATCCTGGATGCTGTCCTCTTCCTCCAAA
Source organism: Carex myosuroides (assembly GCA_028015225.1). Classification (NCBI taxonomy): domain Eukaryota; kingdom Viridiplantae; phylum Streptophyta; class Magnoliopsida; order Poales; family Cyperaceae; genus Carex; species Carex myosuroides. The sequence continues at coordinate 6,293,794 of CM051471.1, forward strand.
ATTAGGTCTGGGAGATCCTTAACATCAGACGGAAGCATTAAACTTAATTTGAGTAAAGAATTATTAGATCTAGATTGACACCAGAAAGTAGCTAAAGAAATAATCTTAGATCCAATGGCCTTGATAGAGAGAGAATGTGAATCATTAAAAGATATTCTATTCCTCTCTAACTAAATAGTCCACAATATAGCCCCTCTTAATAATTATACTAATAATCTATCTTTTAATGGAATAGCTGCATCAAAAAGCCACAAGTCATTTAAGGACCCGCATACAAAAGTAAAATTATTATAAGCTGCAATCCAATTCCAAATAAATCTTATGTAAGAGCAATGAATAAATAAGTGATCTGTACTCTCAGGTTGATCACAAAACACACAAGTGGTATCTCCGTGGCCACCCCTTTGCTAAATTAATCTTAGTAAGAATTTTATCTTTTCTCACCAGCCACAAAAATATTTTAATTTTTAAAAGAATATGAGATTTCCAAATGGTATTGTAATCTGACTTATTAGTTATAATTAATTAAGTATTAAACAAGGTTAATTATTATTAAATAACTAACGGATGTTAACGTTTTAAAATTATACTGAGAAAGAAATTAAGTTTTGTTAACAGCAAAAGGTTATGTGTTTATAGGTATTGCATATTTGTTAATCAGTATAATTATATATTAGTCAAAACATCATATTTGTTTATATCCTAAAACAATTACTTCAACGGATTTAAACAAAAAATTTGAATTGTCTTATCATTCCGATTGTATAGAAGCAATAATGATCAAACATACGAGGTTTGTACAACACACCAATTATTTTTTTAATAGCAAACTTTTACAAATTTTAAACGTTCATTGATTGATAAATATAGTAGTTAAATTAATAATAAGTTAAATGTTCTTAACATTTAATTAAATATTGTTAAATAATTGAGAATCAACTTTTGGTTTAATGGCAAATATAACGCTCTTTGTATGAGAGGTCGCAAGTTCGAATTCCGGATTGAGAAATCCTTGTGGATATTAAATAGTTGGGCTTAACCTAGATCCTACTTTTATAAAAAAAAAACATTGTTAATAATTAAATCATCTATAATTAAAGTAAAATTAATTAGATGTGGATAGCTGATGGATATTGAAATAAACACAAAACAGAAGGATTGAAGTTCCTTTGTCTCTATCTAATTATTCTTTTGTTTTTTCTTGTCTCAATGCATCATTTGTTTATGATTCTCACGAAAAATATATAATACATTATTGTGCTTTGCATAAATAACGTGGACTATACTAGAACCCCAAAATTCATTGTGGTGCCAATTGACATGACCATAAAGTAGAGAAGTGCTAAGTGTTGGATCAAGTCATAAAATGCCACCGTATTACTAGTCTACTTGGCTGTGTTGGAAATATTCAGAGATAGTATTATTACTTTATTAGGTGTGTTCAAGACTTCAAGGTGGTACCGCTACGCGTTCAACGCTCGTGCCTAAAAGAAAAGAGGTGGTCATAGTTAAACAGCGTCATTTCTAGTCAGAGATTATATATATAATAACCATGAAAAATGTTTAAGCACTTTTCAATTTATTTTGATATCTTAATTGCTATAACTATTTGATGTTGGACTCCAGCAGTTCTTCGCTAGTTTTTAAATTTAGAGATTGATATAGTTGAGCTTGTGTTTTGTATATATTCAGTAACGTAATTCAGTAAGTAATGTTTTTTTTTTGTCTTGTATTTTTGTAAATATTTTTCAAAGTAGATTGATCAGTTGATAATTATTTATTCTAACAATCTTGAAAACCATCAAGAAAAAAATTAATTTTGAAAGCAGACATCATAGTCAAGATCGCTATAATTTAAATATCATGTATGGAAAAATAATTATTTTTTGAGGAAAAATTAGAGATCTTGTTCTTATTTGCTTTATTGATTAAAGGTTCCAATGAGGAACTATTGGTGTTTACAAAAGATTCAACATAGTTGAATATGGTTCAAAAATAAAGTAAAATCAACTTAAAAAAGAAAAAAAAATTAAAAAGTGATAAACTATTTTGTTAATGTAAATACATCCATTGCTCCTTACTTCATTGAGTAGTTCTTCCACTGTCTTGTTTTTATCTGTAAATATCCGTGAACATCTCTCTGCCAACAACAATACTTCTCTTGATTTTATCTCCCCCTTTTTGTGCACCACCCATATTTGTGCCAACTGTCTCTTTAGTAAGAATTTTCAATTCCATGGCAATGCAAAAGCTTGCGTGAGTCTCTTGTATAATTGTATCGCAGAGTCAAATTCTGGAAAAATAATTATTAAAATTTGATGTATTTTTTACTGTTTATTAAGTAATTTACTCAAAGGTTTAAACAGTATTTATCGTGTCATAGTGAAACGGCTAAAAAATAGTGCTATGACCATATTGCGTCACTATAGTGCCGATAGCGCTATAGCTTTTATTGTTCGAAAACGCTATAGCGCGCTATTTAGAACCCTGAATTTACTTAAATTTTTTAGTAACTTAAAATTCTTGATGTAATTCAAAAGGCATAAAATTTTGTTTGTTGGATATTATACATGGAATAATATATCAATAAATTTAATGTTTTAGTTTTCAATAACAAAATAGTTCTCATTTATATTTTTGACGATATAAACGCGAATCACAAAAGCTTACATATGATTAGGGGTGTTTATTGGGTCCGGTTTAGTCAGTTTTGAACCGAACCGAATTAGTTTGGATCAAACGGTTCGGTTTTTTCGGTTTAATAGTTCAGTTCGGTTTGTTTTTTAAAACTGAATTATAATTTCGGTTCGGTTCGGTTTGGTTTGGTTTAATGATTCGGTTCGGTTTGCTTTTATATATTATGAATTTGGTCCGGACCGTCCCGGTTTATTTCTTAACCAATTGCTTTAAATACTTAGGTTTATTTCTTAATATTTCGGTTTATTTCTTAATATAGTTTGGTTTATTAAATCAATTGCTTTAAATAAAAAAATAATATATTCTGGTTTGAACCAAACAAACCAAACAAATCAAAATAAAACTTTGGTTCGGTTCGGTTCGGTTGTAATGCTAAATCAGTTCGGTTCGGTTCTATTTTAGAAACCGAATTATAACTCTGATTTGCCTAGTTCAATTTGGTTTTAACCAAACCGAACCGATGAACTCCCTACATATGATCCTACACTTAACAAACGAACATCTCAAAATTAATTTGAAAAATATTATCAAACATTGTCAAATTCTAAGAAAAAATTGATCTCGGTGAAGGAGGTTTTCCCAGTTGTCTATTTTATTCATTAAATGTTCTTGTATCTTATATTGTGTGAGTGTGTTGTGTGTTGTGTGTTTCTTCTTAAAGTTTGTGGGCCTATAAAACCATGGACCTATTAAGGTGCGCTACCTTTTCTTTGTCAATTTGCATGAAATTGAATACTTTTGTATCTTTCAAACTGTATGTTTCATCGTGAAACACGAGGTGAGTAAATTCTTTACTTCATAAGTTATTTAAAAGAAGTAAGATTTGATTTAATCCATAATAAGTTACTGTATCTTTTCATGTAGATTTATTTTTAAATTTTTTACTTCTTCAAACAGATTAATTTAAGCCATGATTTTAAGTTACAAATAAAAAATAAAATAAAAATAAGATGAAATAAGCAATTTAACATTCCTTTATTTAATTAGCAACCAAACATGATATTTAGTCACAAATCCAACTTTGTTTTCACTTCTCTCCCAAAGACACAAACGAGTAAATTGTATACTTTTATGTCTTTAAAATTTTAAACTCACAAATCCAATTTTCTTTTTTGCATTTTCTCGACTGGTAAAACTATTTTCTTTGAATTTGCTTGAATGGTCAGTTTTTTTGTTCGTTACATGATTACATGATTATTTTGCAGTGAATTAATCATTGTTATGCTCTTGTCAACAAATGAAGTATGAAAATAAGAAAGAGTTGGAGTTCACAAGATATTTGGGCCTAGTTGCATAAGATTGGATTCCTTGAACACAAGTTTGCTTTAACAGAGCAGAGCAAACTTTACAGCCTAGAGGCCCAAATTAATTAAATTATTGCACTACTTGCACTTGTCTGCCCCCGTCTAATTAAGACCAGCTTGCATCTAGCATACATGGAAACAGATAAAAATCTTGGAAGAAATAGCACTTGCAATTTCCTTAAGGCTAAATATATGATTTAGGCCCAATTTGCTATATGATTCAGGCCCCATTTGACTCATGTCCGCAATTTGCTACATTTGAGAAAAAAATCAGACTTGAGATCTGTTGTCAATTTCCAAAATATATTCTGCTTTTTAGATCCAAAATTAAAAAGAACATCATTCAAGTTGGCCCACTTGCCAACAGAAAATTTGAAACCGACTACGGTGTTTCAATGTTGGGCAGTTTGTACTTAATTTTGATGAAATTCATTATCATTTAGGCCCGAACTTTTTTCCAATAAAATGTCAAAAATCAAAATTATATTCAAATAAAAATAATAAATGAATTTGTATACATAGGAAAAATTGGCAAGTATAAGGACAAACCACCACAGAGCAACAAAAAGAACACATGTCTCCAGCTGAATAAGAAGAGCAACGGATAAATGCAATGTTTTCTGTGTGAGAGGTCACAGGTTTGAAACCCGTAAAGAGCAATCATTTGTGGATATTAAATAGTTGGGTAGCTTGCCCTCCAACTTTTACAAAAACAAAGGATGGTGACACAAAATCTGTACTCGTAAGAAAAAGGAAGCATTTAGCGGGTCAATGAATGATCTGAAATGAACAGATCGGATCTATTAGCCCAGAAAATGAACAGGCTATGGTATACAGACCAAGAAAAAACAAACATTCCTCAAAATACATGTATTTCAACAATCCAAAATACACTAAAACCGGTCCATGCTGCTCATCGTTACATTTTTATCTCATTCAAGTCTAAGAAAACATGGTATGTCCTGAACCAACAAATTAAGGTGACTAAAACGATTACAGTAGCATTGCAATATCAAAGGTTATTACGTACAATTTATATGATAGTGTAGCAGGTCAACCCAAGGATGACAACCCCGTAGGGCATCACATGTTTTTGAATGTTCCATGTAGTACACCCAATTAACAGTTACTTGAATCTCGCCATACGGACTGCTGAGCTTCCCCACAGAGTCACCATAATACTCGGGTGGGAATAGCAATGCGCCACGCACAAAGGGTTCGTTTGTGTCAGAATCCCAAAGATCAACTTTAACAACCAGGGACAAACCCGAACGGCAACAAAAAAAAGATCGATACAAGGGAAAGGACTCCAGAGATTTAATAGTTAAGCAGTCACTGGCTTTCTTGCTGAAAACAAAGTATCTAAGGTACTGCATATCGTTGATGTAAATGATAATATCACCATGAATTCTTGAACTTGTTGTTGTTTCTTTAGTCGTCAACTTGATTAGCTTGACATCTAGCTCAGCAAGCCAAGCATCCTTCATGACAACATAGGTCACCTCGACGGAACCATTCCTTCCTTGATCTTGTCATACAACCACTCGTTTGTGCGCTTGTTAATAGGCTTCCATTCTATGATATCTTCACATAGTTTGTTGTCATCTATGTTGAAGTCGACCATGATTGTGATGGGATCATAAGCTATAGGAGCTATATCAGGACCGATTAACGGCATGAAATCCTAGAAAAATGAAAAGAAATGTTGAGAGAGATCTAGTGAGAGATAGGATGGATATTAGCGGTGTATTGTAACCTTTTTGTCAATCATTAGTGCACTTTGTTTGTCGAGATTGAAGAGGTATGTTCTGTAGCACATGCAGTCCAATATGATCTTGCCATGGATATTGCCGTAAGTCTTCGTCTTCCCACACAGGTCCACTTTCACATCATAAACCTCTAGCAACGGCTCTGCACACAGAAACTCTCCCTCCCCTCACCATTTGTCTTCACAAGAATTGGTTTCCAAATGCCATCTTCTATAGGCATTGGAAGTCTCCATGATGGCTGTGTATCTGCATTATCAGAATCAAAGGTTGAAAGCAGCAGATAAATGAACACATTAAAGCAGATACACTCAAGCGACCTCAAGATGCTTCTGATTTTGGAAGGGTGTGATCTGGGATTTGGTGCTCTCGCCACAATTGGGGGTTTCTTGACTTTCTTGTTCTTTTTCTTCTCCGCGCGTGACAGCTTCTTTTCGATCTTCATTAGGGCAGTGGCATTCCTCGGTGAGATTGAGACGTGATCCCGTTGCTGTCTTCTTCTTCTTCCTGCCCATGGCGAATTGGGGATTCGGGAGGGACGGGTTTATTTTAGAACGATGGAGATTGCGGCCACCAGGATTTCTCATTGCTAAATTTCTAAAAATAAGAGATGTAATAAGCCCACTTAGGTTGAGATAAGCCTTTTTGGGCTAAAGTAACTCAGGCCCGTTTCTATTTAAAACTCCACCTAAAGAAGAATGACGAGGGTAAAGACGTTGACAAAATATTATGTTTAGATCCGAACCGTCTGATCATAATCGAGACCAATCCAATTCGAGATAAAATATACAGGTTTCTTTAATATTTATGCGGATTTTGATTGAATACTTGACATCTAAACATAAATATTTATAATTAGATCTGAGTCAGTTTTAAGTTGGCACGAATCTCAAAATAAACCGGCCCCTATATTTAAATAGACATTGAATTCTAATTACTCTGCTAGAAGTTAATGTGAGCTAAATCAGGTACATGGGAGAATACGGATTCCGTACGCACCAAGATGCAAATTTTTCAACATATTTTAAAAGACCGCCAAAATACCACTGATTTCTATTAAATGTAGAAAACAAAAACTAAAATAAGAGGACAAACAATTAAAAAATATAAGTTCCCAGACACCTTACAGTCTGTACCCTCTGTGGTGAGTCTGGTGACAAAATATTTTGTTTAGATCCGAACCGTCTGATCAGAATCGGAATTAATCCGATTCGAGATAAAATGTACGGACTCATTTAATTTTCATGTAGATTCTGATTGAATACTTGAAATCTAAACATAAATATTTATATGAATTCATTATCCTAAACCAAATCTAAAACCCTTATAACTACTCCGGCACAAAACATGCTAATGAATATTTAAAAGAGGAGGGTTCAAATGCCTTTATTTTTTGTGCCTCCGTCATGCTTTTATTTTTAAAACATTAATAACTCAAAATTCAAATCATAAATGTTAAAATAAAACCGTTAGATATGATCTATATTATTTTCTCTATGTGCTCATAAAAAATTATCACATTTTGGTTTTGTTTTTATGTGAATCAATAAGTTAAAAAATCAATGTCAAAAAATTATCTACATTAGTATGTTTTTACAAGCTCTTGATGACAACCAAAACAAAGTTGAAATATCATAATTTTTTACACATGCATAGATAAAATTATGTAGATCATATCTAACGGTTTTATTTTGACTTTTAACTTTTAAATTTTGAGTTATTAAAGTTTTTAAAAATGAAGTTACGATGGAGGCACACAAAATGAAGGCATTTGAACCCCCTCTATTTAAAATAGATCCATCCCCAGCTGTTCCCTGATGATTGTATTAAAATACAAAACTCAAAAGAGAGTTAATGCAGAGGATACGAATTCAACAATATATTCAAAACTTAAAGGGCAACTGAAGAAGGCACATCTCATCCGTCCATCTACATTAAAAAGCGCACCAAAGATGAAGTCCTCAGGTTCCTCAAATGACCAGTCTCTATTCTCTAATCTCTATTGTCAAAAAAAAAATTATTTAGAAATAAAATATTATTTTTTACTTGAAAGAGAAAGAGTCAGGTAGATTTTTGAAAAATAAATAATACCAAAAAATTATTATAGGATAAACATGAGCATATTGTTTACACCGTAAAAAAATCCGGATTAAGAAATTTTTCTCACCTAATGCAAGAATAAAGACGAAGCAAGAAAAATCCGGGAAAAGAAAAAAAATAGAAAACTGCTTACACCGTAGAAATTTTCCGGTGTAAGTAGTATCTCCAAATTTAAACCATGATAACAATTTTTCAGTGTTACCTATTTTTCGAAAACTCACCCGACTCCTTCACTTTTCAGCAAAAAATAATATTTTATTTCTAAATAAATAAATAAAATCTCTAAGTCTCTCGTCTAATATTGAACAATCCGGATCTAACATGACAGAATCAGCTTCCCATACTTCTTATCATCTGTTGTGCACAGAGAGATTCCTATTCGTTCATACATTTGTAGCAATTCCGCTATCTTTCCAGAGGTAAGGTGAGCACCTGAAAGCCTTTCTTAAACATTATTATCTCAAACTGGGTGCTCTATCTGTGACAAGGGTCTAAAATCTAAATGTATTAAAAATATATCGAATTTATTCGATGAGTTCACTGTGCTCGGATATTCCTCTTACAGTTACAAGCATGTCATCAATTTTGCTTTTGTATTGAACAAGAAAGAATATCATCATTTGCACGAATGATCCTTAATTCCTCATTACCAGAGTCAACTTTTAGTCTACAAATCCAATCAATGTGCCAACTCTTTTTATTTATTTATTTATTTATTTATATGAATTGAATATCATCATTTCCATGGGTCGTCCTCGTCATCCTTGCAAGAAGAGTTTGCGTAAAAGCTATTTTATTTTATTTTATAGAATTGAAGTATTAATTCTGTATTTAAATGATATTAATTAATTTGAAGAATATTTTTTAGGAATTCTTAAAAAATCCATTCTCAACTCGAGGTGAACTTGCTAAATCCATTTTCAACTCAATTTTCTTTTCATTTCAAATTAAGACGGACTCCCGTACTCAATTTTTTTTTCCATTCTAATTGTGCCACAAAATTACGTAAGAAGGGTTTGTAAAGTTCGGCTTTATATTTTTTTCGTAGTTTGCTTTGAAGTTTCCACAAGTTTAAATTAAAAATTAAGTTGTATTATTTAAAAAGAAGGGACACTTGACAATTATTCATCTTAACAATATTAAAAATCTGTAAAAATAAATTTAATTTTGAAACCATCATTATAAACAATCACCATTGTCAAATAATCTCTCTTCCTATTTAAAATTTGTTGTGTATGTCTCTCATCTCATCATATATTTTCATCAGACTTGATTTAGCAGGATGTGAGAAATAGTAGACTATGTTTGATATGTTATATTAAGGAGGAAAATTTTAGTATTTAGTATAGAGTATTTTATGAGGTGTTATTTATAGGTTTCTAATTTATGTTGTTATAAATATATGTCATTTGTACTCTATGTAATCATGAAGTCAAGGAATACAAATTAAGCTTCCTCATAAATTTATGTCTCTTGTTTTTGCCTTTTCTTCAAAACCCTAACAAAATTATTTTGGCTAGATTGAGAAGCACTTGCCCGCATTTAATATATGAAGTTTCTGGGGTATAAGATAAATATTTCATAATTATTTACCAGACGATAAGAAGATAATGCCAATTAATTATGGCGTTTTGATGGGACCATTAATTGGAGCTAAGAAGGTCTCTGGACCAAATTTGTTGTTCTTCTTCCAAAAAAGCAAAAAATCTGTTTTTTCTTCATCTCAATCATTAAAATGTTTTCAACAGTCTAGATTTGTTTATTATATTACAATTTAAATAGAAAGAGAAAAAGAAATAAAAAAATACAGACTGTTGAAAAGATTTCAATGGTTGGAAAAAGAAAAACACGTTCCTGCTTTTCTAAGAGAGAGAAGCAGATTTGGATCCATGATCATAAGAAATAAATTCGTATAAGTTGATTAAGAGGACTTTCAAAACTTGAAATTAAAACAAATATTGAAGAAAATTGTTCGAGTGCATATTAACCTCATTGTTTAAATAATATTGAAATCTAGATTGATATCCATAATACATAGTTTGGAGATTCAAAACTTTACGCTTGAAATACAAATAAACATTCAGATAAAATTAAAAATATGTGGTCAAGAACTGCATGTGGTAAAGAGGAATGGTAAGGAAAAAGAAGGGAAAGGAACATTGAAGTAAGGAATGTGATTAGTAATATTTCAATTTCCTCTAAATTTGAATTTTATTTCAGAGGTTAAAAATAATTTGAAGAACAGAGAAGACTCTCAAAATGGAAGTGATTAGTAATATTCTCTTTCTATTATCATAATTTTTATTTTTTGAACGAAATCATATATGACTATTGTAGAGAGTCTTTTTGAAGTACAAGAAGATCTTTCTAATTAAAAGCAAGCATATAACAAATAAATTTCAGATAACCATTATTCCAATCACAATCGTTGATCTTCGTTGAGATTTGCGCATAAAATTTTTACTTTGTTGAGATTCACGCATGCAAAATGTTGAGCGGTTGAGATCAAAATAACAGCAGATTTGTTCCCAATTTAGACCGGAATAATAGCAGATTTGTTCCCCAATTTAGACCTTGGTATCCAAAACGAATAAAACAGGTGAGGTCATCAATGTGTGTTTCTGTTTTGTACAATTGGCTACATGCCAAAGTGTAAGTTGCAAGGTTCACCCATGTATGTTTTAATGATGTAGAGACGCAAAAGAAAGTTGTTAATTATGGTAAATATGCTTAATTAAGTGGGTGGCGCCGCCGTTGACTCTCAAAATGTTGCATTGAATTGTCGGTGCGCTATTACCTCATCCTCCCGGCCGCACCTATCAATCCCAAAATACTCGGAACTGGCCCATGTAGGGGGGAATCAAATCCTCTGCCCCTCGGTGGGCAGGATTTTCCTGCCATTCTTGGAAATTAACCAATATACATAAGCCACGTATCTTAAACTCTCTCGCTATAATTAATTACTAAATCTATTTATTAAATATTTGTAAATTAACTTAGTAATTTTTCTATGCATAGAAAGATTGACTTGCATAATGAACACAATAGAAGAAAAACAATCGGTTTGTCTTTTATGAAATAATTAATAATACAAGATATTCTTTTTATGAACAAGTAAAGTTATTTACACAAGAACTACAATACCACAAATTTTATTATATATATGTGCAATTTGATTTATAAATTTTCAAATATAAATGAAAAAGTTAAATCTAGACATATTATTGTAATTTCTCTTGAATCGTTTGAGAACCTTCATTGCTTTAGAACTTCAAAATTGACCATTTTATTGTACAAAATTTTGTAACATGATAACCTTTCTCGAAAACACTTCTCTATATTTGAACATCAATCTTAAATCTTGATTTAAGAGAAATTAAAATACATCCAAATTTTACTTCTTTTTTTTATATTTGAACATCTATAACTCAAATTGTACATAACTTATATTAAAATTCTCCTGTAAATAACTTTATTTTTTCATAAAAGAATATCTTGTGGTATTTTTTTTATAATTTTTTATTTATATTAATTATAATATTTATCTTCTAGATAACTTGTGGTATTATTAATTATTTCATTAAAGATAAACTGAATTGTTTTTCTATTTTTGTTTATTATGAGAGTTAATGTTTCTGTATTTAGAAAAGTTACTAAGTTAATCTACAAATATTAATGATGGACTCAGTAATTAATTATTATGAAAACTTTCATTAAGAGTTCATAACAAGTGGCACATGGAGATTGGTTAATTTTCAAGGGTGGCAGGAAAATCCTTCCCACCGGTGGGCAGAGGATTTGATTCCCATGTAGGGATCTGTTGTCGCTATGTGGCCGAATAGGAGAATGTCAAATGTTTTAGGGCCGTTGGATTCAATCAGCTCTTTGTATAAGTTTCACCCCTTATCTAGTGTTGTTTGTGTAATCCCGTGTACACAGTGGTCAGCTTGAGCTCAAATGGACTGCAACACCTTAATTAGAATTTATATCAGGTGAGGTATTTGATAGAATCAGATTAGATCTGAACTATTTAATTTAAGTTTGTATAAATTATAAAGAATCAGATAAAAGTCAGTGGATTTCTCCACTGTTAATAAAAAAATAAAGAATCGGCATAAATAACAGTGCTTTTGTTCCTAACTAAAGATAGTAAAAAATATATATATAAATTGAAGACGTTAGGTTCGAATCATGTTAAGCAATTCAGATTGATTATTTAAATAATAAAAATAGAGTTAATGATATGAGACACCATTAAAAAATTGAAGACATAAGATATTTGAAGCCGCCTCATATATATTAAAAATTTGTTCTGGATTATCGTCCAATCTACTCGTATTGTAAAAAAAATCCAAGAAACTGTGATTAGACACTTCATTAAAAAAGCAGTCCGTTCTATAACACTATCAAGAATTTTTTTTAGAAACCATAAATAAATTTTTTTTTTACCAAATCAACTTGATTGCTTTGGTTTTTACAACAATCATAAGAATCAAGATGTCATTTCGGTTAGAAGTTTTTTTTTCCAGACCAAATTGTCATTTCGGTCCGAGGTATTTTCACAAGTTTTACCTCAACAAATACATCATTTATTTCGAAATATGTGAAAATGGCTCAGATCGAAATGGCAATTCGGTTCCGAAAAAAAAAATTCGGACCGAAATGACATCTCGGTTCTTATGATTTTTGTAAAATCTAAAGCAATCAAGTTAGTTTGGTATAAAAAAAATTATTTATGTTTTCTAAAATAAATTCCTCAATCAAGCTGCATGAATAGTAATTGTAAAAAGGATGTAAACTTTAAATGATCTGACATTATTTACTTTTCACGTTTTTAACAAACACCTAATGGTATAGATTTGTCGGATCGTTAAATAAATCTATATCGCTCATTTCATGTTGAACGGTTCATATCAGGGTGAACTTAGTAGGTGTTCTACTGCACATATTTCCTTTTAAAATTCATTAGGATCAATCTGAAAAATTAAATAAAAAACAGAGGCCAAATACCATTTTCTCAGCAATTACAGCACCAACTTTCAGAATCCGGAGGTTAACTGGTATTGTCGGTATGTTTGATGGTAGGGTAAGAGGTGGAGTAGGGAATGAAGTTTGATTGAATTAAATTCGACTTGATGTCAGGTTAGAATTGTCTGATATACATTAAGATTCATGCAGATTAAGTGCACACAAATCTTAATGCGTATTGGATGGCTCCAGTCAGTTATCGAATTGAATTTGATCCAATACTCGTCGGATGCCCCTCTGCGAAGTGGGTAAACTTCTTACTCTATACTTAAGCTGTCAAATGAGTAAAATAAGAATAAGATGTTATAAGAGATGAGTTAATCTAAAATAAATTATTAACTATGTTCAAGCATATAACTTTACATTGTTATAGTCTACACTTATTCTTTAATTATCAATATCTTATTCTTTCAAATAAATAAATTTTAACTGTGATTTAAACTGTCAAATAAAATATACAATAGTATGAAGAGTTACAGGAGTAGGATAAAATAAGCAACCTAATCTTCTTTCTTGAATTTGACTTGTCTATGCTGTTTGATTGAATTTGACTTGTCTATTCTGTTTGAATTATGAACTATCCGAAACAAAGCTTTTGTTATTTTTAAACGAAAATGGGGGAACTTACCAGATTGGGACGTGACAGGATTCTCCGAGTGAGCTAGCTAGTGCACAGGCCTATCAGAGGAGTGAGAGAGACGTTTCGTCAATCAACACTTTCTCCCTTCTTTTTTCTTAATGATTAGAGGGGGTATACCGTGATTAATGTTGGAAGCGACTAAGCGAGTATGAGGTCTAGATATTCGCTATAATTATTTCATGAATTAAATGTACGATTATATTTTATTTTTTGGTGTACATACCGTGATCCTAGAGTACCCATGAACATATAATTAATATGACATAAATCAAAATATATATAAGTCTGCACTATTTAATAAAAAATAATATAATGAAGACAACTAGTTAACTCCCTAGTCTAGCCACTCTCAAGAATAACAAAAAAAGTAGATGAGATTAATAAAAGAAATCAAATAGTCTTCTGGTGTCTGAATTTTTTTTTTGGCGTGCCAAAGTACCATAGTTTTATAAATTCGAGAAAAAATTTGGTCTCATTTTTTACAAAGGGGATATTTTACGTGTACCCCTCAAAAATTTCAAAATTATGATTTCTCCCTCTAAATATCTTTTTTTTTGAAAAGCTTAGTAGAAGCTACTAAGAATGGATTTCATTTTAGGAATCCGGTACAGCATTACTACACTGCTTACAATCCCTGAATGCAACATTTGTAAAGTACCAACAATAAGAAATCTCCCAGTACCACTATCCCTAGCCTAACCTATGCCCTTTTTTGTAGCTGCTCCCAGGCAGTATTTCAACCAAAGAGTTCCTTCTTCCAAAGCCCTTGCTGCCAGTATCCTTGGGGGGCAGTATTTTCTGCGGAATATTTTTTCATTCCTCTGCCGCCATAGAAACCAGACAATGCTCATGAACCTTGATGCCCAGACCCGCTTACCAATCGAGCCACATCGTGAATTGGATACCTCCCAGGTTTGGCTTACCGTGCTGGCTCTGTGCATGAGCTTGACTCGCAACAAATTTTCAACTTCTCTCCAGACTTTGGTTGCATAAATGCATGCAAAGAAAAGGTGGTGTGCTGTCTCAAGGTCGCAGGATTCGCACATGACACATCTTCCATCACAGTTCATGTGTCGTTTAAACATGACCTCATAGGTGAGTAATCTGTCATGAAGCAGCAGAAACACGAAAAGTCGGACTTTTGCCGGTGCTTTGGTGGTCCAGACCTCGCAGAAATCCCAACTTATGAGCCCTCCTGTAGACCTGATTTGGAAAAATGAGTTGGCTGTGTACTTACCAGAGTTAGTCCACTTCCACAGTAGCTTATCAGTTTCCAGTCCGAGTTGTTGAGGTGGCACTGCCTCTGGCGCTAGGTCAGAGAGTAGAGGCTCTGCATCTCTGAGCGAAATTCTGTGAAGTGGTGGTCTAGGTTGGCCATCTCGATATCTCCTGATGGGCTCATCTTGCCAAGCATCATACCAGAAGGAGATTTGTGACCCTGTCCCTAGTTGCCATTTAGTGCTCCATAAGAATAGGTGATGTAGCTTGATGAGCTGCTGCCAGAAAAAAGAGCCTGAGACAGTCCAGATCATCGGCCCATCAGTTTGAGTACCTACCAGTCGAAGGCATTTTACCGTCCGTGCCCAAAGCTGGTCAGAATCGGCATACGCCTTCCACCACCACCTCAAGATTAATGAGATGTTACGGATTTCCAAGTTAGGTGCTCCAAGGCCCCCCATCCTCTTTGGGGTGCAAACTAGTTCCCAGTTAATGAGAGAAATTCCCCTTCCTACTCCATCAGACTTAGCCCATAGGAATCGTCTCCTGATCCTATCAATTCTGTTGATGACCCATTTTGGGAATATGAAACAGGTCATGTGATAAATTGGTATTGAAGCCAAGACCGAGTTGATCAATTGGAGGCGACCACCTCTTGAGATTAGTCTACCTTGCCATCCTTGCAGCCTTTTCTCTATTTTTTCAATAAGTGGCATGAAGTCCCCTCTTGTCGGTCTTTTGATTGTGAGTGGCATACCAAGATAACTGATGGGAAGAGTAGCCTGCGCGCATCCAAAGACGAGCTTGACCAGCCTTGTTTGTTCATGAGATAGGTTTAGAGGAAGGAAAGAACTCTTGGCATAGTTGATGTTTAAGCCCGAGACAGATGCGAAGATTCTCAAGGTTAATTTTAAGGAAATCATTGTGGTCAGTTCAGCTGAAGCTAGTAAGGCTGTATCGTCAGCATACTGGAGTGCGATAACGGGTTCACGCAATTTGTTTGAAATTTGGGACTGTAAGGTGTCATTGACTGCACCTATCATCTTTTGCAAGACATCGACAGCCAAGATGAACAGTAAAGGGGACAGTGGGTCTCCCTGACGAAGACCCCTCTTGTGGGCGAAGAAATCTGTCACTTCACCATTGATGACCACTCGTGATGTGGCTGACTCGAGTAAAGACCTGATCCAGCCATTCCATTTAGGCGGAAAACCTCTTGTCTGCATCACCTTGAGTAAGAAGGCCCAATTGATAGAGTCGAAAGCCTTTTTAAAATCGATTTTGAGGAAGACTGACGGGCATTTAGAGTGAGCGATCTGCTGTAGCATTTCCCTAGTTGTGACAAAATTCTCTGAGATTTGCCTCCCCTGAATGAAGGCTGTTTGCCGGTGTGAAATCAAGCCCGGCAGCACCCTTGACAGCCTTGTGGCAAGAATTTTAGAGATGATCTTCGGAACTAGGTTTATGATGCTAATAGGGCGAAAGTCTTGCACTCCCTGACTGCTGTCATTTTTTGGGATCATGACTAGGTTGGCTTGGTTGTAGGGAGTAAGGTTGATGGTGCCATGCATGAACCCGAAAATGATGCCTGTGACGTCGTCTTTTATCTCCGGCCAATAAAGTTGCGCGAATTCATTTGGCAGGCCATCTGGCCCGGACGCCTTATTTTTGGCCAATTTGGAGATTGCCATCTGAATTTCCTGCACAGTAAAATCAGAAGCTATACCTGCCAGGTTTTCTGTTTGATAGAGCGAGGTCGGTTCAAATTGAGCTGCAGTGGCCTCTGTGCCTAGCAACTCTTTCATGTGATCGAAGAAGGCTCCTCTGATTCTCTCAAGATCTGTAATTGTGGCACCATTGTGGTTGAGCGATAACACTGAATTCCTTCGCATCCTGGAGGAGGCAACGGCATGAAAGAACCGAGTGTTGTTGTCTCCCTCTGCTAACCATCGACATCTCGCCCTTTGACACCATTTGGTCTCAGCGAGGGTCGAGAGAAAATAAGCTCTTTCTCTTAGTTTCTGTCTTAGAGCGAATTCATCAGTTGTTAGATTCCTCTTCTCCTCAATTTGGTCGAAAAATAGAATGGATGTCGTACTGTTTTGTAGCTGCTGCTCGAGGTCACTGTGGTTGTCGAGATGCCATTTTCTGAGCTCCCTGTGCATTACATCCATTTTATATAAGAAGTCATTATTACCTCTCGTTTGTTCTTGCTCTTGCAAATTCCAAATCTCCTTAATTTTCTGTGTGACCTCTTTGAAGCCGAACCAGAAATTTTCGAGCCTATAGGGTCTGGCACCCTTTTGAGGTTTCTTGCAGGTTAGAATTAGTGGCACGTGATCAGAAACAACAACTTGTAAAGCGGTAAGGAGAAGGAGCGGAAAGTGAGAGGCCCAATTAGGAGATGCAAAAACCCAGTCGATTTTGGAAAAGGAGGGGCTCGGTCGTTTACTGGACCAAGTGAAGAGCCTATTTTTAAGGGGAACATCCAATAGCTCCAATTCTCTGATGACATCGTTGAAATCACACATAAGGCCGATCCCTCTCATGTCCCCATTGCGATCAGTGAGCCACCTGACGAGATTAAAATCTCCTACTAATAACCAGGGCACGGTAACCAAATCAGCCAAGCACTTGAGTTCATGGATGAAAGCATGTTTCTTATCGGCTTGGGTGGGACCATAAACGTTGGTTACCAGAATGCGCTGTCCCGATTTTTTATGGATCAAAACTGCTGAAATTGAGTGTGTAGTCGCCCATGAGTTTGTGAGGTCAAAACATCGCCGCCAAGAAATTATGCAGCCGCCCGAGGCCCCAACTGCCCGGGAGTAAACGCACTGACGTTCGAAGAATGAAGGAAGTACCCCTGAGATCTCTGTAAAATCACAAGTGCTCAATTTTGTCTCCTGGAGGCAAGCCACATCCACCCGTGCCTCCCTAATAGTCTTCCTGACCACCATGCATTTTTCTGCACTTCCCAATCCCCTGACGTTCCATGAAATTAATTTGAAGTTTTTGATATTCATTCGAAACTGAGTGCTCCACAATCCGAGCTTTTAGCAGCAAGCTACTAACAAAAATCTGGATCCGAAAGCTCATCACTTGAGCTAGGTTCGAAACTGAAATTGAAGTCCCCAAAATTCTCTGGGTCAGTGAGATTGGCCTGCGATTCATGTAGCTGATGATGGTGCTCCCTTTCGATTCGCCTTTCCTCGTTGTCTTCAGCGAGAACTGTTGTGACCCGATCGAGGCTAGCCCCGCATGCCGCTGCTATGGCCATGCGCTGTTCAGTGTTGACAGCTATCTGAAGAAAACCTTGTGGATCTAGGTTTATTTCTGGTAACTCCCCTGGGTGTTTAGGTGTCACGGAGGGGACAATTTTCCTTTTCTGAGTCGGTGGTCCAGCTGCTCCTATTTTATCCGGATCATAAATCACTAAGGCATTAGATTGGGCTTCGTTTATATGCTTGTTTGCCGCAGCAGGCTTTCCTCTATGCTTAAGGATTATCTTGGGCCCAAGGCCCGTGTGGCCATCCACCCTTCCCTCAGAATTAAACCGAGCCCATCTGGAGGTTCTCCCTCTAAATATCAAAATTACGTATACTCCCTCTAAACTTTTAAAACTCACAAATTTATTCATTTATTGTCTTTTATATTAAAACTCATTTTAAATTTATAAAATACCCATTTTAACTTTTATTAAAAGCATAAAACATTATACCTTGTTTAAGAAAAATATCGGTCTTATAAGATACCCATTATATTCTCTACTCTTTATAAAATTCTCATTTTGCCACAAAAACTGGATACTCATTATAATCTTTACCCTTTATAAAATACCTATGCTGCCCTCGAAAACCGATCAAATATAAGACCGAATTTTTCTTAAACAAGTTACAATTTTTTTATGTTTTTAATAAAGGGTAAAATGGATATTATATAAATTTAAAATGACTTTGAATATAAAAGACAATAAAATTGGTAAATTTGTGAGTTTTGGATGTTTAGAGGGGAATATACATAATTTTAAAGTTTCAAAGGGGAAATATATACTTTTGAAGTTTATGTATACGTGAAATTCCCCCTTTTACAAACATGAGGATCCATAAAAAATTAAAAATCAATTTACTAATCAGTTTAGCAAAAGTTGAAATTTCTTTGCCGTATTTGGCAGTGTGAGCAACCACTATATGATACAGACATGCATTGATTGCAATTTGCATGATTTGATGAAAATGAGGTGGTCTAAATCGACAACTTTATCTTCAATGAATAGTTAATATTCAACTATAAAACAAACCTACTCTCAACAAATAACGACAAAATCCTAGATGCTAATCTTGTAAACATATACCTACAAAATGGCTAAGTATAATTCAGACTTGAGAGTCAGCCGAAGAAAAGGAAATACGCAACCTTTTAGAATTTGATTCTCCTTCCACTACAAATCTAATCTGCAAGTCACCATCCCACAGTATTCCCACTTCCATAGTCCCATACTGTTAACGAATACGGATCCTCTTAGATAATGCACCGTTTGGAGTTTTGATCCGACTGGTCAATCAGAATTATCAATTCAGCTCAAGTAGGTAATCTACGGGTCCTTTAAGATTCGTGATAGGGTATAAACCAGAGATGGATTTAAGAACTTATAATGGTCAATTGATTTTTGTTTTTTTATGTATGATTTTCTATAATTTAAGGTAAAATTGACGCTCATTCTCTGTAGAAATTTTTTATATGATTGAACTTCAATTATGCTTAATCTCTACAGTTTGAAAGTTTGGTTTTGTCCCCATATATAACGAACGAACCGGATTCAAACTAAAAAAAATTGAGAATTTTGAGATACCTTAGGTGATTTTGAATTCCGTTGTTGAGTTGTTTTAGGACTTGCTGTGGAGTGAGCTTCTAGTTTTAAAAGAAGGCTAATGGTATCCCAACCAATTTTTTAATTTTATTTTTCTAACTATTTTATTAATTAATAATAGCAACCAGTAACTTTTACCTTTTAAAAAATAAGAAAAAGAATGTCTCAACGATTATGTACCACGCATAATATACGTGCCCGGCATGTAGTCACGCCTATGATTAATTAAATTTTATATTATAAAATATTTTATAAATACGCTGTTAGATGTTTCAATATTAACTATAAACACTACAATACTAACAATATATTTACTGTGTGCAATTTTAAAAACTTTCTATTACAAATTTAACCATTTGTATTTGAAGTGCAAGTTTATATGTGTATGATATCATACATAAATATTGTCATTTGTCAATATTGTCACGCTATATAAGCAGGGGCAGACTCATATTGGAAGTTGCTCTATTTTAAATTTTAAAAATAAATTTTTAGATATACAGTTATTGGACTCTTGCCTTGCTCAGAAAATAATTTTGCCCTAACTTGTTGAGTCAAAATCTCCAACTAATTTTTATTCCCTTTTTTTTTTGGCGCAAACTAAACACTTATTTTTTTTCTTTCTATTTTGCAATTTAATTACGTAGCTCAGATCCCAAAGCCTTATTTCGGACCCCTTTGCGTTGGAGAAGTTCTCTTTGCACAGCGCTTACTCTGCTCAGTTGCTCAGGGCCTCAGGCGCTCCTCTGTTCCTCCTCGCCTCCTCCTCTCAGGCGATTTGCGCAGCGCAATCCTCTACTCAACTAATTGGTAAGAGTTAACCCTAATTTTTTTTTTCTACTAATCTGCAAATTGAGATTGAAATTGAAAGAGTTAATAAGTAGAGTGGACTGCCAACCGGTAAAACCATAAGAGTTAACTCATATTTTTTTTATTATGTGAGAGAATATTATTGTTGTTGTTTTTTTATCATGTTGATTGTTTTTAATGTAGTATCTGATTAACTAATAAATTTAAATCCGATTATTTTTGTTCTATCCGACATAAATCTTGAGTTCGCCCCTATAAGCATCTAATTGTACAAAGTTTAAACATTTGTTAGTGCACAATTGACATCTGCTTAGAATATTACATATAAATTAATAATTGGATTATTGTTAGGGGCCACAAGTTCTTTCTTCAGGTTTTATTTTTACAGTGTCATAGACATTTGTAAATAGTTTGGACTGGTGGCATTTGATTGGCTAGGGTTAAATTAATGGTACTAGGCGGCACATTTTCTTTTTATATTAGATTTATTTGATTATTTGGGTAGTTGGGACCGGTACCACTAAGGTACCTTTTCTTTGTTGTAATTTTGGTTTTCCTTTATTGAAATGGGTGGCTTGCTACACTCATCATAAAATATTACATAAATAATAGATAGTTAGACGGTTGAGTCAAGTTTGTGCTTGTAAATATTAAACCGTCTCACTATATCTTTAAAAAAAAAAAACTGTCTCTCTATTATAGAAATTGAGCTGAGGTTCATTATATCTTAAAAAAAAAAAAAACCGTCTCTATGTAGAAATTGAGTGTGGTACACTAGGTACATCATATATGGTTTTGTTCATTGGCAGAAGCGGCGTGTAGAATTGTGTTTGTATCTATTTGCTTTTATTATCTAAGTTAGAGGCGAAGTAAAATTTTCAAGCTGTACGAATCAAACGTAAATATAAGTCAATTATATAAAAATTTTATACTATATTTGAAGTTAATTTTATAGTATCATAACATTTTGCTATAATCTATATAAATATGAAAAATTTAAAATAAAAAATAGAGATTAATTGACCCCATTTCTTCAACGTGGTAATAGGCAACCTAACTTAATTTCTTCAGGAATTATTTTTCAGGTGATTCTTAATTTACACCATGATGTTGGTTTATTCTTGAAAGAATTTAATAGGAATGGTTTAATATAAAATGATAATTGGTTTCGTTCATTGTAATTTTTATATGGATGGAGGAGAGGGGATTAGAAAATTACAAATTAAGCAGGAAAAAAAAACAGGCAGCGAATCGGTCTTTTTATTCTTTGTTTTTCCTTTCAATTATGAAATTCAGAGCATAATTGTTTTTATTTTATTAAATTAATAGGAATATATATTTGTTCTGATTTAATTCAGTATGATAATGTGCATAAGGTACTTGAGTTTGGATGAGTAAATTTTAAATATTTAACAACGAATATTTGATTAATTCGCTAATATTTTTTTCATATTATAAGAAACTCCTTAACAACAATCACATTTCTTTCACATCATTATTAAATATAACATTATTTGCTCTAATAGTCCAATTTAATTAGATGACTACATCGAATAGCAGCAAGTCCAAATACTAATTGTAATGAAACCGATTTGTCTGACCAGGTTCGCTGTTACATTTTCTGAAAGAAGAGTATGTCACAAGTCACTGATCGATGAACGTTGTTCGTTAATGACTCGTTACAGAATTTATTTCATGAAGTGTGGAATGGAAACTTGGCAAATGTATTAATTCCGGTGAGATGCTATTACGCAAAACAAGGTCATGGTTTTCAGGCTCTCCGTGCCTCCTGGCCAACAATTTATTTATTACTCGAAAATTGAGACCATATTGTGGTAAAAATTGAATTGTGTGTTTGAATTTGGACGGTGCATAAATGTGGGTCTACGAGGTCGTATTTGTAAACTATTTTTAATATGAGAAATACATTAAATCTAACTTCTTTTATCTTCTTTTTGTTATCTTGTTTACGGAATTATGTGGGTAGAAAATTTCTGCCAATAGAGTCAATCCGTTTATCAATCTATAATTTGAATGATTATAATTAAAGTATGAATTTGTATTTTCAAAATCCTATACACTTTGTATTTCAAATATGATCGTTCAAATTATAAATGAATTGACGGATAGATATGTTGGCAGAAACTTTCTGCCCACACTTATAGGCAGGCATGAGATTAGGTTCCCTTGTTTGAAAAAAAAACAAAAAAAAACAATTAAATGGACTTTTGTTTTTATCCTTGAAAAAGTAATTAAATGGGCGGTAATTACCTTTTACAAGTAAAGAGGGGGAACGGGGGATGTCAGTGACTCGCATTAAGTCGAACACCAAAGTCAAGAAATAAGTACCAATGCCGGTTGGTGCACGGTATTAAAAGTAGATATTATTATTATACGGATCGAGATGTCCTATGGAAATTGTTTTTAATCGGTGGAAAGGGAACATGGAATAGGAGGTAATAAAAACTATTCAACAAACAATTTTGACTGATCCACAAACATTTGTCCCCGCGTAGATCCAAATAATATGGCCAGTTTTTCAAAACTTGCTGCGACAGAATAAGGTTTGCTGACCCCTCGTTAAATGAATGGATTCCAGGTAAGCATCATCCTCTTCTATATTATTAAGTTCCACTGCCACTTATAACTTGTTTAGAGTTTTTCAGTTCTCTGTCCTACTTTTTATATAAATAAAAAAGGAAAAAAATATACTTGATTGGTTCGGAATAATTAACAAATGAAAAATTATTATTTTTAGAAATTTTCTAATCATGAATTGAGATAAAATTCTTCTGCAGTAGAAAGTTTTACT
Organism: Carex myosuroides; assembly: GCA_028015225.1. NCBI lineage: Eukaryota > Viridiplantae > Streptophyta > Magnoliopsida > Poales > Cyperaceae > Carex > Carex myosuroides. The sequence goes on from CM051471.1 coordinate 6,317,039, forward strand.
GTAATATTAAATTTCGAACTATGTTTTTCTTATGCTCATCAAGTCTCTTGATGAACTTAATTTCAAAATATATCGGATTGGTTTCTAAGAATGAATGTAAATTATTGAGACCGTTCTACTTCACTCAATATATTTACATACAAAATTTTAAAATTTTAAATTAATTTAGTATAAAAGTTAAACGGTTAAAAAATAATAAAAATTAAATGAATTAAAATTAACTTGAAATTTTTTTTTTACGGCCTGACTTTTTCACCAAGAGACTTGATCATGAGTTTTAAAAACATTATAGTTATACTCAACGCAACGCAAAGTTATGTTAGCATGACCACTAGTGTAACGGATCGTGTTGTGCTCATGATAGGATTGTGTTGTGTGAACTTGCATCCCAAAAACGTGAAAGTTGCAAACTACGACGTGTTAATCTTTTAAACAAGACACACTTGTTAACTTTATTTTATTTTTAGTAAAGTTGGAAGTCAAACTACTCAATAAGTTTAATATTTATAAAAAAATTCATTCAAATTTTGAACCTATAATCTTTCACATAAAAGATATTATCTTTTTCCACTAAACTAAATACAAATTTGTTAAATTTGCTTTGAAATATATGATCTGAACAAGCTGAAATTAACCAGAGATGACGAGACATTGAATGTGACTTTAGAAGGTACACGCTTTATTTTATTATTTTCTTATGACATGATAAATTGGGTAGAGAAAATAAATATGGGATTTTGGCATAAATTGTTCGTATGGGAGAAGACACTTAATTATATCATGGAATCTGATTCTTCATGACACGGACTTGCGAAGCATCTAGCATACTTAAGTGATTGCGAAATGCAATAATTATAAGGCTATGATTAGAATAATAAGGACTAAAAGAAAGTTAGGATATAAAATAATTTCTCTTGCAAAACAAAAAAAGAGCTATCTTGTTGTTTTTCAAGTTTTAGCATCCAATCAAACATAATTCAGATAATTTTTTTTATTTTGTTTTGTGTGCATTATGTCAATTACTAATCACAATAAAACATAAAATATGAAAGCGTATTATAAAACTATCATATATAGACGTAAAATAGTTAATAATAGGGCAACTTAAATGATGTGAAAAAATAACACGCCCTGACTTAATCACATTAGGTGATCAATTTTTATTTTCATGTTACATGACTAAAATACTGGTGGACAGCTTATACCGTTATCATACGTGACGTGACTGATTACGTTTAATTATTGCTTTCAAGTTTTAAGTTAGTTCATAGATAATAATAAAAAAAAATATACTAAAAAATAAGAAATTATTACAAAATAAATTATAATTAATAAATAATGTTGAAAATTTTTGTCACATAACATGACTAAAATTATAAAGAACAATCACGTCACGCAACATGCGAGTCATGTCACTTGAATGACACACGTGACGTGACAAAACTGGTAACAGCGTGACTAATTTTCTTCTCTAGCAATATACAAAGACAACCAATCGTAAGACTCTCGGGTACTCTTCTAAATATTACTCTCAATACTCCAAAAATTACTTTTGACCAAGTACTAATAATTTTACTTAAACTATAATATATGTTTAATCGATAAGTTATGTTGGAAATACATATATTTAAAAAGTGACCACGGCCATAATATTTTGAAAATTTAAGTTGCAGATAATTTTCTATTTTTAGATAAGTCATGTATTATATTTGATGAAAATTGAAAACCGATTGATTATACACACCTTTCACATTCACCAAAATAATACAACTTCACCTTAAGAAATAAAGAATACATGAATATTTTTATTTATATTTGGACAAATTATTATAGGAACCAGTTTTAGATATTGTTCTTGATGGGTCAGAATCAGAGCTAATAATATTTATAACTCTAATTGTCTACTTTACAATCGACCCACAAGCGCATGAACCTATCGTACAGTATAGATCGGGGTGTCGATCCACAGAAATAGTGTATTAAGAGATCTAATCGACAATCAATTCTAGATTTTTAGTGATTTTGGATGTTTGATTTGATTGGTTTGGGTTGTTTAATTGTAGCCACAGTAAAAACAGTAAATAAATGTCTTGTGTATAGAAGATGGGCTTCCAGGGAGAAAGTTATCTATCATTCTTACTTGTTTAATCTAGTTTATGGTCACAAATGCAAACGCATACGGTGTTGTCATCAACCGCATGCAAGCCCAACTACCTGTCAATTATGGTTTCTAACTCCAATCGGTGTCGCATGCGGTTTGGCCAGAACCGTGTGCGTCCTGTACTGGTATCAATTGCAAATCTAAGAGCTGCTAATCCTATTCTAGTGCTAATCACGGGTACACTATAACACCCTAACTAAGAAGGACTGGCAAGGGGATGGTACCCTAACCTCACCCTAATCAATCACATAAAGACCAATTATAAGTCTCTATTACCAAGACTAGAAGGATTTAAGTTACGTCATTCCTTTATGCCTTCCGTAGTTGAAATAACCAAGATTACCCCACTATTAGTCTATAAAACGCGACATTCGTCTGCATATCTATATTCCAATAGGTTTCTAACTGAGATAGGATCACAAGGGATCAACTTGTACGTCTATTTCTCTTATTGGATCTTGGATAATTGTACCATATTCCTAACCGGTCAATCTTATAAGCCTAAACATTATGGTGTGCACACCACCATACGGATGAGGTTAGCACGCACCGAATTAAGTAGCAATACAAAGAATAAAGTGCAGTAAGAATTCAGATCAAACACAAATGATAAATATAAATAAAACATCTAGATTAAACTCATAAGAATTCAAGATTATATGCCTTTACTCAAGAAAGGTGTTGTTTAGCCGCTCACGGCGAGTTTAACAACACAAGATATAAGAGACATGACTAAAGCAGTAAAAGGGGGAGAGATAGAAGGAATACACCTAAATGATCTCTCTTTATCTCATACACGCCGTCTTCTCGTCCTGTACATATCTTTTTCTAGTGGAGATTTACACGTTTTATATTCTTTAATATATTCTAATAAACATATGATCTCTTTCTTTGAGAACCCTAGATCTATTCTATTTATGTCGTCCTAAGCTCTCTATCATGTTCAGATAAGGAGATGAGTTGTAATTCGTCTATCATATGTTAGTGGGCTTAGTGGAGCTTGACTGCCAAGTTTAGTGCTGTAACTGTTGTCTATCAGTTATCGTATGCGGTTGCCTAGGTTGCATGCGGTTGATTAATTCATTCGCACGAGATTTCTGCACATCATATTCTTCTCTGTTTGGAATGCACCTTTGTGAGGTTGGCTGCCTTTGGTTGCATGCGGATGAGTGGTCAACCGCATGCTGGTACCAGTGTGTCCGGAATGCTCGTCTTATGTCTGTTTTAGCTCCAAAAAACTAGAAAACCTGTAATTCTACATAATAAAGTGAAATGACAAAAGTAATCTGATTCTACCTAAATTGGACATTTGTAACTCAATATTTGACAATATTTTAGGTTAAGCGATAAGGAAAAACATTGCTTATGTCAGCCCTCTCAGTTCTCTACATGAAAAATCACAAATTTGAAATTTAATTAACAATTTATTAATAAATATTTAAATTGGAAAGACTTAATTTTTAGGATGCTGATAATTATCCCTGCACCCCTGTCTCTGGCACTGTCCCCGCACATAACTTTGATAACTAACTGGGGGGACTGTCCTCGCACAATTTTCTTATATCGTCCCCACACAATTTATAAAGTTTAATACCTATGAACAAAAACATTTATACCTATGCATGGAAGTATTTATACCTATGTACGAAAGTATTTTAACGCAAATAATTCTCCCCAACCAAATCTCTCAAACTGTCCACGCACTATAAATACTTGTGGAGGACCACTCAAACTAAATAGGAGGGACCAGGGGGGACCATACACGTTTCTAAAAATATCAATATTGTCATAACTATATGGGAGATCACAATACATAATGTATTTTTACATATGGTGCTGGATGACGTCTGAAAGTATTAATATCAAGTATTGAAAGTATCTATATCTATGCACTGAAGTATTTATATGTATATACATTGTACAAAGTTTAATCTTTAGGCGTTTGATCATATTAAGTTACACATCAAAATATTAATATCTTATTTTGCAAGTATTGATACCTATGCACTGAAGTATTTATACTTATGAGGTTAACAATTTTTGTTATAGGAAGGTTGATGCGGGGATACGGGATCCCCACTACTTCATTATAAAAAAGTTGACGCGGGAACCATTAGAGGATTGGAAAAGAATATGCAAGTATTAATATCTTACTTTGTGAGTATTAATTTGTTATTTCTTAAGTACTTATAAAGGTTGACGCGGGACAAATGCAGTGTCACACCCCCGGACAACCCGCCGCGCATTTAAACGCAAGGCGTTAAGCACATCACATACATTATCAATAATACAACCAACAAGCCACTATATTAAACATAAAAGGAGTTCACAAACAAATAGAAAGGGAAAATATGTCAGACATGGCTAGCCAAACAGTTACCGCCATGTCTACACAATATTTAGTTCATACAAATGTAAATTTAAAGCAATTAGTGGCTACTTTAAGAACTTCCGCTAATTCCTCACTCGCGGCCTTCCTCCATGTCTTCTTCTCCATTTCCTGGAACTCACATAAAAGGTGGTACGGTGAGAGATCGAACTATCTCTCAGTGTGGGATTTAGTTCCAGCCCGGTGTTTTTACAAATCAATGCATTTGATATCCCAAATAACAATAAAGTAAAGATTTCAAAATTTCCCCCAATTTCCTATCAATTCAGATATGCAATCATTTCAAAATCATTTTCATCCCCGCCTCTTTTAAATTCACGTTTAAGGTTTTTAAATTCCACACTCTGGAATCCATGCCCGTACATAGAAATCCAGCGAATCGCCACACAAGGACGACCCGTTCAATCACACTCTAGATGGGCCATTGCGGGGACCCATCCGGCGAACCGCCACACAAGGACGACCCGTTCTGTTCACATTTCACACTCTGGGGGTCTGCCACGCACGGACAGCCTGATTTTCAAAACACATGCTGGGCCGCCTCACACGGACGGCCCTAATTTAAAGAAAACAAATCATTTACTTTCCCCATCCCCAATTCACATTCACAATTCCTGTCAATTCAATTCCATGCATCAAGAACTCCTATCATGCAATTCTAAAACAAAATCAAACGAATGTTCGACATCCACAACATGCAGTTCATCTACCAGATTTGAAAAAGGATTTCTTACCTCAATCCACGCATTTGTATATTATTTGTAAAACAAGACCAGGAACCCGCACCTGTATTCTTAGTGACCTCACGTGTGTCGGGATCTCGCGTGTTCTCAGCGTCTCCTAGAACCTCGCGGTTTGCTCCTAAGTTTGTAAACGCTTGATTAGGTTCTTATTTCTATTCGTATTTAATTCAATTGTCATCTAAACATTTAAATAAAGTCCTTAAATGGGTTAATGGGTTAATGAGCTTCGGGTCTAAGGTTAGGGTTAATGGGTTGTATGATTTCGACTAGTGTTAGGGTTTCGACTGAGTAGGTACGGCCTGGTCTGACCTAGTTGGTACGGCCTGGTCTGACCTAGGTAGGTACGGCCTAGCCGCACGGCCTGGTACGGGCCGTACCTAACTTAGGGTTTTGGGTTTTGGCCGGCCAAGGGAAAAAAGAGAAAGAGAGTCGGCCAACAAAGGGAAAAGGAGGGGGAGAGGCCAGAGGGTTGCGGCTAGGGGTTCCCTTCGGGTCAGCGGCAGCCAAGGGAAAGGAGAGGCGATAGAGGGAGAGGAAGGGATGGGGTTCGGTTGGGGTAGAGAGAGAGGGCAGCGGCAAGGGAGGAGGCCGCCGGTTTGGTGGTGATTGGCCTTGTGGCCGGCGGCAGCCAAAGAGAGAAAGGGGGGGCGGAAAAGGAGAGAAAGAGAAAAAGAGGAAGAGAGAAAGAAAACAAAACTTACAGTAAGAGGGAATGATTGTCTGTGGCAAAATAGAGGAGAGTGACAGATTATATGGTGGGAAATTTGGGCTAAACTTAGAATTGGGCTTTTATTTCATTTCTATAAATTTCTGAACTCTAATTTAATACATTTATTATTTTCTAAATTAAATTCTGTATAATTTTAATCATACCATTATTTCGAAGCGTTACATCCACCCCCCTTGGAAATCCTGTTCAGTCCCCTGAACAGTCTCGGCGTCTATGTCTTCGAACAATTCTGGGTATGTGGCACGCATCGTTTCCTCCATTTCCCAAGTTGCTTCTCGGCTGGAGTGTCGTCCCCATTGTACTAAGACCTGTTTAATGGTTTTACGCCGGAGACTTATTTCCTTGGTGTCCAGTATTCTCATGGGTCGTTCTTCATATACTAAAGTTTCATCTAACCCCAGGTTTGAAAAGTCGAGGATGTGGGAGGGATCTCGGATATATTTCCGTAGTTGCGATACGTGAAAGACTGGATGTACTTTATCGAGAGTTGGAGGTAGCGCCAGTTCGTATGCAAGTGGTCCGATTCTTCTAAGAATTTCAAATGGCCCCACATATCTAGGACTCAGTTTTCCTGTTACGCCAAATCGTCTCACTCCCCTCCTTAGAGAGACCTTCAACCAAACATGATCCCCGGTTTCGAACTCTAGTGATCGTCTCCTCAAGTCTGCATACTTTTTCTGTCTGTCTCGAGCAGTGTCTAATCGGTTTAGAATCAGTTGAGTTCTATCTGCGCAATCTTTTACCATTTCTGGCCCTGTTGGCAGTTGTTCCCCGTTGTTTCCCCACCACAAGGGGGTCTTCCAGCGATGTCCACACCAGGCTTCAGATGGTGCCATTTCGATGCTGGCATGGTAGCTATTATTGTATGCGAACTCGGCCATTGTCAAATGATCAGCCCATGACCCTTGAAAGTTGATGGCACACGCCCTTAGCATGTCCTCTAAGGTTTGTATTGTTCGTTCCGACTGTCCGTCCGTCTGGGGGTGATGAGCGGTACTGAAATTGAGTCGGGTTCCCATTGCCTCCTGAAAACTTTTCCAGAAGTGTGAGGTGAATCGCGTATCCCGGTCCGATATGATGGTTTCAGGAGCTCCATGATATCTGAACTGATATTGAAGAAATAATTCTGCTAACTCTCCACCCGATGTAGGGGTTCGCAGGGGTATAAAGTGGGCTACCTTGGTTAGTGTGTCTACTATGACCCAGATTGAGTCATACCTCTTTTGGGTACGCGGTAACCCAGTGATGAAATCCATAGTAATAATCTGGAACTTCATTTGTGCTCTGGAGTTTGGATATAACAATCCTGCTATCTTTCTCCGTTCGGCTTTCACTTGTTGGCAGGTGATGCACCTAGCCACGAATTCGGACACGTCTTTCTTCATATTGGGCCACCAAAATTGGGTACGAAGGTCCTTATACATTTTTACCTCTCCTGGGTGAATGGTATATCCCGATTCGTGGGCCTCTTGCAGGATTTCTTTTCTCAGTCCCCCCTGTTCTGGTACACACACCCGCTGATCGAAATAGAGGAGCCCATCCTCGTTTTCCTTGAAGGTCGACGCCGGATTGGTACGGGCCAATTCCCGGTATCTTTGGTGCTGCTCGTCGCCTTGGTCCGCGTCCCGTATTCGAGACTTTAATTCCGGTTGTACCGATATAGCTGCTAGGGTGAGTACCGCATTCGTCGCGGCTCCCGTGGTGTCGGCTTGCTCTTGGATCCAGCTGGTGGATACACATACTCCCAAATTCATGTGTCTCATTTCCTTGATCAATTCTGTATCTTGGGTTATGACTTCTGCCAAATTGGTCGCCCCCTTCCTGCTGAGTGCGTCTGCCACCACATTTGCCTTCCCGGCCAGGTACTGTATGTCTAAATCATAGTCCTTCATCAGTTCCAGCCACCTTCTTTGTCTCATGTTCAAATCTCTCTGGGTGAACACATACTTTAAGCTTTGGTGGTCCGTGAATACTCGGCATTTCGCCCCATAAAGGTAGTGTCTCCATGCCTTGAGTGCGAAAATTACTGCTGCCAATTCTAAGTCGTGTGTAGGATAGTTCTGTTCATGGTTCTTCAATTGTCGTGACCCGTAAGCAATTACTCGTCCATCTTGCATGAGTACACATCCTAGGCCGTTCCTTGACGCGTCGGTATACACCGTGAACTCTTGATCTGGTTTCGGCAATGTTAATACTGGGGCACTGGTTAGTAGTTTCTTCAAAGTTTGGAAACTCTCTTCCTGACTCTCCGTCCATTTGAAAGTAGTCCCTTTGTGTAGAAGCTGGGTCATGGGTCGGGCTGTCTTTGAGTACCCGGGAACGAAACGCCTGTAGTATCCCGCTAACCCTAGGAAACTGCGTATATCTGTTACATTCTTGGGTTGATTCCATTCTACCACTGCTTTGATTTTATCTGGGTCTACCCGGATACCTTCCCCCGTCACTACATGTCCCAAAAATTTAACCTCTTTCATCCAAAATTCACACTTAGAGAATTTAGCGTACAACTGGTGTTCCCGTAGTCTTTGTAACACCGTACGCAGGTCCTCGGCATGATCTTCTTCCCTTTTTGAATAAATCAGAATGTCATCTATAAAGACAATGACGCAGAAATCAAGTAAGTCGTGGAACACTCGGTTCATCAAATCCATGAATGCCGCAGGAGCATTGGTTAACCCAAATGGCATGACAGTGAATTCATAGTGCCCGTAACGGGTACGGAATGCTGATTTCTCTACATCTTGCGGTTGAATCTTCAACTGATGGTACCCTGATCTCAAATCGATCTTGGAATAAACGGCCGCACCTTGGAGTTGATCGAATAGGTCTTCAATTCGTGGAAGAGGGTATTTGTTTTTGATCGTGACCTTATTTAACTCTCGGTAGTCGATGCAGAGTCTCATACTACCGTCCTTCTTCCTGACGAACAGTACTGGTGCGCCCCACGGCGATGTGCTTGGCCGTACAAATCCCAATTCTAAGAGCTCTTCTAACTGAACTTTCAGTTCCTTAAGTTCTGCCGGTGCCATCCGGTACGGGGCCTTAGAGATTGGACGGGTACCCGGGAGTAAGTCTATGTGAAATTCAATTTCCCGATCCGGGGGTATTCCTGGTAACTCCTCTGGGAATACATCGATATACTCCGCATTTCTGCTCTGACTGGTTGTTCGTGAGGCGGCCAGAACACTAAGCTACGGTGCGCGCAGTCTATCAGCACGTGGTGCTCCTTGAGCCAGTCCATTCCTAAGACCATTTCGTATGCTCCGGTGTCAGCCACGATTGGGTCCACTCGCCATTTTCCATTCTGCGTGTTCACATGAAGATCCGGACAGTATTGCTCTTCCACACTATGTTCGAGCCCTGCGAAGAAACGGCGTCTTCTGGTATTCTTCACCCTGAATCCGCTAGCCTCCACTACGTGTGGCGATATGACGGAGTAAGGACAATTGACGGAGATTGCAGTATTGACCGTGATTCCGGACAAGTCGACCCATCCGACTATTTCCTTGACCTTTGCGGTGGCTGAGAACGCCCGTAGCCAAGTGGGCTGTCCGTTAAATTGATTTGCCATCTAGGAAAAGAATCTATTTTGCTTATCTTCTACAAAATTTAATTGGTTCAATAATCCAAGGAGAGTATGTTTGTTATTTTTTCAAAATAAGTTGTACCGTTACTACAAGGGCATAATCCGTCACCAAATATATATACATTTGTTACTAATGGTACGCTCGGTCCACATAGTTTGGTCTATGACTTAAACGCCGCATCCTATTGCTAACGCTCTCTTAGCGGAAGTTTATTGATATTGTATGTGCTGGCTCTGATACCAACTAAGTTGTCACACCTCCGGACAACCCGCCGCGCATTTAAACGCAAGGCGTTAAGCACATCACATACATTATCAATAATACAACCAACAAGCCACTATATTAAACATAAAAGGAGTTCACAAACAAATAGAAAGGGAAAATATGTCAGACATGGCTAGCCAAATAGTTACCGCCATGTCTACACAATATTTAGTTCATACAAATGTAAATTTAAAGCAATTAGTGGCTACTTTAAGAACTTCCGCTAATTCCTCACTCGCGGCCTTCCTCCATGTCTTCTTCTCCATTTCCTGGAACTCACATAAAAGGTGGTACGGTGAGAGATCGAACTATCTCTCAGTGCGGGATTTAGTTCCAGCCCGGTGTTTTTACAAATCAATGCATTTGATATCCCAAATAACAATAAAGTAAAGATTTCAAAATTTCCCCCAATTTCCTATCAATTCAGATATGCAATCATTTCAAAATCATTTTCATCCCCGCCTCTTTTAAATTCACGTTTAAGGTTTTTAAATTCCACACTCTGGAATCCATGCCGTACATAGAAATCCAGCGAATCGCCACACAAGGACGACCCGTTCAATCACACTCTAGATGGGCCATTGCGGGGACCCATCCGGCGAACCGCCACACAAGGACGACCCGTTCTGTTCACATTTCACACTCTGGGGGTCTGCCACGCACGGACAGCCTGATTTTCAAAACACATGCTGGGCCGCCTCACACGGACGGTCCTAATTTAAAGAAAACAAATCATTTACTTTCCCCATCCCCAATTCACATTCACAATTCCTGTCAATTCAATTCCATGCATCAAGAACTCCTATCATGCAATTCTAAAACAAAATCAAACGAATGTTCGACATCCACAACATGCAGTTCATCTACCAGATTTGAAAAAGGATTTCTTACCTCAATCCACGCATTTGTATATTATTTGTAAAACAAGACCAGGAACCCGCACCTGTATTCTTAGTGACCTCACGTGTGTCGGGATCTCGCGTGTTCTCAGCGTCTCCTAGAACCTCGCGGTTTGCTCCTAAGTTTGTAAACGCTTGATTAGGTTCTTATTTCTATTCGTATTTAATTCAATTGTCATCTAAACATTTAAATAAAGTCCTTAAATGGGTTAATGGGTTAATGAGCTTCGGGTCTAAGGTTAGGGTTAATGGGTTGTATGATTTCGGCTAGTGTTAGGGTTTCGACTGAGTAGGTACGGCCTGGTCTGACCTAGTTGGTACGGCCTGGTCTGACCTAGGTAGGTACGGCCTAGCCGCACGGCCTGGTACGGGCCGTACCTAACTTAGGGTTTTGGGTTTTGGCCGGCCAAGGGAAAAAAGAGAAAGAGAGTCGGCCAACAAAGGGAAAAGGAGGGGGAGAGGCCAGAGGGTTGCGGCTAGGGGTTCCCTTCGGGTCAGCGGCAGCCAAGGGAAAGGAGAGGCGATAGAGGGAGAGGAAGGGATGGGGTTCGGTTGGGGTAGAGAGAGAGGGCAGCGGCAAGGGAGGAGGCCGCCGGTTTGGTGGTGATTGGCCTTGTGGCCGGCGGCAGCCAAAGAGAGAAAGGGGGGGGGGGGGGGCGGAAAAGGAGAGAAAGAGAAAAAGAGGAAGAGAGAAAGAAAACAAAACTTACAGTAAGAGGGAATGATTGTCTGTGGCAAAATAGAGGAGAGGGACAGATTATATGGTGGGAAATTTGGGCTAAACTTAGAATTGGGCTTTTATTTCATTTCTATAAATTTCTGAACTCTAATTTAATACATTTATTATTTTCTAAATTAAATTCTGTATAATTTTAATCATACCATTATTTCGAAGCGTTACATGCAGGAACTGAAAAATGAAGAACCATATAATTAGTGGGGATCATAGTACAATTTTTCTCTGCTGTAGCTGCAGAAACAGAGAGGAACTGAGGTGCGGAGATGAATATAATTATTCTAATATTTTTTCTTGTGAAAAAATGAACTATATCGGTTTGTATTATACGGCAAGATCCGCTCATACAAATTCTGCTGGGAAGCGCACAGAGTCGGAGAACATTTGAGTGTAGCTGCAACTTTTTCATTTCTTCAAGTCTCTCTTAATCACCATATAGTCTCAACTTTGCAAGTATGTGGGTCAAAGCGTTAAAGAGGTCAAAACTCTAAGAATTCTTGGCGGTCCGACGTGCATCGGACCAAATTATATTCTAACCAGTTCATTTCCGTGCTATCCGAAATACGATTCGGGTAAACACGTACAGATCGTACGGATCAAGTGCGCACGCCTCTTGATGCAAATCGGATTGCTATCATATGGCATGGGATGAATTTGGTCCAATACCCATCAAACCGCCTCCAGCTCCCAAAACTCGAAGCATCCCTCCCCTCCCTCTCTCCTCACGCTTTTTTAGTAGCACATTAACCTCCCTCTTTCTGTCTCTCTCTTCTTATTTCGCTCGCAAATGACGGCTCGCAGGAGAGAAAGCACAACCACTCACCTACTTTCTCTTCCCTTGTTCACTCGGAGATCACAAAAGTAGAGAAATTGTGGAACCTAAATTCCATCTAAGTTGCTCCTGGAGAGAATATGGGGAGTAGATGGAGAAAAGCGAAGCTGTCTCTTGGTTTGAATCTGTGCGTGTATGTTCCGAAGACACTTGATGAGATTCCTTCTTCTTCAGCGGCTCCATCGCCCTCTGCTGTCAGCTCCGATGCGGCTGTGCTGGCTTCTCCGGTCGCATCTGGACCGTCGGATTTCACGATGTTAATGCCGACCACACCGACTCCTTCGTCCTCTGGCCTCAGGCTCTCCAAATCTGGAAGCCGATCTTCCAAGGTAGATCTCTATTTCTTGGCACATGTGTTATAATATTATATCTGTGATTTATAATTTCTGCGTTCAAATTTTTCTTGTCTCCTAAAACTTAACAAATTCTCTTAATTTTGGCACGGATTGCAAGGCGATTCTCTTTCTTTCTTTTTCTGCTCTTCTTTTGGAGCTGTTCTTTCAAATCATGGATTTGGATGATTGTGTTGCGTTGCTTTCTTTTGGGGTCCTCCCCTCCGAGCCGCCCCACCCCTCCTCTCTCTCTCTCTCTCTCTCTCACACACACACACACACACACACACACACACACTCACCTGAATTTATTCCGAATCTTTTATTCAATTATTTATTTTGAGAGGAGGGGGGTTAAAACATAAAAGCGCACTAGCCACTACCCCAACTGCCCAATTCTGAAATCAGATTTGGATGAGGTAAAACTAGTGCTAATCCCGATTAGCGATTATCCGAATTACTATTCTATGTTTGGATGTGTTTGGATGTGTTTGAGTTAGCAAAAAGGAACTATTCTTTATTTATCTTTTATAGGTTACCATGTTATTCTACTAACCCAACAAAAGTTGAGTTAGTTCACTATCTCAAATTTGGTTAGCTCACTATTCTCACTATCCAAACCCAAGCCTTCATCAAAGGCACCCAGAAAGAAGAAAAAGGCTGACTTCAGTTCAGCCCTTTGCCTGGTATCTCCATCCTAATTGATCTTCATAATATGTTATAATTCATATAATTTAGGCTTGCATTGTGACAGCGCTTGATATGGTAGACGTTTTATTCTAATTTCTGAATAGGAATAATGAAAATTAAATTTTATTCGGGCTCTTCGTATGCCTTTCAAATCCAATTGAAATCTCTGGCTGTAAAGGAAAACAACAGTTATACTGCAGCCCATATAGCCTGGTCAAATTTGCAAAAGTGTGCTCCTATACCTCAATCGAGGCATTAATTTGCCCCGAGTTTCCTCAATATTTGAGAGCTCTACACCTAATTTACTAATAATTTTGTATCACTATCTTCTAATACTTACTGATGGATATTTTGCAGTTAAAGACTTAAAAAAGTATGTTATAGTATTATATAATATTAGACCTGATAGTAATTGCCTTATGCTGTTGTTTTGCTTTGCGTAGATATTGTGCTCATCCCTTCTATTTTTGTAAGGTTCAAAGTTAGGCACTAATATTTTCCTATAAGTGCACTTAATCTTCAATTATTCCCCTACTTAATTATGTTCAATAAACAGTACACTTGTCTTTGATTTTTACAGAAAACCTGTGCAATATGCCTTGGTACCATGAAACCCGGCGATGGCCATGCTTTATTCACAGCTGAGTGCTCTCACACATTCCATTTTCATTGTATTGCCTCAAATGTGAAGCATGGAAATCAAGACTGCCCGATTTGCCGGACCAAATGGAAGGAGATTCCTTTCCGTGGGTCCCATTTGTCAGAACACTCCAACGGTCAAGCCACCAGGAATAACCCTGGGGTTAACTGGGCCCAAGATGATGGCCAGATCAACCTCTTGCGGCGACTTCCCCGTACCGCATCTTCCCACAGGCAACAACACAACCTTATACCGTCCATCCTCCATGATCTGGACCCTACTAAATTCAATGATGATGAGCCCTTGGAGGCAGGGCCCCCTTTGGATTCTCATCCTGACGAATCAGCACCGGGCTACTTGACTGCAGGAACCACAACAGTTGAAGTGAAGACCTTCACTGAACTGTCTGAAATTTCTCAATCTGATTGCAAAGAGAGCTTCGCTGTTCTGATCCACTTGAGGGCCCCGATTTCTAGTGTCAACGTTAGCAGTCATGGCAAAGAAGAGTCAAGATCCACTCGGGCACCAGTTGACCTAATAACAGTGCTTGATGTCAGTGGTAGCATGGCGGGGACTAAACTTGCATTGCTAAAGAGAGCTATGGGCTTTGTGATACAAAATCTGGGACCATCTGATCGTCTCTCCATTATTGCCTTCTCATCAACTGCTCGCCGACTGTTCCCACTACGTCGAATGTCAGAATCAGGCCGTCAGCAAAGCCTTCTTGCGGTTAACTCACTCACAGCCAATGGTGGCACCAATATTGCCGAAGGTCTCAGGAAAGGTGTCAAAGTGATTGAAGACCGCAAGGAGAAGAATCCTGTTTGTAGTGTCATACTTCTTTCTGATGGGCAGGATACATATACTGTCTTTCCCACTAACAGCTTGAACCGGGTCCAGCCTGATTATTGTGCACTCCTGCCAGCCTCGGCTCGTAGGAGCGGTGCACAATCAATACCAGTTCATGTTTTCGGGTTTGGTACTGATCATGATTCTGAGTCACTTCATTCCATCTCGGAGGCATCAGGTGGTACGTTCTCATTTATTGAGGCAGAAGCAGCCATCCAAGATGCATTTGCACAGTGCATTGGTGGGCTTCTAAGTGTAGTGGCGCAAGAATTGCATGTGCAGGTGGATGCCGGGGACAATGAGGTGCAGCTGGGTCACATTAAATCAGGGAGCTACACAAATCATACTACAGAGGATAAGAGAGGAGGGTCAATACATGTAGGAGATTTGTATGCTGAAGAAGAGAGGGATTTTCTTGTATCCGTCAATGTTCCTCCGACGAACTCTAATGAAGAATCCCTTTTATTGAAAGTGGGCTGTGCCTATAAAGAACCTCTAACAAAGGACACAGTCAACATCTCCATGGTAGAGGTGAGAATAGCGAGACCATTGGTTGTGGTTTCTCAGCAAGTCATATCAATAGAGGTTGACCGGCAGAGGTGCCGTCTGGAGGCAGCAGAGGCCATGGTGGAATCACGCTCTGCTGCTGAGCGGGGGGGACTATCAGAGGCAGTATCTATTCTAGAGCAATGTAGGGGAAGGATTTTAGAGTCTGTATCAGGGAAGTCAGGAGATCGGCTGTGCATGGCATTAGATGCTGAGCTGAGAGAGATGCAAGAGAGGATGGCAGATAGGCAGAGGTACGAGGCGTCAGGCAGGGCCTACATGCTGTCTGGTCTGAGCTCTCACTCTTGGCAGAGGGCAACTGCGCGTGGTGATTCAACCGATAGCACCAGTCTTGTTCAGGCCTATCAGACATCTTCAATGGTTGAAATGCTTCAGCGCTCTAAGACTATGACTCCTTCAAATAGGAGGCCACAGATGAGGCACACCAATTCTTTTCCAGCAAGGCCAGAGCCTAGATGAATGTGTTTTGTATTTTTATCCTGACAAGAAGTTATTGTAAGTGATGTTTTTGTTTCAGAACTGCTGGGTCTGTTATCCTTTTTTTTTTTTGTGGTTTGAGGAGGGTGGGTATAATGGAGATAAAGCTGAAGATTGGTTAGGATTGTCATGTAAAGTAATAAGATTGATTTGTATTGTTGAAAATGCGGAAAATTGTGGGGGCAATGGTGCAAAATTGTGGAGATCAATTAGGCGTAGTTTGTGGAAAAATATACAATTTGCCCTTTTTTTTCAAATCAACAAACAAAATACACCTCTTCATAAATTATTAACAAAATACTCTTATGAGCTCCACTTTTCCCTCCTCTCACTACTCCATTACTCCTAGTTTACTCCTACATCTTTTTATTTGAAATGGAGGATACAATTTTTACTCTAATGGAAATTTTGTAAACTTAGAAATGTATATATTTTATTGTATAAAATTCTTTTTAATGTAGATCTTGTAAGCTAAAATTGGCAATATAATATTAGCTAATCTACAAAATATTTAACATATGATTTCTTTAACCGTCATTATAGAATATATATAAGTCTAAATATTTGTGTCAAGCAAACATATTTTTAAATTAATTTAACTGAAGTCAACAAATTAATTTAATTTCATTAATTTAATTATTGAAACGTGACTTTAAAATTTATATCTAAACACTTGGGTCCATACAAATTTTTGAACACATGCATTCATATGTCAAGTATAAATTTATTAGTCTTTAAAATTAATTTAGATATAATAGGAAAGATGGGAAAAAATAAATAAAAAGAAATAACAAGTGACCAAATCCGTATATTATCGAATTATTCCTTAATAAATTACCAAATGTTAAGAAGAAATATATAATATATATAAGAAAGTAAATGATGATCATTTATTTTAACAATCGAATATTTAAATTAGAATATGGATTTAATCACTACAGTGAGAATAATTCGAGATGATTATTTATTTTAACAATCAAATATTTAAATTAGAATGGAAATTAATCACTACAGTGAGAATAATTCGGATATGTTCAAAAATTTGTATGGACCTAATTGTTTAGATATAAATTTTAAAGTCACATTTCAATAATTAAATTAATTTGTTGACTTCAATTAAATTAATTTAAAAATATATTTGCCTGACACAAATATTTAGAGTTATATATATTCTATAATGACAGTTAAAGAAATCATATGTTAAAATATTTTGTAGATTATATTATGTTGCCAATTTTAGCTTACAATATCTACATTAAAAATAATTTTATACAATAAAATATATACATTTCTAAGTTCACAAAATTTCTATTAGAGTAACAAATTGTATCCTCCATTTTAAATAAAAAGATGCAGGAGTAATCTAGGAGAAGTGAGAGGGAGGGAAAATGGAGGGGAAAGTGGAGCCCACAATGACATTTTGTTAATAATTTATGAAGAGGGGTATTTTGTTTGTTGATTTGAAAAAGAAGGAAAAATTGTATATTTTCCTGTAGTTTGTTGTTTTTCTATTTTGAGAAGGGATATTTACAATCATATTTATTTGACAATCATGAAACTATTATCAAAATAAAAAACGTAAAATGTGTAGATATGTTCTTTATAGTTTAGATATGTTGTAAATAAAAATCTGATATTATTTAAGAATTAATTTGTCAGTAGTAAAGTGTCAAATATAATTGAACCATTATTTTTCAAAGCTCTAGATAGATGGTCAATCGGATTGCATTGAATTTGATATACAATATAATTGAACAGTTAATTTTTAAACCTCTAGATAGATGGTCAATCGGACATTGATTTTTTTTTTTTTTAAGTTGATTGCATTGAATTTGATATACCATATATTTAAATCTATAATGGATATCTGTAACTTCAATTCTTTAATTTTATAGCCATTGTTTAGTTATCACAGTTATATAAACTGTTTCTTCTATATGACCTTGGTCTGTTTTCTTTCCTGGAGGTGACATGTATGTATTTAAGTGCGGATCTATAGTCAATTATAAGTCCTTTATAATTTTAAAATTTAAATTACATATATCGAAATTTAATTAAATTTTATTTTTTTTAGAAGTTATTAAATGGTCAGCCTCATAATTTTTTTTTGGATAAAAGGCGTAAGCTCATTGTATTACTAAATAACAGAATGTTTATATATCCCTAAAGTTAACCAAAAAATCACTCCAAAAAAAATGAAACGTTCAGCCCCATCATAAAATGCTATACGTGTGCTTCTAACTTAATAGTTATAAATTAAATTTTATGTGGTGAAAATTTGAATTCAAATACCACCATAATATACATTTTACATTTCAGCCTCTGAATCTATATTTTTGTGCTTTCGCTCTGCATGTACTCCCAAGTTGTGAAACTTTGTAGAGATTAGATCTTGAATTTTGGGATTATGCATTATCGTTCGGAAAATTGGTACATATTGATGTCTCTGTCTTCCCTAGGAGGTGCTTTTCCATGCGATTGGTTACAAAATGTATTCATAATGTTGATTTTTGGAATGTTAAATAACTGCTAGGATGAATTTATTTCTTAGTATGCAGCTTCGGTCAGTAGTCTGTGCTAAAAACATGCAATTCTAAGACAATGAGCAAATTGCAAGATAACCATCTAGATATAGACATGCTAACCTGAAAAATCAATCATAAGAAAATTGAAAATCACATAAAAAAATGTGAAACACATTAATGTTTGAAGGCTATTTCGAGTTGATTGAAGATATATCAATGAAAATATGAAATCATTAGTATTTATATATAGCCATAAAATCAACTGTGGCCATCTTGAAATTTAGCAACCGACGAAGGAGATGAAGATGATTTGAATGTGGAGGTTTTTTTTTTCTGGTACAAATTTGTCATACTGTTCCATCACAATACAACTCGCTTTGTTCATGGACACGGTGGGTCTAATCATGCCGATAAAATGTAATCAATTTTTTTTTAGTATCCATGCTGAAGAAATAGAATACTAAGAGCATCTACATACCTGATACTATTAAAGTTTCTAATCTGACGTGACAATTTCTAATCTAGTTTTAGGAATGTGGGAGAGTTTTTTATTTAGAAACTATGCAGTAAAGTTTCTTATTAAGAAACTGTTTATAAACTCCATGCTAATCAAATGATTGGCTTAAATTATTTCTGCTTTTTAATTTGTTGCTGACGTGGCTTAATAGAAATTCTAAAATTAATTTAAAAAATGTGAGAGTTAGAAATTTTAGAGACCTTAATTTTTAAAAAGAGGTTAACAGTTATTTAGAAACTCATTTGAGTTGCTGGGATGTAAATGCTCTAAATTAGTTTTAGGTCCAGTACGTGAAAGTTCAAAACTTGAAAGCGCCCGTCTGTAGACCGTAGTTTGAGGCTCTGAGCAGCAAAATGCAAAACTAAAATCAATCAAGCGAACCAAATCCATCTAAACCGCAAATCCGCAATCCAAGTGGGCATGAACTCCACTGTTCTAAAATTATCATAAAATGATAAATCCTGACCGGAGTTGATAGATATTCTTTAAAAACAGCGTACCCTCTTGTATTGCATTTACATCATATTTAGATTCTATTTTATTAATTTTAAATCTATTTTGAGTTATTAAATCATAAAAACTAACCGTTGTACTTCAAATATAACCTAATACTTGTATATGTATTTAATAGATCATTTTCGATTTAATCACTTTAAATGTGGCAAAAATATATCAAAATCACCTATCAGACATGCAAATTACTGTGAAAGCTATGCCAGAGCTATTTTTCAGTAAAAATGTACATGCGCTTTTAATATTATTTGAAGCATAATAGGCGCTTCAAATAATATTTAAAACTTGGACATATTTAATTAGAGCAATTTTAAAAATATATATCATTTTTTTATACATAAAATAGTTGTAATATAAGATACCTCTGAAAAGAGATAAGAAAATAAGCACTGAGGCCCTCCAATCTTTCCGTTTCATTGAAAAAGGACCCTAAAAATCACAAATCGTACCAGTTTGCAAGAATAGCACTTGTATCGACTGGGACCAATGTTGCAAACAATACAGATTATGGATCGATCAATTTCAAAATGGAATAGCCCACTAATAGCCCTTTGTTTATTTGCAAATTGCTAATATATATAGTATTTAAGAAACTTTTGTTTCGAGGAAAAACCGGTGCGCAAAAGCTTATTATTATATGAAGGAATTATTTTCAAAATATTTTTATGTATATTTGTTGTCGCTAACATATTTAGAGCTCGTATCCTTGGAGAAGACTATCTGCTAACCCTATCCGAATTGTAGCCAATTTTATCAATTAATTTTTTAGTGGGGATCTAAGCTCAAAATTTGAGTTACCTTAGGCGATATTAATTTCGTTTTTGAGTCCTCTATCTTCTGAATAGATTTTCGGCCGAAGTTTGAAGATCAGAATTGTACGATCTCAAAGCGATCAACAGTTAATAAGTTGCGCTGATTCCTCATTATTTCTGTAAACTATTTTAATTTTTAATTTAACTATCTTTTACGCAATTGGGTTTTTAATTTTAATGGATATAATGATATCAAAATTTCATCAGGAATAAATGATAAAAGCAAACAGACTTTTTCAAAAATTAATATAAAACACCGCATTCTTAATTTGCTACACTTTTCAATATTATGTTCCCATAATAATTATTATCTTAAAAAAATTCAATAATATGTTATACATTACAAAATTAAATAAGTGCCAATTGATAAGAAAATGCAGCATTTGTTGTTAATTTTTCAAATAAAACAAAATGTCACTTGAATTGAGATAATTAAGAGTTGAACAACTAATGGATTGCCTTTGAGAAATAGCATCCAACACAAATTTTGAGTTTAGATCAGGACCGCCTGATCAGAATACGGACCAATCCGGTCTAAAGTGGAAGGCACAAAATCCTTTTAATATTCGTACTAAAGCAGATCGAACAGTCCGAATCTAAACTCAAAATTTGTGTTAACTCAGGTGATATGAATTCATCCAACAGTAGGATTGTTCCTTGTACGGTTGTACCAGTAGGTAATCTATATTTGGGCCCAATAAGCCTACAGGCCCACACCACAGTAATGGATTACATTGGAGAAATTGTATATAATTTGGGCCCAATAAGCCCTAAAAAGCACACTTTAAACCTGCTCTTATCCCTTTCTCCTCTCTTTTCTTGCGAAGCCACACCAGCAAGTGAAGAGAAGAGTAAGATGGCTCTCAATCTCATGGCACTCTCTCGCCTACCGCTAAAACCCTGCTCCCTTTCTCTATCCTCGCCTCAGTCTCTATCTCTTCAGAAGAGGAAATCTCTTTCTCTCTCTGTTCGATCAGCGCCTGATGCCTCATCAAGCTCCACTGATACCGCTCCAGAAAATACGACACAAAATGTACCAGAAAAACAGGTAAATGTTTCTTCTTTATTGTCTCAACCTTTAATTTTTTTCATCTCAATAGTGGGTACTGTCTACAGTTATTCAGTTGCAAAACTTAAAAACCAAATTTCTGGTAAATATTTAAATAAAGTTTTCAAATAAGTAGTACCAAAATAAATCTGTACTGGTTATTGCGGTACTGGTACGAAATGATAAACTACTTGGGTGTTATACCTGAGTTTCCTTTTATTTGATTGCTTAATTGGTCTCTCCTTCCTTTAGAATTGATTGAAAACCCATGTACTATCGTTTAAGCTTCGTACCAGTACCATGTAAATATTGATTGCGGTACAGGTAAATATTGCTTCTTTAGTGGTTTTTACATCTCAATAGTGAAAATGAGTATTTCTACCAATTAAAGGTGAATCAATTAGTGGGTACTGTCTACAGTTTTTCAGTTGCAAAACTTAAAAATCAAATTTCTGGTAAATATTTTAAGTGAAAAGGACTTTGCACTACCCTATTGAGCACTGAAGGAGCCAGGTAGAGCTAATGCCTACCCTGGATTTTGAAAACCATTCTTAGATCTTCCTCCCCTTTTCTTCTGTGCCTATTTTCTTTGAATTTTGGTGTATTTTCTGAGTAAGGAGACGATGAGATTGTGGAAAAAATATCGAATGGAAATGGTACACATGAGCCAAAGAACTATTATCATAAAGAAATTCTGTGAACCGAATTTAAATGAGAAAATCTATGGTTGGGTTTCATTTCTAGCCTACCCCAACTTGTTTGGGACTAAAGGCTTGGTTGTTGTTGTTGTTGAGTTTAAATGAGAAAATGGCAGAAGGGTGGGGCCTGTGGTCAGAATAAATGAACGACAGGGCATCAAAATATCAAATTCCCTTTCTTTCTTCTTCTCCATTGCAGCCAATCCCTGGAACAGATCAGTTGCACTGTTCTCTCCCATTTCCTTTCTTCATCTCCATTCCTGTGTGTGGAGGACACCTCCATTTCTGCTGATTTTTATTTTCTGGTTTGATTTTAATTGTTTTGTCATGTTTTTTTGCTACTTTTTTTGTTTCTCTTTATTTTCTTTTATTTTTTCTATACTTTTGCTCTTATAGGATATGGTTAATCATGAGATTAATTTTATGAAAATTCTAATGAGTTTGAACCCGATTAGCTAATGGGTTTGAACCCGATTGACTATTTTCTAATACTGGTACCAGCCAGTATCAGTGTTATTTAGCGTACTGGTGCACACTACTTCTGCCCTACCATGACGAAAATCCTGGATCCGCCCCTGTTATAACTTTGCTTGATAGTTATTGTGGTACTGGTAGATAATGATAAACTTTTTGCATGTTATGCATGTTTTTTCTCATTTATTTGATTGCTTAATTGGTCTTTCTTTCCTTTAAAATTCGATTAAAAACCCATGTACAATCGATCAAGCTGGGTACCGGTACCATGTGGCACCTGCCATTTACTGGTATAAATAGTGGTATAATGGCCCTTGGTTCTGACCCCACTGCTCCCAGTCATTTTTTTACTGATGCTAGTACGAGTCCGGATCCTCTGAAGTAACTCAATTTTGAGTTTAGATCTGATCTGTCCGAACAAAAGCCGGGCCAATCTGGTCTGAGGTAGAATGCACGTGGCCCCTTTAATATTCGTGCCAAAACAGATCTGACAGTCCGGATCTAAACTCAAAATTTGAGTTACTTTAGGTGATATGAATATTATTACTTTGGTTTGAAAACTTTTGTTATGATGTAAGTGTTTAAACACTGTCTCCCAGTTTGTTATTTTTGATAATATTCATTTTACAATTGCAAACTTGCTTCTTGTAAGTTAAGTCAAACCTTTTGATATTTACCCTGTACATTCTGTTACACAATTAGCATTTGGGAAACTAGTAGTTGGTCCATCAAATAGTTCCTTGCTAAAATATTTTATGAGTGAGGCTATGGTAATATGCATATTACGCATCGGCCCGTGCTATAGACCCATATCTCTATTTTCAAATTTCAATCGGTCAATCCGAACCGTTAAACATGATATTCATATGAAAATGTGTATGGAGGCCAAATTTTACAATTTTTAGAATTTTTTTTACTATTGTTTTAGATAGGTAGAAAATCACTCTAGAATTTTATATGAAGTGATTTTCTACCAATCTAAAAAATAATTAAAAATTCTAAAAATTCTAAAATTTGGTGTGCAAGTAGATTTTCATATGCAGATCAAGTTTAGTGGCTCAGATCGACTGTTTGGACTTTGAAAATGGATATATGAGTCCATAGTACAGACTGCTCTGTAATATGCTTATCACTCTATATATATTGTCTCATTCGCTCTTAATTAAATGTGAAGTTTTGAAATTACATGACTTGTAGAAAATGCAAGTGGTGGTAAAAGTCATGGAAAGATCACGACTCGTCTTAAAATTTCTATGGATGGAGAAAAACCTCGGCCTGGCATTAGACCAGGTCGTACCGGGCCACGGCACGATACCGATAAGCCCGTACTACTTTTGGCCGATGGAGGATGCTTGGGACGTGCTCAAGGCCAAGTTGGAGCGGCCCTGGATCCCTAAAAAGCGTAGAACCGCTCTTCTCAATCAAGCAACTGATGTCATAAATTTATGGCAACAAAGCATTGTTGAGTCCTAATAGTAAAGGGTTTTCCTTTTTCTTTTTCTTTTTCTTTTAATATTGTTTTTCTTATAGAGTCCATGAGCTTGTTCATATTTATTTTGTTTAAAAAATGGTGCTAGTATTTTGTCTAAACAAGATTATTTTTTTTTTCTCTTTTATGTAGGTTTTGATAATATGTATTAGTAGTTGTGTAGGTTAGAGATAGTGAAATTGAGGTGTAGTTTAAGGACTGTAATAGTAATTGATTGATGTGCATGTAATTGTAAGTAGCAAAGAGTTTGATTGGTTAATACATAATTAGAATGTAAAATTTATTTTTCATCAATGGAATTAGTGGCGTTATGCCACTTGAGAATACATATATATGTTACAAAGTTGTTCTTATCTTATTTGAGGAATATTTCTTTTTCATCAATGAAATTGGTGAAGTTTATGAACAAAATACAGTAATTCAATGGTCCAAAGCCTGAAATTAGATGATGTAGCAGTGATTGCCATATTTAATATTGTTTGACATGGTTTCTAGCAATAAGGATATTATTAGTACAATGTTCGTTAGAGCGTATCAATACTTTAATTAACTATCTCTAAGGAAGAATTAAGTTGCCTATAAAAATGATTGAAAAGGGTGTTTCTGTTTTCTTTTTTTTCTTATCCTTTGATGTCAGCTTTTGACAATTTTTTCTGGATTATTTCAAATGCATCATGGTGATGCATTTTTTCTCAACATCCTTATCAATTGGGTTACCCTACTGGTAATTAACCTATTGGTTCTGATTTGTTACAATTGGATTACTCTCCCTCTAAATTAGAAAGCACAAGCTAGTGATCATATACAAATTACATAGGTTACAATTTGACAAAAAAAATAATTGACTGAGAATGAATTTGCTTACCTACTGGTGCAGATGCAGCCGTTGTCCGAGTAGGAGTGGACCTAATGGCTGCCATGGTAGGCGGGCGGAGTCGAGAAGAAAGAGCTCAATGAGGAGGTGAAGCCCAATGAGGAGGAGATAATTTTTGAGCTGAAATTGATACTTGAAATTGAAATTATTGACTATGAATTTTAACCAAATTAACCTGACAATGATCAAATTAACCTGTTTCTTGCACCATCCGAAATATTTCTTTGATTCGTAAACAAATAGATGGCATACATAGAATTTGACTGCTAATTTAGAAGGGGAGAGTACTGTTACTGATACTTTATATAAGAATCAGAGAAATATTTCGGATGGTGCAAGACAGGCATCAAAGAAAATCAGGCAATTGGAACTGAAGTTGCAAAAGGTGCAGCAAATGCTATTGAAACTCGAGGAGGAAAGTGTAAGTGAAATTACGGCAAGTGCGGTGCCATTGCCAAAGAGATTAGTTGCATTTGCATGCATTTTTTTTTTTTTTTTTGGTTGAAAGCCCGCAGGCGATTGCATTGATCTAACGATTTACAAAGTAGCTATTACATAGATTTCTTTTGTTTAAATTAAGAAGCATGAAAACCTATACATTGAGCTACTTGTAAAATCATCTAATTTGCTATGTCAGAAAATAACAAATACGTGAAGCCAGAGAATGCGAATTGATCTATTCGCGCCCGATTAGCCAGTATGTGGGCCTTCCGATTTTCTTCTCTGGGAATGTAGACACAACAGTGATTTTTTGAGTTGCATGCAGTATATAACCCTTCCTTAAGGACGAAACGTCTTCTTCTTTCTACAATCGACGCCGCCCAGAGGAATGCGCAGCCGAGAGGCACTGAATCAAATCAGACCGGGACAGTCACCACTCAGAGAGGAGGAAGAAGAGGGCACTGAATCAAACCGGACCGAGACAGTCACCACTCAACCGAAAAGACACTGAATCAAACCTGACCGGGAACTGAATCAACCGGACCGGGACAGTCACCACTCAGAGAGGAGAAAGAGGAAGGAAAGAAGAATAAGAAAGAGAGGAGGAAGGAGACAACTATTTGCAATCTCATCATCAGCAACAACCATAAAAGCACGTACCTTATTCACATATATAGTTGTAGTAGATATTACGGAAATTGAACGTACAAACCCTCAGTCGAATCCGAAGAGTCATTCGCTCGGACGAGGCGACGAGTGGCGGAACTCTTAAACAGAATCATACGCTCGAAAGGAGCGAGACGAGCCGGATCGAGCAGACGAGGGGGGAGTGGAGGGGCGGAGCGGAGCGGACGGACCACGGATCGACTCTCAAAACCTTGTATTCTGTCTCCCTTTCTTGATCGCCTGGTGGGAAGCGGAGTTCCCTATGTGCGGACTTCCCTAAGTCTTCTGAAATTTTTTGTTGATCATGCATGTTCTTTTGATTGTATGCTGCTTGTTGTATGGTTTGATTCATCAATTAGACGAGATAAATAATCGGGGATGAATCAATTCCACACGCCTGGAATCAATTCTTTGTTTCTTTGGAATCAATTCTTTGTATTCAATGTGAGGTCATTTGAAAAGTGTTCGTCAACTTCAACAAAATCAAGCAAATAATATTATCAAATTAATCTCTATAAATTAACTAGTCGGATTTCAAATTGCATAAGGTTTAACATGTATATATAATATATAAACTATAGAGAATACACATAATTTAATTTTTGGGGTAATATTATAAGAGGTTCAAACTTATAGTTTGTGACAAGTTGGTTTCCGAACTTTAAATTTTGAAAATCATGCGATCATTGACTAGGACCGCCCCACCCCCATGAACTTATTTACTATTTTCTTCAAATAATATTTAAAACTTGCACATATTTTAATTAGAGTAATTTTAAAAATATATATCATTTTTTATACATAAAATAGTTGTAATATAAGATACCTCTGAAAAGAGATAAGAAAATAAGCACTGAGGCCCTCCAATCTTTCCGTTTCATTGAAAAAGGACCCTAAAAATCACAAATCGTACCAGCTTGCAAGAACAGCACTTGTATCGATCCACTGGGACCAATGTTGCAAACTAGGGTGCCTAAACAGTTTGCACGCAAGCAATAATCATGTTAAGAAAAACTGATCGTACCAGTACCGTAAAGAAAGCGAATTCCATACAACACAGATTATGGATTGATCAATTTCAAAATGGAATAGCCCACTAATAAAAGATAATGCTGGTATTCCCCGGGGCTTTCAACCCAAAAAAAAAAAAAAAAAAAGATAATTGTGGTATCAAAAGAATTTCTATTAAATTCCATCCCTCCTCTCCACAACTCAATTGAGCCAATTTCATAAACCTTTGCCTAACTTTACCATCTCTAATATTGTATACCTTTTATTTAGCCATATCATTACATAAAAATAATTGAGTTTGCTGTTTATACCAGCTTGGTTATTGGAATTATTTTGATTGATTATTTTTCAGTCTCACCTTGGTCAAATAACAAAAAAAATAAAAAATCAGAAAATTTCCACAAACAGGTACATGATTTGGTTAAGAATAATCTTATTCGTTCATGTATTGTAATTTGCTAGTCTTATAATATTTCATTTATCTTATATCTAGTTGTACAAAATAATTCATCTAATGGCCAACAAGACAATATAAAGTTTTTTTTGGGGGAAAAAGCATTATATGCCTGCTTCATAGAAGAAATTGATTGTCCAGGACCTTACATGTAACATATTCTTTCAACTCCTGCACAAAATATAACCGCATGCAAACACAAATAACATCAACAATTGCAAACTACTAGGGCTTCGTTCATATCCAAAATTTAGCCCTTCTTTGATCTACTTAGCTAAACATACATCCACCTTTTGTTAAACTGTTTACTTGCTACTACAACTATAAACTATATATATTAGAGGAATATGTTTTTAGACAAACTAGTAACTTGCTATTTCCTTTTAGACCCAAAAGCTTCTCAGCTTGCTTCATATTACCTGCCCAATAAGAAATCATTGCCATTATTATGAAAAGTTCAAGCGATGGTATTAAATACCAGTCAGTAGGTAAATTTGTAATACTAAAATAACTTTGCAAAAGTACCGATCACTAAAAGAGTTGAGAAGGCAACCCAACTAGACCAACTAAACTAGATTTCTAACAAATTAAACAAAGACCTAAATTAGTACTCATTTAAACTTAATTGATATCAGAGAGCTTTACCAGACTAGGCACAAACCAAGTCTCTATTAAATCAAAAGGACAAGGCAGCACCTCTGTTGTACCATCTCCTATGTCGTATCTACAAAGATATTGCTCGTCTTCCGGGAAGTAAATGCAATTCCCTTTGAATCCAGTAAAGTTACTCGCACACAAAGATAACCCACCATTATATTGCAGAAACAACATTTGGTCACCGATATCAGTGATTTTCACCCAACAAGGTTTCCCTTCACCACCACCAAAATGAAGACAGTATACATCAAAGTGGCACGGCTTTGCCTTATTAGGATAGAACAACCTTAGGATCTTTCCTCCTGACTCGACCATATATGTGTAACCGTCTAGAAGATTGTTAAAGCCCTCTGGTGGTGCAACTTGATAAGCTAATTTTTTAGTGGCAATATCAAAAACATTTGTAATGCCAGTTACTCCATCGTTGTTGAAGTATTTTCCCATATAATATGCATTAGCATTGCCGCCGGCCCCTTCTACAGAGACCCATTCGTCAGCCTTAGATCGCCAAAAAGCCATCAAATTGGGTGGGGTATTCGAATTGTTAGAATACTTTTTAATTCCCGATATAACCACAATATCGCCGCCTTCAATTTGATCTGGACCAATATAGTTGGGGTGGTACCCAAGGACATTAACTAAAGGAACATGGATCTGCTCACAAGTAAGAGGATTAAGGAGATACCTCTCAGAATTTCCCAAGTGATAGGCAAGTAAGTAGCGGTATCCGGGGCCATTGAGCCAGGCACAACGTGAACCTGGACAGGTGATATTATGAACTTTACCAGACAAGAGACAGTAGAAGCGTATAATTGCACTTTCTTCAGGGTCTTGACGAAACTCTAGAAGCCAGGGGAGTTGTGGAGGAGGATTGGTGACTGGGGCTGATAACTGCCACCTCTTGCACACAGCACGGAAGCGTATGAAATCAGAGATATCAGGGAGCTTTTTGGAGAAGACATGGAGAATGTCTTCTGGAAGTTCAGACCAGTTTCTCTCATGGCTTGGGACGCCATCAGTACGGCTTCGCTCTCCTGGAATCGCCATTAGTCTATTACAGTACATGTTATATTGTAATTTTCCATAATTCAATAACAGTACATGAAAAAAATTTCAACCAAAACCTGACAGTAGATCCTAAACCAAAAATTGTATCAGTAAACCAAAAATGTAGTGAATCCCCAATTTATTACCCTAAACATTGCATGTCATACTGATAACCCTGAACAGTACCTACTAAGGCACGATTGCAATACTGACATTAACCTAAATTCAACCAAAAAACAATTATTGAAGTTCAACACAAAGAGATAGTTCATACATGCGAAAATTCAACAAAAAAGGCATCTGACAAAACCCAATCAGAAAAGATTAAAGTTATAAGCAACTAAAGAAGGATAGAACCTACCACATTTGAGAAAGGAACTAATACCACAATTATAATCTAATTCTATCCCCATTTAACCAAAATTAAAACCCAAACAGAAAAGAAGGTTCTCAACAATACGCATTTAAAACACCTGGTTCTTCCTCTATTCTCCCAATTAAAAAGCCCAACAGTGTAGAGGGTCTCAGAAACTCAACACTGGTTCTTACCCTATCACAATTGCAACCACACAAAGTTCATGCATTATTCAAACAGAACGGATTCAAACTCAGCACAGATTAACACAAATTCAGACCATCATTTAACACAAATAAGACAACATTAGGTTCAGCACATCATAAAACTAAAAAAATTAGGTTCACATCAGTAATTAAGCAAAAGGCCAAAACTAAAGAAAACACAAAAATATCACCAAAACTAAAAACTTTTTGGTCAATATTACCAAAATTAAATTTGGTTCAGCACCAGTGACCAGCCACAACAGCTGTACAATAGGAGACGCAAAAAAAAATTAAAAAAATCTCTCACTAAGTATCAAGATGTAACAACAAAACCCACAAAACTTTTTATTCTATGTGGTCAAAATAAAAACGCTGTTTGTAAATAAAAAAATAAAAATAAAAAGCTAAACCCTAAAAACACTGTTCGTGATTTTAATAAATAGTAATAAAAAAGTTCTGACCTTGGTACTGTGAGAGGATGTGGAGGTAGTGGAGGAGCAGCGGCGGCAGCGGAGTTGAGGGAAGCGGCGGTCTAAACCACTAGCCGCCAGGGTGATCTAGGGTTTTGAGAGAGAGCGGCTGTGATGTGATCATCTATTTGGTGTTTTAGAGAGATGAAAATAGAAGGGAAATGAAACGACGACAGCAAGGTGTTTGGTGTTTCAATGTCATTTCTATTTGCCAAATTTTAATGCTAAAATATCTAATTTTTAAAAATAGTCTTTGATTATTTAAAAAATAGAATAATTATTTCAATCCCCCACTTCAGTACCCGCAGCAACAATAGATGAAGGTTGTACTACGGTCCCCACTAATTAGAGGAAGGTTGTACTATGATCCCCACTAATTATATGGTCCCCACTCGTCTCCACGTCAATCTTCATAGGTATAAATACTTAGAACATAAAATATTAATACTTGCAAAATAAGATATAAATACTTGCATGCGTAACTTGATATGATCATCCCCTTTTCCAGTCCCCTAATCGTTCCCGCGTTAACCTTCCTCTAATGAAGTAGTAGGGACCCCGTATCCCCCATCAACATTTCCTAATAGTCCCCGCGTCAACCTTCCTTTAACAAAAATAATTGACCTTATAGGTATAAATACTTACAATACTTGATATTAATACTTTCAGATATAATCAGTGTCATATGTAAAAAAATGCTTACAAGTATAGGTATAAATACTTGCGTGAACGACGAGTCCGAAAGTAAGTCATCATGGATCTCATTTGAAAGAGAAAATTACGTAGAAGATGTTCGTGGTTTTAAATTCGCAAAATTCCTTACAGATCGTTAGAAATATGACAGTTAAGGTGCAAGTACTGGAGTGCGAGTACTCATATCAGCTTCCTAAAAAAATAATTTGGTTCTCCATTGATGAAATTCCTTTTTTTTTCATAGAATTTTATCCTTTGTGTCATTTCATTTTCGTCTCTAAAATTATAAGGTTCATGTAAATCTGATTCTTAAGTCAATTTTTTGTTCCTATTTCATTTCATTATTGCTCCTGATTAAATCAATCGCCAAATCTGATTAATTACTTGTTAGTTGTCAGCACTGACTAGCTTGTTGAAAATTAAAAAAAAAAAATCAAGTTTTTTTTAATTACAATACAGTAAACTAAAAATTTAGTGTCATGATGATATTTTCCTTAACTAAATTGCAAGTTTAGAATTTATTTATGATTTTTTGTGTATTATCCTAGTAGTAGCTGTATTTAATATTAATTTGGGCACTTATTCTGAAATTATGGCTTGCTCTCTAGTGTATGAATCGAGATCCAGTAAAGTAACCCAATGTTTGGGTTTTAGATTTGGACCATCCAATTCGAATCCGAGATCATTCATTCCGAAGTGGAGCGCACACATTCTGACGATAGATTCGAATTTCGAGACCATCCCGACCGACAGATTTGAATCGGACGGTCTCAATCCAAAACCCAAAAATTGAGTTACTTTAGGGATCCGGACCCCTAGTGTATAGCAGGTATTTTCAAATCAAATTTTATGTACTTTCATATATTGTTTTTATTTTCTAACTAATTAAATTGTAAAAGATAATACTTATTGAATTTTTCAAATACATTTTATCCAACTAATAATTCACATTTATATAGAAATTAGCAATAATTTATAACTATGTGTAAAATTTTATAAAGTTAGCCATAATGAGTAGTCAATTAAATAAAAATTACCGAGATTTTTATTAATATCCAAAGTTAATTTGAAATTAATATTTATGCCTAGAATTCCTGACTTCCGCCAAAAAAGCTCAAACCGGTCATAAAATGGCCGGTGTACTCTTTTTTTTTAGAGACACTATGAAGAGCAAGATAATGAATTACATTATATTAAATTAAATTACAATAAATTACATTACATTACGCTAAAATACGGTAAATTACGCTAAATTACATATGAATATGGACGATATCTTCACTGAAAAGGTGAAAAACGACGACGAAACTTCAAACGGTCATAAAACGGCGCTCGAGTGTCCGATTTCAGCAAATGACCACTTTTCGGAAAGCTTGCGAAAAGACACTTTGCGGTTTTTCGAAATTCAGAATTGCCAAAAAACAAAAGGGAAGATCCTCAAAACTTGAGTTGAAGTTTCCGATTAAGATTTTCATTTTTATTATTCAATCTAAGTAGCTTAGAAATTAGTTACATAATGAACTTGTATAATACCATTTTTTACTATTTTCAGAATTTTTTTACTATTTTTTATGATTCATGAAAGATAACACAAAATCGGTCTACTTTAGAGTAATTTTGCGTAGTTTAGTGTAATTGACCGTATTTTAGCATAATTAGCGAAGTTATTGTAATTTAACGTAATTTAGTGTAATTCAACATAATTTATTGTAATATAGTGTAATTCAACATAATTTCAAGTAATCTAGTGTATTTTAGTATAAATATGCTAATTATAAATCAAAAGAAGTAATCTAACAAATAATTTAAACAAAAAATTCGAATTTTCAGTGTTAGATTTCATTATTTTGCTCTTTATAGTGTCTCTAAAAAAAAAGAAGAAGAGTAAACCGGTCATAAAATAGCCGGTTTGAATATTTTTAGCAAAAGTCGGAAATTCTGAACATAAATATTAATTTCTAATTAACTTTGGATACTAATAAAAATGTCGGTAAAAAGTATGTTGAATGACATCTACAAAGATAATCAATCAGTACGATTTTTCATTACATCAGCATAAATGTTCTCTATTTTAGACTTCTAGATATCACATCATTAATTCTTCTTTACACGGTGATATTTTATTGCAATAAATTTTTTTAATTTCGCCCTTTCTTTGTTAACCATGTAACTAGCTCAAAGTTGACAATATATCATTAACACCTTGATTTAAAAGAATACCAACATAAATTTTTTATTAGGTTGTATTTATTAGATTGTGAAGTATGAGACAAACATTTCGTGTTTTCCGTTCATTATTTCATTTATTATTGACAAGAAATAATTTCATGTATCCTTGTCTAGTTGTCTTTAATAAAACCCAACCCTTTAAAAAATTTCTATAAATTCCATCCCTCCTCTCCACAACTCAATTGTGCCAATTTAATAAACCTCTGCCTAACTTTACACAAGAAAACATAGTGACATGGAAGCAAAGAAATATTTATATTATATTGATTTAAAGTTGTGGTTGCTTCCTTATCATAAACTTATACATGCAAATTGCAACAAATGCTATACTCCAACTAATTTTTGTGTAATCGGATACACGTTTTTCAAGTGGTTCTAATAATAATTTGTGCAAATTTTAGATTTTTTTTTAACATAATTGTCAATTCTGGTAATTTAATTTTTCAAAGTGTGACAATAATTAAACATAAACTTGTAATCGGCATGTAATTTGTCATAAATGCATTGCTATAACTTCTTGTTAGCGTAAATTTTAATACATTTTTTTGAAATTGCTCTAATAGTTATTTGTGAAGTAATAGATTTATTTGGCTTCAAATACTATCTAAAACCTGCACATATTTTTATTAGAGCAATTTCGAAAATATATATCAATTTTTGCACAAAAGCTAGTTGTAATATAGGATACCTCTGACAAGGGATAAACAGAAAAATAAGCACCGAAGCCCCTCTAATCTTTTGGTTTCCTTAATAAGGACCCTAAAA
Source organism: Carex myosuroides (assembly GCA_028015225.1). Classification (NCBI taxonomy): domain Eukaryota; kingdom Viridiplantae; phylum Streptophyta; class Magnoliopsida; order Poales; family Cyperaceae; genus Carex; species Carex myosuroides. Next base: position 6,350,879 of record CM051471.1, read on the forward strand.
TCACAAATCGTACGAATATGCTAGAACAACACTGGTACCGGCTGGGACCAGTGTTGCAAGGGTGCCTAGACAGTTTGCAAGGAAGCAATAATCATGTTAAGCACTGGTACTAATCGTATCAGTGTAAAGAAAGTAAATTCCATACAACGTAGAGATTTCAAAATTTTCAAATTTACAAGAATAACAATATCAATTAGATTCAACAAGGAGTCTAGATACAAAAATAAGGTCATGTTTGATTGTGGACTAAACAGTGAAATTAGAGTTTTAGGTCTCACTTATTCCGTTAAACATGATTTACTGAGCCGGACTAACATGGAACAAGCTGACTTTTAGGCTGACCTAAACTAACCCACCTCTCCAGGTGGTTTAATTTTATTTCAGCATAAGACCTAACTTTTCATTGTTTTTATTATTTTCAATTACTTTTTAAAGAATGTAAAATAAATAATTAATTTTGTTTCCATTTAAGCATAAAAGAACTAATAACTTAATTTATCAATCATACAATCAACAATTTTTTTTAAAATGACATAGCTTTCTAAATTAACAAAATATGCAATTTAAAAAATAATTAAATAAAATATTTTTTTGAATTGTATAACAAATAAATAATTTTTTTGTTCAACAATCCAACATATTTTTGATAAAATAAATTGGTATATATATATAAGTTTAATTGAACAAGATTCACTAAATGGCATCTCTAAGATATATAATTAATTTGTACATAACTTATTTTCTTATACAATTTCTTTCAATCAAAACGAAAAAAGAAATATGAAGAATAGTTTTATTATTGATATTACAAATTTTATAAGACAAAATAATTTATAATATCAAATCATGCATTAAGCCACCAAATTCTTAGCAAACAAGGAATAACTTAAGTCAAGATATAACTTTAGGTATCAACCAAACATGAATAATTTAGATCGGCATAAATTGAAATAACTAATTTAGACCTCAATAGATAGTCCACAACTAAACATCACCAAAAGAAATAACCACTAATATCCCTTAATTTGTTTATTTGCAAATTGCTAATATAGCATTTAAGACATTTTTGTTAGGAGACCGAGGCGCAGGCGCTTAATTGCGATATTTGCTACTCTTGCCAACATTAATTATTTCAGTTGTAGAAGTGCGTATTATACGAAGGAATTATTTTCAAAATATTTTATGTATATTTCTTTTCGCTAACATCTTTAGAGCTTGTATTCTTTGAGAAGACGATCTGCCAACCCTATCTAATGCATGCGACTGCTAAATGGTAATCTTTAAAATCGGTTTGCGATACCATCATAGCTAATGGACCAATCTAGCAGCTAATTGAGGATTGTAGATTCACACTTTCATGTTTCACAGCACTTGTGCAAATTTGGATAAGAATAATAGCAGGATGCAGGGTTCACCATGCAAGTACGTGGTTAAATGCGTACAAAATCGAGTCATCTTCTCCCCCATCCAATTTTTTGCTCTTACCTAATTTTGCCTAACAAAAACGGCTGCATGTAATCGGGTATTAATTGTGCAAGTATATCCTATAATATTGACTCTTGAGTCTTGAGTCAACCCAGTTCGTCGACTTACGCGACGCGCCGTGCGAGTCCAAATGTTTGCTATTGGGGTGTGAACGAGAGCTATATATGACAATATATTATTTTAGATCATGATTTACCAAAATATGGAACCTTTGTTCCTCTATCATTTCCATTTTGCCTTTTTGATAAAAGGCAAGATAATGCTTAATTGTATGTTCACGAGTTAACAAAATAAATAAAAAATAAAAGATAGGGTAATTATATCTCCCCCCATCTATCCATCCCTCATTTCATCCCCTAACTAACTAACTACCTTTTCTAACTATAATTCAAAATTCTAACTACCTAAATGGCCATACAAATTAATTACTCAATTTTCTCCATTTATTTCTTTCCTCTTTCTCCCTCCCTCTCCCACCTCTCCCACTTCTCCCTCTCCACCTCCACCTCCACCTCCGCCCGCCTCTCCCACCTCTCCCTCTGCGCCTCCGCCCGCCTCTCCCACCTCTCCCTCTCGGCCTCCCTCTCCCACCTCCACCTCCGTCTCTCACATCCGTCTCCCACCTCCCACCTCCGCCTCCGCCGGAGTAGATCCATCACTGTCGACCGCCGGGTCAGATCCGCCTCCGCCGGGTCAGATCCGAGTTATTTGCAAAGAACAAAGCTTCATTAATGGTGAATTATAACAGTACGTACTAAGTACATATGGATGAATACTTAATGTTTTAGAGATGAATACTTCAACGTTTATGGATGAATACTTAATATCTTAGGCATAAATACTTTAACTTATATGTATGAATATTTGATATCTTATGGATTAATACTTTTTATTTGTTTGGTATACACATATGTTTGTAATACTCTTGGTACATTAACTATTTACACTTACACGATGAGGATGAATACTTGTATGACGAGGTGTGAATACTTGTGCAACGGACAACTCGAAAGTATGTCATCATGGATCTCATTTGAAAGAGAAAATTGTGTAGAAGACATTCGTGGTTTTAGATTTGCAAAATTCCTCACAGATCGTCAGAAATATTGGTTAGATTGAACGGAGAAAAAAAAACCATCTCTAAAAACGTGTAAAAGATGAGTGATTGATGTGTCCAAATATGCTTCTATTGTAAAGATGAATATATTTATATAGATGGATGAATGCTAGTTGTGTTACAGATGAATACTTTTTTTGCAAATTTCTAAAATGAGCTGAAGGTAGTTAGAAGTCCCCACTTAATTAATGCGCTGACGGTTATGCGGTCCCCCACTTAATTAATGCTCTGACAGTTGTGCGGTCCCCCACACATGTTGTTTGTCCCCTACTTTTTTGTTGTAATATATCCAAATATGTTTCTATTGCAAATGTGAATACCTTCATATAGATGGATGAATACTAGTTGTGCTACATATGAATACTTCTGCAAATTCTTAAAATACACTGACAGTTATAAATTCTAACTAACTAACTACCTTAATTAATGCAACTGACGGGGATGAAACGGGGGATTGTTCACGGGGGAGAGCTAGGCGGACCCTAAAAGATAATGCTGGTTTCTAAAGAATTTCAAAACTATCCCTAATTTTAGATCGCATGTGGCGAGAATTGTGTGAACCACATACGTTTCGTTTTATCTAAAAACCGGGTTTTAAATTCAAATTGGGTTGAGAATTGAATTTTAGTCAAGAGACTAAGATAATATAAGTTCCAAATTCAACTAATTTTTTTTAGATATTTAAAGTTGTAATATTTGAACTCCATCTTTATCTAAAAATGTTCTAATTAAATACTTATTCGTTGAAAATGGATTTTATTTTCTGAAATAGTCTTTGAATCTTGTTAATATGCGCTTGTTGGACATATAGTTACTTATCGGAGTACAACTAGAGTGTTCTTAAGTTTATTATTTTTTTTTTTTGTGAACTCAACTATAAAATTCTAAAATCTATCGGATTGGGTTCAAATTATGACTCCAAACTATTAAAACTCATCTACTTTACGAGTGATGCATCTACATACAAAATTTTTAAAAATTAATTTAGTATATAGTCAAGCGGTTAAAATTAGAAAATTTGTAAATTAATTTTAATACATTTATTTATTAAACGTTTTTTTACCACTTGACTCTGTACAAAATTTCGAAAATTTAAAATTTTTATATGAGGACGTATTACTCGTAAGTTAGATGGGTTTCAACGGTTCGAATTCGTCATTTGAAGCTAATTCAATAAATTTTAGAGTTGAGTTCATAAAGGAATTTGATGAATTAAGAACACTCTGGTTCTACACTACTTTATCGTGTATTAGTATTTTCTTGTTATGTTTTGTATCACCTTTCTCTGAGTGTTAATAAATATTATAATTGTGTACTCGTCCGCTAATGTTATTTTCCACTAACGCAAACTTCACGCAAACTTCGGAGGTTAATATATTTTTTTATTGGATATCAAACCATCTAACATATTTTAATATTCGTAAAAATCTTCTAATTAGATTTTAAATATTTCGAACATGAAACCTTTCATACGGAAAGCATTATATTTTGCCACTAGATCAAAAACTAGCTTCCTTATCAAGTATTAATAGTAAAGTGAGGCTACGGTACTATGCATAACTAACATTGGTGTGTACTATAAATGTATATTTTTATTTTCAAAATTCAAACAGTCGATAACAAGATCTCCATATGAAATGTGATTGGATACCGAAATTTACATTTTTGTAGATTTTTTTTACTAATTTTTCAAATATGTAGATCTAAAGATTTTAGACCATTCAAAAGTAGTGATTTTTATCTACCTAAAAAATAGTAACTTTTTTTAATAATATAAAATTTGTAGATATTATATTGAGCTGTTCAGATCAAATGCTTGAATTTTAAAAATAAAATATGTATTCATTGTATGGACCGATATGTACAATGCACAATGTCATCTATAAGAATGGGACGGTATCCGCGAGGGATACTGTCGGTATACCCTCGCGGATACTCCCATCACTAATAGAAAAAACACATTTTTATCGATATACTCCTGTGCGGATAGTCACTTTTTACCTTCACTGATACTATTCCATTCTTATAATGATATAGCTCACTCTTAATTATGTATATATTTAATTAAATTTATTACTTAACTACGTCAGTAGCGGAGCTACATTAGACCAGGGTAGATAGTTATAACATCATTGTGAAATCATGTTTCGAAGTTAGATCAAAAGTCAGCATTGAGGACAGTGTGTGGCAGAATTTCAGCATAAATTTTTTTTTTATAAATTCTGAAAAAACAAATATTTACAATTGTTTTTATTATAGACATACTTGCACAAGCATATTTTTACATTTTTTTTCAATTAGATGTGAGCAGGTGTCTCACCATGATCAGGGGCAAATTTACACCATTAGCAAGTGGTGCTTAGCTAATTTTATGATTTGAGTAGAACTAGGGTGTTCTTAAGCTCACCAAGTTTCTTTATGAGTTTAACTCAAAAATCCATCGTATTGGCTTCAAACGACGCATCCAAACCGTTAAAATCGATCTACTTCATGAGTGATGAATTTACATGTCAAATTTACAAATTTTCAAATTAGTTTAATAAAAAGTCAAGCGGTCAAAAAATGATGAAAAATAAACACATTAAAATTAACTTATAAATCTTTTTTTTTTACCGCTTGACTTTATACTAAATTAGTTTGGAAATTTATAAATTTGACATGTAAATGCATCACTCGTGAAGTAGATCGGTTTCAAAGGTTTGAATGCATCGTTTGAAGCCAATTCAATAGTTTTTTGAATTAAACTTACAAAGGAGCTTGAGGTGTTGGATTTAGAGACGTCTAATTACAATAATAAAGTTGGACATGCGTGCATTATGATTATAATATCAAATACTGTCGCAAGATTACATTTATGTAATGATTAAAATATGCCAAATAATGTGATTAATTAAGTCATGGCATTATACGTATTTATATAAGGTTTTGGATACAAATACATATAGAACAATGTTAATCAATATAATTGTTAATGGACCGATTATAGTTGATTAAAATAATAGCAGTAATAAATACAGACTAAATAAGGAAATCAGAATTTATTCTGATTTATTTCGGTTTTTTCTGGAAGTTCCTGATTTCCAGATCCTTGAAATCCGAAATCAAGATTTCTTGGAAAACTTGTTTTCCAAGTATTAGCAAATTTCGGCTGCCCTAGGTTTGGGGTTTTTGCACTGCTATAAAAGGGCTGAGTCTCCAAGGCTTGCAATCAATCCATCATATTGTCTGCTCCATTGAAAGACAAGATACTCTGTCATAATATTTAGGGTAGCCAGAGAAAAGGATTGCAAGTTCTTGGAAGGACTCGAGAGCCAACAACTCAAGTCAAGACCAGGAGCGTATCAACCCAGAGCCTTGGAAGCTGTCTGATTGATAGCATACGGAGGCCTTTGAAGATGGAAAGTAAGTTCCGCTGTGCATTAAGTTTAATTTTTTACAAAGGAGTAGATCTTGGTTGTGGTTTAAAGTAATTAGGAAAACTCACAAAGTAAAACCAACAAGTGGTATCAGAGCAACCTTATGTAAGAATTGCAGTTTAATTCGGTTTTAATTGCTTTCTATTTTTCATATCGAATTTAATTGTTGCAAAAGGAATTGTTAAAATTTTGCTTTAACCGTTTTTCCATGCGGTTTTGAATTAAAATCTTAAATTTGAACCCATCCTTGCGCTTCGTGCGATCTTGGAGAAGTTTTTATTTGAAATTTTAATTTTCAAAATAAGAAAGTATCAATTATGCAACAATTTAAGGTTTTAAATTCGAATTAGAGAAAGTAATTTAGGTTTGAATTTTCAGATCTAGTCATAAACAATTGATTTGAGGTAGTGATCTTAAAACAGATCAAACACTCGTAACTCCGATTTGGACGCACGACCACAATTCGGAAACCTTGAAAAAGGATCTAGCCAGCCATTAACAACTTCGTTGTCAAAACTTGCTGTTTAAGCCCTCAAAATGACTGTTTTATATTTTTCGACCATAAAAAAAAAAAATTCAGTTTTCCCTCAATTCCATATCTGAAAATTAAGTCTAGATTATTTTTGGGTTACCAAATTTTCAGACTTTAGGAGTAATTGTAAGTAATTGTAATTTAGGTTATAATAATTATAATTGCTATAATTGCTATAATTACTATATATATTATGCTATATTTAGCCTAATTATTAGAATTTAGATATTATTTAAAATTGGTATTAACACCAATTAAAGGCTCTAATACTAAATTCTGATTTGATATCAATAATGCTTATTATGGCATAAAATTTATACTAAGTATGGAAGCAATAAAATTATTGAAGCATTTCTAAAAGATGATCATTGTAGAAATTGCTAAAGTTTTGCTAAAACCTAATAATTATTTTGATGAATATAGTTGACATATAAAATTAGTATATTCTAATTTAAAAGTGCTATAAGATACTGTATTCTATTTAGGACGAGTAGATACTATAGGTACGTCCTAGATTAGGTTTTAGGCATAATTTTGAAATCTAACTAAAGGCGTTTTAGGTATACATGTGCTGTTTTCGCATGAGTCAAGCATTGATGTTCGCAAACGAACCGCTCTTTGTAAGACGATTGCAAGGATGACTCATGACAAGTTGAAATGACGTGCTGACAATGGACGTGGGTGTTAGCTTTCCCAAAGGAGGGTTGGCGCCTACTAAGTTGTTTGGTGCATAAGGGTAGTGAATAAAAATAAGTTGCAACACACATGGACAAGCGATGTCTAGAAAAGCATCAGGGCTTGGAACATAAGTGATCCGTCTGTGATCCTCCTCCCCCTGTTGACTGGCCTGGTCGTTAGTTAATGGATATGTTAATTTGACCCAAAGGTTGATTGACAAAAATGTTATATGTTTGTACTTTATTCACTACGCCAAAGTGCCTGAAGGTAGTGATTGCACCCAAAGGTGTTTTCATTACTGAATGGTGTTTTTTGGCTAAAGATTTAATGGAGAAAATAGTTTTACACAGGCCTTCAGATAGATTTTAGAATTATGATTAAGGATCAAATCGTGAAGCATGTATCTAAATTATTTATTTGTTCTTGAATTTTCAGATCTAAACATAATGTCAAGTCTAAGTCAGATTAAGCCCCTCATGGGGAACAATTTCAAACAGTGGGAGGAAAAGCTGAAATTAGTCTTAGGGATCATGCAATTGGACACTGCACTGAGATTTGATCGCCCCAAGCCTAATAAAGAGGGTGAGGAAACTCCCCAAGAGACGGCTGACATTAAAAGATGGGAGCATTCAGATCGCATGTGCATAATGGTGATGAAGCAAACGATCCATGAGACTTTTCGAGGCATCATACCTGATACAGAGACAGGCGCTATTAAATACCTTAAGGCCCTTGAAGAAAAATTCACAAAGAGTAAAAAGACTGAAGTTAGTACACTTTTTGTGAAGTTAGCAACAATAAAATACAAGGGAAAAGAAGGGGTTAGAGAGCATGTTATTGAGATGACAAGACTACAACGTGCCTTGAAAGGGCATAATTATGACATCTCTGATGAGGTTCTCATTGAGTTCATTTTTCTGTCTCTCCCGTCTAACTTTAGTCAATTCAAGATGACTTATAATTGTCAAAGAGAGACATGGACACTACCTGAGTTTGAGGCTCAGTTGGTGCAGGAGGAAGAGAGATAGAAAATGACTAAGGGAGAAAGTGCTCATGTAGTAACATCTAATCCTAAGGGTAAAGTCAAAAAGCGCAAGTTTACTGCCAAGGAAAAGGGACCTACCAAGATAGCTGCAAACAATGCCGCGCAGAAAAGCAAGAAGGAAGATACTTCTGCGAAAGCAGATGAAAAGAACTGTTTTTTCTGCAAAGCGCGAGGACATACAAAGAAATTCTGCACCAACTATCATGCATGGTTGGCAAAGAAAGGTGTGTCTCTTGCTTTAGTTTGTTCTGAAGTTAATTTAAGTTCTGTATCTAGATATACTTGGTGGATAGATTCAGGTGCAACGACTAACATCAGTATGTCGATGCAGGGTTGCCTAAGCCATCGCAAGCCAAGTGAGGCGGAGCGCTACGTTTACGTAGGAAATGGCAACAAAGTAGAAGTGGAAAGCATAGGAAAATTTAGATTATTATGTAAGACAGGATTTTATTTAAGTTTTGATGCTTTAGTGGTTCCATCTTTCAGAAGGAACCTAATATCTGTATCTTATTTGGACAAAAATGGTTATGTATGTTCATTTAGTAATGGAAATTTCAGTTTGTGTCAAGATTCTAAGCTTCTTGCTTCTGGTATCCTGTCTTCTTATGATAATCTTTATTTTCTAGATATAGACACTTCACATTCAGAGGCACTGCACATAGATAATAGAAAACGTAAATTAACTTGCGAGAAATCTGCAACATTATGGCACAAGCGATTAGGACATATCTCTATGAAAAGGATAGAACGTCTTGTGTCTAATGATATTCTCCAACCTTTAGATTTTACAAACTTAAGTGATTGTGTAAATTGTATAAAAGGAAAACAAACTAATAAACGTAAGTATGATGCAAAAAGGTGTAATGATGTCTTAGAATTGATTCATACGGATATCTGTGGTCCTTTTCCAAAGGCTACAAGAAATGGTCACCGTTACTTTATCACATTCATAGATGATTATTCAAGATATGGTCATATTTACTTAATAAAAGAAAAGGCGGAAGCATTAGACGTGTTCATAAAGTTCAAAACGGAAGTTGAGTTACAACTTAACAAACGTATAAAGTCCATTCGTTCTGATCGTGGTGGTGAATACTACGGTCGTTATGATGGATCAGGAGAACAGCGTCAAGGTCCCTTTGCAAAATACTTAGAGGAATGCGGAATTGTGCCTCAGTATACATTGCCAGGTTCGCCTGCAATGAATGGTGTTGCTGAGCGACGAAATCGCACCCTTAAAGACATGGTGAGAAGTATGATTGCTCGTACAACTCTACCTGAGAATTTGTGGGGAGAAGCCTTAAAGACTGCAGCATACATACTTAATAGAGTGCCTACTAAAGCAGCTAACAAGACCCCTTACGAGTTATGGGTTGGGCGCAAGCCTAGCTTGAATCATTTGAGAGTTTGGGGATGTCCATGCGAAGCTAGGCCTTATAAGCCAAGCGAAAAGAAACTGGACGAAAGAACCGTTAGTTGTTACTTTATAGGCTATTCTGAACGATCTAGGGGGTACAAATTCTATAATCCAACAGAACATACAGTTTTCGAGTCAGGAAGTGCAAAATTTTTTGAGAATAATGAGTTTGTAGGGGGAGATATGACAAAAGATAGTATTTTTGAAGAAGAAGAAGAGACGAATGCGAATGAGACTATGGACCAAAATCCTAGTTTTATTCAAATTCCGATTGCATTTAGAAATACATCTTTTGACAATGTGCAAACTTCATCATCCCAAACAACTCAGTTAGAAACTCAACATGGAATAGAGAACACAAATGGACCTGAACCCAACCCAAACCCTGACATTGACATGACAAATGTTGATGGCCTAGGGCCTGTGGGAGATTCAGAAGTTGGTAATGATGTTCCTCCTCTTGTTGAAGATCAAGTTGTAATTGAACCTCAAGAAAATCTAGAGCCTGTGCCAGTTAGGAGATCTACTAGAGAGAAAAGATCTACACAATCGAAGGATTATGCATATCTTCAAGAACATGAGTTTGACATTGGCTTGTTTGAAAATGATGCTGTTAATATCAAACAAGCTGTGGAAAGCTCTAACTCTCAATTGTGGATTAATGCCATGAATGAAGAAATGAAATCTATGTACGACAATGACGTTTGGGATATCGTTCCGTTGCCTAAAGGCAAGAAACCCGTTGGTTGCAAATGGATATTTAAGACTAAGCGGGATTCTAAAGGCAATGTTGAAAAATACAAGGCACGTCTTGTTGCGAAAGGTTTCACACAGAAAGAAGGCATTGATTATAAAGAGACTTTCTCTCCAGTTTCATCGAAAGACTCTTTAAGGATTATATTGGCGCTTGTAGCACATTATGATTTAGAACTTCATCAGATGGATGTAAAGACGGCATTTCTCAATGGTGACATTGATGAAACGATCTATATGAAGCAGCCAGAAAACTTTGTATCAGGTGATGCAGGGTCTATGGTCTGCAGACTTAAGAAATCTATCTATGGTCTAAAACAAGCATCTCGACAATGGTATCATAAGTTTCACAAAGTTGTTAGCTCATTTGGTTTTGAGTCTAACATAGTAGATGAATGTATATACCTTAAGTTCTGTGGGAGTAAATTTATTTTCTTGGTTCTATATGTAGATGACATATTGCTTGCCAGTAACGATAAGGACATGTTACATCAAACTAAGAATTTTTTATTTAAGAATTTTGAAATGAAAAATCTTGGTGATGCATCTTTTGTTCTAGGGATTGAAATACTTAGAGAAAGATCTCAAGGTATTCTAAGGTTATCCCAAAGGAACTATATCGATAAGATTCTAACAAGATTTGGCATGCAAAACAGTAAACCAGGAGATACCCCTGTATCAAAAGGAGATAAGTTTAGTCTAAAACAATGTCCCCAAACTGACTTAGATAAAAACATCATGAAAGATATTCCCTATGCCTCAGCCGTAGGTAGCATCATGTATGCACAAGTATGCACGCGTCCGGATATTGCGTTCATTACTGGAATGCTAGGGAGATATTTAAGTAACCCAGGTATGGAACACTGAAAGGCAGCCAAGCGAGTGTTGAGATACCTAAAGAGAACTAGGGACTATATGCTCACGTATCGGAGATCGGAACAGCTCGAGGTCATTGGATATACCGATTCTGATTTTGGAGGATGTGTCGACAGCATGAAGTCAACATCAGGATACATCTTTATGATGGCAGGCGGTGCCGTGTCATGGAAGAGCGCTAAGCAGTCATTGGTAGCCTCCTCCACTATGGCAGCTGAATTTGTCGCATGCTATGAAGCATCTAATCATGGCGTATGGCTGAAGAACTTCGTCACAAGGCTGAAAATTGTGGATTCTATTCAGAAACCACTCAAATTATTATGTGACAACAATTCAGCAGTGTTATACGCCACCAACAACCGAAGTTCATCAAAGTCGAAGTACATTGACATTAAGTTTTTGGTTGTAAAAGAGAGAGTGGAGAAAAATGAATTATATATAGAACACATAGGTACAGACTCCATGATTGCGGATCCTCTTACTAAAGGACTGCCACCCAAGAAATTTCACCAACATGTTGCTTGTATGGGTGTAATATCTGTTTAGGATAATTAGAAAATGTGGGAGTCTGAATATGTTTTTTTTTTCTGATGTTCTATGTAATGCAATTGTAAACAATTTTGATGATATATATACAAGTTGCATTCAATTTCAGTTTCATTATTTCTTTCTTTAAAGTTTAAATTCTTGGCCTCATACAGTAAAGTGAAGGTGACTCAATTAGAAATAGGCACGTCTAATCACACTTGCGTGTAATTTCTAAACTATATGTCCAAATCAGATTCATGTCATTCAGTTATGCTGGCAGCGTGATTTATGTCGTTTTAGTTGCGAATAAATGTGACAAATGCCGCTTAAGTCCTTTGTTAGCATAATTGATGGACGGAATTGTTTAAGAAATACGATAAGCAAAGACAGAAAAGTTGCATGCAATAAAGTTAAGGATATATAATCAAAAGGTTGCACTTGTCCATGTGGGAGATTGTTGGATTTAGAGACGTCTAATTACAATAATAAAGTTGGACATGCGTGCATTATGATTATAATATCAAATACTGTCGCAAGATTACATTTATGTAATGATTAAAATATGCCAAATAATGTGATTAATTAAGTCATGGCATTATACGTATTTATATAAGGTTTTGGATACAAATACATATAGAACAATGTTAATCAATATAATTGTTAATGGACCGATTATAGTTGATTAAAATAATAGCAGTAATAAATACAGACTAAATAAGGAAATCAGAATTTATTCTGATTTATTTCGGTTTTTTCTGGAAGTTCCTGATTTCCAGATCCTTGAAATCCGAAATCAAGATTTCTTGGAAAACTTGTTTTCCAAGTATTAGCAAATTTCGGCTGCCCTAGGTTTGGGGTTTTTGCAATACTATAAAAGGGCTGAGTCTCCAAGGCTTGCAATCAATCCATCATATTGTCTGCTCCATTGAAAGACAAGATACTCTGTCATAATATTTAGGGTAGCCAGAGAAAAGGATTGCAAGTTCTTGGAAGGACTCGAGAGCCAACAACTCAAGTCAAGACCAGGAGCGTATCAACCCAGAGCCTTGGAAGCTGTCTGATTGATAGCATACGGAGGCCTTTGAAGATGGAAAGTAAGTTCCGCTGTGCATTAAGTTTAATTTCTTACAAAGGAGTAGATCTTGGTTGTGGTTTAAAGTAATTAGGAAAACTCACAAAGTAAAACCAACATGAGGAGCTTAAGAACATCCTAGTTCTACTCTTATGATTTTAATAAATCATAGTTTCATCATGTATATTAAAATTTTATTTTTTTATTTTTATATAATTCAGTCCCCTAAATATGTGATAGTAACTTGTGGTGATTAGAATTTCAGTTTGTATTTGTAAATACTTGAGTTCAAATTTCACTATCATATTATACATTTTTACATTTCAGCTACTTCAATCTAAATTTTCTAATTTTGCCTCTAATTTTGGCTCCGTTGTTGCCTGAGTACATAGTTATATTTTATGATATCCAAACTATTTCCAAATAATTTGTTTCCTCAAAAGCGTTTGAAAAATTCTAACATGGATCAAACGAACGAAATCTGATCGAAATTTAACTTCATCAAAATTGTTAATATCAAACTCATCCCATCCTTGTTTAAAAAAAAAAACTCATCCCATCCACCCTTTCCAAAATGCAACAGCAGACACCGTGCTGGATGCAGTCCAATGCTTTTGAGAGTATAAAATTGTTTTCAACCTAGAATGCCTTTGGGTTAGTGCTATTTATTTAATGTTTTCAACCTAGAATGCACCATAGATATAGTCATATAGTACTTTTACGGTGATCTAAATAATATAGTGTTCAAATTCATAATACATAATAATAAATTTTTAAAGGAATTTCAAATTACATCTACCTGATAAATTTTGAATCATTATAAAAATTGTATAAAGAAAATTAAAACTGTCATTGTGTCCTTCATTACTCGAAAATTATGTCCATAATTATGATTAAATGTAAAATATCTCCATCAATTTAAGGTTCTTTGATGTGGTACAATGTTGGTCGGTGTACAAGGAATTTTTAATAAGAAAATTTTAATGCGGACCTCAGTACAGTGCACGAATTTTGAGAGATCTTCACACGTCGGTTCTGGTGCTGCGCCCTTGCCTCTTTACACCCTTTCCAAAGTGACAAATATTTTAATGAGAAAATCAACAATACTAATTAGTCAACTTCAAAAGTGGGTGGGCCGTGGGCTACTAATGGGCCTTTCTTTAACAAACCACAGAATAGTTATTTAATTATGTTTCCAGCAGCAAAGCCAATGGAAAGTTGCCTAAAAAACTTAATTTGACCGTATTATGAACCCATTTGACTTAATTAGTTCTGGATTCAAATCCGCTCTCTCCTCTCTTTCTCTCCCTCCTCATGGCGTCTTGCCTAAGTTTGGCAAGCAGCACATGAGACTACGAGAGCAAGAGACAAAGACACAGATATCTTACAAGAGACTTGAAAGGATTTGAGTTACAAAGTCAAAGGTGCCACCTTTTGAACTAAGCAACTACTTAAATGCACCATATTCTTCTCTGGTTGATTCCCATCCTCTCATTTTCTAATACAATTTATCAGCTCACTTCATATTCAGGCAAAACCTATCAATTCCTGTGAGGTGTTGTAGCTTCTAATCTCCGTGATACCAGTATACCGCATATTTTTGAAATCAAAGGTTCGTTCATAGACATTCTCTTATTTCGAAGTTTTGACATGGTGAATATTTTTTTTGGTTAATGTGCCTCTGATATCTTGAGATTCGGGTCTCTCTTTAAATCGTGGAATCTTTACTCCACTTGAAACAAATTTTAAACCGTTGAATATACTTCTATTAGAAAAATATTAAATTTATTTACAGTTTAATTAACCTTAAGTAAACAATAGTAGGTAACTCAATAATTAACACCCCACCTAATATTCTTCTAATATTTACATTGTTTATTGGTCTGTTATCTCTACCTTCGATTCGCATTTCATTTCTTAGAACTTCATTTGTTTTTCTTCTCTCAAAATACATACATATATCTTTTTTTTTTCTCTCTTTCTCTGACACTTGGCTTGGAAAAAGAGCAAAGGGACGCAATTAAGCAGAGTACCCAAGACGTGAGAAGTGGTAAAGAAACCACGCATATATTGTTTGACATCTCCCAATTTCACGCCTCCAAATCCGGCCTTTAATGGCCTCAGAGGAGGGATGCATTTTATAATTTTGGCCAAAATATCAATAAAAATAAAAAGAAGAAGAGCAAGATGTGAAAAGGGTAAGAAGAGGGATGCCCCATGTGGTTCTTCCTTTTTTTCTTCTTTGGTTTCCAATGAATCTCCTTTGGTGCTTCTATAATTCTTCTTTACTTTTTAGTGTGATACGCCATAGACCTTTCATGTTCTACAGAAAACAAAATGTAGAAGCTTCTTGTTTCAGGATTACGAAAAACTGTTTGCACATGGATTTGCATGCTACCTATAAAAGCATAGGGCTTTTTAATAGTTAATCATTGCCTGATTGCTCCATAATTTTCCCTCTAATTCTGCTCTAATAATCTCTCATTGGCCATGATCTTCTTTTCTTGTTCTACCAAACCACTTCTTCATTTCTTAATTTCCCCTTAATTTTAAAAATTAAATCAAACGGTTTACTTAATTAGTTAGTGTCAGCACATTTCAACTGTCCTACATCAGGCGGCTGCTTACTTGCGGGATTTTCTCAAAGCCTTGAAGATATATCTGAAATTGTTTGATTGCGCAAGGTAATTATTGCTTGATTGCAGGTGTTTTCCTTTTGGAAACACCAAATTAGTTCATTGTTGGTCTAACCCATTATATTCCTTTTCTAATTGAGCGAGTAAGCTGTTGAATAATCTAAATTTCTCATTTCTCTATGTCATCTTGTATTTGCTTGTCATTCAGTGATGTTTTTGTTCTTTTTTTTCACAAATTTATTGACTAAAATGATACGCCTAGTTGCTAATCAGGAGCTCTCGGCATTTTACAATTGGAAATTTCCTTTTGAGAAATAGATATTCAATACATTTGCTTCATCTATTACCGGCTCCAGTTTCTCTATTTCTTCATGTAATTCCATGCTGTTGAATCACATAATCAAGGAGTGCCACAGCTTTAATTAGGCCTCAAAGTTAAAAAAATGATATTAATTCTTTGTTTTTGGCCCTTTTTCAATGCAGATAGAGATCATATATACATACTGCATTGTGGCACATGGGTCTAATTCGAACTCCAAGCATGAGAAGTGGGGATTATTTAGAAGGGATGATGAATGATTATGTAGGTGGTAAAGCAAATAATAGCAAGATGAGAGTGCCTTCTAAGAGTTCTGCTCGCTTGGTTGCGGGTCTGACCTTCCTTCAATTTGCCTTTGCCATGTATGCTACATTCCTCCTCTATTACATGAGCCCTTCTGTCGATTTGCGCACAAAGCCCGACTTCACATGGGCAACCCGCATTGCCCACCAATGGAAACATTTCATAGCACAACCTCATGTACTATCTACCATACAAGAAAATGCCCTCGTTATCAAGTCCTATTCCCTGCAAGAGGTATGTGAGTATGAGAAGATCGAATTCTCACAAAAGAAGTCGAACGATGAATTGATGATCCGGCTCAAAACGGGGCTTTACAATGAGGTGCTAGATTTTCAACAGAAGAATTTTGGCACTGAGACGCTTCCTGAGCTGCTTAACATGAAGTCAAGGTGGAGCGCACGTGGTCCCAATGTGCCTAAGATCACAGTGATTTTAAACCATTTCAAGAGAAAAACCCTTTGTGCACAGCTCGATTCGCTCCTTAACCAAACCCTACCTTTTCACCATGTGTGGGTGATTTCATTTGGAAGCCCCAATGAGTTATCCCTGAAAAGAATAGTTGATAGTTATAACCATTCCAGGATAAGCTTCATCAGCTCGAGCTATGATTTCAAGTACTATGGTAGGTTCCAGATGGCGCTCCAAGCAGAGGCCGACTTTGTTTATATACTAGATGATGACATGATCCCAGGCATGAAAATGCTTGAGATTTTGGCACATGTAGGTGGAACAGAAAAGTATAGGAACTCTGTTTTGGGGAGTATCGGAAGGATTCTGCCGTTTAGGCAAAAGGATTTCACATTTCCAAGTTACCGGAAGTTCAGATCGAAGGAGGCTGGGCTTTACTTACCCGACCCTGCTTATGATATCACAGTCGAGAGGATAGTACAGGTCGATTTCTTATCCAGCTCTTGGTTCCTTTCAGCCGACCTTGTCAAGACTTTGTTCATCGAGACACCATTTACATTTATGACCGGTGAAGATCTCCACCTTAGGTATAATTAACTCCTACATAAACTTCATTTTAAATGTCAGATTTTAATTAAAACAAAATTTATTTATAAATAGAGTGAGGCTATGGTACTATGCATAATGCGGATTGGTCCGTAATGTGGATCGATACCTTCGTTTTCAAAGCCCAAATAATTGATCTGAACCTTTCAACATGATTTTCATATGAAATGTACTTTCAGACTAAATTTTAACATTTTTTAGAATTATTTACTATTTTTTAGATAGATGGAAAAGTATTACTTTCTAGAATCTTTAGATCAAGTGATTTTCTACCTATCTAAAAAAATAGTAAAAAAATTCAGAAAAATGTAAAATTTTATCTACAAGTTTAATTCATATGGAGATCATGTGGTTCATATCGATTGTTTAGACTTTGAAAATGAAGATATTGATGCATAGTACGGACCAATATGCACTATGCATAGTACCATAGCCTCACCTCAATAAAAATTATAACAAGATAAGACTAAGAGAAATTGAAATTTTCTGAATTGAAGTTTCATCTGACCATTTCTCACTCATCTAATTGATATGTCCATTATCATGCAGCTATCAGTTACAGAAGTACAGGAATGCAGGATCCTTTGTGCTACCAGTGGATCCAAATGACAAGGAGACATGGGGAGACAGTGAACACCGGCTTGCTTATGTGTCAGAAACAACCGTAATTTTCAAAGATATAGTGCAGGTGAGAGATGATCAATGGTGGAAAGCTCTCACAACCGGCTACATCACTCAATGGGCAGCCATGCACCCTCAGAAAATCGATGCACTTTTCTATGCTCACTCCCTTTCTGAGGTCAAGGCACTGGCCCCTCTCCTAGAGAAATTTCGTACCACGCCAGGTAGGAAGGCCTATATCGTTGTATCGGGCGGACACTACTGCCCCTGTGAACAGGCCGCTATTGCTCTTAAGTGGCCTCAAATCGTGTGCAAGGAGAGGCGGTTCAAGATATTTGATTTGGAAATAGGGGCGATTTCTGGGGGCTCCAAATCGGACGTTCCGATTGTACAGGCCGTCTACTCAAGCATGCGAGGGCTGCTAAAGATGCACAATCCCAGCTTAATCATCACAGTCAACGACATAGATGCAAGTGTAAAGAGTGCACTAAAAATGGCTGCTGAGGCAAGTGTGAACCAAACGGCACTTGTTCTCTTGCCGAGACCTTCTATCCAAAAGGTCCTTTGGATGGCCAATCTTCGACCTGCAGCTTTACCAAGTAAATTTTTAATTTCCTCATATCATCATTCTTTGCAAGTAACTTTTTAATATATGTATTGAATTTACATAAATTTCTAAATTTTTTTTTTCTCTGTATTTCAGATTGGAATCGGATGAGGGTTTCTGTGAACATCATCACTCAAAACCGTGTGACATCTCTCCAAAGACTACTTAAATCTCTCGAGAATGCCTATTACCTTGGCGATGAAGTGCCACTGAGCTTCAACATGGATAGCAAAGTGGATGAGGATACTCTGAAGTTGGTGGGGTCCTTTCAATGGCCCCACGGCCCCAAAACCATCAGGAGGCGCATCATCCAAGGAGGATTGATCCGTGCCGTTAGTGAGAGTTGGTACCCAGCCTCAGATGATGATTTCGGCTTGCTATTAGAGGACGACATCGAAGTGTCGCCGTACTATTACTTATGGATTAAATATGCATTGTTGGCATATCATTATGACCCTCAGGTCTCATTGCCGGAGCTTTCATCCATCTCGCTCTACACGCCACGGATAGTGGAGGTTGTGAAGGAAAGGCCTAAGTGGAATCCAACCGAATTCTTCAAAAAGATTCACCCGAACACACCATACCTACACCAACTCCCCTGCAGCTGGGGAGCTGTTTTCTTCCCCAAGCAATGGAGGGAGTTCTATGCATACATGGCTGCAAGGTTCACAGAGGATGCTAAACAGAATCCCGTGCAAATACCCAAATCGAGAACTAACGGATGGCAAGCATCATGGAAGAAGTTCTTGATCGACATGATGTACTTGAGGGGGTATGTAAGCCTATATCCGAACTTCCCAAATCAAGCTAGTTTCTCCACAAATCACATGGAACCGGGGGCCCACATAAGTGCCAAGGACAATGTTGTAAAACACAACAAGAGCGACTTCGAGGTACCGCTTATAAAGGATGATTTCTCAACGATTTTACCTGCCATGAAAATGCCCCCTGCCTCGAAGCTACCGGCGCTCAACCTTTTCAACCAACCAATTTCTCTAAAAGGGCTCAAGGCTGCTGGGGCCAAACTAGGTCAAGATGTCATAACTTGCAACGGGTCAGAGCTTGTTATTGTCGATCACCATACAGGATTGCCGAAGAACTGCACGAGGTTCTAGCATGCTGTCATTCATTCCTTTCTTCATTCTTTGTGTAATGTCATTTTAATTTGTATTTAGATGTCTTTTTTTTTTCGTTCGTTTAATTACTTCTAGGAGAAAGGTGAGTGGAATAGGTTGTGTTTGTTACTTGTTATAGAAACATCTTGGGCGAACCGGTTGGGCATTCAACTCGTATCAAATTGTTTAGGAAGGCGAGTTTGTGTCCCAGGCCCAGAATGTGAAAAATATTTACTTGTAGCCAATATTGGATAAAATTCCATAATAAAAACGGTCCTTGCATACAGAAATAAAAATCCTTACTTGAATCCTTTCTTTTTCTTTTTTTAATTTGCTTGTTTGTTTACAGCAAATTTATGTTGTTTTGTGCTGGTATCATGAGCTGAAATTTCTGCATCAGCTATTTCCCACAGGGTTTGATTAGTGTCAGGATAAACTGGCATATACATGCACCCAATTCCAATTGAATCAGTCTGTAGCTTCCCTTTATTTTCCTTGCAGAGTTGTGCTGTGCCCGTTTTGAATATTGAGTGATATGTAGTTATTTTGCTGGTGAATGGATTAATATAAAATTATAAATTGATAGTGGTTGGCATTTGCAAATATGCTGCTGGGATGGATGGTAGTAGTACAAGGTAAAGTCATTTCCAGGCTGATTGCAATGTTCTTAGCCTAATTTTCTTTTTATAATTCAAAAGCCCAATATCGCCCCATGAGACTACATATTGCCATATTATTAGGTTACTGGGCTTGTTGCAACACGAATCTGACAAACGACATAAAAAAAGATTACAAAATAACCTTGCAGTTGTTTTCTTCCTCAGCGCCGACCCCACCCTGCTGCATTCTGGCATCGGTTTCTGAATAGATCCACCTACCTCTCGTGCCCCTCGACTTTAGTATCAAAATCATCCAACCAGATCGGACTTTCCCCAACCAAATTCAATTCGCCTGAATCTAAATTTCACCAAGATAACAACGCCTGATTCTACTCCTATCCTGTCAGTTACTCTCCTCAAAATCTTCTCTTTACCTCTTGCGTTCTCTCAGGCTTGAAAGAAGAGAGGCACCCCCCTGCATGGTGTAAGATATCCAGTTAATATTCCCTCCAGTTGTACTGGAGTTTCAAGTGCGGAGAACAAATATTCAGTTTTTAGTGAAGTTTGGGGTTTAGAATAGAAGTTCATCGATGAGACGATGATCGTCATTTTCTACTTTTAGTCCCTTTCTTTTTATCATTTGCAAATATGCAAATAAAAGTGTCTTCCACGGAGGATTTTAGAGAAACACTCCACCGCAGCCAACCTAGAACGTACCCAATGGTGCTCCTAAAAGTGTTCCTTCTCTTTCTGGCAATGGGAATCGGATTCTCAGTTCTCAGTTTCTTCATGACCCGACAAACTGGGGTTCACACTGCAATTTTGCACCATTTCCAGTCATGCCCTGAGGAACCGAATGGCCTGGAACGGTGGATCAAGCCGCCGACGAATCTGATCCATTCAATGACAGATGAACAGCTCCTCTGGCGTGCATCTATCGTGCCTACGGTGGAAAAATACCCTTTCGAAAGGATACCTAAAGTTGCTTTCATGTTTCTGACAAGGGGGCCATTGCCTCTGGCACCACTGTGGCAGAAATTTTTCAAAGGGCATGAGGGGTTTTATTCAATTTACGTGCATGCTCTTCCTTCCTACATCGCAAATTATACCTCTGAGTCTGTATTCTACCGCCGATTTATACCCAGCAAGGTAAGTCATGTGAAGCTATAACTTTTGAACTTCTTCTGGTTGTTTTTCTTTCTCTTAATGTACTTGGTATCTTCTTTTTTTTCGATTTACCTAGATTTGGGGCCTTACTGGATTTGGTGCTGTAACCACACGTACATAATTTTCTTCTTTCTTTATTTTTTTTTCACTTTTTTGGAAAATACCAATATGTACATGGTAATGTATGAACCATATGCCTTACTGGTTTTATTTCTGTTTCTTGTTAGTTTGGTATTCAGTTGCAGAGTGATAATTTTCGGCTAAACTCGGGTCAATTTGCCGAGGCTTAATTTTGGGTTAGGGAGGGAGGTAAATCCTTTCTGGTCTGGTATAGAAAACTACTGGGCTACTAGCAATCATTGTCCTGTCAAAATTGAAATCCCAAGGAGTATCCACTGGTTGAAATAAGAATTTGTGCTAATATTATTGGGTAAAAATTGAATGGATGAAATTTCATTAAATTTTGTGTTTCATCTTTCCTGCCATCAAAACCTCCCTGCACTTGGTAATATTAGTTTCTAAACTGTGCTTGATTTTAAATTATAATAGATAGACATTAATTGAAAAAAAACCCCAAGTGCAATTAATACTTTGTTCTCAAGTGCAATTAATACTATAAACAATAGTTTGATCCCAAAAAAGACAATTAATTTCTCCATTTGGTTTCTGTCAGGTGACAGAGTGGGGTAAGATGAGCATGTGCGATGCAGAAAAACGACTCTTGGCAAATGCTCTGCTGGACATATCAAACGAACGCTTTGTTCTCCTCTCAGAGTCGTGCATCCCTCTCTACGACTTCAACACCACCTACAACTACCTCACCCGCTCCAACCACAGCTTTGTGAACCTCTTTGATGACCCGGGCCCATACGGCCAAGGCCGGTACAACCCCAACATGGCCCCAGAAGTCAACCTCACTCAATGGCGCAAGGGGTCCCAGTGGTTTGAGGTCAACCGTGAACTTGCTATAACAATTATCAAAGACACCCTTTATTATCCTAAATTTAGCAACTTTTGCCACCCGGCTTGCTATGTGGATGAGCATTATTTTCCCACCATGCTTTATATTGAGAAGCCTGGTTCTCTTGCCAACAGGAGTGTTACTTGGGTTGATTGGTCCAGAGGTGGAGCCCACCCCGCCACATTTGGGAGGTATGATGTGCATGAAGGCTTCTTTAAGAGGGTCTTAGAGGGGCAGAATTGCAAGTATAACGGCCGTAACACAAGTATCTGCATACTTTTTGCTAGGAAGTTTGCACCTAGTGCCTTGGAACCGTTATTAGAGTTGCTGTCACCTTCTTTAGAGTTCAGCTCGGAGAGAATGAGAAATGGTTCAGTTAGTTCAGGTATTAATTGATGGATGTTTTAGTTATCTTGAATGAATTACATAGATTTTTTTTTTTTTATTTCTGTATCCTTCATGTATAGTGACAACACGATCAGAGATTTTGTTGTGTAATTGGGAAGCTTTTTGTATGGTGTGATAACATCAGGGATGCCTCTACAAAAAGTTTGTGAGATAACATTTAGAGAAATGATTTTGATCGCCGGATATTAAAAATATCACTCCCATCTTACCCACCAAAAATTTAGATCCAGGGCAATACTTGACCGTGTATGATGAGATCTGAGTCGTGGATTTTAACTGGCACGAATCTCAAAACGGAACCTCCTATATTTCAAATAGGTACCAAATTTGATTTTGGCAGGCTGTGAGTATTATACACGGTCCAGTATGAATAATGTATCCGATTCAAATCAGTTGAAATCCGATATCACTCCTGAAATTTGGAATTCAGCCATCCAATTTTTTCCAATTTTTTCTATACACGCATCTCGAAACAGCTGATTTTTCTGTACACACATCTCGAAACAATTCAACGGCTAGATTCGGAATTTCAGAGTTACTATTGATATCTCGGATTTCAGCAGATTTGGAACCTAATGTATCACTTCACGCAAACATAGTTGACTTTTGAATACGAGGAGGTAATGATTCAGATGATATTTTTATTTTCATAGGTCAAAATGCAAGACATTCCTTTTCTAGGCCACATAAATTTACATATTTTTTTAGCAAGTGTACTAGTTGTAGATGCGGTTTAGAAGGGCATGTCTCGCTTTTATTATAATCATGTGTGATACTGTCTTCTTCTTCTTTTTTTTAAGAAGCTTGGCAGAAGCTGCATGTGTGATACTGTCATGCCGCTTTTCTTCATAAATAAGCCTGCAATAATTCAGATTTGTCATCTTTGAAAAAAGAAACTTATTCATAACCTTTTTGGATAATCTTAAATTATTTTGTAGTTTCAGGAATAATAAAATCGGGTAAGATTGAAACTTAAAAATTCCCGAATTCTTATAATAGAACTCTAAGAAACCGCTGCCAACAATTCATTATTGACATTCGTTTTCTCCCTCGTCATAAAATACTGCATTAAATACCTCCAAAAATGTACAGCTGCATGTCAGGTACTCTCTTGTGAGCGCTTTATGACCATCTCGGACAGCTATCGTTTACCTCAAACAAAGTTTGATAGATTTTGCCTTGATTACTAAGTTTAGCCTAAATTAAACCCAACTTCTTTGAACGTAAAATAAGCTTTTTGAGCAGACTCAATTTACCCTCAAATGTGTCAGAACAAATGAGTGCGATCAAACCAATATTGTGCCTAGCTGATAATTCAAAACAAGAGGTTTTAGTACCAACTCCTTGCACAAGTCATCTTCTCAGAAAAAGACTTGATACAATAAACAGAATGTACATCTAGCTGCTATTAGTGATGATGACAAAAACACTGTTATGCTCTTACTTTTAATGGTACAAACAATATAGATGAAAAGCTAGCTGTGGCCTAGCAGAACACTAATTGTTTAAGTTATAACAAAGAAATGAAAAATGCCAAGAACGAAGTGTCAGAAAAAGCCAGAAGCCAAAGAAACCAACTCGTGAGGTGCAAAAATGTCTCTCTCTATGTAATGGTTGATAAACCTGCCAAGAGAGGATGATCGCATATTAGAGAAAACTACTAAGTATGCAAATCATAGATTTAAGATTTATCTCCCTCGAGCAATATTATCGAGGAAGTAGTAGTAGTTTGAGCATTATTTCAAGAAAATACAACATGGTCTTGGGGGGGGGGGGGGGGGGGGGGGTGTTGTATTGTAAAACAAGGAATTACCCTAAGATAAAAGACAAGCATATAGCAAGGTAGCCTAGGGTTCAATAACCTCAAGTTTTGTATTCATGTACATGCATCCATTTTGTAGATGACCACTTGTTTCCTTTTATGACAGGGCATCCACCTGTAAAAGCAAATTTAGTTAGAAAATGGAAAAATCAAAATTGATTTACAATTGAGTCAATACAATTAAGAACAAACCATGCAAGCTGAGTGGATCAAGCGTTGCATCTGGTTTCATACTCCAAAAGAGGAGCGCATCCCCTGCCTTGGCTTTCACCCCAAGGCCTCTCTTACCACACTCTGATAGCTCATCGTGCCATGGCAATGAGCTACTATTAACTTTTGCATCTGGGAATATCGTCTCCCCGCCTTCTTCCACATCTGACCTATACATATAATTTCCCCCATATGTTATGATTGATGAACTTATGATTCTTCTAAATGCAGCCGCTAGGACAGAGCAACATGTTTTATCCATAGATATCATTAGATTTTGGCACTTCATTATCAATTTGATCAGATGATAATGCTTGTTGGTTTGATGCTTTTGGCTTATACGGTGCTTCCCGTCTGAGAAAATGTTTGTAATCATTAGATCAAACAAGTTGTTCCAGAAACTCGGTTTAACATAAATAAAAAGGCATTCCTGATACAGCACTCTTAACAGATTAACTTAACAGCATAGACTGAAATAGTATCTGAGGAAAATTAATACATACAAATACATGAGAAGAGTTGCCATTCGTTGTCCTCCATTTTGTGTGTTAAATTCATCAAGGAAATAATCATAGTGCGGCTCATACTTCTGTCCAATTTCATAATGCAGAATTTGGAGACCCTCTCCATGGTCTACAAGGAATAGAGCAAAAGAGTCAAAATTAAAAAGAATCTTTGGGTTCACAAGTAAAAATGAGAATTCACAAATGCATGTAATTGGAACCAATAGCAACTAGTTTATACTGTTATGAAAATATAAAGCCCCTTTTCCGTTAATTTTGAATAAGCTGGACTTGGTATTAAATTTCAAGTGGAATAAACAACTCAGAATTAAAGGGAGAAAATTTGAAATCAGGAAGTTAAAACACTCCTTTGATAGGGGTACTGAATATTCAGCAAATAATATAAACAGAATTGACCAGGTACATAAATAAACAGTTTTGTAATGACCTCTACGGTCCACATATGACCTAGTTAATGCACTTGTTAGGATGAAGATCATAAATCAATAATATATTAACTTTTTTCAAGCATTAAAAACTCTATTGAGTTAATTTATTTAATCACATACCAACTGGTATGAAGGTATAATCAGCTATTCTTTTTTCAATGACTCGAATAACCTTGTCTCTTCCTCTTTGAAGAAATGTTCCTGAGCTTGTCCGCACCCTTAAAAAATAGATCCAAGGCATACAAGATATAAATCATAAACAAGCAGGGGAAAAAAAAAATGCAAATTCAGGTAACTTGCTTAACAAGCATGTTCAGTCTAAGCATTCTTCTGATTTTCATATTTTCTAGGACTTGTACAATAAAAAAAATAATTATGCACAAAAAGCATCCAGGGAGAAATCATATTCAGGATCAGATAAGCAAAAAATGAAGATCAAGTTAACTTGACTTTATCTATTCTATATGGTTTCATGATCAATGGACCAATGGTACTTGATACCACTATCTTCAAAAGAAAAATCTAACTCAAACAACGAGTGATGCTATGATGCTTTGGGAAGTAAAGAGGGCGTTTTACTTCCCGCTCATATCTCTATTTTCAAAGTTCAAATAGTCAATCTGAACTTCTCAACATGATCTTCATATAAAAATCTGCTTGGAGACCAAATTTTACATTTTTTTGAATTTGTTTACTATTTTTTTAGAATTTTTGAAAATCATTACTGAATTTTTTATTATTTTTTTATTCAATGAAAAGATGTGATTTTCAAAAATTCTATAAAAATAGTAAAACATTTCCAAAAGATGTAAAATTTGGTCTCCAAGCACATCAATATGAAGATCATGTTGAGAAGTTCGGATCGACTCTTTGAACTTTGAAAATGGAGATGAGCGGGAAGTAAAACACCCTCTTTACTTCCCAAAGCATGATAGCCCATCTCCTCAAACAACTATCTGGACAAACATTACGCATGGCAGAGCAAGTACAACTAGAAAAATTAGAAGAAACTATAACAATTGACAAAACCGAGATGGGTTCAATTCAGTATGTGAGTTGCTTAGTTAAAATAGTCATCCTTTTCTATGTTATCTGCATATCAAATTTGTGAAATTCAACTTCTGTTTAAGGAACCAAGCTAAAATAGTTAAAATTGTGTAATTTGTGAAATTCAATAACTATGTTGAGCTTTGCTTCAAATTTAACCATTAACAGGAACAAATTGAAAAATGCCCGAATCAAAAGCTCAAGGCTAAGAAAAGATTTTCTATTTTCTAACCATTATCATAAATCATGTACCATCCTGTCAAGAATCAAAGCTAATAATGAATGATAGAAATAAATCAAGTGTAGATGGTGTGCAGTGTGAAATTAAGTATAAATTATTATGCCCCTTCACTTCATTGCTGGTAGGGCGCACATTTACGGAAACGTCCATTTATTGCACCTTATAATTGTGAATTAACCCATATTACAGGCCTATTTATTTCATCCAAACAATGTGGTACCTCTGGTTCAGTCCTGGTCACTGAGAACATTTAAATTTTGCACATTTACATACCTGCTGTCCTTGCTCTTGCCAGTAGTACT
Organism: Carex myosuroides; assembly: GCA_028015225.1. NCBI lineage: Eukaryota > Viridiplantae > Streptophyta > Magnoliopsida > Poales > Cyperaceae > Carex > Carex myosuroides. Next base: position 6,378,122 of record CM051471.1, read on the forward strand.
GTCAACAACTGTTGATTTCACCATGTGCGGCTTTGCCAATTCTATTAGATACTCACATTCTTCCTTTGACTGTTTTCCAATTCAATAACACATGCATTTAGATACAAGAATAAATTCCAACTATTTGATGGCCTTATTGTGAAAATGGAACCTCACTAGGTTGAAGTAAATTGGTAAATCTGGATTTACTGGTGCTACTAAGGGAAAAGAGCTACATTTCAAATTTTGGTTCAAAATCTTCCTGGTTGGCTGAAGTTTCCAAAATTAAAAAAAGGCATTTCAAACAAGAGAAAACACAAACCAGGAAATTATGATAGACAAACGCTCTCGGTTCCCATGAGATCACCTCTGTCCATTGCGGCCCCCTCTCCCCCAATCCATCTCCCCTAAAAACAAAAGAACCAATCAATTACACTACAATTACAAAATTTTCGATTCAGCATATGCCGGGATGATTCAGATGCCAGACGAAATACCTCACCTCGATTCCACAGCAGATCTGACGCGGCGGGGCCGCTCGTGCTTTGTCGAAGCTGTGGGACTGTTGATTGGGAGAGACAATACGCCTAGAGCAATTAGTACCAGAAGGAAAACAGATACCACGAGAAGAGCAGTCAGAGCCACGGCGTACGGCGACGTTCGTCCCCTGGGGTACACTCTTGGCGGTCGGATCCCGCGCATCAACGGCCTAATTGAAGACATTTTAGAATTAGAGAGGGAGAGAGGAGAAAGTATATGGTCTCTCGATTGGTCGCAATTGTGGTACAAATAGAATAAAGAAATGTAGTCGAACAGAGTCTGTTTCCACGGCGCGCGAGCACCAGGTTTCTAAGGAAGTAAGGAGATGGAAAAACCGGGACAGGAAGATGATAAGAAGAAATCCAGATTTACTGTGGATAATGTAATGTAGCGGGTCACCTACAAAAGGCATATTCTGTTTTTTAGTTTTTTACGGGTAGATCATGTCACATGTCAGCGACATGGCGCCACAGACACAGGGAAGTCCGACATTTTTATTAATATCCAAAGTTAATTACAAATTAATAAATTTACTCATGATTCTCGAGTTTTTCGAAAAATGTCCAAACCTGTCATAAAATGACCGGTTTTTTTTTTCTAAGAGACACTATGAAGAGTAAGATAATAAAATCTAACACTGAAAATTTAAAGTTTTTGTTTAAATTATTTATTAGATTACTTCTTTTGATTTATAATTAACATATTTATACTAAAATATACTAGATTACTTGAAATTATGTTGAATTACACTATATTACAATAAATTATGTTGAATTATGCTAAAATCCGACCGTATCCGTATCCGTATCCGAAAATTAAATACAGATATCCAATATCCGAATATCCGTGCGGATACGGATACGGATATGGTTTTGAATATTAATTATCCGTATCCGAATAGTAGATATATACTATGAGGAGGGATCAAGTTACAACAAATTTGAGTTACAACAAAGTTACAACAATCAATTTTTTCATTTTCAAAGTCCAAATCATCGATCCAAACCATTCAACATGATTATCTAACTAAAATGTGCTTGCAGATCAAATTTTACATTTTTTTGAATTTTTTTACTATTTATTAAGATGGGTACAAAATTCAATGGTCTGAATATGACTATTTTTTGTAAAATACTTAATAAATAGTAAAAAAATTCAAAAAAATGTAAAATTTGATCTGCAAGCACATTTTATTGTGGAGATCATGTTGAACGGTTTGGATCGACGATTTGGACTTTGGAAATGAAAAAAATGGTCGTTGTAACTTAGTTGTAACTCAAATTTGTTGTAACTTGATCCCTCCTCGTATACTATATAGTTTAAGAGTAAGGCTACGGTGCTTTGCAAATTAAACAGCCCCTTATACTTCGCATTTGTGGCCATTGGATCTGCTTCAATAGTCGTGCAGATCAATCCGATCAGATCAAAAAATTGTCGCTGAATTCATATTTTTGGCTGTCCAGTAGAGTAAACCCTCCCCAAACCCTAGCCCGACCCCCCTCTTTCTCTCTCACGCGATTTCTCCCTGTCGCCACCTAAACCTAAATCGCAGCTCCCGTTGCCCAAACCTAATCGCTGCAGCTTTCGGCGCCTCCTTCTCTCGGCGCTTCTCTCCTCTTGGCATCACGTTCTTTCCGCTACTCTCTTCCTCCAGCAAGTTCTCTCTCATCTCTCTCTCGTGTTGGCATCAGGTAAATTTTATATTTTGCAAATGTAGTCCTTGAAATCAGAGCATTGTCGCACTGGCTTTGAATAATGGAATTAGGCTTGTTCAATTTTGAAATTAAAGTAAAGCATTGAGAAAGGAGTCCAATTTTGAAAGTGCAATGGTTTTATTATTTTGTCCTGGCTTTGGATAATGGAATTAGGATTGTTCATAGATACCAAAAACTATGAATGAAATGCTTGTAGAATCGTTTGTACTTTTGGGCTAATTGAAATCATATCTATTTACAGATTCAACCACTTGAAAGATTCATAGAATCTTGCCTAATTACCAATTAAGCATGCAGTTTTGACTTTGAACAATTGAGATTAGTCGTAATTGCTATATTGTAGGATATTTGAACAATTGAGATTAGTCATAATTAAGAATATAATTTCAGAAATCAAATTTTCTTAATATGTTGTGTGAACTGTTACTTTCATTGTAATTTTTACTATTAATGAGGCTTAATTTGTTGTTAATAAACTTCAATTCATGTTATGTAAATTTTTATGTTATTTGTATACTGTTAATGAGCAACTTATAGATATTCATTAAATTAAATTAGATTTAAACTAAAATAAAAGTTCAATAATGCGATTTGGTTTTTATAATTACACATTGATTTTTTTTTAACAGTATGTTATTTCCTTGTTCAGCTTGCTTTGTGCGAGAACCAATGTCATCATGTGTTGTTTCTAATAGTGTAGAGATAGGCTCACGATAGAGATGAAGATAATCAGAGAATTCAGATGCAGATAATTCTTTATTATTTTACATTTTTAAATCGTTTACAATTTCAACTTAAGCAAGATTGTTTAGTGATTATGGTTTGCTTATGGTTTGCTTATGTGTAACAGTTAGATATCACCGATTTCGGCACGAATGGTGCCTCCTTCTTTGAAGAAGCGCAAAACTTGTAGCATATGTGGCGAAAAAGAGGGCCATAACTCAAGAACTTGCCCAATGGTTCAATTCTGTTTACATTTTTTTTTTCTTAATTTCAACTTCAATTTCAATTTCATATGGACCTCACTGTTTTCTGGAAAATCTCTTAAAATGTAATAAAAAAAAGTTCAAGGGCTGATTTGTAGATGACTAATGGAGCTCACTGTTTTTTTGCATCTGACAAGCTTGATATCATAATTTTTGCTTATTTTTTTACTCAATTTTAATTAATGAATTGCTCATTGTGATAGTTGAAAAACAATGGAAAGGGCAAACGAAAGGCGATTGATGATGAGGAGAGTGGTGTTCAAATGCTGGCAGAAATTTACGAATCTGATGAAGTCGATTTATAAATTGTCTTTTGTTTAGACTATATCATTTTTATTAGACTATATCATTTTGTTTAAGACTATGTAATTTTGTTTAGACTATGTTATGATGTTCAACTGTGTGTTCAACGCTTGATTTGAGTTTCTTTTTGTATGCTGAGATATAAAAGCCCCCTTTTATTTACAAGCCTTCTTTTTTGTTAATATCTATTGAGGTTCCTTTTTCTAACTGCTTTTTTAATTAGTGGTACAAGTGTTGTTGATGGTTTATGTGCGAATATATTTTGATCTTTGCACGATCAGATAGAAACTTGTAAGAACCTTGTAAATGAAGGTAATGTTTATTACAAGTCAATATCACCCTTTCAATTCTCCTCTGGATGTCTTCACTATACAATTTTTTATCATTTGAAATTTTATCACCAGTTTCAATGTACAATTCTCCTCATAGTTATATTAGCATTAATTTTGAAGATTTTCCATCAATGTGAACAACAAATTGCAAGGTTTAGTAAGTGGTACTAAAATATGTCAAAATAAATAATAGAAAAGCAACAAAAAATTTCAGAAAATAAACAAAAATGCAACATTTAGTGCACTGCATTATATAACCATAACAAAGCAATATGATTCTTGTAATATATGATTCCAACATAAATTTCCAACATAACATAACAAAGCAATATATGATTCTTGTACATGCACATAACAAAAGCAATATTTGAACAAAAAATTAAGCAACATAACAAACCACATTACATTTCCAACATAGATTTGGAACATAAATTCTCATATTAAGTCTCACATTCAACAAAATAACCCTAAATAACATTGTCTCACATTCAATAATTCTTTTATACAACAAGCATAACACAATCTAAACAAATTGAAATAATCGAAACAAAATGACAAAGTCTAAATAATATTACAGTCTTAAACAAAATAACATAATATAAATAAAATTACATAGTCTAAACAAAAGATAGCTTATAAATCTACTTCATCAGAATCGTAAATTTCTGCTAGCATTTGGACTGGTTACAAGCAGCAATTATGAAATCAAATATAAATATTCCACCTAAATAGGAAGAATATAATATTAGTATTACACTGGTAACAAGCAGCCAGTGTCCAGTACAAGCTACCAAAAGAAAAGGTAGTTGTCTACCAATTTCTTGACAGTGAAGGGTCTAATGCATTACAAATGAGCATACATCAAAAAATTATAATAAAAGTTCTTGACAGTGAAGGGTCTATGTAGCCATTGAGGCCTTTTTTTGCTGTTGAATCAAAACCAGTAGCTACACACTTAATAAACTTCAACACGTTTACTGTGAGACAAATCATATTTAGAAAAGATGAAGTTCAAATCTTTTAATTGACAACAAGCTTCACTTGTTATGTGAGACAATACAAAGGAACGTGGACATAAATATATCCATGAATAATGAACTCAAAATTTTCGTTTCCGTTTTCTCAAAATTAACATATAAATAATAAACTAAAATTTTGGTAAGCTATTGGCTTGACCTTTAATTGACTTGAATTCAAACTCTATTTTCAAATTTTACCTGTCGCAAGCACACAAGAGAGAGAGAGGAGCGGTCGCTGGTTTGTACGATTGGTGAAAACTTACCTAATGCCAACACGAGAGAGATGAGAGAGGACTTGCTGGAGAAAGAGTAGCAGAAAGAACGTGGTGCCAAGAGGAGAGAAGCGCCGAGAGAAGGTGGCGCAGAAAGCTGTAGCGATTAGGTTTGGGCAAAGGGAGATGCGATTTAGGTTTAGGTGGCGACGGGGAGAAATCGCGTGAGAGAGAAAGAGGGGGGTCGGGCTGGGGTTTTGGGAGGGTTTACTCTACTGGACAGCCAAAAAATATGAATTCAGCGATAATTTTTTGATCTGATCGGATTGATCTGCACGACTATTGAAGCAGATCCAATGGCCACAAATGCGAAGTAAAAGAGGCTGTTTAATTTGCAAAGCACCGTAGCCTTACTCTATAGTTTAATATATATTATGAAAATATTTATGTATATATCTACGGATATCCGATATCCGATCCGTATCCGTACATATTCATCTAATATCAGATCCGTATCCGTATTCAAAAAATAAAAACAGATACGGATATGGTTTTACCACTATCCGATCCGTATCCAATCCGTTTGCACCCCTACTGGCCATGCCGTGGACGATCTGGAAGGAACGGAATTGATGCATTTCGACTCTGCCCGTAGAAACAACAATTGTGTGCTGAGGTTCTTGTCTTACTGGGATCCCTATGGTAGGCTAATAGCTAGGGTTGATTAATTAGGAGATTTTGGACTGAATGTAACATTTTCTTTCTCTTTTCCTACTTTCTTGCCTATCTTTCTCTTTTCCTACTTTCTTGCCTATTCTGGCACACTCCATGTAACTCTTTTAAGATTTAATTTAATGAAATTTTCATAGTAGGCCGATCGCCTACTGCCTCAAAATAAATATATAATTTTACTTTGGTACATATTTCTTCTAATGATTATCTCAAAAGAACAAAAACAAATGAAACAAAAAGGGAAAATTTTATTGACGAGAAACTGAATAATTATACAAAAGGGCCGGAAAAATTGATCAAATCAACCTTATCCGCTCTTTCCATCTCACACTGAGAAGCAAATCTGTAAATAAACACATAGTAAAACATGCGGAACCCTAAAACGTAGAACCTTTAAGTAACTTCTTTACCTCGGCAGCAGCCCTCTCTCTAATGGTCTTAAAAGGAATGCGCCTAATCACATCAGCTCCAAAGTAATAAACAAGTGCATTTCTGGCTGTTTTCAAGTCCAAACCTCTTGCCTGGAAATAGAAAAGCTCATTTCTGTCGAGATCACTTATCGCTGCACCATGTGCACATTTTACATCATCAGCAATTATTTGGAGGTTCGGTTTCACAGTTACAAGGGCTTGAGGTGCCAAGAGAAGACTCCTTGTTTGTTGGCCTGCATCCGTGCTCTGAGCAAATCTGCCAATACAAGATTTTTATAAGTAATAGATTAGAACTGACTTACAATCACAAAGAAGTTAAACTGATAATATAATTTCAATTTTGGAGGAGAGGCAGTGTAAATTATAAGGCGCATTCTCACAGAATTTAGCTCAATTGGTCAATTATTCCCGCTTAACTTTCAGTTCCCCAATTTAGCATCAATTATTTACCGAGAGTCTGAGAGGGCCCCAAAGTTAAGTTTTTAGAGTCACTCGATCACAGATCTTAGCTATAGAACTGAATTCGGGAGAAGACAAATCGAGAATAAACATTCTAAAGGGATTAATGATGACAACTTTGAAACATGGTGTTTGTTTATATGAACTATCCCAACTTTGAAAATCAACTATCCCTCAAATTGTACTGCAATGGCAGATTGGGTGAAACAGTACACACCTGTTGACCCTAATATTTCCGTCAAAAATGGCGTGGCCTTGAGAATTACAGACAATGCATTTGTGGAGCTGGCGCGAGGTGCCTCTGGGATGATCGAGAACCAATTTGCTGTGGAGATCTTGAATCTGCTTGCTCTCAGAAACAAGGTTGAATGTCGATAACTCTGTCACGGTCTGAGGACCCACCTGCTGGATGTGCAGATTGTGCCTGCTCAGTTTTCCTCCTATGCTTACCTCTACATGCTCATAGGTACTCGATGCTTCCTATGTTTTTTCACCAGTAAACATTTAAAATTAAATAGCAGCACAATGTAAATGCCAATCTGGTACCAGATTAAATCTCTTTTTTTTTGTCAAAATGAAATCCATGGCTAGAGCTGCCTGGAAGCAATTTTCAACCAGTGAGTCAGGTACAGGTACTTCGACCTTAAAGATTATACAGTGTTTAATCAATTGCTGTGGTACTTGTACTTCTAGTTGGGGTTCTCTATTTCAATTTTTCTTTAATTGGTGTATAGCATCACATCCTTTTCTTAGTCAAGAATTCCTCTTCCACCAAAAACTAGAGATGAAAAAGGATACTGCACTGCTGTAAGTAAAATCCATTACTGTTGTTCTTAGCATTCAAACAAGATTTTAATTTTCTTAACTAGTTAGTTGTTGAACAAACATAGAACGAAATTTGAGATTCAAACTGACAAATGCTAAAATTGAGGCAAGTATTATTACCTGCCGAACAAGCGTCCACTTAATATGGGCAGCATCCTTGGTTTGCCTCTGCACATATGAATGCGAAACCTTTCCCCTTTCTCCGATAAGGATCTCCATTACCGGGTTCGCCCAATAACAACCTGCCCCGTCAACACCAAAATGCTCTTCCACTATAGACACTTCTGCTTCCTCTTCAGCCACCACCAAAACTCTAGGGTTAGACATACTCATCTCCTCCTCCTTACCCGACCCGCTATAACAAAACACCATATGAACACTATCTGCTAGTTTTACACCAGCAGGGGCGTATATCACCACCATATCAGCAGCACCAACGTTGTTAAAATCCCAAAATACATCTTTCTCTTGAAATTCGCTACAGGAAGCAATTGCAGATGAAATTTTCTCGGAAATGGGACCTTGGAGAGGAACGTCCTTGCTACTACCAACGAAAGCACCGGGTGGAAGCGAGGGAATACGTGAAAGAGAGGGATTGAAAATACCATTGATCAGTGTAATTTGAATTGGAAGAGAGGAATCGAGAGGGAGTAGTGAAGAGGGAATTGTGTCGCTTTGAGTAGGTACAATTGGGTATTTGCGGAGGTAGGAGATATCAGTGAAGCGAAAAGGTTCAGACTTGCGGTTCGGCCATGCGGTGGAGAGAAGTGACTGAGCTGAGGTGTTACGGAGCGATTGAATGGGAGATGGAGGGAGAGGGAGTGAATCTTCAAGCTTTTCAGCGATTTCAAGCACAAACGGGTCAGAGAAGGAAGGAGACGGTGACAGAGAGGCGGAGAGAGAGAGGGAACGAAATTTGAGGGGTCTGCGTGGAACTAGATTTAGGGTTTTGAAGGCCGAGAGAGGAGGAGAGAGGCGGATGCGGTGGTGGGGAGGGAGGAAAGAGGTGGAGTGATAGCAACAACGGGACATGATGGGTGTTCACTGGAACGACACAAATCGCTCCTCTTGTGGCAACTGGCAAGCAAGTTACTCAGAGTAAAGATTTTAACACAGCTGTTTTGGCTTCATGCAGCGCAAGGACTATAGAATAAAAACAGTACTGTAAATAGTTAGTGCGCTGCATGAATCCAAAATTTTTTCAGCCAAAATTTTTTCAGCCTCCCGTAGAACGGGATCCTTCGTATGTATTGTCAGCGTAATAAAGTGGTTCCGGGTTTCATATTGGTTCCGGTTAGATTGGGAACCAACTCCGCTGCTCGTCAAATAGGCGAGCAGGACCCTACTATTCCAAATCGAACCGTTTATCTGTGTTGAGATCTGTGCTTGAAAAAAATTCAACAGTCTGATTTTGAAAAGCAGGGTTTGCTCGCCTATTTGGCGAGCAGCGGAGTCGGATCCGTTAGATTGGGTCCGGTTAGAGCTAGAGGATGGAATTCAAGATTGGCTCTGGTCAGATTGGGCCCGACTAGGACCACTCACTATGGATGGGGACCGACTAGTACCCGTTAAAATTAGAGCCCGAGTAGGACCCGCCACAGAATGCTCAAGGACCCGACCCTGAGTCAACTCTAACAAAGGTCTGGTGTTCTGTCTGGGGTTCTGTCTGGGATTGGCAACCACATATAACTCTAGGAACTTGAAACTAGAGGTCATATTCATGGTCATTTGGGTATACAACCTCCAACTGTTATCTCTTGTATCGGGAGCTGTTGGAACCATGTTTGGTTGCCTTGGCCAATATTGATCCTTGCGGACATTACTAGTTCATAATAATTCGGATCAATACCAAGTTGCTGGTACACTTCCCTAGTTATACCTCTGAAATCTAAACCTGAGCCAATATTGAACATTTTCTGAGGTTGAGTACTGTAATAAGCACCATTTGGCCCTTGTAATACTTCACCACCAAAATAACAAGCAATTCCAACTATAGTTGGTTGAATTACGGGACAAACCTAACAATTAATAAATTTACAGTAAATTAAAAATACAATTAAATAATTAAAAAAAAAGAACTAAAGTGAAAAAAACTCACAAGTTGCTTTTTGCTCTTTAGCTTCCTTGTCTGCCTTCTTGCTGAATGAAAAAATGTTGAGTTTTTCGTTGATATACAACAGAAGGTCTGATGCGCCTCCTCAGTCCGCGCATCAAATTGGTGCCCTTCCTCAGTGTGCGCACGAGACCAATTTGATGCGCGTGATTTGGGTGGTATTGATTTAATTTGTATTTTATCGGTTGGTAACTAAAAAATTTCGGCTTCTTTTGACTTCGTATAATTAATTGCTCTAGCTGAAATCCAATTAATCAGCCTTAAATAAAAGCCCTGATTATTTTGACTTTGTAATTTGTATTTGTACTTTTTAAAATTATAACTTATTGTTTAGATAACAAGTTTTTTATAAATAAAACCTACGGAAACGTGCAAAATTGGACTGCCTAACATGAAGCCCAAATTGAATTGGCCTTTTTTGTATCTTTATTGGTTAGTTACGGATTAGAAAATATTGTGAATCAGATTGATGATCTAAATGAAGCGCAACCAATCCTGCCCGTTTACATTGAAGGACATAACCAAATACGTCTCGAAAATTATAAATGTAAAGAATTAAACAAAGATTATATTAGCAATACAAAATTAGCTAAGTATTAACAATAACAACATTTTTATAAAAGAAATTAGCATAATGTTACAGCACATACATAGTTGTATATTTGTATTAATATAGAAAAAAAGTAACTAGTTTATTTGTAAATGTAGTAATCTAGTTTAGTGTTGGTAATTGGGTGGCGTGTTAGCCGTTTGATTGCTGTGTGTTGACAAGTGTACGCAGGAGATGGGCTGATTGAGTGATTTTCCTCTGTTTAGGTACTCTCAAATGTAAATATTTAAATCAAAACAGCAACCGTAGTCTTCCCCGTTTTTTTATTAATAGAAAAAAAAATATCAACAATGAGGAATAGTTTTGTTAGATTTTGAAAAATAGAAAAAATGGTTTATATTAATAAAAACGGTATGGATAATATCCGATCCGTATTCGATCCGAATTAGCTGTGGATATCTGATATCAGAATATCCGTGTGGATATGGATATTGATATGGTTTTACGTTTCAATTATCCGTATCTGAATAGTAGATATATATCATATATTTTAATATATTATGAAAAAATATTGTTATTCACCATTAAAATTAGATAAATGTTATGAACTTTGGTATTTTTTAATATTATTTTAATAAATATCCGATCCGATCCGTATCCATATCTGTATCCGGCTGATATACGATCCGTATCCGTATCCGGAAAATTAAAAAGGGACATGGATATGATTTTACCACTATCCGCTCCGTATTCGCTCCGTTTTCACCCCTAATGACCCCCATAAATTTGCAACAGAATTTCACTAGAACCCCCATAAAAAATTAACTGATAGAATTATGACACTCAAGTGTTAGGTGTTGTGACATCTATTAGTCTGTATTTTTCTGTTCCCTATGAGAGAGATAACCTATAGAGTATTTACTAAAAGATATCTTATGTTTCCTCCATTTGAGTAGAATTCTGTTTATCTGTATCCGGCTGATATACGATCTGTATTCGTCTCCGGAAAATTAAAAAGGGATATGGATATGGTTTTACCACTATCCGCTCCGTATTCGCTCCATTTTCACCCCTAAATGATCCCCATAAATTTGCAACAGATTTTCACTAGGGCCTCCATAAAAAATTAACTGATAGAATTATGACACTCAGGTGTTAGGTGTTGTGAGATCTATTAGTCTGTATTTTTCCGTTCCCTATGAGAGAGATAGCCTATAGAGTATTTACTAAAAGATACCTTCTGTTTCCTCCATTTGAGTAGAATTCTTTTTATTATGTAGTTGCTCTTATAGTCTGGCCAAAAAAAAAAAAACATGAAAAATAAATCTTCTTGAGATTTTCAGTGCTGTTAGTAGTCTGTACAGTCCGGTAGGTACCGGTATCAAAATGACTGGCATAATCTAGAAGGTCTCTTGAGTTTTGCAGAGAAATACAATAATATGATGCCCAAACATTGAAATTGTTCTTTCTTTTTCCTTGTTTTTCCCTCAGATACAGAATACAGAAGGTTTACCAGTGCAAACCAAGGAATTTGGCGAGGAATTGTCAGAGAAGTCAAACGTGGGAAAAACAAACCAATACAAGTCAGAAGTCTTCGATTGCCAAGTGCACCCCAGACACATTTAAGCATCTCAATCCCTGCTTGATGTATTGAATCACCACTTAAAAGTCCCCAAGGGCGTCCGCTTTCTCTCATTTGGAGCTGATACAAAACAGGAAAAGCTTAGTGATGCCAAACCAGCGACTAAACAGAAACCTCATCTAATGGAACAAAATCTGAGGAATGTACCAAAACAAAGAGAGAGAAAATTTAGTGACTGAAGCAGCTGGTGTCTCCGGGTCTGGTGAGTTATCGGAGGCATCAAAGATTTTGCAAGAGTACTTGTTTTGTGCTCTTTCTACCGCAATTTAGCACAGGTCAGAATGGTTCTATTATGATGGCAGTCCTGAAGTTGCTATTTCCCGGTAACTTACTATATTTGGATATCTATGCAGTCTAAATTCATTTACAATTAAACAACAGTTTGAAAAACTTTATTATGATTTTTGTGCAGATTAAAAGATTTTGGTGTGGTGCAAAAATATGGGTGGCGTGTTAGCAGTCTGATTGCTGTGTGTTGACAAGTGTACGAAGGAGATGGGCTAATTGAGTGATTCTCCTCTGTTTACTTACTCTCCAATATAAATATATAAATCAAAACAGCAACCGGAGTCTTCCAGTCTTTCTCCTTAGGTAGGAAGGAGTCGTCACTGACAATGAAGAAACGCTCGCCAAAGCCAAGCTACGATCTGCAACTGATGATGATCTCAGGCAACTGCTGCATACTAGATTTGGTTCCACAACCACAATTAAGGGTAAGGGTTCCATGGCTCATACTAGCATTAATTCAGCCTTACATAATCTAATCTAGCCAGATTATTTCTTCTTATATATATTTTGTTATCTTCCAGAAGCCACAACTCCAGTAGAAAAAATGAAAGGAGATTTTAAGGGTCAAATCGGGGACCTTAGCACCAGTGATGTTGTTGTGAAGGTTCGTACCAATGATGAGTGGCAATAGAGATGACCCACCAGTCAGATCCTTGATGCACGCTACTGTGTTGACATCCACTGTACCCACTCACAATTCTTCAACTCTTATGTCAATGCCATTCGTGGATTTGCCTCATTTATATACCACAGCCCTGTCACTAGTATGGAGTCAGAAACACTTTAGGTACGTACGTATGTATGTTAGTGACAGTGTATGTATGTTTCATATAGAAGACTTTAGCTGTGCAATAATCCAAGTATTGGGTACTGATACTGCTAAATTACTGATACTGTGCCAGCAGAATATCCAATTTCTCAATGCAATAGTTTATTTTCTGTCCCATCTATTTTCTCATCAACTATTACTAGGAATTATTAGCACTGTAATGGTTCAAGTCATAATCTTTGTTACTATTATCATTTGACCTAAAACCCTCCAACAGGTATTCTTCTTGCTGCTGTCCATCTTAGGGTTACACAAAATCCTTGTGTTCTACTGACTATCTTGAATCAGCACCATGGGACGAGACAGATGAAGAGGAAATTCTCAGATATGTTCCTCCTCTAGGGTTAAAGTACGAACGTATCCTCTCTAGGCTCCAATCTGTTGACCTGCCACCCATTACACAAATCTTTCTCTCCGCTTTTAATTGGATTCCAATTTTGCAAAGAACAAAGGCTTGGGTCGAGGAGAAAAAATGGTGAAAGTTTACGGACCAAATACTTTATTTTCTTAGTGGTGTCAAGGATAATTCCAGTACCAAATACTCTCATGTACCTATGCTGCTTTTATCATACCAGTACAGTAACAAGTAGTTGGTTTGTTTGTCCAGTAAGATATGTGGTGTTGTTTGTTATCTTGTTCTAAACTAATGGATCTAAATCGGCTGCTATCCTCTTTTCGTGAACAGTAACCCTGCTATCCCTCCTTTTCCAAATTCAGCTATTGAACAGTTTCGAGATGCGTGCACAGAACAGTTCTCGAAAAAAGTTGCTTCGAGATTCGTTCTAAAAAAAAATTAAACGGTTAGATTCGGAAAAAGAGAGATAGCAGGGTTACTATTCACAAAAAGAGAATAGCAGCAGATTTGATTCCCTAAACTGATACCATATATGCTTATGTGCATAATCAGAGTTATAAGTCTTTGAATCCATAAAATCACACTAATTACATTATTAAAAGAGAGCATATAACCTTCTTATGAATATTTAGCATGATCTTTTTCTTGTGTCTGCTGTCTGTATGATTCCTCACTTCTATTAATTTGTTTTTGTCAAGTGAATAGACTTTTTTTTATGTATTGTGAAAAACAATGTTATATAACAATCTAGGAAGGGGGGTATATTGGTCTTTGACTCGTCTTTTTTTTTTTAAATCCTTCCAAAGGCTGCGAAGTTGTGAGTGGTGCTCGAACTCTAGACCTTTCAGTAGTCGGTCTTAGAATTTTTTTTTCCTAGCCATGTGTTATCGCCTCATCTCTTCTTTGACTCTTGTCACATAATAGAATAGACTTTTTTTTTACGTATAATATTTCTTTCATCTTAATCTTTCATTTGTTGAACATGAGCTCCTTAATACTTGAGCTCTTAATCTTTCATTCTTTAATCTATGTTGTCACCCTAGGCCATAAATTTGTGAAATTTAAGACCTGAATCCGTTTTGGCGTTTTGGAGACGTCCCATATCTGATCACTTGTATAACAGTGATAAAGGGTATTTTTTACGAGTTTGTCTACAGTGCAGCAAAATTAATTTGGCTATAGTACAGTAATTAGTTTTAATTAAAATCTGACCTTTAATTTCTGTCTCCAACTTTTAAGTTATTTAGGGTAAAACTGTCTTTTTTCCTTTTTTTTCCTGACACCGTTATCTCTTTCCCACAGAAATGAGACACCGTTAATCTCTTCTTCTCATCCCTAAAAATCACGGAGAAGAGAGGAGAAATCGCGCCAGGGCTTGCACAGGCTGCCTCCCCACACGACTCCGATCCTTGGCTCGTCTCTCATCCGATCGCTGGGCTGTTGATATCGCTGCCGAAGAAAGGGAGTGTGGTGGTTTATTTGCCACAGGGTCATTCGGAGCATTTGGGGGAGAGCACCGTGGCTGCGTATCAGCACGACTTGCCCCCTCCTCAGGTGTTTTGCATGTGATCTGATAGCCCATATGTTACAATGACAGCAAGCTGCTATCACTTTTGTGGCAGCGGATATTGAGTTCATGATTACAAATTAGTCTCTCTCTATGTATAATTCTGAGATTGGACTTCTGATGCAGATAAGTCAGGCCACACGCCAAACCAAGGTACAAACTACTTTACCATGGAATTAAATAGAAAAAAAATTCAAATGAATATATACTAGGAATATTGTGGGTATCAATGAATGACCCAACTAGATAATTGAAGGCATCTTGTGGAAAATTTCAAATTCGGCTAATGATCAGGGCCAACTTTGGCAAAATTAAATTCTAATTGCACAAGTGAGAGATGAGAAAAGCTTAATTACTTGATGCTGGATTACACAAAATGAGGGTTAAGGGAGGAAACATTGGATAACTTGAAATTGATTGACACCCCAGAGCTCATAGACAACCCAAAATAATGCATATTGGTACAGTACATGATCAAAATAAAAATTCTAATTGCACAAGTGAGAGATGAGAAAAGCTTAATTACTTGATGCTGGATTATACAAAATGAGGGTTAAGGGAGGAAAAATTGGGTAACTTGAAATTGATTGACACCCCAGAGCTCATAGACAACCCAAAATAATGCATATTGGTACAGTACATGATCAAAATAACCCCTAAATAGGAAATAAATGGTAAGGCATATCTCTGATTCAAACTTGCAAAACTGCTACATGTACATGTAGAGGACACTCATATGAACACACTGGAACAAGAATTTCTTGATTTGGAATTTTCTGTGATTTATGATCGATTTTAGAATTTCCCCTTTTGGAAATGGTCAAGCATAGAAAACTGCTGTCAGTCTGGATTTTGTTAGTCACCAATTGAATTGTTCATAATAGTAAATTATCACATTAGAACTTGAAATTAAAATTGTAGGAAGCTTGAGTTTTGCTGAATGTTTCTATACAAAGAACTCATGATTTGGTTTAGCCAATTACTTACATCAAAAAGGTGAAAATATGCCTGTCAGGAAAGGGTAAACTGGTCAGTCCAGTCAGTGCTGATATCTGAAATTAACAGAACACATGTCCAAGAATTCTGTAAATTATAAATATGCACACATTCCTCCAAGGGACATGCCTTTACAGTGTAAACATCATGTCATGTACAAAATCACTAAGAAATGCACTAAGAAGAGAAAGAACAAATTGATAGCATGATGTGCTTGTGTGCTAGGCACTTAAACACCATTCCTCAGTTTGATCCAAATTGAAGCAAGTAGACCTCACAGAAGTCAGAAGTGAGGTATATACAATGTATGTACACTCATCCAAGCCAAAACTCACAAATTGATGAAGAGAACCATGTCTCAGTCTCTGACAAGTTTCAAACCAAGCAAACTCGATACCAAATCCCATGAATGGATGCCTCTGTCCAAAATTGGCAACTAAACCATGTCTTATACTCCTTCGCGATATCGGTGATGAGTTATGAACATTAAAAATAGTGGATCAGTGTGGTAAACGTGGGCACAATAGGCAGACATGTCCTGATCTTCGTGCATGTGACAAGTAAGGTAATATACCAGTACCCATTGCGTGCTTTGATTGCATCACTTTATTGATCTGAGTAGTCCATGGTATTTATTGTGACTTCATATTATTGTTATTATTATTGGAACATATGTGCAGTTTGTATTTAATAGATTTGTTTGGTACTTCAGTTGCTAATTCTAATAATCTAATATCTCTTTGTGATTATTTCTTTGTTTCTGTTTTTATTAATTGGATTTTTTAAAAATCTTTGTAGGGCAAAGTTTTCTATATCTTTGAAGGTTTAGGGGACTGCATCTTCCACTTCTATTGAGGTTTGAATACCCTATGATATTTCATTATTGTTTGTTGCACATATCCTTTAGTTTACACATCTCCCACTGGTGTACTAGTATAATGCTAGCAATACTATAACCTATTCTCTAAATTTTACTAATTCTGAGGACTGTGCTGCAATTTTTGTAAATTTTGCTAATTCTCTAAATTCATGAGTTTGTTAGGCAAATTCAGTTCCGATCTGTTCATGTCAATGATGATTAATCTTTAATTCTTCTAAGAAATATAAAAAAAACATAAAAAATGGACAAAATTGATATATTATTTGATCAACTATAATCTTATCCATGTTCAAGTTTTGCATTTAGGAGAGATAATTAGATTGATATCAGTACTTGAGTTGTTAGGCTACAAATATTTATTATTAATTCGCATTCATACTAAATAACAGATTTTGGCTTAAGAGTGCACTTCTTTTTTCTTCTTTTTTTTACTAGTAAGAATATCTTCTCTTTTCCTGTTATATATTCAAACATTGTAGATTTTTTAATAGTGAAAAATTCAAGTATTGTTTGTCACATTCTCCTTGACATAGTTTAGAAGAATCACAATTTATTGCTGTTAAGTTTTTGAGATCCTTGGTGATGAACAGTAGATATAATTCATAATTTACTGAGCAAAGAACTGCAATGTACAGTATTCCACTTTCCACATCGTATCTAAAAATATGTAGAGTGAACCAACATTGATTTATGTTTGCATGAATTAACATAGGACTTTGTTTGTGACAGTTGATGTGTTGCAACTTGGATCAACAGCAATAATTCACAATGCAAAAATTGACATGTTTAAGGGCTCCATGAGGCTAGCAGTTGACAAGTGGGGCCATGTGGAGGCAGCAGAAGCAGCTAATTTTACAGTTAAAGAAGATAACAATTTGTCGCTTGTGGAGTATGAGTTGGTGCATGTAGCCGAGTAAATTTTATAACAAAAGTAAATTAGCTAATAATTTTGTTGGTCTACATACGGGTAAAAGTTATGGGTATTGAACTTTTATGATTTATCTTTTGCCCGTGTTCTGGTGGCAGATATCTGGAACTATTGGTGGTTTTTGTTAACTAAAGTTATATAGTTGTAAGTTGAATATGTTGTATGTTGTATGTGACTAGATATGAAATCTAACTAAATCAAGTTGATGCCTTTCCCTTACATCTAGAAGTGGAGATACAACTTGAAATGTGACTAGATACAATTTAAGTTGATAACTTCGATTTAAAATATTATGCGGGTTTGAAATAGAATATAATTAATGGAACCCGAACCTTTCCCTTACATCTAGAAGCAAACGGGATCGATGAGGAAATCATCGTGTGTTCATCCAAGATCTAACGAGCTTACAGATAGGATAAATCTCGAAAAGGTACAGAGAGATTGACTGTGGCCTTTCTAAATTTTTTGTGATATATTATGCATTAAAAATAAATAAATATATATATAATACAATCACCACAAGTTGAAAGTCACTGAATTTACCCCTAAATTAGAACTTAGTATTTGTAATACAAAAATATAAGTTAAAATAAAATAATCTATATAATCGTGTCCTCAATGACAAGGAATTTTGTGTGCAAAAAAGAAAAAAAGAAACAAAGAACAAGCTATGACAGTTTTGACGTGTACTTGCGTTTACCAGTAAGTATCAATGAATGCATGAAAGATTAGAATTAAAGCATGCGACCACACAATCTCGTCTTGTCTTTGTTAAACTCAACTAAATCATCACAGTACTGGTAAGCGACAAATCATACATCTTCCGTGATAAAAAGGGTTTCTTTTCTCATTTTTATCATGAGCTAATTTCAAGCAAGCATCGATTTGACTGCCCCAATTTTCAGTCTTTCGAACAATGCTTTCGCCATTTTTTCCCAGTTTCTAATTTGTCCTTTTTCAGTCTTTACTCCACTAACCAAAAATTTGAAAACCACTCCACCAACTATAAATTATATACAATTCAAATTAAATTAAACATCTCAGCGCATGACTACACAGCGCTACATTAATTTAGTTGGGAAAAGAAGTGGAGAGAATCAATTAAGCAATTGACATATAGGATTAGTAGTTTTGAAGTAATTCATCAAATAATATATAGCCATAAATAAGTTTCCCTAAAGGGAAGAACATGATACGGTGTTAGATTAAAGAAGGCAATCATGAAAAGGGGATGATGCAAGTCTAGGCGCAATTGGCTTTCAACTTTCAATCCAATTAATTGCAGATTCAGTGCATGTTAATTCAGAAAATATTGTAACTCCACCTACAGATCCTATGTAACTCCAGCAATACAAATCGGTGGGTGCTTCAATTAATTACTGCCCTCCTCGAGGTCAACCTAGTGATCTAAATACGTGTTGTGCAGTGATCAAGCCAGATTTGTACATGATGTGATCAAATTTAGAAAGATAGTCACGGTATGTTAATTAGTCACGCCGTGACTGGTCACATTTAACTATTTTTTTTTTCATAATTTAGTTTATTCAAGATTCATCATTTGATCAAGATCTAAAAGTCCTAATTACACGTGACTCGCTTGACCACGTGCCGTGCCGTGCTAAATTTTTAAAAGATGATCACGTCACGCGAATGGTCAAAGCACACGACACGCGAGTCATAGCACTTGATCGGCACACGTGTTGTGCCGTGTCATGAGGTATCCGGTCATGCCGTGACTTTTTTAGATCCCTAGATTAACCAGATTGACAAGTTTGAAATTTGAGAAAATTTTACCTAGGTTTAATATTTGTGAGTCGAAAATAATTTAACAATTAATAGTTCGTTTTCTTACAATACATATAATTAAATATTTCAAATTCAAATGTTTTAAGAAAGGAAACAAATTCTACAAATAATTTTCAAGTAATTGGGACATATATAGTTTGTAAAATTGGTAAATCATCTATTAATAATTTGGGAATTTTAGGAAAATATATTTTAAATATCTGTTTAATTCATTGATTTAGGAAGATGCTGAACATGCATATATGAAGTCCTTAATGGACAGATCAAGTAAAATAAAGTGAATAGACAAGAAACATAGATAGAAAGAGGACCACTTAAGTGAACTCTATCTTAGACTTGGCTGTTTCCATATAAGTCAATTTGATTATGATTATTCACAACTTTGTTAAAAAAAACATTGTCATCAGTAAGCTTAAGTGGTGACAACCACATGAGTAGTTGCTCTGCTTAAAAAACCCAAGTTACCAATTGGCATTTGATTCGATTATGACATGTGATATGATGTGAGTCCTCCTTTGGTTTCTACTTTCTAGTCAAATTAAATTTAAATTAGGAAAATGCATGATCATAATTGATAATGGCTATTAATTTTGACAATCTTAACAGTAATTTTAAAAATAATAAATAAAATTTAAAAGTAAATTTATAGGTATATTATCGAACATATAGATAGTCTTACAGTCAAATTTAATGCACTTGGTATTGAATTTCGAACTATTGAAGTAAATTTTAGTATTAATGTTGCATCAATGATCGTTAATTTTGAATTATTGAAATTTCAAATCACTTGATATACGGTGAAATACACATCCAATCTTATCATATGTCGTCATAAAATATGTGGACAACATAAATCATGTGTCCATAATTTTGGATTTTAAATTTAAATTTATTTTTAAAAATTGTCAAGAATTGTTAAAATAAAGATTTTTTTTAATAAATATGGAGTCAACCCCCTCAATTTTAAATACTCACAAGAGATTTCGAACATGTGACATGTGAAATTAGAAACTTAATTAATTATATGGTTATTCTTTTAATAACGTGTAATTGAACTTCATCATGCTATGCAATCCTGTCCAACTTTTTTTGTTTGTGCTAGGATTCTTTCGGATCCAAATTGTAAATGAAGAAACCATTCAAACAAATATATATTTTGGGCATATCTTTGTTGGAATAATAGTTGCAGTGGTGCTATTGACATATTACTAATGGTCAAGGATAAGAGTACGTACATATATAAAATAGATAATGTACTTGTGTACATTAAATGTCGTCACAGATAGCTCACTAAATATGTAATTATAAGCTACGGGGATTTCAAATGGTTTATGTTTTTTTTTTTTTTGTTAGAAGCAATGTTCTCAAAGATTATTAATTTATATTAAATTTACGGATTTGAATTTCGCCAAAGGATTTTCTGTGAATGCTTAAAGTTGGAAAGTTATTTGATTATCTCATCTTTATCTTAAAAAAAACATAATAAAATTTCAAAAATTAATTTTTATATGGAACAGATTCCCATCTTTTTGTTCTATTAATTTGAAAGGCAGTGCTGTTCTCAAAGCGTTTTCGTTACTGATGGAATTAAGCACATTAACATCCTATCTAACATACCTAATTAACTTGTACCTTACAATTCCTATGTAATATATATTGAGCATCGATCTGTTTGTATACTGGAGAGAATTAAAGATGTTCAAGGATTTTTAGAGAAAAATTCAAGACAGTGGAGGAATTGGCAAGAGAAGTGCAGGATCAGTGGCATATTATTCAGTGATCATATGATAAATTAATTACTGTAAGTGTTTTATTTTTATTTTCAAACATTTTTCGCTTTATTTTTATGTCATTACACAACAAGGTTGAGTAGCTCTTCAAAATTGTAACAGGTTTCATTTCGAAACCTAAATTTTATTTAAATATCAATGAAACAAATAAGGATTTTGATCCTTATTTTTACTCAAAAAAAAAATGGGTATGTGATTTCAAAATTTGTTGTGCTTATGAAGTATGAAATTAATTTATGGGACTTTAATTTGTCCTTTCAATAAATTAATAATTTGGTATATATATAAAAATGGAGGAAATAATATATGCAATATTAGCGATCATTATAAACCTAGGAAGGAGACATGCCATCTCCATTTTTTCATATCCTTCAGTCCTCAGAGCATTAATTAATCATATATTGATTGAATATTAAAGAGCATATATAGTACAGATCATAAATTTCTCATCTAATAATCTCTCTCTCTGGTACACATATAACCAAAAAGGCTTAAGAATAGGAACCAAATATTATATGATTCATAGCTTGAGAGATAAATCCAACTTGCCAACAACCCCTCCATCTGCATCCATCCATGGAAAGCCATATTCAGTACTGGTATAATCAAATCCGACCGAATCAACACGGGATGGTCCCATCATCTGACTGCTCCTCTTCGCCAGACTGCGCTCGAGTTTGTGTGCATTCTGGTGGCCCCCAAGTGCCTGTGAACTGTAGAACTTTCTCGAACAATAGTTGCACGAGAAAACCCGGTCCGGTTCTGGATGGTGCAATGGTTCGAGTCGGAGGTCTAGGTTCAAGTCATGGCTTCTTGCTGCTCCCTGGTTTGACATTGTGTGAAAGAGAGGGAGAGAAAGAGAGAGCGGGAGAGGAGAGAGGAGCGAAGCCAAGGTAGTAAAGTTTGAGAGCAAGTTATATAATATATATAGAACACAACTCAAGGGGTAGTTAGAGAGTACATCAATGATTTTTGGAAAGAAAATGGGTTTGAGTCCACTTAAAACGTTTATTTTTAGATAGTTTCAGTACCAATATTTTTAACAGCTATGTTATATATAATACTGTATTAGTTGTCTTTAATAATAAATTAATTAATTTAGATATATAATAAAAAAATCCGAATAATTGTGTGTTTTAACATTAAATTAGTTTTTTTAACAAAACTATTATGTTTATACACTTAGCTATCTTTTTTAATATTTATTTATTTCGTTTAACACTTATATATTTATAATTTCTAAAACAGTATCTTATTATGATGATATAAAAGTACAATCTCCCATATAACTTCTATACCATCATCAGATGTGTCTTCAGAATTATAATTATATATATGTGCTAATTAAAAATGAATAGAAAATATTAAAAAAGAAACTAGCTAGCTAAGTGTTTTTAGAACAATATTTTTATTAAAAGTAACTCACGCGTTCAGTATTTTTTAAATTACAAATCACACAGTCATATTTTTCAAAATTATATGTTAAAACTGATAGCTTATCTAAAAAGTATAATATATCTAATTTGAATTGAATATATTCAGAATAAACACAAAATGAACACCTTATATTAAAGGTGAACTAATTTCATAAAAACTTGCAAATTGCGTTCCCGAGCACTTTTTAGTTTGCTTTTTCAGATTTTGATCCAGCAATCCACACGAAAAATATTGTTTTTTATCACTAAATCTAGTTCTCAAATAATTCCAGTTCTTATTCGGATTTTATTATACATGTGATGTGTGCGAATCAGGCTAATAATATTTATGGGGGAATTTCACGTATACCCCTCAAAAACTTCAAAATTACGTATTTTCCCCTCTAAACTTTGAAATTACGTATTGCCCCCTCTAAACTTCAAAAACTCACAAATTTACCCATTTTATTGTCTTTTATATTAAAACTCATTCTAAAATTTTAAAATACCATTTTATCTTTTATTAAAAGCATATAAAAGCTCATCAGACTCAAATTTGAATATGAAGGGTTCATCTGTCGTCCGATCCGTGCGCATCGCTTCAATATTTGTGCTGATCTAGCATGCACAGATCTTAAAGCAATTTCGATCGCGTGCATCGCATTAAGATATGTGCATGTCACTTCAATATGCGTGTGTGTTCGCATCAAGATTTGTGCTAATCTTGCGTGCACAGATCTAAAAGCACTTCAGATGGTAGATGAACCGTTCGGATTCAAATTTGAGTCTGATGAGATTTATATATTTTTAATAAAGGGTAAAATGGGTATTTTATAAATTTAGAATGAGTTTTAATATAAAAGACAATAAAATGGGTAAATTTGTGAGTTTTTGAAGTTTAGAGGGGTTGTACGTAATTTCAAACTTTAGAAGGAGAAATACGTAATTTTGAAGTTTTTGAGGGGTATACGTGAAATTCAACCAATATTTATAATTCTAATTGCAACTATAGAGATCGGTTTACAAGCACATTAACCTACCGTATATAAATCGAGGTGTCGAACCACAAAAGTAGTAGTTTTGGACAACTAATTTCTACTATTTTAATAAGCTAAGCAAATTAATATCTTTGAGAGTTGGTTGATTAAACTGAATTACTATAACTAAAACCTAAGAGTGATCGATCCGAAAGATTATGAGATGCAAATTCTTAGGTTTTAGGCTACCATCGTACTTTTGACTAATCAATTCTAGTTGGTTTTTACTCTAACTTGATACTAATGATTATTTGAGAGGGTTAGTGGGTTACTCAATTCTAGTTGCTTGTATATACGTTGTATGCTGTGTTTATATATAGCAAGGCTAGCAAATTGTAGAGGGTTAGCCATTTATATAAATGAAAATTTTGTTAAATATATATATATATATAGTGGTAAGATCAAAGTGGTATGACCAAGGTCTTTGGTGCTACCAATTAGTTTTTGCGATTTTAAAGTTCAAATAGTCGATCCAAACCGTTAGATGTTCAATCTATATTAAAATCTGCTTGGAGACCAAATTTAACATTTTTTGGAATTTTTTACTATTTTTTAAGCCACTTTGAAAATTGCTGATCACATGGTCCAGAATTTGGTTGCACTGTTTTTACTGTTCATCCGGATCTGTAATTTTCAAAGTGGCTTAAAAAATAGTAAAAAAATTCCAAAAATGTAAAATTTGGTCTCCAAGCAGATTTTAATATAGATTGAACATCTAACGGTTTGGATCGAGTATTTGAACTTTAAAATTGCAAAAACTAATTAGTAGCACCAAGGCCTTGGTCATACCACTTTGACCTTAGCCACTCTCTCTCTCTCTCTCTCTCTCTCTCTCTCTATATATATATATATATATATATATATATATATATATATATAGAGTAGAACTAGGGTGCTCTCAAGTTCACCAAGCCCTTGGTGAACTCAAGTCCAAAACTTATCGGATCGGCTTCAAACGACGAATCCGACCGTTGAAACCCGTCTACCTTACGAGTGATGCGTCTACATGCAAAAAATTTAAATTTTGAAATTAATTTTGCACAGAGTCAAGTGGTAAAAAGACATCAAAAAATGAATGCATTAAAATTAATTTATTAACCTTCTAATTTTGACCACTTGACTCTATGCAAAATTAATTTCAAAATTTAAAATTTTTGCATGTAGACGCATCACTCGTAAGGTAGACGGGTTTCAACGGTCGGATTCGTCGTTTGAAGCTGATCCGATGAGTTTTTGACTTGAGTTCACCAAGGGCTTGGTGAACTCGAGAGCACCCTAGTTCTACTCTATATATATATATATATATATATATATATATAGCTGGGCTATGGTGAGTTGTGAAGTAAGATGTCATTTTTACTTCACGCTCATATTTTTGTTTTGAAAATCCAAACAACCGATCTGAACCGCTCAACATGTTCTCTATATTGAAATGTGCTTAGAGACTAAATTTTACATTTTTTGGAATTGTTTTACTATTTATTAAGCCACTTTGAAAATCGCTGATCCGGTGGTCCAGAAAATTTTACTGTTTTTTACTGTTCACAGTGGATCAGCGATTTCAAAGTGGCTTAATAAATAGTAAAAAAATTCCAAAAAATGTAAAATTTAGTCTCCAAGCACATTTCAATATTTAGAAAAAGTTGAACGGTTCGGATCGGTTATTTGAATTTTCAAAATGAAAATATGGCGTGAAGTAAAACGAAGTTTTACTTCACAACTCACCATAGCCTATCTCTTTCTCTCTCTCTCTATATATATATATATATATATATATATATATATATATATATTATATCGGTACTAAATACAAAACGAAAGAAAAATATTCATTTAAGGTTGCTAATAAACAACCTTGTTCTATCGGTAGGTTATAACCTACCTGTAGAATAAGAGTGGTTCTTCTATCGGTAGGATATAAGCTATCGAAAGAATAAGTGTGTTTCCTCTATCGGTAGCTGGATCCGTATCGAATGAAGAATGTGGTTCTTATTACAAGGAGCCGATAGAAGACATGTAAGTTGTTCTATCGTGTTCAACTCTAGCTAGCGGTAAGAAATTCATTAGTAGATCCAGTTTTTACCCGATAGAAGACTGCAGTTATGTAGTAATGATTGTACTTAATTCATTTTCAAAATAATGTATTGATATTTTTATATGGACCATCATTACTATTAGCTGTATAATTCAGCTTAATATTAGCATTATAATTCAGTTCAATGACTTTAAGATTTAGTTTATTTAATTAAGTCTAATTAACAAAGTGCTACAGAGAATAACAGCGAATGTTCAAAATAAAATAAAAAATATTCAAGAGAATTTCAACTATATTTTTGACTAATTCAAACAAAATATGTCTTTTATATATGCTTCAGTTTAATTATATTACAATTCAACTTAATGACTTAACAATTTCGTTTATTAATTTGAATGATTTATCATAAACTGGTTTGATTTTTTTTTTTTTTTTATAAAGTTAGATCAATGTCTCACCGATTTCATTACAGGAACCGTGGGTATTTTGCTTCATTGTTCAATTACAATTATTAATTGTGCGGCTCCGTGACGGGGACCGCATCGGCATTGTGCGGACCCTAGTGTTTGGGGCCGCAGAATACCAGAGCGGTCTGGGTAGAAAATCAAATTTCCCAAAAACATAGATATTTTGGTTTATTTTTTTTTGAGATTATGTTATAAATAAAAATTTCGGCACATGTGGTCTATTCAAAGAATCGAACCGGAGCAACCTTCGGATCCAGTTTTTTCCGATTTAATATTTAACCGCCGGTCCGGTTCAGAATGTGACTGGAATGTGATCATGACTTGAGCTTGAGCATGCATTATGTTTTTCCAACTTAAACGAAATGAACAGTGGATTTGACACCGAGTTTTTGCCTAAGAAAACCTACTAAAGTACTAATTAATTTAAATTTTATAAAGACCCCAACCAATCCTACTAATTAATTTAAATTGACTGGAATGTGACTTGCATTTTTCCGCGGTGATCATTAAGTACGTACAATCCAAATATGATATATTAATTAATTGTTTCTAATTACGTACCTCTTATTCCTTTTCTAAACTAGGTGACATGATAGTACGTCGTACTTCTATTTCTTTTGTTCTTTGAAATATATATATAACCACCAGTCCATCTTAGACCAACCTATAAATTAAACAACTAGTCTTCATTCGTGTAGTAAATAATACTATAATTCGAGTGATGTAACTAGTTAAGGTATAATTTTATATGTATACATTGTGAGAATAAGCCGAAAAAATTGATATTTTCGAGGATAATTTTTGTTTTTTTTGCCATACTTTACCTTTAAAATTTTCAATTTTCAAAATTAAACACCCATGCAATTTACGCCTCCCCCATAATTCAATCTATGTATTGAAATTTTATAGGAAATGAAATTTTGTAATTTTTGTAAATTCTTACTACTTTTTTTGGAAGGAAAATATATTGATTTTAAAAAATTTGAATCATCCGGTTCTCCAATTTTTCCTATCCTAAAAATAGTAAAAAGTATTAAATAATATATAATTTGATTTCTTAAGTAATTTTAATACGTAAATTATATAGAAGATTGACCATTTGAGTTTTAAGAAATAAAGATTCGAAGCCAAAGCATGAAAAGAACCTTGCTTTACAGAGCATTTTAGCTCACCTATACATGTATGCGTGTATAAACGACCGAAATTTTTATTTATATCATAATAAAAAAAATAAACCAAATCACTCCAGTTTGATAAGAATTCGAAAAATACCCAAGCCGTCAAACTATTTTGCGGCCTCAAAGACTAGGGGCCGCCAATTGGCCCTGCGGCTCCAGTCTAGAGGCCTCCCAATGAATTAGCGGCTCTATTTTTTTTTTTTGGTAAGTGGCACAGATGTGGCATCCCATGCTAAAAAAAAAATGTCTCTAAATTTTTTGTCTCTAGTACCAATAAATTTCGCCAGCACAGAGAACAAGGGTTTTGTTTTTTAGTTTATGTCAGTTAATAAAATTTCTGTAAAAAAAAAGAATGAGGCCGCTAATTCATTGGGAGGCCTCTAGACAAGGGCCGGGCCAATTGGCGGCCCTCAGTCTTTGGGGCCAAGGGGCATTTGGCAGTCTAGATAATTTTAGAATTCCCACTAAATTGGAGTGATTTGGTTTATTAATTTTTTTGTTTATGGTATAAATAAAAATTTCGGTATAAACGACTCTAGAATTTTTTAATATGATTCATATATTAAAATTTCATAATTTTTAAATTCTTTTCTTGTTTGCAGATAAGAAAAAAAAATGTTGTTTTTGTATGGTCCATAGTCTTTAAATCAAATTAAAAAGATTGTATAAAAACATTTTGTTAGAAAAAGTATAAATCTGACTTAATTAGATGATTTTTTGTCCTCAACCGATCTAGTTAAATATAAAACGATTGTTAGGTTCATGTGTAGACGCATATAGCACAATGAGTAATTATAATATATATCTACACCTACGGGTTCAGATGGCAATTTTTTTTTTTATAATATATACTTATAATTAAGTTGATCTTTTTTAGGAGTTGGAATCATCCTACCGGCATATATTCTTATATATTATCTGTAAAGATAAAAAAAAAATGATTAGTGTTGGCAAATAAGTCAACATAAATTATTATTTTTGAAAATATCTCACGATATTGATGCAATTAAGTACTTTTACTCTTGCGGATAAAATAAATTCTTATAATAATATTGCACGCTATTTGTATATTTTGTCAAGATTTGTTTCATAAAATCTTACTTGAAAAGTCTAAACGTGAAAATTAAGACAATACGAATTATAGAGTTGTGGACTTAGTGTAGTAGTACTTTCTCTTTTTGAAGAGACGTAAATTTAATTTTTATTTTTTTGAAAAATAAGATCTAGGTATACCGAAATTCTTTTAATAAAAAAATACGAATTCAGTTCTTAAAAATGTATTAAGAGAGAATGAGTTGTATAATTTTAGTAATTTATAAGAATGAGGGGGGGCATGGATCTTGTCGTGTAGTGTAGATCAAGTAGCCCAATATTACACTACCTAGTGTCAAATTTCTAATTATCTTTTAAATTGCCTAAAAGCTTGAAACATGCACACACAAAAAAAAAAAACTTTTAAATCCCCAATCAAAAACCAAGCGAACTCGTATTGAATAGGATCCGAGCCTACTTCGGGTCGGGTACACGTAGAGTGGAAAAAATGGTACGGCAGAGCCGATTCTGTCACATAATAGCATGGTTACAGTATGGAATGGTACTGATAGGTCCATGTGCCAATGGCCCTTAAAAAACTCAGGCCTGGCCCAGCTAGATAGGGCTAAAGTTAAAATCATAGCAAACCGGCCCTAAAACAGGTTACGGCCCAAAAAACAGCTTGGGATTCGGACCCCCCTCCGGGGCCAGCCCAAGAACAGGAACCCGGGATTCGGACCCCCTCCCGGGGCCAGCCCGAGGTCAGAGTTAACCCGGGATTCGGACCCCCTCCCGGGGCCAGCCCGAGGTCAGAAACATCCCAGGATCCGAACTCCCCTCCCGGGACCGACCTGAGGCCAAACTCACCCGAGATTCGGACCCCACCCCGGGGGCCAGCTCGGAATCAAGTAAAACAAGGCTCAAAGCATAAGCATGCCGAACAGCCAGAGAAGGCCAACGTACGACCTCGCTGATTCGGCTTGCGCCAGATTATGCGGATATTATCGCCTATTATGCGGACGCCTCCAAAACAGTTACGCGGGCCCCCATCATTAATGATGACAAGACCCCGCTACAGTAAAGGCGACTCCTATTTAAGGCAGAGAAATCCCCAGAAAAAGGGACCGCATTCATGACAACCAGAGGAGGTATTAAAAAGGGTTAGAGCGTTAATACCCCTCCGACACCCCGCGTGTCCACTCACTCTGCCCGATTCGCTCGAACCGGGACGGGTTACGCTTTCGGCAGCCAGCCTTCGCGCGGCCTGCTTCCCAGGAACAGGACGTGCGCACCTTACTGGACCAAGTCCAAGTACGGCCCAGCCCGCCTGGGAAGGGACGTATCAACCACCGTGGGGCCCCCAGCCTCAACTGAGCAAGATGACCTCCGCAACCAGACAGACCGACATGGGCAAGATCGCCCCCGAGGAGGCAGCTCAGCGGACGGAACAATCTAACCGACGAACTGAGAACGTGAAGTCCCCGACCGACCTAACCTCGGGCGTTCGACCCAAAGAGCCCTCGAAGAAATCTCCCCGAGATGACCCGACTGCAGGGGCAACGAGCAAAAATCCCCTCGCCAAACTGGGTCTGAAGACTTCCAACCCGACTATCCCGCCGAACCCCTCGCTGGGCATGCCGCACGAAGGGGTGCCGGTTAACCCATCCGGGATAGATTTGGAGTCCCTTGGTGTCTCTGCACCAATTGCAAGACCAATCGACTCGACCATCGTGACCGCCCAGGCCACTGGGCCAATCGGGTCGACCCCCCAAAATACCCAAAACCAAATGATCTACACTCAATACCATTCTCTTTACGTTCCACAATATGTATATCCACCTCCCTACAACTACTCCCCGTACCCGCAATATGCTCCCCCGTACCCGCAGTACCCAACCACCCCCTTGACACACTACCCCCCACAGGCTGATCCCAACCTGCCGTGCTACCCCCAAACTCCCACCTCAGCTCCCGGGGTACGAATGATCCACCCCCCGCCGCCCGTAGTGCAATTAATCCAAGCCGGATCTGGGTCGAACAATCCAGAACCCGATCCGCATAACACAGAATGTGACTTCGACAATCCTGACCCCGAATTTGAGACGATTGTCGGAGAAGGGGAGATTAGGCAGGACGGGGGACCGAGGCGGAGATTGTCCTTCGGGAATGGAGAAGAAGAGAGTGAAGGCTCATCCGCGGTGGCTAGCTCAAGAAGGAGCGCAGGCCGAGTAAGGACAGAACGAACTCGAGGAGATCCCGGTAAGCAGGCCGGAGAACGATCTCACCACTCGAGGAAGGATGATCAGTCTCGTCACTCGAGGGGAGGAGAACAGTCCCACCACTCGAGAAAAGACGACCAGTCTCGCCATTTAAGGGGAGAGCATCGCCGACCATCACCTAAAAAGCGGCGAAGGACACGCACCACCACCGAGGCCGCAGTAGTAGATATGGCGACGATAAATGCGATGATTAAGAAGGGAGTGGAGAAGGGAATAGCAGAGAGAGAAAGAAAAAGAGCAGGGAATCGTTCTGGGTCGACAAATATTTTGGAGGGACCACTAGCCTCGGAACTTTACAAAGCCCCCATGGGTGACTTCAAGTACCCTACCGGCCTGCCCTACTTCCAAGGCAGCGGCGACGTTCAGGACCCTCAGAACTTCGTATGCGGGTTCTATGAAAGACTTCGATTGCACGGAGCATCGAATGCCATCGCATGCCGTATTTTTACCACCTGTCTGACCGGCGAGGCATGGGAGTGGTACATGAGATTGAAACAATGGTCGATAAAAACCTTTGACCAACTAACAAGAACCTTCCTGGCCCGCTACGATATGCTCCGAGCCCCACGTGCGACCTGTGACTCCCTCTTGAAGTACGTTCAGGGACAGCAGGAGGCCACCCGAACCTTTGTGAATAGGTTCGTAAAGGCCTCTAGGGAGGTCCGAAACTATAGCGAGGACATCGCCCTGGCGGCTATACAGAACGGGCTTTGGCAAGGCGGACCGGGCACCCTACGGTATGACGCCCGAAAGAGGGAATTTAAAGGCTTGCCGGAGTTCCTGGCTTTCGCTGAAGGATACATCAGGGCCGAGGAGGACGCTGCCCAGTTCGCTAGGCCGCGGTCTAGATCGCCAAAACCACCGCAGCGTGACCGACAACCCGGCGGCGGCCCGCCTAGGAGGCGAGACCCGCCGAGGAGAAATACCCAGCCCGGGCTACAGGGGGAACGACGCGAAGACGGCAGCGAGGGCTACCGGCCCCATTATGTGCGATACGCCCCTTTTGTCAAGAAAAGGAGTGAGATGTACCATGTAATAAAGGACATGCCCGAAGTCCCTAGGCCGCTGCGCAAGGATATCTTTGAGAAAAAAAGACGGGACTGCGAAATGCCAGTTCCACGGTTCTCAAGGGCACTCCACAGGAGATTGTCTTCAGCTGAAGGATATATTGGAGCGGATGGCTAGGGAAGGGAAATTGATCGAGTACATTATGCCGGAGTTCTTTAAAAAGTTTACCAAATAATACAACGGAGAACTCGAGCGCCAAAAGAAAGCTTCCTATCGGGATGATTACAAGGGACCCCGACAGTCGGGGTCAAGGTTCGAAGAAGACAAAGGAAAGGGACCGGCGACGTCTGGTAGGCGACCAGGTGTCGAGATTAATGTCATCAGTGGAGGGCATGAGGTGGTGGTCTCTAAAAAACACAACCGAAGCACCACCAAACCGTACCCTACCGTATTGAATGTGGAAAGGCCCTCCGAGAAGAAGAGGCCCCGAATGGATGAGGCCATATGCTTTTCTGAAAGAGACTTCGGCACCATCGTGTGGCCTCACGAGGACCTCGTAGTACTGAGACTCCAAATAGAAGAATTTGGAGTCAAGCGAATCCTCGTGGACACGGGGAGCTCGGCTGACATCCTGTACCTCTCGGCTTTTAAGAAGATGGGAATGCAGCTGAACGAATCACGAAGGGGAGTAACACCGCTAATAGGGTTTACCGGCAATTCCCTCCGGCCTAAAGGGGTCGCCCGGCTAAAAGTAACATTTGGGTCCTCGCCTCGCATTACCGAAGTCATGGTTGACTTCCTTGTAGTTGATGCCCCTTCCGCGTACAATGCGATCATTGGAAGGGGCACCCTGAACAAAATCGGAGCCATAGTATCTTCCCCCCACCTAAAGATCAAATTCCCTACCAGCCACGGTGTGGGGGAGGAATGCGGGCAACAACAAGCAGCCCGAGAATGCTATCAAATCTCCCTCCAAGGGCGAGCGGGAGCGGTTCACCAAGTAGAAATGAAAACAAACGTAAGATCAAGTCTCGCTGGCCCACGCTTGCGATCCAGCAAAGAATTCTTACCCCCGCACGCGCCCATGGTCCTAGACCCTACCGATAAAGGATTAAATGCATCTATTGAGCCGGCCGACGAAGTCGACCCGGTAGACCTCGGCGACGGCATGATAGGTCTAAATTATATACACATTCGATCTAGTTTTTATCACATAATAACACCAAATATCTTGTATTTTAGTAGAGAATATAATGAAATATATCCAAGAATCAAGTTACTGCCGAAGTCTATTTAAATTACAGGAAATGGAGCAAATTGTAGATCTTCTCGCAAGCTTTCCGAAAAGTGGTAGAACACTGAAAACGGAGTTACGGATCATAAGTTATGCCCGTTTGAATTTCAGAGCAAAACAGGAGAAACCGAGCCCAGTGCGGACGCACTGACCCAGAGTGCGGACGCACTGACACAGAAAACAGAAAATCCGAGCGCAGTGCGGACGCACTCGGGCCGCACTCGATCCGCACTCAGCGACACATAGTTCGTATTTTGGCCATATCTTGGTCATACGAACTCCGATTTGAGTGATTCAAAGCTGGACGGAACCAGGACAGAGATCTACAACTTTCATGAAGGAAAAATATCCAAATTCGGAATTTATAATTCTGTACAGCCGCATCAATGGCCGCATCAGCCTGAAAAACTGCTAAATATGGAAATTTAGTGGGCTTAGTGGGTGCCAAAATTAGAATAACTTGGTCTCCAAGTTCAGAAAACGTTATATAAGGCTAAGGAGACCACATGAGAAATTATCCATTATTATATCCATTTTCCACATATTGAGAGAGGGAGATCCTGCAGAAATTCTCGAAGCTTTTCAAGGAAGAGGAAGGAGAAGATTCAAGCAAGGAGTCGGCAAGATCGAGGTTTTAGATCTAAGAAAGGGTGTAATCATTTCTTTATCTTATTTCTTATTATTTTTGCCAATCTTTGTTATGGATCTCTCCAAGAGAGAGTAGTTCTCTTTCTAGGGGTTTAGGTCATGTAGCATGAACTTGTTTAATTCTATTTTACTCGGATTTTAGTTTTTATTATGATTGTTTGATTTGATGTTAATTCTTGTGATTTATTATTTGTGATGTTCCATGATTTGTACTTGAATTGTAGCGTCCCGCTTTGATCATTTAGACCCAAAGTAGATTAGGATCATATAGGATAGTGCAACTTGTTGTGTTTGACTTGTAGCGTCCCGCTTAAGTCTTCTTGATTAAAAGTAGATTAGGATCATATAGGATAGTATAAATTGTGATTGCAAATACCTTAGGATTTGAATTATAAGCGACCGTACTTTTGTATTCAAATCTGGAAAAACAGAAATTAAGGTTAAGGTTTGGTGAAGGACTTAGCGGTGAAGTCAAAACTTGATTAGGACACCTTAGAACAAATATCGATATATACATTTGAAGCACGTGATTAAATATCCCTCTAGGTTAGTGACAGCCCTAGAATTCGAGGCACATTAATCCGTCCACCCAAAGTATTCGTATTAATATTTGTTCCAAAGGCTAACTTAGGTTAGAAACCTCGTCATAATCAAACATGAATTTAAACAAACCGAGTAGATAGAATTAGCAAGGGATTGTGGACCGAATACCCCTAGACTTCTCAAACTTGATTTTCACCCGACTTTATTGCTTTTTGTTACGAACTTTTAGTTTACTTTAATTTTCCTTTAAAAACGAAATTACACAAAACCCCCCTTTTTACTTTTATTGTTCAGTTTAGAAGTAGTTTTCTTTATTAAAAATTAGTATTTCCCTATCTCCTTGCGGATCGACACCTTAATACTACAATTGATAGGTTGTGCGCTTGCAACTAACCTATTCATTGAGTACGAAGGTTTTATAAATTTAAAGGCAAAAAGAGTACAAAATCTCTATATCTAAAATACTCAACAAGCTTTTTGCCAATCACTCAAATTTATCAACAAAATGCATGACACAAAACTAGGTAAACATCCTAACAAGTCGGACTGGACCCTATTCATGGTTAGGTAAAACCCTAGTTTTAAACAAAAAATTTAAACATGCCTAAACTAAATGCAAGATACAATTGTGAATTTCAGTTTTTCATTTAACTCTCCCCCCAGCTTAAACAAAACATTGTCCTCAATGTGTCAATTCACACTAGAAGAGAAAATTAAAAAGAAAAATAGAAACTCACAAGATATTGCTCGGTTTAACATCGGGAGCTCGACTTGTTGAGGCTCAGTTTAAAGGTGGTGGATCATCGAGGGCAATTGCCTCCTTTTCGATTATCGGTTCATCTCTTATGGGTCGGCGGTCGTTTGAATTGCAACCAAAGAGAGGATTGTTGTCTAGGCCCGCCATTTGTTGAGAAAGAGAATTCGCCGGCCTTGATCTTTGCGGCTTGTCTCCTCGTGATGGTGGTTAGTGCTCAAATTTATGAGAGAAGAAAAGAGATGAGATGTGAAAGAGAGAGAATAGAAATAGAGAATAATAAAGTGCAGAAAATTAAATAAGGAAAGTAAAATATTTTTGGATTTTTCTAAAATAAGGAAAGTAAATTTCAGGAATTGTAAAAAGGGAAATAAACTATTTTTGGATTTTTAATTTTCTGAAAAGTAAATAAGGAAACTAAGAATTAAAAGTATATTCCTAAAATAAAAACTAGTATCTATCCTATTCTCCCCAACGGCGCCAAAATACTACGATCGATAGGTTGTGCGCTTGCAACTAACATATTTATTGAGTACGAAGGTTTATAAATTTAAAGGCAAAAAGAGTACAAAATCTCTATATCTAAAATACTCAACAAGCTTTTTGGCGCCGTTGCCGGGGAGAGTTAAATGAAAAACTGAAATTCACAATTGTATCTTGCATTTAGTTTAGGCATGTTTAAATTTTTTGTTTAAAACTAGGGTTTTACCTAACCATGAATAGGGTCCAGTCCGACTTGTTAGGATGTTTACCTAGTTTTGTGTCATGCATTTTGTTGATAAATTTGAGTGATTGGCAAAATTAGGAGTATTGATGCATAATTTTTGCGAATTTTTGGTAAAATCCTTAGAATAATTTGAAATGACCACATAATTTGGCGAAAAACTTTGTGGAAATAAAGGTGTATGAAATTGGGACATTAGGAATTCAAATTTATTAGAGAAGCTATTTAGATTTGGAAATTTTAAATTAGGAAAAATTGGGATATCTGTGAGTATGAAAGAATACTTAGGATGTGTGTATTCATGATATGTGCATAAATGTTGAGAAATTAGGTAAAATTGACAAAATTTTGGAAAATAAAAATGAGATTCCAATGACCTATGTTACGGCTTCATGACGTACTTATGGTTATGAGTCCTTAGCACTCCTGCTCCACTAGTCTCCCGATAAAATTGACATTCGTGTTAGTGGAAGGGTTAGACTAAGAGCATGCAAAGCACCCTTGAATTAAAACGGTTGGGTACAGTTAACTACTTGTAACTAACCGGTGCTTAAATGAGGATGGGGAAAAATAGTGCTAAAATCATGAAAGAAAAATCAAAATGAGAAGATCAAAAGCAACAACAAAAATGAGAATATGCATGTATCAACACACGTAGTCCGCAACATTTCTAAACCTAAGTTTGATTCAAGCTTGGGGGAATTTGAAAATTCCACGTTTAAGATGGCATTTCTTTTACTAAATTTGGGTAGACGAAGTTTGTAATTTCTAGATCTTTAAGGAAATAAAAGTTAGAGTAATCAAATTGTGGGTTGAGTCATAATTATCCGAGGGTTAAACTTGAAATTTGGGAAGTTTGCATGAAGGTTTTAATTTTTGGCAAGATCATACAAATTTTTCACTTGAGAAAACAAACTTGATATAAGGTGTATCAAAGATATCGAATTGTAGTCCCAGTTTAGATGTTGCTTGGGGACAAGCAAGGTTCAAGCTTGGGGGTATTTGATAGGTCTAAATTATATACACATTCGATCTAGTTTTTATCACATAATAACACCAAATATCTTGTATTTTAGTAGAGAATATAATGAAATATATCCAAGAATCAAGTTACTGCCGAAGTCTATTTAAATTACAGGAAATGGAGCAAATTGTAGATCTTCTCGCAAGCTTTCCGAAAAGTGGTAGAACACTGAAAACGGAGTTACGGATCATAAGTTATGCCCGTTTGAATTTCAGAGCAAAACAGGAGAAACCGAGCCCAGTGCGGACGCACTGACCCAGAGTGCGGACGCACTGACACAGAAAACAGAAAATCCGAGCGCAGTGCGGACGCACTCGGGCCGCACTCGATCCGCACTCAGCGACACATAGTTCGTATTTTGGCCATATCTTGGTCATACGAACTCCGATTTGAGTGATTCAAAGCTGGACAGAACCAGGACAGAGATCTACAACTTTCATGAAGGAAAAATATCCAAATTCGGAATTTATAATTCTGTACAGCCGCATCAATGGCCGCATCAGCCTGAAAAACTGCTAAATATGGAAATTTAGTGGGCTTAGTGGGTGCCAAAATTAGAATAACTTGGTCTCCAAGTTCAGAAAACGTTATATAAGGCTAAGGAGACCACATGAGAAATTATCCATTATTATATCCATTTTCCACATATTGAGAGAGGGAGATCCTGCAGAAATTCTCGAAGCTTTTCAAGGAAGAGAAAGGAGAAGATTCAAGCAAGGAGTCGGCAAGATCGAGGTTTTAGATCTAAGAAAGGGTGTAATCATTTCTTTATCTTATTTCTTATTATTTTTGCCAATCTTTGTTATGGATCTCTCCAAGAGAGAGTAGTTCTCTTTCTAGGGGTTTAGGTCATGTAGCATGAACTTGTTTAATTCTATTTTACTCGGATTTTAGTTTTTATTATGATTGTTTGATTTGATGTTAATTCCTGTGATTTATTATTTGTGATGTTCCATGATTTGTACTTGAATTGTAGCGTCCCGCTTTGATCATTTAGACCCAAAGTAGATTAGGATCATATAGGATAGTGCAACTTGTTGTGTTTGACTTGTAGCGTCCCGCTTAAGTCTTCTTGATTAAAAGTAGATTAGGATCATATAGGATAGTATAAATTGTGATTGCAAATACCTTAGGATTTGAATTATAAGCGACCGTACTTTTGTATTCAAATCTGGAAAAACAGAAATTAAGGTTAAGGTTTGGTGAAGGACTTAGCGGTGAAGTCAAAACTTGATTAGGACACCTTAGAACAAATATCGATATATACATTTGAAGCACGTGATTAAATATCCCTCTAGATTAGTGACAGCCCTAGAATTCGAGGCACATTAATCCGTCCACCCAAAGTATTCGTATTAATATTTGTTCCAAAGGCTAACTTAGGTTAGAAACCTCGTCATAATCAAACATGAATTTAAACAAACCGAGTAGATAGAATTAGCAAGGGATTGTGGACCGA
The DNA here is from genome assembly GCA_028015225.1 of Carex myosuroides. NCBI lineage: Eukaryota > Viridiplantae > Streptophyta > Magnoliopsida > Poales > Cyperaceae > Carex > Carex myosuroides. The sequence continues at coordinate 6,416,296 of CM051471.1, forward strand.
ATACCCCTAGACTTCTCAAACTTGATTTTCACCCGACTTTATTGCTTTTTGTTACGAACTTTTAGTTTACTTTAATTTTCCTTTAAAAACGAAATTACACAAAACCCCCCTTTTTACTTTTATTGTTCAGTTTAGAAGTAGTTTTCTTTATTAAAAATTAGTATTTCCCTATCTCCTTGCGGATCGACACCTTAATACTACAATCGATAGGTTGTGCGCTTGCAACTAACCTATTCATTGAGTACGAAGGTTTTATAAATTTAAAGGCAAAAAGAGTACAAAATCTCTATATCTAAAATACTCAACAAGCTTTTTGCCAATCACTCAAATTTATCAACAAAATGCATGACACAAAACTAGGTAAACATCCTAACAAGTCGGACTGGACCCTATTCATGGTTAGGTAAAACCCTAGTTTTAAACAAAAAATTTAAACATGCCTAAACTAAATGCAAGATACAATTGTGAATTTCAGTTTTTCATTTAACTCTCCCCCCAGCTTAAACAAAACATTGTCCTCAATGTGTCAATTCACACTAGAAGAGAAAATTAAAAAGAAAAATAGAAACTCACAAGATATTGCTCGGTTTAACATCGGGAGCTCGACTTGTTGAGGCTCAGTTTAAAGGTGGTGGATCATCGAGGGCAATTGCCTCCTTTTCGATTATCGGTTCATCTCTTATGGGTCGGCGGTCGTTTGAATTGCAACCAAAGAGAGGATTGTTGTCTAGGCCCGCCATTTGTTGAGAAAGAGAATTCGCCGGCCTTGATCTTTGCGGCTTGTCTCCTCGTGATGGTGGTTAGTGCTCAAATTTATGAGAGAAGAAAAGAGATGAGATGTGAAAGAGAGAGAATAGAAATAGAGAATAATAAAGTGCAGAAAATTAAATAAGGAAAGTAAAATATTTTTGGATTTTTCTAAAATAAGGAAAGTAAATTTCAGGAATTGTAAAAAGGGAAATAAACTATTTTTGGATTTTTAATTTTCTGAAAAGTAAATAAGGAAACTAAGAATTAAAAGTATATTCCTAAAATAAAAACTAGTATCTATCCTATTCTCCCCAACGGCGCCAAAATACTACGATCGATAGGTTGTGCGCTTGCAACTAACATATTTATTGAGTACGAAGGTTTATAAATTTAAAGGCAAAAAGAGTACAAAATCTCTATATCTAAAATACTCAACAAGCTTTTTGGCGCCGTTGCCGGGGAGAGTTAAATGAAAAACTGAAATTCACAATTGTATCTTGCATTTAGTTTAGGCATGTTTAAATTTTTTGTTTAAAACTAGGGTTTTACCTAACCATGAATAGGGTCCAGTCCGACTTGTTAGGATGTTTACCTAGTTTTGTGTCATGCATTTTGTTGATAAATTTGAGTGATTGGCAAAATTAGGAGTATTGATGCATAATTTTTGCGAATTTTTGGTAAAATCCTTAGAATAATTTGAAATGACCACATAATTTGGCGAAAAACTTTGTGGAAATAAAGGTGTATGAAATTGGGACATTAGGAATTCAAATTTATTAGAGAAGCTATTTAGATTTGGAAATTTTAAATTAGGAAAAATTGGGATATCTGTGAGTATGAAAGAATACTTAGGATGTGTGTATTCATGATATGTGCATAAATGTTGAGAAATTAGGTAAAATTGACAAAATTTTGGAAAATAAAAATGAGATTCCAATGACCTATGTTACGGCTTCATGACGTACTTATGGTTATGAGTCCTTAGCACTCCTGCTCCACTAGTCTCCCGATAAAATTGACATTCGTGTTAGTGGAAGGGTTAGACTAAGAGCATGCAAAGCACCCTTGAATTAAAACGGTTGGGTACAGTTAACTACTTGTAACTAACCGGTGCTTAAATGAGGATGGGGAAAAATAGTGCTAAAATCATGAAAGAAAAATCAAAATGAGAAGATCAAAAGCAACAACAAAAATGAGAATATGCATGTATCAACACACGTAGTCCGCAACATTTCTAAACCTAAGTTTGATTCAAGCTTGGGGGAATTTGAAAATTCCACGTTTAAGATGGCATTTCTTTTACTAAATTTGGGTAGACGAAGTTTGTAATTTCTAGATCTTTAAGGAAATAAAAGTTAGAGTAATCAAATTGTGGGTTGAGTCATAATTATCCGAGGGTTAAACTTGAAATTTGGGAAGTTTGCATGAAGGTTTTAATTTTTGGCAAGATCATACAAATTTTTCACTTGAGAAAACAAACTTGATATAAGGTGTATCAAAGATATCGAATTGTAGTCCCAGTTTAGATGTTGCTTGGGGACAAGCAAGGTTCAAGCTTGGGGGTATTTGATAGGTCTAAATTATATACACATTCGATCTAGTTTTTATCACATAATAACACCAAATATCTTGTATTTTAGTAGAGAATATAATGAAATATATCCAAGAATCAAGTTACTGCCGAAGTCTATTTAAATTACAGGAAATGGAGCAAATTGTAGATCTTCTCGCAAGCTTTCCGAAAAGTGGTAGAACACTGAAAACGGAGTTACGGATCATAAGTTATGCCCGTTTGAATTTCAGAGCAAAACAGGAGAAACCGAGCCCAGTGCGGACGCACTGACCCAGAGTGCGGACGCACTGACACAGAAAACAGAAAATCCGAGCGCAGTGCGGACGCACTCGGGCCGCACTCGATCCGCACTCAGCGACACATAGTTCGTATTTTGGCCATATCTTGGTCATACGAACTCCGATTTGAGTGATTCAAAGCTGGACAGAACCAGGACAGAGATCTACAACTTTCATGAAGGAAAAATATCCAAATTCGGAATTTATAATTCTGTACAGCCGCATCAATGGCCGCATCAGCCTGAAAAACTGCTAAATATGGAAATTTAGTGGGCTTAGTGGGTGCCAAAATTAGAATAACTTGGTCTCCAAGTTCAGAAAACGTTATATAAGGCTAAGGAGACCACATGAGAAATTATCCATTATTATATCCATTTTCCACATATTGAGAGAGGGAGATCCTGCAGAAATTCTCGAAGCTTTTCAAGGAAGAGGAAGGAGAAGATTCAAGCAAGGAGTCGGCAAGATCGAGGTTTTAGATCTAAGAAAGGGTGTAATCATTTCTTTATCTTATTTCTTATTATTTTTGCCAATCTTTGTTATGGATCTCTCCAAGAGAGAGTAGTTCTCTTTCTAGGGGTTTAGGTCATGTAGCATGAACTTGTTTAATTCTATTTTACTCGGATTTTAGTTTTTATTATGATTGTTTGATTTGATGTTAATTCCTGTGATTTATTATTTGTGATGTTCCATGATTTGTACTTGAATTGTAGCGTCCCGCTTTGATCATTTAGACCCAAAGTAGATTAGGATCATATAGGATAGTGCAACTTGTTGTGTTTGACTTGTAGCGTCCCGCTTAAGTCTTCTTGATTAAAAGTAGATTAGGATCATATAGGATAGTATAAATTGTGATTGCAAATACCTTAGGATTTGAATTATAAGCGACCGTACTTTTGTATTCAAATCTGGAAAAACAGAAATTAAGGTTAAGGTTTGGTGAAGGACTTAGCGGTGAAGTCAAAACTTGATTAGGACACCTTAGAACAAATATCGATATATACATTTGAAGCACGTGATTAAATATCCCTCTAGGTTAGTGACAGCCCTAGAATTCGAGGCACATTAATCCGTCCACCCAAAGTATTCGTATTAATATTTGTTCCAAAGGCTAACTTAGGTTAGAAACCTCGTCATAATCAAACATGAATTTAAACAAACCGAGTAGATAGAATTAGCAAGGGATTGTGGACCGAATACCCCTAGACTTCTCAAACTTGATTTTCACCCGACTTTATTGCTTTTTGTTACGAACTTTTAGTTTACTTTAATTTTCCTTTAAAAACGAAATTACACAAAACCCCCCTTTTTACTTTTATTGTTCAGTTTAGAAGTAGTTTTCTTTATTAAAAATTAGTATTTCCCTATCTCCTTGCGGATCGACACCTTAATACTACAATCGATAGGTTGTGCGCTTGCAACTAACCTATTCATTGAGTACGAAGGTTTTATAAATTTAAAGGCAAAAAGAGTACAAAATCTCTATATCTAAAATACTCAACAAGCTTTTTGCCAATCACTCAAATTTATCAACAAAATGCATGACACAAAACTAGGTAAACATCCTAACAAGTCGGACTGGACCCTATTCATGGTTAGGTAAAACCCTAGTTTTAAACAAAAAATTTAAACATGCCTAAACTAAATGCAAGATACAATTGTGAATTTCAGTTTTTCATTTAACTCTCCCCCCAGCTTAAACAAAACATTGTCCTCAATGTGTCAATTCACACTAGAAGAGAAAATTAAAAAGAAAAATAGAAACTCACAAGATATTGCTCGGTTTAACATCGGGAGCTCGACTTGTTGAGGCTCAGTTTAAAGGTGGTGGATCATCGAGGGCAATTGCCTCCTTTTCGATTATCGGTTCATCTCTTATGGGTCGGCGGTCGTTTGAATTGCAACCAAAGAGAGGATTGTTGTCTAGGCCCGCCATTTGTTGAGAAAGAGAATTCGCCGGCCTTGATCTTTGCGGCTTGTCTCCTCGTGATGGTGGTTAGTGCTCAAATTTATGAGAGAAGAAAAGAGATGAGATGTGAAAGAGAGAGAATAGAAATAGAGAATAATAAAGTGCAGAAAATTAAATAAGGAAAGTAAAATATTTTTGGATTTTTCTAAAATAAGGAAAGTAAATTTCAGGAATTGTAAAAAGGGAAATAAACTATTTTTGGATTTTTAATTTTCTGAAAAGTAAATAAGGAAACTAAGAATTAAAAGTATATTCCTAAAATAAAAACTAGTATCTATCCTATTCTCCCCGGCAACGGCGCCAAAATACTACGATCGATAGGTTGTGCGCTTGCAACTAACATATTTATTGAGTACGAAGGTTTATAAATTTAAAGGCAAAAAGAGTACAAAATCTCTATATCTAAAATACTCAACAAGCTTTTTGGCGCCGTTGCCGGGGAGAGTTAAATGAAAAACTGAAATTCACAATTGTATCTTGCATTTAGTTTAGGCATGTTTAAATTTTTTGTTTAAAACTAGGGTTTTACCTAACCATGAATAGGGTCCAGTCCGACTTGTTAGGATGTTTACCTAGTTTTGTGTCATGCATTTTGTTGATAAATTTGAGTGATTGGCAAAATTAGGAGTATTGATGCATAATTTTTGCGAATTTTTGGTAAAATCCTTAGAATAATTTGAAATGACCACATAATTTGGCGAAAAACTTTGTGGAAATAAAGGTGTATGAAATTGGGACATTAGGAATTCAAATTTATTAGAGAAGCTATTTAGATTTGGAAATTTTAAATTAGGAAAAATTGGGATATCTGTGAGTATGAAAGAATACTTAGGATGTGTGTATTCATGATATGTGCATAAATGTTGAGAAATTAGGTAAAATTGACAAAATTTTGGAAAATAAAAATGAGATTCCAATGACCTATGTTACGGCTTCATGACGTACTTATGGTTATGAGTCCTTAGCACTCCTGCTCCACTAGTCTCCCGATAAAATTGACATTCGTGTTAGTGGAAGGGTTAGACTAAGAGCATGCAAAGCACCCTTGAATTAAAACGGTTGGGTACAGTTAACTACTTGTAACTAACCGGTGCTTAAATGAGGATGGGGAAAAATAGTGCTAAAATCATGAAAGAAAAATCAAAATGAGAAGATCAAAAGCAACAACAAAAATGAGAATATGCATGTATCAACACACGTAGTCCGCAACATTTCTAAACCTAAGTTTGATTCAAGCTTGGGGGAATTTGAAAATTCCACGTTTAAGATGGCATTTCTTTTACTAAATTTGGGTAGACGAAGTTTGTAATTTCTAGATCTTTAAGGAAATAAAAGTTAGAGTAATCAAATTGTGGGTTGAGTCATAATTATCCGAGGGTTAAACTTGAAATTTGGGAAGTTTGCATGAAGGTTTTAATTTTTGGCAAGATCATACAAATTTTTCACTTGAGAAAACAAACTTGATATAAGGTGTATCAAAGATATCGAATTGTAGTCCCAGTTTAGATGTTGCTTGACAAGCAAGGTTCAAGCTTGGGGGTATTTGATAGGTCTAAATTATATACACATTCGATCTAGTTTTTATCACATAATAACACCAAATATCTTGTATTTTAGTAGAGAATATAATGAAATATATCCAAGAATCAAGTTACTGCCGAAGTCTATTTAAATTACAGGAAATGGAGCAAATTGTAGATCTTCTCGCAAGCTTTCCGAAAAGTGGTAGAACACTGAAAACGGAGTTACGGATCATAAGTTATGCCCGTTTGAATTTCAGAGCAAAACAGGAGAAACCGAGCCCAGTGCGGACGCACTGACCCAGAGTGCGGACGCACTGACACAGAAAACAGAAAATCCGAGCGCAGTGCGGACGCACTCGGGCCGCACTCGATCCGCACTCAGCGACACATAGTTCGTATTTTGGCCATATCTTGGTCATACGAACTCCGATTTGAGTGATTCAAAGCTGGACGGAACCAGGACAGAGATCTACAACTTTCATGAAGGAAAAATATCCAAATTCGGAATTTATAATTCTGTACAGCCGCATCAATGGCCGCATCAGCCTGAAAAACTGCTAAATATGGAAATTTAGTGGGCTTAGTGGGTGCCAAAATTAGAATAACTTGGTCTCCAAGTTCAGAAAACGTTATATAAGGCTAAGGAGACCACATGAGAAATTATCCATTATTATATCCATTTTCCACATATTGAGAGAGGGAGATCCTGCAGAAATTCTCGAAGCTTTTCAAGGAAGAGGAAGGAGAAGATTCAAGCAAGGAGTCGGCAAGATCGAGGTTTTAGATCTAAGAAAGGGTGTAATCATTTCTTTATCTTATTTCTTATTATTTTTGCCAATCTTTGTTATGGATCTCTCCAAGAGAGAGTAGTTCTCTTTCTAGGGGTTTAGGTCATGTAGCATGAACTTGTTTAATTCTATTTTACTCGGATTTTAGTTTTTATTATGATTGTTTGATTTGATGTTAATTCCTGTGATTTATTATTTGTGATGTTCCATGATTTGTACTTGAATTGTAGCGTCCCGCTTTGATCATTTAGACCCAAAGTAGATTAGGATCATATAGGATAGTGCAACTTGTTGTGTTTGACTTGTAGCGTCCCGCTTAAGTCTTCTTGATTAAAAGTAGATTAGGATCATATAGGATAGTATAAATTGTGATTGCAAATACCTTAGGATTTGAATTATAAGCGACCGTACTTTTGTATTCAAATCTGGAAAAACAGAAATTAAGGTTAAGGTTTGGTGAAGGACTTAGCGGTGAAGTCAAAACTTGATTAGGACACCTTAGAACAAATATCGATATATACATTTGAAGCACGTGATTAAATATCCCTCTAGGTTAGTGACAGCCCTAGAATTCGAGGCACATTAATCCGTCCACCCAAAGTATTCGTATTAATATTTGTTCCAAAGGCTAACTTAGGTTAGAAACCTCGTCATAATCAAACATGAATTTAAACAAACCGAGTAGATAGAATTAGCAAGGGATTGTGGACCGAATACCCCTAGACTTCTCAAACTTGATTTTCACCCGACTTTATTGCTTTTTGTTACGAACTTTTAGTTTACTTTAATTTTCCTTTAAAAACGAAATTACACAAAACCCCCCTTTTTACTTTTATTGTTCAGTTTAGAAGTAGTTTTCTTTATTAAAAATTAGTATTTCCCTATCTCCTTGCGGATCGACACCTTAATACTACAATCGATAGGTTGTGCGCTTGCAACTAACCTATTCATTGAGTACGAAGGTTTTATAAATTTAAAGGCAAAAAGAGTACAAAATCTCTATATCTAAAATACTCAACAAGCTTTTTGCCAATCACTCAAATTTATCAACAAAATGCATGACACAAAACTAGGTAAACATCCTAACAAGTCGGACTGGACCCTATTCATGGTTAGGTAAAACCCTAGTTTTAAACAAAAAATTTAAACATGCCTAAACTAAATGCAAGATACAATTGTGAATTTCAGTTTTTCATTTAACTCTCCCCCCAGCTTAAACAAAACATTGTCCTCAATGTGTCAATTCACACTAGAAGAGAAAATTAAAAAGAAAAATAGAAACTCACAAGATATTGCTCGGTTTAACATCGGGAGCTCGACTTGTTGAGGCTCAGTTTAAAGGTGGTGGATCATCGAGGGCAATTGCCTCCTTTTCGATTATCGGTTCATCTCTTATGGGTCGGCGGTCGTTTGAATTGCAACCAAAGAGAGGATTGTTGTCTAGGCCCGCCATTTGTTGAGAAAGAGAATTCGCCGGCCTTGATCTTTGCGGCTTGTCTCCTCGTGATGGTGGTTAGTGCTCAAATTTATGAGAGAAGAAAAGAGATGAGATGTGAAAGAGAGAGAATAGAAATAGAGAATAATAAAGTGCAGAAAATTAAATAAGGAAAGTAAAATATTTTTGGATTTTTCTAAAATAAGGAAAGTAAATTTCAGGAATTGTAAAAAGGGAAATAAACTATTTTTGGATTTTTAATTTTCTGAAAAGTAAATAAGGAAACTAAGAATTAAAAGTATATTCCTAAAATAAAAACTAGTATCTATCCTATTCTCCCCGGCAACGGCGCCAAAATACTACGATCGATAGGTTGTGCGCTTGCAACTAACATATTTATTGAGTACGAAGGTTTATAAATTTAAAGGCAAAAAGAGTACAAAATCTCTATATCTAAAATACTCAACAAGCTTTTTGGCGCCGTTGCCGGGGAGAGTTAAATGAAAAACTGAAATTCACAATTGTATCTTGCATTTAGTTTAGGCATGTTTAAATTTTTTGTTTAAAACTAGGGTTTTACCTAACCATGAATAGGGTCCAGTCCGACTTGTTAGGATGTTTACCTAGTTTTGTGTCATGCATTTTGTTGATAAATTTGAGTGATTGGCAAAATTAGGAGTATTGATGCATAATTTTTGCGAATTTTTGGTAAAATCCTTAGAATAATTTGAAATGACCACATAATTTGGCGAAAAACTTTGTGGAAATAAAGGTGTATGAAATTGGGACATTAGGAATTCAAATTTATTAGAGAAGCTATTTAGATTTGGAAATTTTAAATTAGGAAAAATTGGGATATCTGTGAGTATGAAAGAATACTTAGGATGTGTGTATTCATGATATGTGCATAAATGTTGAGAAATTAGGTAAAATTGACAAAATTTTGGAAAATAAAAATGAGATTCCAATGACCTATGTTACGGCTTCATGACGTACTTATGGTTATGAGTCCTTAGCACTCCTGCTCCACTAGTCTCCCGATAAAATTGACATTCGTGTTAGTGGAAGGGTTAGACTAAGAGCATGCAAAGCACCCTTGAATTAAAACGGTTGGGTACAGTTAACTACTTGTAACTAACCGGTGCTTAAATGAGGATGGGGAAAAATAGTGCTAAAATCATGAAAGAAAAATCAAAATGAGAAGATCAAAAGCAACAACAAAAATGAGAATATGCATGTATCAACACACGTAGTCCGCAACATTTCTAAACCTAAGTTTGATTCAAGCTTGGGGGAATTTGAAAATTCCACGTTTAAGATGGCATTTCTTTTACTAAATTTGGGTAGACGAAGTTTGTAATTTCTAGATCTTTAAGGAAATAAAAGTTAGAGTAATCAAATTGTGGGTTGAGTCATAATTATCCGAGGGTTAAACTTGAAATTTGGGAAGTTTGCATGAAGGTTTTAATTTTTGGCAAGATCATACAAATTTTTCACTTGAGAAAACAAACTTGATATAAGGTGTATCAAAGATATCGAATTGTAGTCCCAGTTTAGATGTTGCTTGGGGACAAGCAAGGTTCAAGCTTGGGGGTATTTGATAGGTCTAAATTATATACACATTCGATCTAGTTTTTATCACATAATAACACCAAATATCTTGTATTTTAGTAGAGAATATAATGAAATATATCCAAGAATCAAGTTACTGCCGAAGTCTATTTAAATTACAGGAAATGGAGCAAATTGTAGATCTTCTCGCAAGCTTTCCGAAAAGTGGTAGAACACTGAAAACGGAGTTACGGATCATAAGTTATGCCCGTTTGAATTTCAGAGCAAAACAGGAGAAACCGAGCCCAGTGCGGACGCACTGACCCAGAGTGCGGACGCACTGACACAGAAAACAGAAAATCCGAGCGCAGTGCGGACGCACTCGGGCCGCACTCGATCCGCACTCAGCGACACATAGTTCGTATTTTGGCCATATCTTGGTCATACGAACTCCGATTTGAGTGATTCAAAGCTGGACGGAACCAGGACAGAGATCTACAACTTTCATGAAGGAAAAATATCCAAATTCGGAATTTATAATTCTGTACAGCCGCATCAATGGCCGCATCAGCCTGAAAAACTGCTAAATATGGAAATTTAGTGGGCTTAGTGGGTGCCAAAATTAGAATAACTTGGTCTCCAAGTTCAGAAAACGTTATATAAGGCTAAGGAGACCACATGAGAAATTATCCATTATTATATCCATTTTCCACATATTGAGAGAGGGAGATCCTGCAGAAATTCTCGAAGCTTTTCAAGGAAGAGGAAGGAGAAGATTCAAGCAAGGAGTCGGCAAGATCGAGGTTTTAGATCTAAGAAAGGGTGTAATCATTTCTTTATCTTATTTCTTATTATTTTTGCCAATCTTTGTTATGGATCTCTCCAAGAGAGAGTAGTTCTCTTTCTAGGGGTTTAGGTCATGTAGCATGAACTTGTTTAATTCTATTTTACTCGGATTTTAGTTTTTATTATGATTGTTTGATTTGATGTTAATTCCTGTGATTTATTATTTGTGATGTTCCATGATTTGTACTTGAATTGTAGCGTCCCGCTTTGATCATTTAGACCCAAAGTAGATTAGGATCATATAGGATAGTGCAACTTGTTGTGTTTGACTTGTAGCGTCCCGCTTAAGTCTTCTTGATTAAAAGTAGATTAGGATCATATAGGATAGTATAAATTGTGATTGCAAATACCTTAGGATTTGAATTATAAGCGACCGTACTTTTGTATTCAAATCTGGAAAAACAGAAATTAAGGTTAAGGTTTGGTGAAGGACTTAGCGGTGAAGTCAAAACTTGATTAGGACACCTTAGAACAAATATCGATATATACATTTGAAGCACGTGATTAAATATCCCTCTAGGTTAGTGACAGCCCTAGAATTCGAGGCACATTAATCCGTCCACCCAAAGTATTCGTATTAATATTTGTTCCAAAGGCTAACTTAGGTTAGAAACCTCGTCATAATCAAACATGAATTTAAACAAACCGAGTAGATAGAATTAGCAAGGGATTGTGGACCGAATACCCCTAGACTTCTCAAACTTGATTTTCACCCGACTTTATTGCTTTTTGTTACGAACTTTTAGTTTACTTTAATTTTCCTTTAAAAACGAAATTACACAAAACCCCCCTTTTTACTTTTATTGTTCAGTTTAGAAGTAGTTTTCTTTATTAAAAATTAGTATTTCCCTATCTCCTTGCGGATCGACACCTTAATACTACAATCGATAGGTTGTGCGCTTGCAACTAACCTATTCATTGAGTACGAAGGTTTTATAAATTTAAAGGCAAAAAGAGTACAAAATCTCTATATCTAAAATACTCAACAAGCTTTTTGCCAATCACTCAAATTTATCAACAAAATGCATGACACAAAACTAGGTAAACATCCTAACAAGTCGGACTGGACCCTATTCATGGTTAGGTAAAACCCTAGTTTTAAACAAAAAATTTAAACATGCCTAAACTAAATGCAAGATACAATTGTGAATTTCAGTTTTTCATTTAACTCTCCCCCCAGCTTAAACAAAACATTGTCCTCAATGTGTCAATTCACACTAGAAGAGAAAATTAAAAAGAAAAATAGAAACTCACAAGATATTGCTCGGTTTAACATCGGGAGCTCGACTTGTTGAGGCTCAGTTTAAAGGTGGTGGATCATCGAGGGCAATTGCCTCCTTTTCGATTATCGGTTCATCTCTTATGGGTCGGCGGTCGTTTGAATTGCAACCAAAGAGAGGATTGTTGTCTAGGCCCGCCATTTGTTGAGAAAGAGAATTCGCCGGCCTTGATCTTTGCGGCTTGTCTCCTCGTGATGGTGGTTAGTGCTCAAATTTATGAGAGAAGAAAAGAGATGAGATGTGAAAGAGAGAGAATAGAAATAGAGAATAATAAAGTGCAGAAAATTAAATAAGGAAAGTAAAATATTTTTGGATTTTTCTAAAATAAGGAAAGTAAATTTCAGGAATTGTAAAAAGGGAAATAAACTATTTTTGGATTTTTAATTTTCTGAAAAGTAAATAAGGAAACTAAGAATTAAAAGTATATTCCTAAAATAAAAACTAGTATCTATCCTATTCTCCCCGGCAACGGCGCCAAAATACTACGATCGATAGGTTGTGCGCTTGCAACTAACATATTTATTGAGTACGAAGGTTTATAAATTTAAAGGCAAAAAGAGTACAAAATCTCTATATCTAAAATACTCAACAAGCTTTTTGGCGCCGTTGCCGGGGAGAGTTAAATGAAAAACTGAAATTCACAATTGTATCTTGCATTTAGTTTAGGCATGTTTAAATTTTTTGTTTAAAACTAGGGTTTTACCTAACCATGAATAGGGTCCAGTCCGACTTGTTAGGATGTTTACCTAGTTTTGTGTCATGCATTTTGTTGATAAATTTGAGTGATTGGCAAAATTAGGAGTATTGATGCATAATTTTTGCGAATTTTTGGTAAAATCCTTAGAATAATTTGAAATGACCACATAATTTGGCGAAAAACTTTGTGGAAATAAAGGTGTATGAAATTGGGACATTAGGAATTCAAATTTATTAGAGAAGCTATTTAGATTTGGAAATTTTAAATTAGGAAAAATTGGGATATCTGTGAGTATGAAAGAATACTTAGGATGTGTGTATTCATGATATGTGCATAAATGTTGAGAAATTAGGTAAAATTGACAAAATTTTGGAAAATAAAAATGAGATTCCAATGACCTATGTTACGGCTTCATGACGTACTTATGGTTATGAGTCCTTAGCACTCCTGCTCCACTAGTCTCCCGATAAAATTGACATTCGTGTTAGTGGAAGGGTTAGACTAAGAGCATGCAAAGCACCCTTGAATTAAAACGGTTGGGTACAGTTAACTACTTGTAACTAACCGGTGCTTAAATGAGGATGGGGAAAAATAGTGCTAAAATCATGAAAGAAAAATCAAAATGAGAAGATCAAAAGCAACAACAAAAATGAGAATATGCATGTATCAACACACGTAGTCCGCAACATTTCTAAACCTAAGTTTGATTCAAGCTTGGGGGAATTTGAAAATTCCACGTTTAAGATGGCATTTCTTTTACTAAATTTGGGTAGACGAAGTTTGTAATTTCTAGATCTTTAAGGAAATAAAAGTTAGAGTAATCAAATTGTAGGTTGAGTCATAATTATCCGAGGGTTAAACTTGAAATTTGGGAAGTTTGCATGAAGGTTTTAATTTTTGGCAAGATCATACAAATTTTTCACTTGAGAAAACAAACTTGATATAAGGTGTATCAAAGATATCGAATTGTAGTCCCAGTTTAGATGTTGCTTGGGGACAAGCAAGGTTCAAGCTTGGGGGTATTTGATAGGTCTAAATTATATACACATTCGATCTAGTTTTTATCACATAATAACACCAAATATCTTGTATTTTAGTAGAGAATATAATGAAATATATCCAAGAATCAAGTTACTGCCGAAGTCTATTTAAATTACAGGAAATGGAGCAAATTGTAGATCTTCTCGCAAGCTTTCCGAAAAGTGGTAGAACACTGAAAATGGAGTTACGGATCATAAGTTATGCCCGTTTGAATTTCAGAGCAAAACAGGAGAAACCGAGCCCAGTGCGGACGCACTGACCCAGAGTGCGGACGCACTGACACAGAAAACAGAAAATCCGAGCGCAGTGCGGACGCACTCGGGCCGCACTCGATCCGCACTCAGCGACACATAGTTCGTATTTTGGCCATATCTTGGTCATACGAACTCCGATTTGAGTGATTCAAAGCTGGACGGAACCAGGACAGAGATCTACAACTTTCATGAAGGAAAAATATCCAAATTCGGAATTTATAATTCTGTACAGCCGCATCAATGGCCGCATCAGCCTGAAAAACTGCTAAATATGGAAATTTAGTGGGCTTAGTGGGTGCCAAAATTAGAATAACTTGGTCTCCAAGTTCAGAAAACGTTATATAAGGCTAAGGAGACCACATGAGAAATTATCCATTATTATATCCATTTTCCACATATTGAGAGAGGGAGATCCTGCAGAAATTCTCGAAGCTTTTCAAGGAAGAGGAAGGAGAAGATTCAAGCAAGGAGTCGGCAAGATCGAGGTTTTAGATCTAAGAAAGGGTGTAATCATTTCTTTATCTTATTTCTTATTATTTTTGCCAATCTTTGTTATGGATCTCTCCAAGAGAGAGTAGTTCTCTTTCTAGGGGTTTAGGTCATGTAGCATGAACTTGTTTAATTCTATTTTACTCGGATTTTAGTTTTTATTATGATTGTTTGATTTGATGTTAATTTCTGTGATTTATTATTTGTGATGTTCCATGATTTGTACTTGAATTGTAGCGTCCTGCTTTGATCATTTAGACCCAAAGTAGATTAGGATCATATAGGATAGTGCAACTTGCTGTGTTTGACTTGTAGCGTCCCGCTTAAGTCTTCTTGATTAAAAGTAGATTAGGATCATATAGGATAGTATAAATTGTGATTGCAAATACCTTAGGATTTGAATTATAAGCGACCGTACTTTTGTATTCAAATATGGAAAAACAGAAATTAAGGTTAAGGTTTGGTGAAGGACTTAGCGGTGAAGTCAAAACTTGATTAGGACACCTTAGAACAAATATCGATATATACATTTGAAGCACGTGATTAAATATCCCTCTAGGTTAGTGACAGCCCTAGAATTCGAGGCACATTAATCCGGCCACCCAAAGTATTCGTATTAATATTTGTTCCAAAGGCTAACTTAGGTTAGAAACCTCGTCATAATCAAACATGAATTTAAACAAACCGAGTAGATAGAATTAGCAAGGGATTGTGGACCGAATACCCCTAGACTTCTCAAACTTGATTTTCACCCGACTTTATTGCTTTTTGTTACGAACTTTTAGTTTACTTTAATTTTCCTTTAAAAACGAAATTACACAAAAACCCCCCTTTTTACTTTTATTGTTCAGTTTAGAAGTAGTTTTCTTTATTAAAAATTAGTATTTCCCTATCTCCTTGTGGATCGACACCTAAATACTACGATCGATAGGTTGTGCGCTTGCAACTAACCTATTTATTGAGTACGAAGGTTTATAAATTTAAAGGCAAAAAGAGTACAAAATCTCTATATCTAAAATACTCAACACGGCAAGGTTTTGAACATTGGTAAGGCCGTCCAAGGGTGCGCGAGGAGAAAATTGGTCAATTTCCTCCAGGAAAACTTGGCTGTGTTTGCCTGGACCGCTGCGGACATGCCCGGGATACCGGGATCTATAGCGGAGCACCGGTTACACCTCAAGCCGGGGGCAAAACCTGTGATGCAGAAGAGAAGGAACATGGGAGCCGAGAGACGCTCGGCGGTCAAGGCCGAAGTGGCCAAATTGCTAGAGGCCGGCCTTATCTGGAACGTGACCTGCCCAGAATGGCTGGCGAACCCGGGTACTTGTTAAAAAGGCAAACGGGGACTGGAGAATGTGCATTGATTACACCGACTTAAACAAGGCATGCCCCATGGATCCTTTCCCTCTGCCCAAGATCGACCAACTTGTAGACTCCACTTCCGGACACGCGTTCTTGAGTTTCATGGACGCGTTCTCGGGGTACAACCAAATCAGGATGTGCCCCGAAGATGAGGACAAGATCGCCTTCACAACTCATTCCGGATTATACTGTTACCGGGTGATGCCTTTCGGTCTAAAGAACGCGGGCGCTACCTTTTAGAGAATGGTAAATAAAGTGTTTCACGAGCAGATAGGTCGGAACGTAGAAGCCTACGTTGACGACCTCCTAGTAAAAAGCATGTCTGACCTGGACCACGTGGAAGACTTGCGCGAGACATTCGCGACGCTCAACAAAGCTGACATGAAGCTCAACCCCAAGAAGAGTTTTTTCGGCCTTACAGGAGGAAAATTCCTCGGATTTATGGTGTCCATGAGGGGCATAGAGATACACCCCTCCAAGTCACAAGCCATCCTAGACATGAAACCTCCCCGAAACCTCAAGGAACTTCAATCACTCACAGGACGACTAGCAGCATTGAATCGTTTCATCGCCCGATCTGGCGACGTTTGTTTTCCTTTCTTTAAGGCGATGCGCAAGTCGACCGGGTTTGAGTGGACAGAGGAGTGTACTATAGCTTTCGACAAAGTTAAAGAATACTTGGCCAGCCCGCCCTGCCTCAGCCGACCCATGGATGGGGACACACTAGTCATTTACTTAGCCACCACGGACCACGCGGTCAGTGCCGCATTAGTACGAGAAGAGGGGCGAGAACAGAAACCCATATACTTCGTGTCGCACGTCCTCCGGGACCCTGAGACTCGATACTCGCAAATAGAGAAAGCGGCCTATGCCCTCATAATCGCAGCAAGAAAATTGAGACCATACTTCCAATCTCACCCGATCAAGGTATACACGGGAGTACCCCTGAAGAAGGCCTTCGCGAACTTCGACTCCTCGGGCCGCGTGCTGGCCTGGGCGCTTGAATTAACAGAGTTTGATGTCACCTTCCACCCTCAGAATGCCATCAAGTCACAGGTATTTGCGGATTTTATCGCTGAGTACTCAGGGGCCCCCGAAGAATTGGAGGATAAATGGACACTTTATGTCGACGGCGCATCTTCCCTCCAGGGAGCAGGAGCTGGGATTGCGCTCACGGGACCCCGAGGAGAGGCACTCAATTATGCACTTCATTTCCAGTTCCCCGTGACCAACAATACCGCCGAGTACGAGGCCATGATAGCTGGCCTCAAAATAGCGGCGGGACTGGGAGCACGAGAAGTCCATCTCCACAGTGACTCTGAACTCGCAGTCAGACAAATCAATGAAGAGTGTCGTGTACACGATGACCGGTTGCGCCGGTACCGAGAACAATTCCATTCCTTAAAGGGACAATTTGAGAAGGTGGAGGTCAGGCATGTGCCTAGAAACAAGAACTGTCAAGGGGACGCTCTCTCCAAACTGGGGGCAGCTGGAAACCTCGATAAAGATCGCCCTGTAATAGTGATGGACGTTCCCGAGTCAAGCATCTCCGAGGGAGTGAAGGAAACCTTTGTCATCAATGAACCCGGCGATACTTGGTACGCCCCCATGTGGGCCTACCTTACTTCGGAGATCTTACCAGAAGACCCGCTTGAGGCCAGACGGCTAAAAAAGATAGCGCCCTTGTACTCGGTGTTCAACCACCAGTTATACAAAAGAGGATACACCCGACCCTGGCTTAGGTGCGTCGGGGAAGAAGACGCCAAGAAAATGTTGGAAGAGGTCCATGAGGGACTCTATGGTAGCCATCAGGGAGTCAAAACCTTAGCAAAAAGAGTCCTGCGCGCGGGATACTATTGGCCCACGATGCAGCGAGATGCGGCCGACATGGCGCGAAAATGTGAAAAGTGCCAATACCATTACCGATTATCCAACGTCCCGGGCTATGACATGATCACAATCTCGGGAGCATGGCCTTTTGACCTCTGGGGGATCGACATCCTGGGCCCGTTCCCTATGGCCGCCCAACAACAAAAATGGCTCATAGTGGCCGTGGAGTATTTCACAAAGTGGGTCGAGGCTAAGGCGTTAGCCCACATCACAGCGGAAGCCGCCAAAAATTTTATATGGCGCAATATTGTGTGCTGTTTCGGCATTCCGCACGCGTTGATCTCGGATAATGGCACGCAGTTTAACGCCGAGGTCACCACGTCCTTCCTGGAAAACCTAGGCATTCGCAGTAACTTCGCTTCGGTTAGTCACCCCGCTAGCAATGGTCTAGCCGAAGTCACCAACAGGACCATTCTTGACGGGTTAAGAAAGAAAGTAGCCTCCAACAGGAAAAATTGGCCCGACAAATTAGACGAAATCCTTTGGGCCTACAGAACCACCCCCCCGCGAGGCTACCCAACAAACGCCATACTCCCTAGTATATGGCATGGAGGTAGTCACACCTCTCGAACTTATTGCACCTTCTCTCCGGATGACGGCCTACTCCACAGAGGGCAACCCAGAAGCGCGAGCAACGGAGCTCGAGCTGGTACAGGAACTCCGAGACAAAGCCCGCATCCGAACAACAGAGTATCAGCGGAGGGTAAAACGCGCTTTTGATAAATGCGTGTCGCCTCGGACGTTCGAACCTGGAGATCTAGTGTTAAGGAAGGTTCAGGCTACCGGACAGCATGTGGGTAAACTTCAACCCAATTGGGAAGACCCCTTCCAAGTAATTCGCGCTTGCGGTAAGGGCGCCTACGATCTCGAAGGCCCAGACGGACGAATACTCGCCTGACCATGGAACGTGGTCAACCTCCGAAAATTTTTTGTGTAAAACAAAAAGGGGGGAAAGGGAAAGACAGGCATAACAGCAGACACGCAGTCTGCGAAAACGTAGTTACTACCTTTTGTGTTTTGCGGACCGCGCAAGGTCAAGGACGCCGGGGCGATACTATAAGCCCGGCGGGATATTCTATATTTTGATCAACACGGGAGCACCCGTGTATGGTCAAGGGCGCCCGTGCGATATTATAAGTACGGCCTCGGTTTGTGTGTCATGACAGACTAACAAATTCGGGGTCCGACGACGCAAAATCGTCGATTGGATCACCTCATAAAAACAGCTAATTATTACAGGAACAAAAGGATAAAAAGCCTACGAGCAACAAATGTTTTTATCCAACAGGAACGCAAGCTATGACGCTGATTTTGGACACAAGGCCCTCGAGCATAAAACAGCCCGAAAAAACTTTCCGTAACAGCGAGCGTGCGCCAGGTCGTGAAAAGTACAAACGAACACTCCGAAAGGATGACGAGTACACACGACGCGCCCCGCGTGGAAAATTCGCGCTAGTCTCGGGTTAAAGGATCTGAAGTACGGAGTACGAACACAGCTCTACAAAATCAACACAGGCGCGAGCCATAAAAGCGTGAACGAAAACTCCGCAAGGAGTAACGAATACGCATGGCTCGCGAACATGACCATACAGGCAAGAGCCACAAATGCGCGAACAGAAGCTCTGCAAAGAGCAATGAACGCGCATGGCTCTTGAACATGACCATACAGGCAAGAACCACAAATGCGCGAACAGAAGCTCTGCAAAGAGCAATGAATGCGCATGGCTCTTGAACATGACCATACAGGCAAGAGCCACAAATGCGCGAACAGAAGCTCTACAAAGAGCAATGAACGCGCATGGCTCTTGAACATGAACATACAGGCGCGAGTCACAAAAGTGTGAACGAAAACTCCGCAAGGAGCAACGAATGCACGTGGCTCGCGAAAATAAAAGGGATAGTTATGCAAAAAGCGAACGAAAATCCCAAAAGGATAACGAATGCGCATAACTTTGCTTTGGGGAGATAAAATAACGGAAACCCGTGGGGTAACGAAAAAAGCTCTCTGAGGATCCCGACATACAGCGTAAACGAAAGCCCGACGGGGCAACGAACACACACCAAACCGGATGAACATTCCACTATTCCACAAGGCAACGAGCTTGCTTATCCAATAAGTACAAACGAAAACCTTGTAGAATAAGCGAGAATGTCCCTACTGGCCTCGCGAGACAACCAACAGACATGGCAACATGTCCAAACTACAAGTCTCGCAGGAATGTCCCCACCGGTCTCGCAAGACGACAGACCGGCATGGCCGCATGCCCGAACAGCGAGTCTTGCGGAAAGTATAAAAGAAGGAAGATCCCCAACCATCTTAGCGGGAAGACGAACTACAGTTGAGAAGTACCGGATCAAAAAAATTTCGCCCATTGCTAAAGGTCGCGGAAGTGCACCTCGCAAGGTAAGAAAACTACCTACCTTTCTTGTATTTACGATGCAAATGCAAGCAGAAGTAACCAGGCCTGCTTCGTTAAAAAAACGATCTAAGAAGACGCACATAAGATATTGCCCGCTATCGTTATGAAAACAGCGATAAGGTAAATATCCAGAATAAAGGTACCATTAAACTAATTATAGTTACCTCGGATGGCCGAGAAACATTCCTCGGCTAAATCACCCGAGCAAAAGGTTACAATAAATTCGGTTAAACTCTCCACAACCCGGAGAGATCCTCACACCGACCATGTTCAAATAAAACATAAAGAAAAACTGTTCCACCCGTCCACTCGACTGCAACACGGCTACTCGTCACCACCCTGCAAAAACACACTCGATATAAAACACTTACCCAGATAAAACATAAACTAAGCGAAATTGAGAGGATGTGTACCTGATCAACCTCGGGATTCGCCAAAACGCCATCCCCCGGCTCCGGACCATAATCCACTGGGTCCGACGCCATCTCACCTTCCTCGGTCACTGGAACGGTTAGGGAACCGGCAGCATCGCCAGTCACGTCCACGTGATCTTCGACGTGAACCTCGGGGGATGGAGGTGGTGTCTTCACGATCCCGGTGACGGGGCCAGGGCGCGACATCAGTCCAGACATGGAGGGGCTTCTTGGGTCTGCAGCTTAACAAGGACATCTTAGGGCGCACTGACTGACCGTCGGGCCCGATCAAACAATTCCCAGCTTTGTCCCAGCTATATCCTTCCAGACCAACAGGACGCCGTTCCCCCTCCGCCACCGGTTTATACCCGAAATCCTCAGGATCAAAGGGATAAAAAGTTCCCACGTACGCAAGCTCAGAGTATAACCTGTCCTTGATCATTCCCGACATTGACAGCATGGCGGCAAGTTTGAAAGGATCGCTAGTTAAAAAGTCCTGAACCACCTCTTGGTCGCGCTCGACACGCTCCGCTTGCGAATTTTTAACCGCGGTCAAAGCCTGGCCCAGTTGTTCCTTGACAAGGACCAGCTCCTGGGCTCGTTCGTCCAACGACCGCTTCAAAACCTCCATCTCGGCCTCGCTATCAATAAACTTAGCCTCAAGCTCCTCGAGTGCCTCGGCACTCCTCTTTTCATATGCCTCACGTTCTTTTACCTCTCGAGCCTTAACATCCACTTCGCCCTTTAACTTCTCAATCTCCTCACCAGCTCCGGCCACCGAGTCCTGCAATCCCCGGCACTTCTCCTCAAGGGATTTGCACTCTTCTGCTAACAAGTCTCTCTCAACAAGAGCCGCAATCAGATCCCCGGACTCCTCAGGAGAACGGCTTATGTCCAACGTCTTTGCGACCACCGCATCCGCAACACGGGAAAATAAGCAACCCATCTCAAAGAGACGTCCCACCGAGTCTCGCATCATCTCGACCCCGCGGTCTGTGATAAGCTTGTGTAAATAAGGAGGCTCCAGGGCACGATAAACCTCCCGATAATAGGCTGAACTCTCCCGAGGCCGCGTTGTAGCGCCTCGCATTAGCTCCAAGTGAGGAAAATATGCAAGGCACCCATCGGACACGTTCGAAGGGTAGGGAGTTTTGCATATAGCTCCCTTCTTAACCCTTCCCGTGGAACCCGCCGCGCGGCGTTCCTCGGGAGAAGTAGACGCAGATCTGGGAAAGACAGGAGTAACCGGGCTCCCAACCCCGGCCGAACTCCCCCCCAACGAGGGAACCCCTTGGGCTAACACCGCGCCAGCTAACCCCGATGAAGGGTCTACCCCACTTGAAACGGCAGCGACGGCCGCATGACCTGCACTCGGGACAAGGGGTGGCCGCGTTACGTTTCTCTTCTTGCCAGCCGCCGGCCCTTTCCCCTTTTGGTCACGAGTGAAATCACCCGTCGACCTCCGCGTCTTCGACTCCCTTTCCACGAGATCCTTTTTTATCACGCGCTGCTCATCACCCGACTTCGCCGCCTCCACGACAGCCTCGACCTCGGTTGGACCCAAGTGTATCCCCTTTGTCTGGGAACAGAACGCCCGAGCCTCGTCTCCCGCTCCATCAAAAGCGAAGTCCATCAAACCATAAAATGCACCAGAAAAACATAAGAACTATGGGGGTTATATATATAGGGAAACAGTTGAGAGCTGGGGAGCATACGTACATAAGCTATTCTTTTCTTACCATCCAAAAGGCGACCAATAACCTTCGCAGCCTCACCATCCTCGGTGCTCAGGACTAAATTGCTCAAGTCGGGCTTCCCCTCGCCCTGCTCTTCGCCAGCCTCACTCCTGATCTGTCGCCATGTGCGGCGCACGCCAGACAGAGACTCCACGCAATCGGGGTTCTTGAGGTACACCCACCCCCTATTCCAACTATCAATTTTCGAGACCCTACCCTTGTGCTTCTCATAGTTAAAGATCTCTCGGGCCTTACACGATTTCCTCTTTACGGCAACAAAGTCCGTCGCGACGACCAAGGAGAAATACTTGGCGAACAAGGCCACACTCGGTTGAAGGTCCCCAAATTCGTGCCTAAACTCCTCGAACAGCTTCTCAAAGCTGGTAAGATAGCACCACCCCATGCCTGTCAATTGGGCGGGGGTGATGTCCAATGTCCGTAAAAAGGTAACCTCGAAAGAGGTCAGGGGCAACCGAAACCCACATTTGGGCATCTTCCAATAAACACACAGCCCCTTGTTGTCATCGTGCGCGCGATCGAGGGACGACGGTAACTCAAAGTCTAGGTGCCCCAAAGTGATGCGATCCCTAGCATCTTCCCTTACGAGTTCATCGTAGAAAGTATCGATCCACCAACTTTGGTCCTGACAGATCGGCACGGAAGGATACATAACGCTGACCTCTCGGAACAACGCATCGCGAGCATGCCCACCGCGCTCCCTCTTAGCAGCGGGCGACTCCTCCGATGCTTTTCTCTTGCGTGTCCGAGTAGGTACCGAAACGGAGGCTCCTCTAGACGACTCCTGACGGTCTTGCACAACAACGTCCTCATTCTCCGAAGAACCCTCCTCGGATGACGAACCCTCACTCACACTGGAAGCATAATACGATGGGTGATCCCTCGCCAGAGGTGTCCTCTCGCGTCCGACCTTCTTCTTCTCGCCCATTTCTAACTGCAAGGGAAAATTAACAAGATGTTCAGCAAGAGGAGATACTGCCAACGGAACTACCCTCTTACCTAAATTGGCAAACACCCTATCAAGGGCTACCTTCGATTTCCCGACACCCTCACCCTTTATTCTCCGATCCCACATTGCCGGGTCAGTCCAATCAACGGGTTCGTCGGAGGAACCAGGGTCAGCCGCGACCCAGTCCACGAAGGACTCCGGCTGTGCCACCTCCCAATCCACGGGGGATTCTGGGCCCAAGTCGCCCCAGTCCACAGCCGACTCCCAGTCAAAAGAACCCCCCTCGGACCCAGAACCAGGCTCCCTCTCCGCCATTGGAGCACACTCACCGAGACGCTCCTTTAAGGGTTAATTCCCGAACTTCCCGCGCCGCCAGCGCGTGAATACACAACTTCTTACGGTATACCGATCTCGTAACTCTTAGTACCGGTTAGCATACGAACTCCCGAAAATAATGTTTGCGACAATTAGACCTCCAAGAACAGTGAATACCTTTGCGATACCGGACGACAACCTTTTTCTACCAAAATTGTCCTCGGGAATAAACAGAATCGTAGATGACGATGTCGAGAACAACGCTCGCTGAAAACGAATATGCGTTAGGGCCCGCCTCCCCTTATATAGGGTCCCCGTAAATAACCGTAAAAATTCACTATTGACACGCGTCAGCCCGCCAAGGGTGCTCAGCGACGGCGCGTAGAAAGGCATAGAAATCCGTCATCCTGAGGGGTACGGAGCGTCGCGTCGCTTCAAATTTTGGCGCCAAAACCTTGTAACGTAGAACCCCTGCAATTCCACAGCATGCCGCCATCCTTGCGGCCCAATCTCGCACCATCTTAAACCTTACGCTCTAATGCTTTATCCGCGCCGGGTCTTTCCACACCCGCTTGAACATCTATCCCCCCGGATCCCCTCACAAACTCGTCATAGTACGCACCACCGCCCCCTAACCAAAATAAAAACTTCCCTCCCCTGACGTCAGCAAGCATGGGTGTCGCCCATACCCTGACACATGCATTTATGACACCTACAGTAATCGCCGTTATATATATATATACGGACCTCCCGTACTCTTTTGGGCCAGATTTATTTCACAAGAACCTCGGAGCCATGGCACCAAAACCTTCTAACAATCGTGGCAAGCAACCGATGGACAAGGGTCAACCCAGTAACCCCACCCCGAGACGTCCGACTTCCGTTCGAGACTTACCACCCCGAGTCCGGGCAAGCTGGCTCCGCTTCTTTCCCCGACACCGTCTGGATCAGATGTTGTCAAACCCTAGCCATAAGCTTCACGAATTCGTCGAGTACCTCCTCGATCTGGAAAGGCGATCCTCCGAACATTGCGCTTGTTGCCCGAAGTCTCGCCGCAATGCACCCCCACCTGCTCTTCCCCGACATCCACCACCCAAGCTGATAATTCGCAGTACCTGCCCCGTATGCGGAAAGGCGGGCAACCGATCCGAGATGCCCCGGTGCCACCGATGCCGACAGAGCTTCCACCCGGCTTGTCAACCCGAGGAGATTCACTACTCATTCCCCATCCCGGGTCTGGAGGACTGGCATTGTGACGAGTGCCTAGCCATCCTCGATTCCCTTGATAACTTGGGTGAAGACGACAGCGAGAACGATAATGACGATGGCCCACAGTACCACCCCACCAAGTCCGGTGACACCGACCCTGAAGAAGACTCGCCCGCAGACAGCAATTTCAGCGACTGATACTCGCGGGCTTTGACATATGTTTAGTAGTACCTTTTTTGAAACATGCGGGGGTATCACTTTGTTGAACGAAGTACCTCCGAGAACACACTTTTTGTTGAGAAGGAAAACTCTGTAAACCACCCAACGTGCCTATAATTATATCTTTTCTCTTATTACGAAGACTGTGTGAACATCTGACAAAAAACAAACTCCGGCACTAAGCTAATCCGCCAATACATATATTCTTGTCGGGTGATAGACGCTACCAGTATTATATATTTACATCCTTTTCACCCATAACGTTATCACGACAACCACCGAACTGCGTTATAACTCGACTTTATTATATAGGCACCGCCTAAATACCAACTCAACCTCAGATAGATCACGCAATAAACACAAAGACCCTTTTCTGATAATCGGTCGCTTATACCAGTCTCACGTGGTGCCCGCACGTGAATACAATACACTCGTCTCAGGACAATCCCGGAGACGCGGTATCTCGCTTCTTAATTCCTCCAACAACGCCGGCACGACCAACGCGCGAAGTCCTAGTGGATGACTCCATATCGCGCAACTTTAATAAATCCAGACAGGCAATCAAACCACCCTCCCCTAATTCTCAAAAGGCACAACTCGAGATAACTCGGACCCAGGAGTAACTCTCGACAACTCACCAGAGTAACTGTCCCGCGACACACCTTCGCGGCATAAAAACGTTCTCTACTCCAACCCATGAACCTCGTATGCGCAACCGCGCACGTTTCCCAAATGTTGGCTAACTGACAGCGAATAGCCATTAATTTAGCTCAGACGCTCCGACAATGATGCGTCTCCTACTAATAACACCAAGACATAACCGTTCAATAATTCCTAAAAACGCCTCGAAACGACCGCCCCATAAATCCAAAACGCTTCGATATTAACACCGGTCAAACGACAGGCCTACGCCCGTCCAGTCAAGTCACCTAGCCCCAGCTTTTATGAGTCGGTGGGGCCCAGACGCGATAACCAATGGCACCACCCCGCCTATATATTGGCCCATTCAGCCATAAGAAGATCATTCCCCACCAACCAATTCTCCATTCCGTAAACTAACCCTCACCACAGCTACCCTCACAATGTCGTCGAACGACTCGGTTAACAAACCCGAGCAACGACGTCTCAACATTACCCTCCCCCGTGATTCGCCTCCCCACCGACCCCGGCCTAACCCCACGCAGCCACCACTGCGAACACTGTCGGAAGGCCAGAGGTGGGTATTGTTACAAGACATATCCCACTCGGACTTAGGATGGATGCTAACCCATGAAAACCTTCGAATCCGAGATTTTCTCGACTTCAAGCTTAGCTAATGCCCGAAATTCACCCCGGAAGATGAGAATACCATCCAACCTATGGCGCCGTCGTTGCGCACATGCTTCGGGTGCGGTGAGGAAGATCCCAAGACCGAAATGGTCAAATGCCGAACATGCTTCGAGTGGCGCCACATGTATCATTATGATATAAAAGGCCGCTCTGATCCCCGCCGTCGATTTTGGCGATGCCCCCGCTGCATCGACCTCAACTTCGGAGGACCAACTTTATGCACGGCCACCAAGGAGGAGCTCGAAGCGGACAATGCATATGAGGACACCGATAACGAGATCCTCGCCTGAATGCTCCTTAAGTAGCGACATCACACCCGTCTTCTTGCCGAGGAGGACCCCGGAGTGCAACTGACCGAAGGGGAAATGTCTCTTCCGCCTGCCTCAGGTCCCACCTCGGCAGCCATACAGGTATACAGGGAACGAGTCGCCCTGCACATCATAGTTTCTTAGGACAAATGTATCCGTTGTCATGTCTCCACTAAAGACAAATGTTGTATACAAAGTATGTATCACACCTATGTAAAGTTATTGAACTTATCAAAACAAACAAATGCATTTGTTGACGGGACTCCTCACGGTATCGAACAACTTACATTTTCCATAACACGTCGGCCAAATCTTTTCCGCGCCGGTTTCTCCGTAGGCACGCCGACATTCTTGTCAAAAATATACCCTGAGGACCAACGCCATTGCAACTAGAGAGTCGATGACTCTACGTCCAGCGTCTTCCGGGACCCACGTCATTTATGGCCACAATAGCAACTTACACCTATAAATACTAACCTCATATTACGAAAAAGGGAGACAATCACTTCCATCATTTTCACTCCACTCCTTTGACATGCCTATCAAACGAGTAGTTTCCAAAACTAAACGGTCCGCAGACCAAGGCCAAAGTAGCCGCGGCCAACCGCCCTCCAAAAACCGCCGATCTTATAACCCAAGACAGGTCCTCTCTCCTTCAGAGAGATGGGCTTTACGCCAACGTTTCCCCGAGGAGGACTTAGACTGGATGCTCCATAACGAGGACCTCCAAATCTGCGACTTTATCGACCTCCTCCTCGCCGGTGTACCCTCATTCACTAAGGAGGACGAGAACAACATCTATGATGACGTCAACTTCGAGCCCAAGCTGCGTTGGTGTGTCATATGCCACGACCAGGCACCCAAGCACGAGATGGCGAAATGCCGGATGTGCTATGAGTGGAGCTGCTTCGAACACTACGACATCCGAGGTCGTTCGGACCCTCGACGCCGGTTCTGGAAATGCCCTGGATGTTTATCCCGCAATTCCGGAGGCCCGAGCTTGTATACCGCAACTCCAGAAGAAATCCATGCGGATAACCTCTTTGAGGATACTGATAACGAGCGCGTTTAATGGCCGCCCGAGACCAGACCTCGCATCCGCCTCTTTATCAAACAAGACCATCAAGCCTAGACATTGATAGGTCTTACATCCAAACATGTTATCTCAATTATGTTAGATCTGTATGATTTCGCCATTTTTATTACAATTAAGCTTTACCTGATTCCGAAAAAACCTACGAATGTCTGCACTCCCTGCGATGTTCCCGATTACTTACCCTCGATGGAATAGGGACTTCCTCCTTATCGCGCAAAAAAAAAAAAATTGTGAAACCCCAGTCTCGGGTGTTATCGAACACACGCAGCTCACCCAAAAAACATACGCTAAAACCCCAATCTCAGGGGTTAACGAAATTACGATCCTTACAGATTGCGGCTATCTCGATAATACAGGAACCCCGAGGCCAGCTCAGGGGCCGCTAATGAACCAACTACGGAATATATCAACAAATCAAAATTCGAGTAAGCCAAACATTATCAATAAGCGGCACAACAGGAAAAACACACAAAAATTCTAAAGTAATCAAAGCACGAATGCGCAAAACCCCGAAGGGTCGGGGGCTGATAACGGGCAAGTAATCTACAAAAACTCCCAGGACCGACTCGGGGGCTAATACTCGAACATCAAAATAAAACTCGAAGACCGAAATAGTAGAAGCAGACCCACATAAACAACAAAATGGCCAAAGTCGCCTCTTATACCAAGGTCAAAACCCGAAAGAATTATACTAATACATTTCGGCTTCGGGGGCTAATGATAGGTCCATGTGCCAATGGCCCTTAAAAAACTCAGGCCTGGCCCAGCTAGATAGGGCTAAAGTTAAAATCATAGCAAACCGGCCCTAAAACAGGTTACGGCCCAAAAAACAGCTTGGGATTCGGACCCCCCTCCGGGGCCAGCCCAAGAACAGGAACCCGGGATTCGGACCCCCTCCCGGGGCCAGCCCGAGGATAGAGTTAACCCGGGATTCGGACCCCCTCCCGGGGCCAGCCCGAGGTCAGAAACATCCCAGGATCCGAACTCCCCTCCCGGGACCGACCTGAGGCCAAACTCACCCGAGATTCGGACCCCACCCCGGGGGCCAGCTCGGAATCAAGTAAAACAAGGCTCAAAGCATAAGCATGCCGAACAGCCAGAGAAGGCCAACGTACGACCTCGCTGATTCGGCTTGCGCCAGATTATGCGGATATTATCGCCTATTATGCGGACGCCTCCAAAACAGTTACGCGGGCCCCCATCATTAATGATGACAAGACCCCGCTACAGTAAAGGCGACCCCTATTTAAGGCAGAGAAATCCCCAGAAAAAAGGACCGCATTCATGACAACCAGATGAGGTATTAAAAAGGGTTAGAGCGTTAATACCCCTCCGACACCCCGCGTGTCCACTCACTCTGCCCGATTGGCTCGAACCGGGACGGGTTACGCTTTCGGCAGCCAGCCTTCGCGCGGCCTGCTTCCCAGGAACAGGACGTGCGCGCACCTTACTGGACCAAGTCCAAGTACGGCCCAGCCCGCCTGGGAAGGGACGTATCAGGTACGGCACGCGAGTCGATTACGTGCCGTGATTTGCGTGTTCCGTGTCGTGATCATTCGCGTGCCGTGATTATTTTTGAAAAATTTGGCACGACACGGCATGTCACACGAAAGATCTAGTCACGGCACGACACAACACGTGGTCACGCGAGTCACGTGTAATTAGGACCGTTAGATCTTTACTAAATGTTGAATCTTGAATAAACTAAACCTAAATTATGATCAAATGGTCACGCGAGTCAGCGAGTCACGTTTAGTCATGACACATTTGAACATCGTGACTCCTGTAGCGTGACCATTCACGTGTCGTGACCACCCCTTAATATTTTGGACACGGCACGGCACGAGACCAAAGTCACAGTGTGTTAGTCACGACACGGCACGTTTTTTCCATTCTAGATACACGTTAGTTCTGAGTGGAGACCGAATAATTAATCAGATACAAAAGTAAATCTCCAAAAGAAAAAAAACATTAGCTGTGTTAATAATTTTTTTTATTCGTATGTATTTGATAAAACAGGTATGTACAAGGATCTTTCCTTTTTGTTATCTTAACGGATTATAATATAAATAAGAAAAGATTTTTACTTACCTGTCGGGTTAGGATACAAATAAGAGCTGCTTAGTATATGTTAGAGATCTAAATACATGATGTGAAGTATATTACGTGTTTAATATATTTATTTGTTTGTTATAATTTAGTTAATTTAAATAAACTATTATTTATTTAATAATTAACTATTTCTATTCATTATCTGTTAATCTAAACAAATAAGGGTCGAATATGAATTAAACAAATATTTAGCAGTTAAGAATAAAATACGAGTAAAACTAATTTTAGAATAGTATATACGAGCCGACATTTTTACAATACCCCCAACAAAAAAGAAAATATCAAATCTGCCTTCGATCCAAAATTTTTACTAAAAATGCCCTAACTGCCCTACTGGGGGCGGTCTGCTATTTTTTTTTTAGAGACAATATGAATATCAAGATGCTGAATTCTAATGCTAAAAATTCGGATTTTTTTTAAATATTTGTTAGATTACTTCTTTTGATGTATAATTAGCATATTTATACTAAAATACGTTAAATTACTTGAAATTATGTTAAATTACGTTGAATTACACTGAAATACGGTAAATTACGCTAAATTACAACAACTTCGCTAATTATGCTGAAATAAACTACGCAAAATTATGCTAAAGTAGACCAATTTTGTGTCATCTTTCATTAATCATAAAAAATAGTAAAAAAATTCCAAAAATAGTAAAAATTGGTATTCTACAAGTTCATTATGTAACTAATTTACTGAGCTACTTAGATTGAATAATAGAAATGAAAATCTTAATCGGAAACTTTAAAACAAGTTTTGAGGCTCTCCCTTTATTTTTTGGCAATTCTAAAATTTGAAATCCCACATTTCTAGCATTAACGCATGCGTATTTTCGCAAGCTTTCCGAAAAGTGGTCATTTGTTGAAATCGGACACTCGAGCGCCGTTTTATGGCCGTTTGAAGTTTCGTCGTCGTTTTTCGCATTTTCAATGAATATATCGTCCCTATTCATATGTAATTTAGCATAATTTACTGTATTTTAGCGTAATTTAATGTAATTTACCGTAATTTAACGTAATTTAGTGTTATTCAGCGTAATTTAACATAATTTCAAGTTATTTGGCGTATTTTAGTATAAATATGATAATTATACATCAAAAGAAGTAATCTAAAAAAAAAACTCAGTTAACGTGGGTATATTTATTAATAAAAATGTCAGAAACTACAGTTTAGAAATTAGAGCTTAGGGTTTAGGATTTCTTTTAAATATCACTAATTTTTAGGGTTTAAGGTTTCTTTTAAAATCATTTAATGTACGGTAATTTTTAAGGTTTAGGGTTTAGGGTTTTATAAATTGTTCAAAATAAGTGTTTAGAGTTTAGAGTTTAGCGTAATTTACCGTATTGCAGTGTAATTCAACGTAATTTAACATAATTTCAAATAATTTAGCGTATTTTAGTATAAATATGCTAATTATATATCAAAAGAAGTAATCTAACAAATATTTAAGAAAAATCTGAATTTTTAACATAAGAATTCAGTATCTTGATATTCATATTGTCTCTTAAAAAAAAAAAATAGCAGACCGCCCCAGGGGGCGTTTAGGGCATTTTTAGTAAAAATTTTGGATCGAGGACAGATTTGATATTTTTTTTTTGTTGGAGGTATTAGTAAAAAAACCGGATATACGGGTAACAAAATATCTTCACCCAACTTGTACTGTAACTATATATTGACATCCTAGAAAAATATATTGTGTCAACTCACAGACCAAAACCGAACCGACATTAAAAGAAATGTGCCACCCACGAACCGACAATAAAAGACTTATGTGCCACTTATCTTTTTACAATTCAGGATTCTATCTTTTCTGGTGAAGAATTAATTAATTGTTTCTGATTGTACAAATGTACAATATCTGTTGTGAAGAATTAATTAATTGTTTCTGATTGTACAAATGTACAATATCTGTTGTTACTTGTGGAAGAGGTTGATACTGGTATTGTCGATTTAATTATGTTTATAATGACAACTTAATGATTCGGAAAAAGATTCGGCGGGAATAAAATTTATTATTCGAAAATAATTCACATATAATTCGGAAAAAATTCAAATAGAAAGTTATACTTGCAGTCAAGAGAGCAAAAAAAAAATACAAAATTCGAGAATAATTCATAAAATTCGGGAAAAATTCGTAAAATTCGCGAATAATTCGAAAAAAGTTTGAAAAATTGATTCGCCAACAACTCAAATTCGAATAATTCACAAAACTTGTTATTATAATTATGTTGTGTAATTGGCTGTTCTTGACATTTTTTTACAAAGGAGTCGTTACGAAACTAATCATTATGTGCTTCTCTTTTGTTGAAAGTGATCTAACCATTATGTACGCTTTAGCAATAAATACAATGGAAAATTTGTCCATTAGCATGAATTTCAATCGCAAATCCAATGTAGTGAAATATCATTGTTCACTAGGCTTCAAACAAGTCACATTTGTTTTTTGTTTTTTTTAAGAAAAGGTGACAATTCTTAATACCACCATCCATCCACAGCCGGGCCCCTACTAGATTATGGGGAAATTTTATATATACATCCAAAATTTTTGAAATTACATGTTCCCCTTTAAATTTTGTAATTACGTATTTACCATTCAAAATGTTAATAATTCACATATTTATCCTATTTATTGAAAATTACTAGTTAGATATGATCTCTATAAAATATAATTAAGTACTCCATTCTCCTTCCTCATTTGGAGGGCGAAATTATAAAATTTGGTGGGTATTTTTAAATACGTAATTATAAAATTTGAAGAGCGAAATATATAATTTCATAACTTATTTCAAACACTCCTCTCTATCTAGCTTGTCTACTTCTCCCTCTCTCTATTCTATCCTCCATATCCAGCAAAATATGCAAACTTGGAGCTTGAGATTGGATACAAATTCACATCGTTTGACCCTTATAAAATACATTTTACTATGAGTGCCCTCTGCCTCTTCAGAATTAAGCTTCGTATTAGTTAAGTACTTGAGTTCATATTTAGTATTTTTAGGTAATGTCAAATATTATGCAAAAACAGCTAAGATAGAGAAATTCTCTTCTTTCAATCAAAACAGAGGACCAAATCATTTTTTTCATCATAATATCATTGAATATTGAGAAGCTACGCCCTATTTCTATTATGTATATTTTTCTAAATTCAAATTTAAGCTAAATTTAAGTAAAGAAGATAGATGTATATTTTGCTAATTCTAATGAAACATGGATTATTATATTCTAAATGAGGAAGAGATGCTTTTACATTTATTTTCCCAGAAATTCAATGCATTTTTTTTTATAAAATCTGTCAGCATTATACTGTGCTTAATCTTTCCATTACTGATTTGGTTGTCTTTTCCAATCTTTCCTTTCCCTTAATTTGCCTTTTGTTTTGCTTGCCAATACAATTCAATCAATCGACATCTTCAACATCATATATTCATCATTCTTGCTATTTCTTATCTTTTCGCCAAATCAGTGACTCAAGAGTCACTAACCCTTGCTTTCTTTCTGTTTTCGCGGGGAAGAGAAGGATATAAGATGCTGAGAATTTTTTATTCATAAAAAATAATAGAAAAGAAGAGAAAGAAATAGAAAGAGTACATGCAATTTTTTATTTGATAGTAAGATCGATAGCAGCGCCACTGATCAAAATGCCATGTACTCTTTCTATTTCTCTCTTTTTTCTATTAGTTTATAAGATTCTCTAAGTGCTCTACACGGTGAGGAAAGGAAGCTACTAACTAGAGCATATAGTTATCCATCTAATCACCAATGCGTATCTTCTGAGTTAACAAAATATTTATGTTTGGAATCACAGCTGTCCGATTGGGATCCGAGCCAATCCAGTCCGAGGTGGAGCATACGGGGCTGCTTTAATAGTTAGGAAACGATTCAGATTCAAACAAACGGTCCAGATTCAAACAAACGGTTCATCTAATCACACCCCAAATTTGCAAATATTTCCTTATAGGAAGGATACATGGGAGAGAGGGAACGAGAAGCAAGCAAGCTGGATTCGAAATGAAAAGGTATATTTGTTCATTTAAAATATAAAATAATCAAATTAAAAGTTAAATAAATAAAAGGGGATTGAAAAAAAGATGTTAAGTTTTTGTGGATATATTGAATATTATGATGTTTTTATGGAGATGTTAGACTAATTTGAAAGTTTGCATGGGCATTCTAAATTTTTTTCTCAATATTATATTGTCATTTTCAAGTATAAGAACTCTTCAATTAAATTATCTTTTTATCTCATTCTAAATAATCCGACATTTTTATTAATATCCAAAGTTTAATACAAATTAATAAATATACCCAGAATCCGGTCCAATATCGATATATACCCAAACCGGCTATTTTCTGGCCGGCTATGTACCCTCCCTAAGCCGGCCAGAAAATGGCCGGCTATGTACCTTTTTTTTTTTTTTTAAAAACCCCAAAAACTCTATAAAAGAGTACCCCCTCCCCCTTCAGATCTTCACACAAACCGAGGCAGCGCGAAGTAACCGTTGAGGTAATTATTATTTTTTTATTATTATTTTTTTTTTATTTTATTATTATTTTATTATTATTATGTTTTATTTTATAGATTAGTTAATTGTTTACTATTTAGTTAATTGTTTACTATTTAGTTAATTGTTTACTATTTACTTAATTGTTTACTATTTACTTAATTGTTTACTATTTAGTTAATTGTTTACTATTTACTTAATTGTTTACTATTTACTTAATTGTTTACTATTTAGTTAATTGTTTACTATTTACTTAATTGTTTACCATTTACTTAATTGTTTACCATTTACTTAATTGCTTACCATTTACTTAATTGCTTACCATTTACTTAATTGCTTACCATTTACTTAATTGCTTACCATTTACTTAATTGCTTACCATTTACTTAATTGCTTACCATTTACTTAATTGCTACTATTGAGGTAATAAATTTTTTTTTATTTTATTATTATTTTTTTATTTTTTTTAATTTTTAATTTATTATTATTTTATTATTATTATGTTTTATTTTATAGATTAGTTAATTGTTTACTTAGTTAATTGTTTACTATTTAGTTAATTGTTTATTATTTACTTAATTGTTTACTATTTAGTTAATTGTTTACTATTTAGTTAATTGTTTACTATTTAGTTAATTGTTTACCATTTACTTAATTGCTTACCATTTACTTAATTGCTTACCATTTACTTAATTGCTTACCATTTACTTAATTGCTTACCATTCTAATATTCTAATATTTACTTAATTGCTTATCATTTACTTAATTGCTTACTATTTACTTAATTGCTTACCATTTACTTAATTGTTTACTATTTAGTTAATTGCTTACTATTTACTTAATTGCTTACTATTTACTTAATTGCTTACTATTTACTTAATTGTTTACTATTTAGTTAATTGTTTACTATTTACTTAATTGCTTACTATTTACTTAATTGTTTACTATTTACTTAATTGTTTACCAGTCAATTGTTTATTATTTAGTTACTTGACAATTATTTACCATTTAGTAACCTGACAATTGTTTACCATTTTCTAAAATGTAGTTTGTTTACCATGGCTTTTATTTTATTACACTATGGTGGGAAGATGCTTAATAGTGCACAAGGGGCGTACTACAACAAAGATGCAGCTCATTCATTGATGATTCCAGATGACATCTCACTTTTGGACCTGAAATCCATAGTTTACACACACACCGGTTACAACCCAGAAAGGTGCGACCTAGAATTGGCAACCCGATATTGCCATCCCTCCAACGGGAAATGGATTGTTGCGAAACTGGTAGATGAGAGTACGTGGAGAGGCATGTTCGGTTATTTGAGGTCCCAAGGAAATTTTCTAATAGAAATATTTGCTAGAAGAGTTCCGGTAGAGCCTGGGGTTGGAAGTTCGGGCTCTGGATCAGCGGCACCACATTATACCCCACAACCAGAAACTTACAGACGTGACTCCACCTTACCCCTCACCGAACCTGACCCAGAACCCTACAACTACGTCACTCCACCAGCACCTCAACGAAGACACTCAGTTGCATCCCCACCTAGACACAATCGAGGCAGACCAAGACACTCAGTTTCAACCCCACCTAGATCCGTAAATGCCACTCCTTTACCGTTACCTCCAGTATCACCTTACCCCAGACCTGCACCAGTAGACGATGCAAGCTGCCCGGACTTTGAAGATATTAATGAAATACCGGAGGACGATCTGGGGAGTGGGGATGAATTTGGGGGAGACATGTGGGGGGATTCTGATCACATGGAAGGTTGCGATGAAGACGGGCGGGCTGAAACAGCTGAAAGGTACACTGATGAGGGGGGGCCGCTTAGTGGCCGGACTGATACGCACCCGTTCCCAGACCTCAATGATGTTTCTGAGTTTAGAGAGGCAGATATTGGTTATTATGGGCAACGGATTGAGTACAAAGGTGAGTTGTGTGCTAACCTATATTTTAAAGGTGAGCTGTGTACTAATCATGCCAGGTGTTGCCGAGTTCAGAGCCGTAGCCTGGGCGTTTGGTCCATGCATTGCGGCGTTCCAGTACATGAGACCAGTGATCAGCATCGATGCCTGCTTCTTGTCTGGGCGATACGAGGGGAGGCTTTTGATAGCTTGCGGCTACGATGCCGAGAACCAATTGGTGCATATTGCATTTGCAATTGTACGTCAGGAGGATACTGAGAATTGGGGTTTTTTCTTGCAGTGGTTGAGAAATGAAGTGCTCGTCCCGTGTAAATTTGTATGTGTCATATCGGACCAGCACAAGGGGATCAAAGCTGCACTGACAGCTGAATACGGATGGCCTCCCGAGCTCTTTGTGCACAGGTATTGTATGCAGCATGTTGCTGACAACTTAGTCACGAACTGTGGAGGAGACAGATGGTACGGATGGAGGTTCAGGGAAGGAGCAAAGAGGAAGAAGCCGAGAAGATTACAAGAGATGTTCCAAGAGTTTGCTCATGTATGTCTAACTTATACCATTTCGTTTAATTATCTTATAAGAATTTTATGAAAATGAAATAACACCCCTTTGTTTTTGTGCAGCTAAATCCGAAGTGCAATGCATATTTAAAGAAGGTGGGCAAAGTACGTCCTAATGATGTGATGGAGCCGTCCAATTATGAGAAGATTTTCCAAACCTGTGACGGAGGATACCGGTTTGGTATCATGACAACAAACGGCTCCGAGTCGCTCAACAATGTCTTTCGAACGAGTCGTAGATTGCCTTTTTGTGCCATAGTGGAGGATACGTTCTACACGTGCAACAGATGGTTTGTTCAGCGGCGTCAGCGAGCAATGGAATTACAAGACAAGGGACAGGTTCTGTCTGACCGGGTTTTGCAGAATATCAGAAAACGTTGGGAGAAAGCTGGAAAAATGCGGTTGGTGCGTTACACGCAGGGCCAAGGTCAGTACCAAGTTTCATCCCCAAATGAGTACGTTCCTTGCACCCGTAGCGACATGGGCAACATGGAACCCACTCACAGGGAGTTCATGTACATTGTGACGCGCGGTCCCGACAGACAAATGGAATGCACTTGCAGAGGTATCCAATTAACTTCTATTCCGTGCGCTCATGTCTTAGCTGTTTGCCGTGACCGAAATTGGCAAGAGGACGACTTTGTTGCAGACTGGTATAAAACACCCTATCTTGTGAGTACTTGGAGCCATGTGTTCAATCCAATTGGCAATATGGGAGACTGGCCTCCTAATGTTGGAGACAGAATCCTTCCGAGTAGTGGTTGGATTAGGAAGGGGAGGCGAAAACACACCCGTCGTGTAATGACGATGGATGAAATGGAAGGTAGACGAATGGGGCATCAGCCTCGCCGTTCCACTTCCGATAGGCAACGAAGAGGTATGTAACATTCATCTAAAATTATTTTTCTTTTCAATTTATACCAACTTACTAAGTAACACATGCAAATGCAGAGGCAAGAAACGCAGCAAATACGGCAGAAAATGAGCGAGTAATGGCGTCGGGAAGTGGGTCCGGAGGGTCACGGCGTAGCACAGCTACGAGCCGTTTAGATGCAGCTGCTATGTATGCCGAAGCAATGGGAGAGGCGGTTGCCATAGGAGGAGAGGCGGTTGGGGTGCAAGGGGAGCCATCTGCCCAACCGAGGAGGTCCACTACTAGACGCACAACAAGGGCATCTACAAGCCAAGCAGGGCCATCTGGAGCCCAGGCCGGCCCATCTACAAGCCAAGCAGCGCCATCTGGAGCCCAGGCCGGTCCATCTAGTGAGCAACCAGAGCCATCTGTTAGACCACCTCGTAAGGCATCTTTCGCAAGTGGTTTACTTCGGGGATTACCTTTTAGACGTAGCAATAATAGGTGATTTGTATGCATGTTGTAAAAAATGTGTGGACTCTATTTGCAATTTGTGTGTATTTTATTATTTTATACGAAACTTAGAAATGAAATATTTGACTTTAATAGAAATCACCTAAAACAAAAATAATGCGGTTAAAAAAAAAAAAAAAGGTACATAGCCGGCCAGAAAATGGCCGGCTTGGGTATATATCGATATTGGGCCGGATTCTGGGTATATTTATTAATTTGTATTAAACTTTGGATATTAATAAAAATGTCGGCTAAATAATCTCTCCCTCTCCTCTCTTTATTTATCCTTTTCAATTATAGATACGTGTATAAAAAAAATACATAAATAGTAAATATTGACTTAATTCAAAAAATATCGAATTTGACTAAGATGTGAACTCCTGATAATTAAAAAAAAAAGAATTCAATTTATTCAAAATTCGACCAGACTCGACTCGAATTTAAAAAAACCTGAAATTCGTAACGATCTAATTAAAATTCGGCTTAAATAATTTTTATCTGAATTAATCAACTATTATAATTAATCAACATGACACCTGAATTAAAAACCCCACCGACCCGGAATTCTTTGGATCTGCACCGTCCATCAAAATCCGCACGACGTTTAAAACGGAAAACGCCCCGTGGTATGCAGGATCGGTTGCAACGGTTTCACATTCATGTGAAGTGAATCAAGAGCTGGATTGGCCCGGATTCCGATCGAACGGTTTAGATCCAAACAGAAATATTCTGTTACCTCAGAGGATATGGATTCACCGACCCGACCCATGTGGAACGGACTCTGCTGCTCTCCCAAGAGAAGAGCAGGTCCTGTTCTTCCGATCTCAACCATTCAAAATCGTTGAGATTTGTGCATGAAAAAGTTATTTTATCGAGATACGTGAATAAAAAATTTTGAATGGTTGCGATCGGAAGAGCAGCAGAGTCATATCCGACACATGTTACATATATACAGAACCCATCCCATCAAGCTTGCTTTTCTTTGTTCCCCACACAAATTCCTTCCTAAAGACCTCGACTAAGACTTAAGTTCCCCACAAGGCCATCCCACTCTCCTCCAATCGCTATGGCTACTTCATTCGATGCTTTCTCTGCCAACGGCGACGAGGATCCTGTCATTATCTCATCCGTTTCTCACCCGTTCGACGACGACGATTCTTACTACCGCGTGGGGGAGGACGCAGAAGATCCAGTCGAGATCGCGGCGGAGGATCATATCCCAGCTGCCCACGTGTCTATCGGCGAGATCCCATCCTCACCTGACCTTTACGCGTTCCGGTCCGATCCTCTTCCTGATTTCGGATCCGAAACAAATGGCGGGTTGGATAACGGAGCGGTGTTTGTATCCGACGAGCCTATCTTGCCTCCTCCCAGCGAGATGCAGCCAGATGAAGGGTTCATTCTCAGAGAGTGGCGCAGGTTTGTGTTCATTTTTGTTGGATCTACTTGATTTAGATCTTCAGTAATTTCATTCAGTAGAGATTGCTTTGTATGTAATTAGATCTAGTCAGTTGAATGGTATGAGACTATTGGTTGATGAGGTTCTGGTTTGTGTCTGCAATTAAGGCATGACTAAGCTTAGAATATACCCTTTGTATGTTTGCGGAATTGTGTATATGCTGTTTTAGTTCGTTTTTTACTATCCTTGGCATAGATTAACCCCAATTGGAACTTTAGCTAGGTTAGCTCAAAACTCCTATTTATTATAAAAAACGGCCCAGGGATTTTACTGTGGTAACAACAATATATCATTAGTAATATATTTTTCATCTTGGAAGATAAATGAGTCACAAAATTTACTGGAATTGCAAATATTTGTGTCTTTCACCATGAATGTTAAAAAAGTTAATATTTTAATTGGAGGATTAGTGACTTTCTTCTTAATTGTCTTTAAGCTCCTTAATTACATGAACATTAAGTAATTTCGGTTTTCAAGATCTAACCGAAATGGGGTTATTGATCCTCTTTTAGACTCACTAGTGAGCATGATACCTGAAAGTTAATTCTACTGAAATTAATTGGGCTACTTTTGGTTGGAAGTGTTTTATACAGCTGTCACTAAAAGAGTAGATACATGGAGTAGACACCAAATGTAGATTTGTCTACCATTTTTATTGTTTACAAGCACTCATGATTTTCAGCACAATTTAACAATATATTATATAAGGTAACTTCTTTCCAATATTTTCTGTAGCAGTTGGCACCTATTAACTCTAGGTAGGGTCAACTATACAACTTAGCTCAATTTAATTCATCGTGTCGACTATAACATTCTTGTATTGTATATTCGCCGAACTTGTAGTAAAAATTTGAGGCACTATTTCCTGGAATGATGTTATATATGCAGACAAAATGCAATGATTTTAGAAGATAAAGAGAAAAAGGAGAAGGAACAGAGAGAACAAATTATAGTTGAGGCTCAACAATACAAAGAAGCCTTCTATGAGAAGCGAGAACTCAATGTTGAGACAAGCAAGGTTCAGAACCGTGAAAAGGAGAAGGTACCTTTTCTTAGTTCTTCAGTCCTTGCCTTTTACCTGTTTTCACCTTAATTTTGACATTATTATTATTTGCTTGCCCAGCTCTTTAAAACGAGTCAAGAAAAGTTTCATGCTGATGCTGACAAACAGTACTGGAAAGCTATATCAGAGCTCATTCCACACGAAATAGCCAACATAGAGAAGAAGAGAGGCAAGAAAGAGAAGGAGAACAAACCATCAATTACTGTTATGCAAGGCCCAAAACCCGGTAAGCCCACTGACATGTCCAGAATGCGTCAGATCCTAGTGAAGCTCAAGCACAACCCCCCACCTCACATGAAGCTACCGGAAACCACAAAGGAACCTGCCAAAGAAGTCGGACCGTCTAACGCTCCTGCACCTGGCAAGGAAAATACCTCTGTTGCCCCAAAGGTTACTGTTCCTGTTCCTGTTTCTGCTTGAGTAGTGAATGTATGGGGTGAACCTGATGCTTGATTTGGGATTGGGTATGTGTTATTTTGGTTGTAGAGAGACTGCTACTAAGGATTATTTTATTTTATGGATGATTTTGTATTGCAGTACGATTTCTGATAGTTCTTGGTTTGATATATTGTGGTGCCATGTATTTATTGACTGCAGTCAATCTAATATATATATATATATATATATAGAGTATGGCTAATTTGCTGCTGGCAGCATTTCGGCCAAGTGCTGCCAGCAGCAAATCTGCCATTCTGATGTTCAAACAACTGATCCGAACCGTTCAACATGTTCTAAATATTGAAATGTGCTTGGAGACCAAATTTTACATTTTTTTTGGAATTTTTTTACTATTTATTAAGCCACATTGAAAATTCCAGATCATATGGTCCGACTGTTTTTACTGTTCACCCGGATCTGGAATTTTCAAAGTAGCTTAATAAATAGTAAAAAAATTCCAAAAAATGTAAAATTAGGTCTCCAAGCACATTTCAATATTTAGAACATGTTGAACGGTTCGGATCGGTTGTTTGAACATCAGAATGGCAGATTTGCTGCTGGCAGCACTTGGCCGAAATGCTGCCAGCAGCAAATTAGCCATACTCTATATATATATATATATATATATATATATATATATATATATATAGAGTAAGGCTACGGTGCTTTGCAAAGCATAGAGGCCTCCGTGCTTCGGGGCTACTTTTTGGATTTTGAAAATCCAAACAACCCATCCGAACCGTTCAACATGTTCTAAATATTGAAATGTGCTTGGAGACCAAATTTTACATTTTTTGGAATTTTTTTACTATTTATTAAGCCACTTTGAAAATCCCAAAATCCAACGGTAAACAGTACAAAAATTTGGACCACCGGATTTGGAATTTTCAAATTGGCTTAATAAATAGTAAAAAAATTCCAAAAAATGTAAATTTTGGTCTCCAAGCACATTTCAATATTTAGAACATGTTGAACGGTTCGGATGGGTTGTTTGGATTTTCAAAATCCAAAAAGTAGCCCGAAGCACGGAGGCCTCTATGCTTTGCAAAGCACCGTAGCCTTACTCTATATATATATATATAGAGATAGGCTAATGTCATAACGTTATAACTTCGGCCGAAGTTATAACGAGTCGTTTATTAGTTTTTAAAATCCAAACAACCAATCCGAACCGTTCAACTTTTTCTAAATATTGAAATGTGCTTGGAGACCAAATTTTACATTTTTTGGAATTTTTTTACTATTTATTAAGCCACTTTGAAAATCGCAGATCTGCTGTGAATAGTAAAAAGCAGCAAAATTTTCTGGACCACCGGATCAGTATTTTCAAAGTGGCTTAATAAATAGCAAACAAATTCCAAAAAATGTAAAATTTGGTCTCCAAGCACATTTCAATATAGAGAACATGTTGAACGGTTCGGATCGGTTGTTTGAATTTTGAAATTGCAAAAACGACTCGTTATAACTTCGGCCGAAGTTATAACGTTATGACATTAGCCTATCTATATATATATATATATATATATATATATATATATATATATATATATATATATATATATTCATGTGTACTATGGTGAACATTAGTTGGGTATGCAGATTAATAGTTTTCTGGCATAATATTTCTCAAGTCTTCGGGGGATAGCAACGGAGCCAGCAGAAATTTTAAATTGAATCGTTTAGACTGAATTACCAGTGTGACAGT
This sequence comes from Carex myosuroides, assembly GCA_028015225.1. NCBI lineage: Eukaryota > Viridiplantae > Streptophyta > Magnoliopsida > Poales > Cyperaceae > Carex > Carex myosuroides. Next base: position 6,459,168 of record CM051471.1, read on the forward strand.
GGCCGACATTCCTCTCTTGATGGTAAGCTTGTTTCCAGTGTGAGTTATGGTCTTTTTATTTGTTTATTTTAGCGACGATAATAGTGTGGATAAAAACATTATTAACCTATCAGAAAAGGGTATAAAAAAGAGTTATTTGTGCTTGTTATTCTATAGTTTAATTGATAATGCAAAAATAATACATGATATTCTTTTATTTGTACATGTAACTATTATGACGAGATTGATTTAACTATATTTTATATAATTTTATTTAATTAGTAGTTTATATATATTTTTTTAAATTAATAGGACCAATGAATATACTAAATCTATATTTTATGATATTGTGTATAAAATGTGTTTAAAGCAATACTATTTGTATTTTTCGGTTAAATTATATAACTTATCACTTTATTCAGTAAATAACTAATTATTCATTATTTGTCCGTTATTCATTAATCTTAACGGATAAAATAAAGTACGTGTAAGATTAATGCTTAAAAGTATGATATAGATAAATTTAATTTTAGATAAATAAGGACATGAAAACACCTGTATTTAAATCCGTAGTATATCTCTAACGTGAGTTGAGTTGTGCGTGAAGCTAATTGTGAGATACATATGACATGTATGCCTTGTCTCGTCTCACGGGCATTCCATGTTGTTCCTATTTCTGGAGTTTGGAAAAAAAAAAAAAAATAGGCGTACTGAGAGTATAATTTTGAATTGAACTGTTGGCAAATCTTTCAATCAATTTGAAATATAGTTTTGAAGAATTTTTTTAGAAACTTGACAGTGGCTGTCAAGGAATTTGATTCTTGTTAATATAAATTTTTGACAATTTAGATAATGTCTTTCAATCAATTTACATGTGTCTGAAAGTCAAAATTTTAATTGCAGATATATTGTTGAGTACATAGATGAATATACTTATCAAATTTCAAAGTGAGTCATCTTTTCGGTAAGATAAATAAGCTTAATTATAATGTAACGATTTTCTTCTTCTAATTTCTCGATCTCAAGAGTCAAGCGAGGTACCAATTTTTCGCTGGAGCCGTAGTTCAATGATTCAATGAATTTGTTTAACGGTACACAAGAAATCTAAACGGTTCACGGTAAACTGGACCAAAAGTGGAAACTTGGAAAATTGAAAGACGGTACACTTGCGCAACATTTCATTACTGCTTCGGTGGTGGTGGAGGTTGTACTCCGACCCAGATTGCTTGTGGTCCATGGTGATCACTAAACTCAAAGCAAAAGGAGATGTATTAACGTGACCGAAATTGTGGATCAAAAACGGTTCCTTCTTCTGGAAGAAATTAGAAAGCATAAGGGGCCTTTTTCACTGGAGTTGCACGTGGAGTGTGGGTGATGGTCGGGGAATATCCTTCTGGCATGATGGTTGGATGGGGCACCCGCTCTACAACGCACTAACCCCACCGCGAAGGTCTCTCCGGCCAAACATCTCACTTAGGGAGGCCCTGCCGATATTGCACTCGATTGCCCCTCAGTTCTCACACTTCAGTACTTTAATTCTAAGCGATACCAAAGATGAAATCTGCTGGAGATGGACCACTTCGAAACTTTACTCTGCCAATTCAGTTTATAAAATCATGGTGGGTGCCGGCAAGATAGCTTGGCATTACAAGGCTATTTGGAAATGCAGAGCACCTCCGAATGCCAAGGTATTTGCATTCCTGCTGTTAAGACAGAAACTGCTAATTCGCGATATCATGATACGTCGAGGTTTTCAATGTGAGGTAAACTGTGTAACCTGTACACACGGGCACCGGGAAACTCTTTTGCATCTGTTTTTTGAGTGTTCCTATGCTAGACAGGTCTGGGGGAGATTATCTTCTACTTTGGGATATCAAATTATGGTACCGGCGCAATCATTAAATCAGACTTGGGAAGCCTCCATGGCAGAGGCAAGGCGAAAAGGTTTAAAGGCTGCAACATGGGCTTCGCATTTCATTTGTGCCTGCTGGCATATCTGGAAGCACAGGAATGGAAAAATTTTCCGTGATGAATTCTGGCCCTCCCACGTACTGGCAGGAAGAATAGCGGATGAAGGCAGATTATGGGAGAAGTTTGCATAGTTACAGATCACCTTAACTTGAAGTTTTTAGTTTTCGTTGTATATGGGCCATGCACCCTTGGCACATAGATGCCCTTCTGTAGGTTGGCTTAGGGGTGATTAATGAGCGAGCATGAGCGAGTTGGGGTATGCTCATGCTCGGCTCATTAGCTTAATGAGCGAGTTGTTAATGAGCGAGTTAGAGCGAGTTGTTAATGAGCGAGTTGTTAATGAGCATGTTGTTAATGAGCGAGTTGTCGAGCGAGTTACCGAGTTGTTTAAAATACATCATTCAAAAACTAATTTTCATTTATAGAATTTAACAAATTTTTCATAAACAAGTTTAACAAAAAATTGTCCATAAGCAAATTAAATAATACATAATTTAACATAAAATTGTCCATAAGCAAATTAACAATACATAATCTGACTCTCTGTGACTTTAGTTTTGCAATTTTGTAGTTTTGCCTCTTAAGTTTTTAGTCGGTGAAAATTTTGCTGCCGCCTAAATAGTTTCAAAAAATTTAGCTACATAACCAAATACTATTCTAGAAATTAGATGTGGCAGGATTTGTGTAACTAATTTCTTAATGAGCTAATGAGCGAGTATGAGCGAGTTGGGGTATGCTCATGCTCGGCTCATTAAGTTAATGAGCGAGTTGTTAATGAGCGAGTTATAGCGAGTTGCTAATGAGCGAGTTGTTAATGAGCATTTAGCGAGCGAGTTATGAGCGAGTTACGAGTTGTGAGCGATTTACTCACCCCTAGGTTGGCTGTAAACTAATCTTTTTAAATTAATTACCTTGGCTGCATCAATCAAGTTTTCAAAAAAAAAAAACAGAAAGACGGAACCCGTAAATCTGAATCAACTTATCTATCATGGTCTCATGGAACATTTTTGGGTAAACACTTTAACAGAGTAATTTTGGCTTCGTACAGCACATGAACCCCATGCAAAGCTGTTTCGATTCTTTAGTCTGTGCGCTGAATGAAGCTAAAAATTCTCTGTTAAATGTTATGCAGTTTTAACAAGCTTTCTAGCGAGATCAGGCTCCGGGTCGGGGCTTCCTCTCTCGCTCGCCAGTGACTATGGTCTTCTCCTCTACATACCCTTCTCTCTATTGCTTTCTCCTCTCACCATCCCGTGGGAATGTAATCCCTAAAGGGCCTAAACCCTATCTCTCGTCGCTTCCTTCTCGGACCCAAATCCGCAACCCGATACCCGTCTTGGTCTCCTCTAATTCAATTGCCTCCAGCTACAGTGGCTGGGACGACCTCGCAATAGCCGAACCGCTATCGGAAACCGATAAGATTGACCCAATTCAAAACTTGTTGCTTTCTATTGGTATCAGAAATGGAAAGAGTGGTGCTTTGTTTCTTGTCGGGTTTCTCTCTGCTTTGGCTGTGTCTAGGGTTCGATTTTCTCCTTTTACATTTTTTCCTGCGTTAGTTCTGGTTTTTTTGGCCGGTTTTGCAGTTGGGATTGGTAGAGAAGGAGTTGGAAGCAAAACTCGGAAATTTGATGTTTCTGAGGAGAAATCTCAGGTTTTGAGAGCTATTATCAGTGAACTGGAGGTAAAGCTTGGTGAATTGAGAAATGGATTGCAAACTATTGGTGTATCGGGTCGCTTGGAAAGTGTTAAAATCAGAAAGTCCATTGATATGGCAGATTACATAAAAATCAAACTAGAAAATGCATCCAAGGTTATGGAGAAAGATCTTAGTTTTAATGAAATAATTGAGGGAGAGAAGAAACCGAACTCAAAACCAGCTCAAAAGAGAGCAACCTTTGAAGCAATAGCTTCTGACGTTGTAAGATATTTTGGCAGTCTAATTGAAGAAAACCTAGGCGAGCTTGGTACAACACGCAAAAATGTTGAATCTTGTAATAAGGAGTTGTCAGAGGAGGTAAACTTGCAAAAGGAAGATAATTTGCTTTCAAAGAGTTCTAAGGTAGAAGAATCTAAACATACTTCCTTGAGAGGTCTTTTGGATAATGGGAAGCTTGAACCTGCTTATAGTAATATGCATTCATATAATCAAGAAATCAATGACCTGAATTCATCAAGGCTTGAGAGAACGGTTTTAAAGCATATAAGAGATAGTTCCCAAAAGGCAGGTTTCATTAGGGAATCAAAGGGATCATCAGTACTAGAACAAACAGTTGAGATACGCAACAGGTCATATAAATTCAAATTTGAGGAGATTGGAGAAAGGGGCTTGACTGAAGAGAACTCAGAAACCCAAGATCAATCTGGCAGTAATACAAATTCTAACGATGAAGAGTTCAACAAAAATTTGAAGGAGGCATCAGACATTTTAACAAGAGCAAGAGAATGTATGAAGAGTAACTCTGATAAAAAAAATGCCGACGCCTTGTTGTACAAAGCTTCAACCCTTCTCTCAACAGCAGTATCTCTCAAACCTTCTAGCTTATTAGCTATAGGTCAATTAGGCAATGCCTGTTTATTGCATGGAGAGCTCAAACTCAAGATCAGTAGAGAATTAAGAGGTCTTTTAGGTAATAGGGATGGTTCAAGATTTAAAAAAGCCGAGGTTGGATCTGCTCTTATTGAAGTGTGTGAAGAGTGTGAGAACTTGTTAATTGAGGCGGGGAGAAACTACAAAAAGGCTCTCACCATTGATGCAAATGATGCAAAAGCCCTTTACAATTGGGGCCTCACGCTTTCATTCCGTGCTCAATTACTTTCAGATATTGGACCTGTAAGTTACTTCAAAATTACTGTTATGTATCATACAGGCCAAATGAAAAATAAAAAATATACTACAGCTAAAGTGGTCAAACCAGTAATAAAACATTGCTGCTACCATATCAGTTAATTGAACTGCTGTTATTTTTTTTTTGACAGTCTCATAAATTTGTTTAAACAAGATATTGACTTTGCTTGATCAAATATAGGAGGCGTCAGTTGATGCTGACAAGGTGTATCTTGCGGCAATTGATAAATTTGATGCCATGTTATCGAGGAATAATGCTTATGCGCCAGAAGGTACGTACAAATTATAAATTGTGTAGTATATCTGTTTTCTGGCTTCAAGCAATTATTTCTTCATAATGTGTGATCCTAAATTGAGACCAGCCAATTTTCGGGGAGATTCATTTTTGTACTTTCTCTGCATTTTATTTTATGACAGCTATTTTATGTTGATATCTCTCAAGATGTATATAGAGTTATAGACATTGTCTCCATCTCAATTGAGGCACTATAGGCCAGGTCTGTTAAGTATTCAAACTGGATGTCTTTGAGCCAGTTCTAATTTTCTTATTGCTTCCTATAATTTAATGGGGTTTTATTTAGGAATCTAACTGACATTACACAGAAGGATCAGGCTATAATCCCATTAATTTGCTTGTTTATAAGTCTGGTACCATTTCCACATGTTTTTCTATGTACCAGCTAAAATGTTGACATAATGACTCAAATTTTAATCCTTGTTCTTAATTACATGACTAAAACAAGAAAACAAATAAATAAGCGAAGGAAAATCTGAAAATTCAAATCATGAAATCTGCATGTGCAGCATTATATAGGTGGGGCATGGCATTACAGCAGCGGTCCCATCTGAGACAGCACAATAACAAAGAAAAGATAAAGCTCCTGCAACAAGCAAAGAGCCTTTTTGAGGAAGTGCTTTTCATGGAGGCCGACAACCTAACTGCGAGGGATGCTCTCGCTTCCTGCATTTCTGAGCTCCAGTATCACGACTTGTGGCTATGATTGTAAATTTTGTTTCAATGATTTATTTTCCTTTTGTTGCTTTTTGCAGAAAGATCTTGATATATATTGGTATTACCAAATAATGGAGACTTTTGGTAATTGCAAAAATCAAGGCCTTTTCTCAGATCGATGGGCAAAACGTAATAAAATGGAATGGCCTTTTGAACTTTTAGAGTAGCTTTCTCTTTGACCGGTCAATCCTTCCAATTATCCAGTTACCTTTACACAAGAACGTGTTCCATGGAGTAATTTTTCAGATGTGTATGGTAAATATTTGGTCTTTGATCCCGGCAAATTTAGTTGTACTGGTTGGAGTAATTGAATAATGGAAATATAATGCCGTGTATTTTTATATGTATAAATTATTAAATTTACGCAGTCTTTCGGGACATTTAGCTCTTTCAATTGGTTTTTTCATTGTTGGTTACAAAATTAGTCATGAAAAGAATAAAGAAGAGAAAAGAAAGCAAGGGTAAGAAGTGTATGAAGGTTTTATTCTCTTGGAGATGATTTGTTGATCTGCAAAGAAAATCTACTGCTGTTCATATAAAGTGTGTTAAAAGTTGGAGCTTGTTGCAACTTGTGAACTGGGCTCTTTTTTCCCTTCTTTTTTTTTCTCTCTTTTTTTTTTAGAAAAAAAAGGAAGAAAGGTGTTTATTAGATGAAATTTGTACGCTAACAAAAAGTCTGAAAACTTCATATTCTAAACTATTTTTGGATTTTTGTTTTTATGATTTTATAATTATATATCCCGAGAATGTTGAAGTCAGTGCCGGATTTATATATATTGAATGGGAGTAATTTATCCCCATTTTTTTTTCCAAATTTTTTTTGTATTTATGCATAATTTTTTTATATAATTTATAGTAAAATTGATGCCTGTTCTCAGCTAATTTTTTTTATATAATTGTCCTTCATTGTTTGAAAGCCTGACTCTACCCCTAGTTGAAGTTATAAATTTTTGTTCGAGCTCGTAGAGCCTGAACTCTCTTAGAAGCCATTCTTATTTCTCACAATTTAAACTACTAGGCCATTTGCCAGACTTATACCGTTCTTAGTTGCAATCTGTGTTCTAAACACTGTGTTGCAATCTCTGTACACAGATGCTGCTCCGAGTTATTAAATTATTAATTTTATGCAGTCTTTCGGGACATTTAGCTCCTTCAATTGGTTTTTTTTTCATTGTTGGTTACAATGTTCATATGAGAAAATTAGTCCTGAAAAGTAAAAATAAGATAAAAGAAAGCAAGGATTGGAAGTGTATAAATGTCCCATTCTCTTGGAAATGTGTTGTTGATCTGCAAAGAAAATCTACAGCTTGTTATAAAGTGTGTTGATTGTTGCAACTTATGAACTGGGCTCTTTTTTCCCTTATTTTTTAATAAAAAAAAGTAGAAGAACGAAGTTATCTATTATTAGATGGAATTTGTACACTAAACGAAAAATCTGAAAATACTCGGGATTGCTGTCTAACTTCTGCAATGTGTTTTGGAATTAGTTTTTTTTTCTTAGATTTATAATTAAATATCCTGACAATATGTTGAAGTTATATATTTTTGTTCGAGAAGGTCTATTTTCAGTTAAATGGGAAATGCTCACAAGTTTTACATTAATATTTGTGTTGCAATCTCTGTACACCGATGCTGCTCCGAGTTCCCCTTCGCAACTAAACGCCTCCAAATTCAACAAAGATCTTATGTCTGTACGAAGGATGTTTATACGGAGCAATATCAATCAAAATTGCAAATGGAGATTGTACGCTATTCGTCGGCCCAGTGTTGATGCCCGTAGGCCCGAGATTTTTGTTAATATCCAAAGTTTAATAGAAGTTAATATTTATGTTCAGATTTTCGGATTTTTGCTAAAAATGTTCAAGTCGGTCACAAAATAGCCGGCTTACTCTTTTTTTTTAGAGACTATGAAAAACAAAATAATGAAATCTAACACTGAAAATTCGAATTTTTTGTTTAAATTATTTGTTAGATTACTTCTTTTAATTTATAATTAGCATATTCATACTAAAATACGCTAAATTAGTTGAAATTATATTGAATTACACTATATTAATTTAAATTACACTAAATTATATTACATTACGCTAAAATACGGTAAATTACGCTAAATTACATATGAATAGAGACGATATCTTCACTGAAAAAGCGAAAAACTACGACGAAACTTCAAACGGTCGTAAAACAGCGCTCGAGTATCCGATTTCAGCAAATGACCACTTTTCGGAAAGCTTGCGAAAATACGCATGCGTCCATGCCCGCTACGCCATATTTCAAAATTCAAAATTGCCAAAAAAACTAAGGGAAGAGCCTCAAAACTTGAGTTGAAGTTTCCGATTAAGATTTTTATTTCTATTATTCAATCTAAGTAGCTCAGTAAATTAGTTACATAATGAATTTGTAGAATACTAATTTTTACTATTTTTTGAACTTTTTTACTATTTTTTATGATTCATGAAAGATGACACAAAATCAGTCTACTTTAGCGTAGTTTAGTGTAATTTACCGTATTTCAGCATAATTAGCGAAGTTATTGTAATTTAACGTAATTTAGTGTAATTCAACATAATTTATTGTAATATAGTGTAATTCAACATAATTTCAACTAATCTAGTGTATTTTAATATAAATATGCTAATTATAAATCAAAAGAAGTAATCTAACAAAAAATTTAAACAAAAAATTTGAATTTTCAGTGTTAGATTTCATTATTTTGCTCTTCATAGTGTCTCTAAAAATAAAAAATAAAAAATAAAAATAAAAAGGAGTAAGCCGGCCATTTTGTGGACGGCTTGGACATTTTTAGTGAAAATCCGAGAATCTGGACATAAATATTAATTTCTATTAAACTTTGGATATTAATAAAAATGTCGGCCCGTAGGCCCGTACTAATTCAGAATCCATTTATATTTCTAATTGGACAATTAATATTTTTTTTAGATAGAATTAAATTGATATATTAATTTTAGTTAATATACATCAAAGTATCAAACGTATAGTTTATGCATGGTTTAAAAATGAATTGTCATTCTTATCCTTCTTTCACTAAACAGCTTTTTTGTTTCTAAATTTATTTATTTATGTATCTTCTTTAAAAAGTAATTTGACTTCTCAGCTCCTTTATAGAAAACTACTTTTTATGGAGAAAATACAAATAATTAAAGGAAATTTATTTTATTTGAAGGGAGAAAGACAATTATGTTAATTCATTTTATTACTCGTAAACCACAAGTTTGTAACTAGAACTAATATTTTTTAATAAAATTGAATTGACATTATTCTTCTCTCTTCAAGTAAAATTTATTTTCTCTATTTATTTATTTTCATGAAAATAGTTTTGAATAAAAATAACAATTAGGCGAGAACATAAATTATTTTTCAAGAAGATAAGATATTTTTTTAAATAGTTCTTTTTAGAAAAAGATGAATAATAATTTGATGATTATTAATTGAAAATTATAAATTAACTAGTCACAAGTTAATATGAAAGGATTTAAAGAGTCGATGATTCAAATATGAAGAATTATAACAGTTAATGACTTTATAGATAAATGTAAAATGATTTAAGAGTTGAATGATATACAAGTTATATTAAATGTTTAATGAGTAAATATGAAATGATTGAAAATCGAAAAAAAAAAATATATAATTTTGATTGAAGAGTTGCCGAGTAAATGCGTAATAGAAAAAAAAAAATTAAAAGGGTTCATATGAAATCTTTCTTTTTCCAATTAAATGGTCTCTCCTTTCATCGAAAGAACAGCAGTCCTCAAGAGATCTAAATTCAAAGCTCGTGGAGAAACTGAATCCAGAAATCTAATGGAGATCTGACTCCAGAATCTGCGAGAGCAATGGAGCGGGTTCTTAAGTCGGCGCGCGAGTCTGGGTCTCTCAATCTCTCAAATCGCTCTCTAAGGTGAGCTCTTCGCCTCTGAAATGTAATCGTGATCTGCGCCATTTTAATTGATCTGCGCACATTAATCAATTAAGACCAGCTCCAGTGATTACTACCCAAAACTAGTAACTTTATCATATTTCCTTTCTCCAACTTCTATTCACATTGTACTGAACAATGATCTGCTGTTCTTTGAAATTAACTGAACAGAGAGGTGCCTAATGAGGTTTACCAGAGCCTCGATGCTGTTGGTCAGGATGAGAATTGGTGGGAGGTACTTAAAATCTCTCTTTCTCAATGAAATTTAGTAAGCAAAGTAATCACAAAGCTTCTCATTTTTACCAAAATGAGGACAATGTAATACGTTCTTTGAAGCGTCTCATCGCTCCTTGCATGCAAGACTGAATGATCCAGTACCTGTCGAATTATTTATTAATCTTTTTTAAATTAGTAGGCAGACTACCTATTATAATCCACTGAACAAGTTAAAGCGCCGCCTGTCCAATTATTACCTAGCATGTTTAATTCCATGGTCCTTTTGTGGCAAGAACTTGATTTTTTAAAGTTTGAACCTCAACCTGACCTCTAATTCAATCATATCAAAAGAGAAAGTTTGATGGAGAGCCACAAAAATTGATGATTAGGGTTGTGTGCGGCCATCCAGGGGGAATCCAGAAATATTATTAGAGGGGGACAAATAAGAAAATAAATATTTACTCAACCACATGATATTGCATCAGCACAGAAAAAGTTTTGATTTTTCAATAGGACCGGGCATATTTTTTCACTATGTTTTTCTATGTTTTCTTTATAAACTGTCACAGTGAAAAGTGAAAACAGAATACTTGGCTACTTTCCTGAATCGGTACAGTTATCAAATTTGGACATCTTTATCCTTTGTGAATGCAATAACATTGTTGATAATGAATTTTGTAGACTGTGGAGTTGCAAAAGCTTATTTTGGCGCATAACAACCTTGAAGTATTGAAAGAAGACTTGCGCAACCTAACCTCGCTAACTGTTCTGAACATAAGTCATAACAGGATTTCATCCCTTCCTTCTGCTGTTGGAGAGTAAGTGGTTTCTGTGCTAGTTGAATCATTGAACTTTGCAATTTTTCTTCAATCTAGCAGTAGGCCTCTATGTTTTTTTTCCCTGTAGGTCCTCTTGGATATCTCCTAATGTGTTAACATGTCAAGCACTTGGATGCTGATATGTCGTGTTGTATTATCCTAATCGAGGACATAAAGAAGGAACAAATTTTGATTTAGAAAGGTTCTATTATCTATTTGGTCTCCAAAGTGGGTCCAACTACTTCACATTTTACTTGAACTCATGCCAGTTAACCTTGTAAAAGATAACTGATGAAGGGCCAAAAATAACAATGATAAAGGACTTGATTGTGAAACATTTTCTTTTCATTATAATTTCTTCCCTAATTTTTTCAAACATTTTACTTGGTTGCTCAGGTTACCTTTGCTAAAAGCATTGGATATTTCATATAACCAAATAACTATTATACCTGAAGAGATTGGGTCGGCCACAACACTGATTAAGTAAGCTTCTGTATTTTAAATCTCATTATATTTACTCTACGCCCTAAACAGTGAGTACCTTTTGTAACATCAACCTAATGATACAGGCTTGATTGTTCAAATAACCTTCTGAAAGAGTTGCCAAGTGCTCTCGGAAGGTGCTCAGATTTAGCAGACCTAAAGGTGATCAATCAACAGCTAAATTTTCTTTACTTTTGCGTAGAAATTATCTGCTCTGGCAGTATCATACCGGTTCCCTCAATTATTAAGCAAAGCCCCAATTTTATCTCAGGTAACCCTAATTTAATCCTCAGCTGTGCACCTGAGGCTAAATTCTATCCTATTTTAGTGTGAAGTGGGCCAACAAATAAAGCAAACTACAACAATTAAATCAATTATTGTCATTACTCAATTTGTTCCTTTTGTGTGTTCTAGGCAACTGATAATTCCCTGACTAAATTGCCAGATGAGCTTGTCAACTGCACCAGGCTGTTCAAACTTGACATTGAGGTAGAACAATTATACTTTTTATCAAATTCCAAGTTTGAGGAGTTCATTTACATTTTTACCATGTAAAATTTTCATGTACCATTTAACTTTAGGGAAATAAGGTGACAACTCTCTCTGATAACATGCTTAGCTCATGGACTGCTCTAACAGAGTTAAATGCTGGTATACACTATTATTTTAGATATTAATTTAATTTTAGTTTTATTAATTCAAGCTCTGCTGGAATTAGATGCACAGAAATCATTCTTAACTTAAAAGATGTAATTTTTTTCTCTTCTATAAGCAAGGAATCAGCTGATGGATATCCCGGAAAGCATAGGAGCTCTCTCTAAGCTGATCCGTTTGGATTTGCACCAAAATAGTGAGTTTAATTTTTAATATTTTTCATCTTCAAATCTAATGCTGGTTTGTTGCATTGCTATGATTCTTTTCTGACTGTTAGGGTGTTTCCTCAGGAATTTCATCAATTCCATTTTCAATAAAAGGATGCTCTTCACTTGCGGAGATTTACCTTGGGTTTGTGAATTCTTTCTAAAATAATAGTAGTAGTCTTTTTTAAATATTACTTATTTATATATTGAATAGTATTTTCTGATATCAATACATTTCAAAATAATAAAATAAAACTGAAAACCTAGCTTATTACTTCATGAACTACAAATTGCTACTATGAAATGTACACGTTAGGGTTACGGATGGTTAAGCTCTGTAGGATCTGTATTTTTTTTATGTAAAAGCAAGTTGGGTTAAATTCAATCAGAATTGTCAGTGGGCCAAGAAGTACTGACACGGATCCAATCTGTTAACCTAATTGGTCAGGTTTTCCTGATAATCTGACTGGACCTCAAGATTTAAGATATGCATACTGCCTTCTGGTCAATTGAATATATTTATTTATCTTAACTAATTAGCCTTTTAAATTAGCAAAAATTATAATAACTCTAAAATGGTCGGGTCGAACCAGACTTGACTGGCAGAAGTTTTGATCCTAACCTGACCTATGATCCACTCTTGCCTTTCATCAGGCTCACATGTCATGTAAGTCACCAATCGACATCCTATAAATACTTGCTTAGAGTTGTAGCTTATTTTTCTAATTTCAGCAACAACTTGTTATCAACGATCCCAGATGAAATTGGCGAACTTTCTCGTCTGGGAACATTGGATCTTCGATCGAATAAGGTTTAGTGCTTCATTAACCTCTTATCTTAACATCAAACAGTACCAACTAATATGTACCTGTGAGCAAATCATTAATGCGCTGGAAACTTAAGTTGAGCTCTGTCCATGCAATTTTACCGAAGGTTTCTCACATTTACAACTAGCACCCAACATTTAATCAATTAGCACCAAACTGCTTTCTAGGTTGTGTATAAAAATGATTGAATTGCCTGCATTTGTTCCTCTTAACTCATTGATAACTTTATGTCCATTTCATACTATCTTGAAGATAAACATTGCTTCCTACTCGTTTGATTTTAACATTAAATATGCCTTCTAATCTAGCAACTGGTTGTTTTTTTTTTTTTTTGCTAGTAGTAATGACATGGTTGTTATGGTATGAATGCTATTGTCACATAAATTTAGCAGTTAGGTGACTTATACAAGTTCCTTTTAAGTTTGGTGCTGGTTACATATATGAGAAATGAGAAACTTCTGTCCCTCTCTTTCTCCTGTTTCTGTGAGAAATACATATATGAAAATCTTGATCTCCAGTCTTTCAATTAGGGTGCAAAATTGTTGATAGAGACAGCCAAACACCTATCATAAATTATAATCCTTGTCGCACCATTCACACATGTTGGTATATCAATATTGATATACATACTTTTTATTTTGTTCAGTTAAAGGAATATCCTGTTGGGGGATGCCGTTTGAAGCTCTCTGCTCTGGATCTGTCTAATAATTCTCTCTCTGGATTGCCACCTGAGCTTGGTACAAACTCGCCTGCTTTCTCTCTGTGTTTCTTTTTTCATTTTTGAAAGTACCTCAACCTTGCATTATTGATGTTACCCCTCAGATTTTCTCAGTGTATGGTTTGTTCCATTTGTGACCTCTAACAACAGTCCTCTATATCTGAAAACTTGAATCTCATCTATGTGCTTGATTTTGTTCATAGGGGTGGGGGCGGGGTTATGAAAAAATAGATTATCAATACTTAAAATCTCAGAAAGTTGGCTGTTAGATGCAAGTATGATAACCATTGGGTAAATTGCAAAATCATATTACATAATTTTTTTTCATTACTTTTTAGGTACAATGACAAGCTTGAGAAGACTTCTGTTGAATGGAAATCCTATAAGAACGCTTAGGAGGTAAGCTGATTGCTTTTGCAGTCATTTGGGGTTTTGATTAACTGCTAATTTTTTATCATATAACCTTTTTTTTCATTTGACCAGCTCATTAGTTACTGGGTCTACAGTTGCTCTACTGAAGTACTTGAGGAGCCGGCTCTCATCGGATGAAGAAGGTACTTGCATACAATTTTTAAATATCAACAGCTTTTACTTGGCAAGCCTCTTTTTTCCCCTGTTGGGGCTTGGGACTAAAAGAAAAGAAAAAAATGCCAATTTAGAGAGTTTATTGGTATAGAGATGGGGAGGGCCAACTTGTGAGAGATTTTGTAAGAAGCATCATTTCATAAAGTTTCATTCTTTATGTTATGGCTTTTAAAAGAAGAAGGTGAAGGTGTAATTTTAGTTTGTTTTTCTTTTGCAGAACAGGCATCTACAAGCACTCCTAGAAAAGATGATGTAATTGCTCAGGCAGCTCGGTTGTCTCTTTCCTCCAAGGTACTGCACCCATTCATTTATTGCCAAATTGCATGATAAACTTCAACTCTTCTGCATATTTTTTGTTAATAACTACCTAAACAAGAAACTAGTTAACTCTAATTTCGGTTTTTCTTACTAAATAAGCTTATTCTAAAAAAAATTCAGATACTTGAATAAATCACAAATTAGAATTGAGAAATTAAAATTCTCATGCACACTTCTGAAATATCAACTCATAGAAAACTTTCCTTTAGTACCATTTTAATATATCCAAAACAATTTTCTTTTAAGAAAATGGAAAGGACTAGTTGCAATTTTAGGTGTCTCTATAATATCTCTTAATTTTTCGGGTCTGGCATGATGTTTGGAAGTTTCTTAAGTTACAGTTTGAAATTGGTCCTCTTTGCCTCTTTGTATTTCAGGAGTTGAATCTGAGTGGTATAGGTCTGACAAGTGTGCCACCTGTCACATGGGAGACTGCTAATTTGATCAAACTCGATCTTTCGAAGAATTCAATCGACAAGCTGCCAGATGAACTATCAAGCTGTTTTCATCTTCAGGTTTAAAATTGATTATCATTTTTACTTGTTTGAAACATCAATTTTAAATCGATGTAGTTTTTATTATTTTGTTTAACTATCCATTATATTGAAAATTTACATTTTGAGACAACAACAGAATAAGTTTTTAAATTGAGGTGAGTTCTTTCAGGAGCTGATTTTGTCGGGCAATAAAATAAAAGAATGGCCGGGAAAGGTGCTATCGTCTCTCCCCAGTCTTGTCTGTTTGAAGCTCGATAACAATCCTTTGTCAAAGGTAACTTCCTGTGCATTACATGTCATAAGTATCTCCGAATTATTTTAATTAAGTCTAGAAGAAATCCGATTTACAAATTCGAGCCAATTTAATGGACAATCTGAAATCTAGATTCGATCCTATTATAAATATGGATGCGTTATAATTTTGGTAAAAGACTTCGAACTAATTGCTAATTTCGAATGCTCAAGTATTATGGCGTCCTCTTTGTCCTCTAATTGATAGAAGACATCAAACTTGTTGCTTTTATTTTTCTTTTGGAGAGGGGTCCGTTCAACACTTTAGCAGAACTTATGAAGCTTGTGGTTTTTTGGCCTATTATGAAAAGGGAACTCGCACCAAGAGTTACAATAAAGAATATTTCCTATGATTTGCTGGTTTCAATCGGTAGCAATGATTTTGACTTGATAAACTTGGTTTTGGGGGTAGAAACATAAAATTAATAAAATAAAAATATTGGGACTATCATGATCTTACTTGGACCAATGACCAATCAACCACAGAACATGAATATGGTTTTTTCTTGGAAGAAAAATGCATGTAATTGAGATATGGTAGAGAAATTTGTTCTTAAGCATTACATGTGCTTTGCATTTTGTCTTATAGATTCCAGCTAATGCTCTGGAAGAGCTGTTGAAACTAGAAATACTGGATCTCAGTTGCACTGCATCTCCACTTCCAGATCCTTCTGCCATCTCTGTGTTATCGCAATTACAGGAACTTTATCTAAGGTGTGCACATTCTCTAAGGCTTCTTAAAGCTTTTCCTTTCCCTAGGTTTGAAATTTGTAGTCTGTATACAGTATATAGTTTCATTTTTTAGCGAGGCTATGGTACTATGCATAGCGCAGATTGGTCCATACTATGGATCTATATTTTCGTTTTCAAAGTCCTAACAGTAATCCAAACTGTTCAAGGTGATCTTCATATGATACGTACTTGCAGATTAAATTTGACATTTTTTTAGAATTTTTTTTACTATTTTTTTAGATAGGTAGAAAATTACTGTTTTTGAATGGTCCACAATTTTCAAATCAAGTAATTTTCTACCTATCTAAAAAGATAGTAAACAAATTCTAAAAAATATGAAATTTGGTCTGCAAGTACATTTTCGTATGGCAATCATGTTGAACGGTTTGGATCGATCGTTAGGACTTTCAAAGCGAAGATATGAGTCCATAGCGCAGGCCAATATGCGCTATGCATAGTACCATAGCCTCACTCTTCATTTTTTTGCAGATATGGGGCAGAATACATTCAATCAGGCCCTGATAGTGCATTTGTGAATTAACAGTATCTAACACCCCTCTATTTTGAAATAGGCGAACACAGCAAGGTCAATTTCCCACTGGTGTATTGGGCCTAACAAAGCTAAAAATTCTTAACTTGAGCCAGAACAATTTAGTAAGCATCCCCCAGGTATAACACCGTAATTCCGTAATTGAAATACAATGTGTACCACCAATAATAGCATGCACCTTATTTTTAAAATGTAAAAATGCTCTTTTTTTTTACTTGTAGGAAATCAAGGGCATGACCTCTCTTACTGAACTTGATCTATCAGATAATAATATTGCTTCGCTTCCAGCAGAACTGGTTTTTCTTTTATTTAAATTTGTTTCATTTTCTTTTGGTTTCCTTAAATCTCTTTTTGAGGGTCTGATGTTGATAAGCAAGAGAAGCTTATTTTGGCATCTCTTCTTCATATTTAGAATTCAACTGCCAGACTATACCAGTGCACACTAGATACCTATAATTGGTTTTCGGTATATCTTCCTCCATCACCTCTAATTGTGAACTGTTTCTTTCTACCTGTGCAGGGATTGCTTGAGACAAGCCTTCAGGTTCTGAAAGTTGATGGAAATCCGTTGCGGAGGTAGTCTCTCTTTTCATATATTTTAATTATTTTATACTGATACCTCCAAAATCCAAAAGTTGAAATTTAGTAGGTCCTGAATTTTGAGTTTGATTATTAGATGATTACTGCAAAACCTGAGCAATTTTAACTCTATTTTAAAGTCAATAAATGTAAACTCGTAATTTAATACTGTTGCAGTTCAGTCAAATATGAGATGTACAGCCAATAGTTGGATAACTGTCACATGAGTTCTGATACCACCTTTTACTCTAGTTTTGGGATTGCATTATGGAGTTGTGATTAAATTTGGTGTGTTTGAAATGGTCAAACTGATTGGGAAGTTCTAGTGCCATTCTATCAAAACCAGCTTTCATATGGAAATGAAATCTAAAAAAGGTTTTGCAGTAATCATCTAATAATCGAACTCAAAACCAAGCTTTGGTAAATTTTGATTGAAAAAGAGAATGGTATTTTATCTCTATCTCTCTCTCTCTGTGATAGTATAAGACGTAGCATCTTGGATCGAGGGACAAATGTGATTCTCACATACTTGAAGGATAAATTGCCTGCTCCATAAGTTTTAGTTTGTGAGTGCATGTGTGTGTGCTTTGAGTTCTTGTGTTTCTATTTATCTTTGGTGTGAACATGAATGTTGGTACAATTTCTGTTTGCAATTTTCCCAGAGGGAAGGTATTTAAGAGGATCGCACTGCAAATTTTTTGGGTGGTTCAAATTAGATTGCTATAAACTTGTAATCTTTATTTATATAGGTGCAAAGGTTTTAGTTTATTTGTTTTGTATTTTCCCCAGGCTTGTACTATGTTGTAAATTATTAACTCAATTGTTGAATTTTTTATGATTCCAATTGCTATGGTTCTCTCCTCCCCCTTTCATGCAAGAACTAGGCAGCCACTGTCTAGCTTTCAAAAATAAATAAAATGCACCATTGTATTGTCCCCCATTTATGTCCCACATTTTTTATTTCCATTTTCCAAGTCCAAACAGGAGATACGAATTGCTCAATATGATATCTATATTAAAATGTGCTTGGAGATCAAATTTTATATTATTTTTAAAAATTTTATTTACTATTTTTTTTTAGATAGGTACAAAATTACTATTAGATTTTGTATCTAAATAAATTTAAAAAAATATATAAATTTTCAGATAAATCTTAGCTCAAACACCACCATGCACAATGCATATATGCATGGTTAATAAAACAGCGTAAAGCTAACGACTAAAATGTAAGTATTCATAATATATAGCTTATGATGGCCCATGACCTGGCAATAGCTCAGTCTCAGTACGAATTTGGTTTGAAATTTTTTATTTTTTTGTTTTTTTTCCTATTTTTATATCCCGCAAGTAAAATTAAAATTGTAGAGATGAAAAAATTCTGAATTAAAAAAGTTTCAAAATTACTGTTGTAATAAAAGAAATTTAATTTTTACAATTGCATAAATAAAACTGCTCTAAAAGAAAAAAAAAACCGATCTCACAAAAAATACATTGTAAGCCATACCATTTTTCCTTAATCTTGAAATTCATCTAACTATTTTTTAGATTCAAATATGATTTTTATTTCTTTAATAAAAAATGGAGCGTTTGTGACACGTCATAAAAATTAATTCATCGTATTCTCGTATATTGGGTGTATGAAAGACAAACTAAACCAACATTAATTCATTTTAGGGGCTTTTGTCATGTTTAGAAACTGGGTCAATATATTTTCTATTAATAACATTTCTAAAAAATAAATAAATAAAAGAACCACAAATTCTGAAGAATTCGAAAAATATCAGGATCGCAATGATAATTGGCGGCCCTATTCTTGAGGGCCGCCATTTGTCATTGGGACCCCGCAAAAACTTAAAAAACCAACGAAATTCATATGATTCTTTTAAGTTTTAAAATATTTGTTGAATAATTTTCAAAAATAGAAAGAGCAATTAATAATTTGAATATGTTAGAAATAACATCAAATAAAATAGATAAAACATCTTATAATTTAGATGTACTAGAAGAATTCCGAAACATTTTTCAGGCATGATTTTTTTCGGCTTTAAAAAAATGAAAATATTTCTTGGTGTGTTAGTGGGAAAAAATAAAAATGCTTTGAATCTGAATTATTGATCCGGTTCAAAAGTCACTTCTAGTAAATAAAAAATTTATCATGGTCCTTCTAGTACATTCAAATTGTAAGATACTCTATCTATTTTAAAAAAAAAATTGATTTTACTTTGGAATGATGGCAAAGATTTTTTTTTTCAAAATAGATGGATTACCTTAAAATTTGAATGTACTATAAGGACTACAATAATTTCTTTATTTACTAGAAGTGACTTTTGAACTGGGATCAATAATTCAGATCCAAAAATAGTTTAAATTTTTTTTACAACTTGAAAAAATTCTACCTGCAAAATATTTCGGAGTTCTTCTAGTACATCTAAATTATTAGATGTTTCATCTATTTTATTTGATGTCCTTTCTAATATTTCTATGTTTGAAAATTATTAAAAAAATATTAAAAATCAACTGTTACGTTGAATTCGTGGGTTTTTTTTTAGTTTTTGCGGGGCTAGGGCCTAGGGGCCGTGTCCTTGTATTTTTCGAATTCAGTCAAATTTGTAGTTTTTTTTTTTTAAAATGGTATTAATAAAAATTTCGGTTTTCTAACACACCTAATGAAATTTTGACAGAATATTTGTATTAAAAAAAAAAAACTCAACAGTAATACCCATTTCTCTGTTTCAGACTGTTTCTCTCTGGAAAGTTCCGTCTCTACTTCCGCCTTTCTTGGTTTATGCTTTTCGCCTTTCCCACTTCTCTCTCTTCCCCTTCCCCTACCTCCTTTCCTCCTCAATCTCAATAGCCTCTCTGCATCCCTCGACAAAAACCGAAAGAGCCTCGCCAACTTCCGTCTCCTCATGAGAAAGAGAAAGAGGTAGGATCTCTTCTACTCCGATTGGCTTTTTGAGCTCAGGTAAGTTAATTTTGATGGACCAACAAACAGAAACACCAAAAGAGCTATTTCTTAGCTACAGCACTTTCTATCTTGTTTTTTTCCCTTTAAGTTAAAGAGTTATCTGCAAGTTGAACCATAATATTTTACTATATTAGTATTTAACATGAAACATTTTCTTTGTTACTTGCAATTAGAATCCCACTTTTATATAATGCTATTGAGTGACTGAGAAGGTATATTATGTGTTTGTTTCCAGCTAGTCGGCTTGCTTGCTTTGGTGGTTCTTGGGCACAAGACTGACGCATACCATGTTCGACTAAATTCCTCTGAGAATCTTTAACCATGGCAGGATCTGAGTCTGAGAGCTCAAGATCTCGGGGTAACATAGACATGTTGAGCAGCTTGCCTGATTCAGTACTGCATCACATAATGTCATTCATGCCTGCTTGTCAGGCTGTCCAGCTGTGCGTGCTCTCAAAGAGATGGAAGACTCTCTGGACCACTTTGCCTGTTCTCAACTTTGGTTTTCGTTTTCCTCAAAAAAAAAAAAAAAACTTTGGTTTTCGTGAACTCGGGAACGATTGGCTGAACCACTCTGTTCATAACAGGGTGAAGAGGCTTGCAGAGTTTGTTAGCACGGTCCTACTTCTCCGTGAAGCTACGTCCCAATTACACACTTTCACCCTTGATTTTGGGCCTAGGAAAACGTTGTCGCTCATGTCCATCAGACCATGGATTCTGTATGCCATCAAGTGTAATCTTCGAGTTCTCACTATTAGCTGGATGGGCAAAACAATCCTTTTGCCTTCAGAAGTTTTCACTTGCCCGTCACTAGAGTATTTCAACCTTACCACCAAGGGATGCATCGGTACCCCTGAGATTATAAACCTCCCTTCGCTCAAACAGCTCTATCTCAAAAGCTCAGAACTTGATCAGGATTTCATGAGTAAGCTTCTCAGTGGTTGCCCGCTGCTTGAAGATTTGCTTGTGGAAGGTTGCTCGGTGGAGATTTGTAAACTTACTTCTCATAGTCTGAAACATTTGAAAATCATGGCAAATTGTCCTCTGGATTGGATCGAGTTAAGTGAAATGATAATTAATTCTCCCAATCTTCTATCATTTCACTTTGATATGTGTAGCTGCTGCCAGGAAAAGGGGGTCATCTTGAACACGCCATCTCTCCATGAAGCATGCATTAAATTTTCTACTTGTACTTGTGAGCCTGACCTGACCAAGAGCAACATTCTATGTGGCCTCATCAATGTTAATCGTCTTGTACTAAAAGGCAATTGGACACTGGTAACCACTGATTTTAGTAACCCACACACACATACACACCCCCACCCCCTAAAAAAAGAGTGTGTATCCTCTGAGATATCTCAACTTTTGCTTGACCGACGTGTCCGATGCCTACTCGGGGATAGCGCAGGGGGGCAGTATTATTTGTGCTTTGAGATTCGTGAAGAATGTATTTGAATGGTTGAGATTTTCCAAAGAAACAAAGTTGAGATATCGCAGAGGATGCGAATTCCTAAAAAAGGGCTTGCACACATAAGAACCAACAAGCTCCTTTTTACAAGCTTGAGGTACTTCTTTTGTTGAATTTCCTATCGGTCTGTATATTTTTATTATCTGATGGAATTTTTTTTTTCTTCTTCGCCTTTTGTAGGCCTGTCTGGAAGCAGACATAGCAAATTGCAGAACCTTTACAAAATTGACTTGTCTTTCTGTGAGTGACCTTTGTTTGAGTATTGTTGAGTTCAATCTACTTTCTTCATTGTTGGAGCATTGTCCTAATTTGAAGAAGCTTACTGTATGTCCCAATGATTGTGGTAGTAAGGTATACAATTATTCTCTTTTTTTATGTACTTTCTGAACTGATACTCTTTATCAAGAGTTTTAAATTGGTTACAATCCAAAATTCAGGTTGTACGTTCTTAGTATACCTCCGTTATGGCACAAAGGCAGCCTATATTTTTGTATGGTGTTATATGATCATTGTCTGGGTTACTATAACCAATAGATGAGTGGGACGTTAGTCTCAATTTGGAAAGAAGCAGCGGATGAAGGTTAATGAATTGAGATGATAATGAAACAACTGAAAAGAGTAGATTGCAATTGTTAAATTAAATGGTAACATCTTGCTATTTCTCTCAATGAAATATCGTAACTCATAAGAAAAACATAGATTGCAATTCTTTACTTTACCTTTTAAATTTCTATCTTTTGTTTTGTAATTTTCAAATAACAAGTGTTCTGCTCTTTCTTTCTTTTAATTTCTATCTTTTGTTTGATAGTGTTGGAATGAACAGAAAAAAGTTGCACGGTTCAAGTGTGAACTGCTTGAAACTGTCGAGGTAAAATTCGGTGTGAAGGGTAGAGCATGTCATTTGGTGGTCAAGTGCTTGCAAGAAGCTGTCGCTGAATTACCCAATTGTCAAATCATTATGACCAGTGCATAACCTTTACACTGACTAAACTTTTTGGTATCTGTTATGGTGTTCATTATTACCTTGTTCCGCTGCCTGAATTATTATAGTTTTAATTACTTAATATTTTGTCTAATTTATTATGTTGGGTACTTGAACTACTGGTGATGAATTCTCGTGTAGAACTAAATTAATATGCTTTAGTTTTGTTATGTCTGCATTGGTTATTGATATTTTGGTACACATGATGATTTCTAAGTAACTCAGCATTTCTTATGATTTTTTTGTTTTAGAATTACTGACAACTTAAGACAGTTCTAACTCAGTATATTGGAACAGCAATTCACATTATTTTTCTTCGTTTTTTTTTTCTCTGTGCGGGATTGGATGTTCTCCTATTGTTTTGGTTCCATTTTCTTTGGATGCCTACCAGGTTTCCATACCAACTATTTAGGTTTTATTATTTTTTTTCTCTTTTGCTACATGTTTTTTATTTATTTTTTCTACTTGTTGGTAAAATTAAGACGGATTAATAGGAGGTAGTGAAAGCCTACCATGCATTTATCAAGAAATTGATTTATAACCTACCATGGTCTCATGAGAAATATTATTTTATCATGCAATTCTCACACGGATGTTGATCTTTTATGATCGATTATTGGGCAGCCAAAACTTGGGAAATGAGAAACAAATGTTGCATAACATAAATAGTAAGTTAGATTTTTTTTTTGTCCTTTCCTTTTTGAAGCTGACTAAGTTTATGAACTTTCCAAAAGAAGTTTACAAAAATATATGATGTAAAGGTAACAATTTTAGTCAAATTTGCTTTTAATTTTTTGTTAGCACTACTCTAGTTTGGAAAAAATTAGTGTACGTCTGCTTTTAATTAGTTTATTTCAATAAATTATCCATATTCAATACAAGAAAGGCATGTTCAACATAATTCAAATTAGCAGCCTATATTCGGAAAAAGTATAGTTTTAAGAAACTACAGAATTCAATATATAATTGACACCATATCACAAAGAAGATTTAATTAATTAACAACTATACACATCCATATAATGAGAAAAAAATAATAATTTCAATAAAGGAGCAGCTTTATTCACAGTTTCACACCATCATTAAGATCTATAATTAACACTAAAAGAAAGAAAAATAGAAAATTTTAAAAAATGTTTGGATCCGTTTTGGCAACTGGCATGGTAGGTGCCCTAAGGGTTCTCACTTCTCAGATAAAAAAAGAAACAATAGCAAAACAATATATAAAGGAGGCGGGGAAAAGAAGAAGAAGAAAGCCTTGCTAGGAAGGTAGCAATTATATGTGTCTCCTACACAAACAAGAAATCTGATTACGTGCAAGTCTTAAAAATTAGGGAAAAAAAACTAAATAAAAGTAAGAAAAATGGCCCTTATTTTAATCAGTTCATTTATTTCTTGCCGAGCAACAGATTCTGTGACACTTATGTCACGCATAGTACATTGAATAGATTTGTTGATATCCCCCACTTTATCTCTTCCTAAAATTAGAAATTTGATGTGTAATTCAAGAAAATTGTTTGAAACATTGAATAGATTTGTTGATATCCCCCCGCTTTATCTCTTCCTAAAATTAGAAATTTGATGTGTAATTCAAGAAAATTGTTTGAAATGCGATGCGTATTACAAGAAAATTATTTTCTTCTTATTCAGATGGGTAAATGACCCTAAATTTGTTTGGACAACAACATAAATTCATTATTATTACCCTGTTTTATTCATATAATTTTAATGCACTTACACTAATCTAGGGCTGCACAAAAAATTCGTAGTTCGTAATTCGATTCGAGTTTGATTCGAAAAAGTTCGTAAAAAATTCGATTCGAAATTGAGTTCGTTCGAAATTAATTCAAACCAAATTTAGTTCAAAATTAATTCAAACCAAAGTCAAACTGGACCTAGTTCGTTCGAAATTGGTTCGCAAACCAAACTTAGTTCGAAATTAACTCAAACGTGAACCGTTGATTTCCGCTGATAACTTATGTTCACTGATGAAAATATAAGGCCGCCCAGTCCATAATTGCTCTCAGTTCTGACTTCTGAAAGATGTTTCTTGAATACTTTGGATATTTGAAAACTTTGGTGATGTTTCTCTTGTTGGCTATTTGGAAAACTTTAGATACTATAATTGTACTGAACTTTGATTGATTGTACTAAACTTTGGTGTTTGATATAAATTTTGGTATTTGTAATGAACTTTGATTTCCAACTTTGGTGTACTGTGTAATTAGAATTCAGAATGCCTGATATTTTATTGAAGTGTTGTAGTTTCGAACTATGGCCCAGCCATAAGTCATAACTCTTAAATCGTAACAAAGTTCGTAAAAGTTCAAAATTGAGTTCGTAAAATATTCGATTCGAAATTGAGTTTGTTCAAAATTGAATTCGTTCAAAATTAATTCAAACCAAACTTAGTTCGAAATTAATTCAAACCAAACTCAAACTGGGGGTAAGTTCGATTCGGTTTGGTTCGTTTGCAGCCCTACACTAATCATTAGAAAGCCAAAAGGGGATTTTTTTTGTATTCTAAAAAATCAATTGGAGAATTATTATTTGAATTTGCAAAGTAATAGTGATTTTTTTTGGAGATAAGAGGATTAGTTGAACTTTCTCAAAAACTTGTAGAAAAGAAAAAAACAACATATTATTTATGTCTTGATTTACAAATTAGTGAAATTGACATTAATAATGGTGGTGACTATAACTAGTGTTGAAAGAGTATTTTTGACAATGGTGCCATTGTATTCTTAGTTCTGATTCATCTTCAAATGATTATTTTTGAAAAAAAAGGCATATATGATATAGCCCATTTGCATTATGCAAATAGAAGAAACTTGTAATTATAGACAAGCAACAGGTATTTCCGAAACTAAATGACATACAACAACCAAACACAATTGTTATAGATCAACAACTTAGATCATATGATACTACTACTTATTAGATAAACTAGGGTATCGTAAGCATATTATCACTATAAATCAAAATAATTGTTCGAGCGGTCACCATGAGCCCTCTTTCTCATAGATTGTCTCCCCCTCTGTACCACCAGTCATTTCATCCTCAAACACAATGAGTGGAGTCGCATCCACCCATTCATGCAGAGGAATAATCTCCATGCTCTCTGGCATCCACTCTTTGACAACATGCTCCATTCCATCTTTGAAGTTTCCTGTCCAATATTGAATCAAGGAGCAAATTAGAAAGATTAAAGATCTATTAGAAGACACTTGTACTCCATTAAAACAAATATCGTTGCAATGTTTCCAAAGCGACCAACACACATATGCAACTGTAATAAGAGCAGTAGTTTGTATATGTTTTGGTAAACTATGAGTAAATGAGAGTAAATTATCAAAGGAACCCATGTTGAAAAGTAATTTTGAAATTGTCTCATATAAAACAATATTTTCCTAACAAATTGACAAGATACAAATAAGTGATCCACAGTCTCGTCAAGTTCATCTTCAAATGATGCTAGCTCATGAGATTTTATAGTAAAATAATGCTAGGCTAGTTGTTCTTTGTTCTTGTTTTTTATTTTATTTTATTTTATAGTCTTGTTAGCATTCTGTACTCTAGCTCATGAGATACTATACTAAAAATCAATTATTTTGTACTCCTGTTAACATTTTGTGTCTATCCTTGACTGAAATTCTAGATCCGTCCCTACTTCAAAATATGAATCACCAATGTCACTTGGATGGTTTTCTCTTGTAATTTTTTTAATGTTAGAATCCACTAGCAACTAATTAACTTGAACAATTTCGATAATATCGACATAAGTAAAGAATAATTAAGCACATATTATTTTGTAGCATGATCTGCGCAAAAACAATCATTCATTGGAGGTGCTTTTAACTCTCGCACATTCCACAACTATTTTGTACTATCAGAGCATGCGCATCCGTGAAATTGAAATGAAATCAAGTATAGATGTTATATAAAATAATTGAAATTAACTAAATCATAATTTTAGCGATATTGTACTCGTAAAATTTTTAGTACCGTTTTTATGAAAAGGTACATTTTTAATTGCAAGTGTATTGCTTGTTTGAGGAGGTAGTCTCTTTTCATATATTTTAATTATTTTATACCGATACCTCCAAAAAAACAAAAGTTAAAAAGTTAATTAGTAGGTCCAGAATTTTGAGTTCGATTATTAGATGATTACTGAAAACCTGAGCAATTTAACCCTATTTTAAAGTCAATGAATGTAAATTCATAATTTAATACTGTTTCAGTTCAGTCAAATACGGGATGTACAGCCAATAGTTGGATGACTGTCACATAAGTTCTGATACCACCTTTTACTCTAGTTTTGGGATTGCATTATGGAGTTGTGATTAATTTGGTGTGTTTGAAATGGTCAAACCAGTGTTGTAAAAAACATCCATTTAGACCGATTAATTAGCCGATTAGTAATTGGCGATGATCAAACCGTCACAAATTTTTCCGGCTAATCGGCCGATTATTCACAATTATTCTCGATTAATCGCTTGAAGGTACCAGGTCTGTTCGACGAGCACATACCGTTATTGTAACGCTTCTCAATATGGGTATGAATTAATTTTTATAAAATCCAATTTAGAAAATAATAAATAGGAATTAAATTAATAATCAGCAAATTATAGGAATAAAAATATAATAAATAGTAAAAATGAGAAGAAATGACGGTTCGTTTTAGCAACATATATTTAATAGATGTCAAAATTTGTTTTCTTTTAATTTAGCAAACTCAATTTAGCATGGCCCAAACCTAAATTCAGCCCATATCCAATAATATAAGCAACCCAATCCCTTCTCTCTTCTCATTCCTCTCCATTTCCAATTATTCTGTAAGTTTTCTTTTGCTTTCTTTTTCTCTCTTTTTCTCTTTGGCCGAAACTTCCCCCCTCCCTCTTTGACTGCCGCCGGCCACAAGGCCAAGCCGAACTCCACCCTGGCCGCTGCCTCTTCGCCGCTGCCCTCTTTCCTTGCCGCCGCCCTCCCTCTCTACCCCAACCGAACCCCATCCCTTCCTCTCTCTCTACCGCCTCTCTTGTTCCTTGGCTGCCGCTGAACCGAAGGAAAACCCTAGCCGCAACCCTCTGGCTTTTTTCCCCCTCCTTTTCCCTTTGTTGGCCGACTTTCTTCCTTTTTTTCCCTTGGCCGGCCAAAACCCAAAACCCTAAAATTTGGTACGGTCCGTACCAGGCCGTGCGGCTAGGCCGTACCTACCTAGGTCCGACCAGGCCGTACCAACTAGGTCAGACCAGGCCGTACCAACTAGGTCAGGCCAGGCCGTACCTACTCAGTCGAAACCCTAACCCTAGCCGAAATCCATACATCCATTAACCCGAAACCGAAACCCATTAACCCATTTAAGGACTTTATTTAAAAGGTTTAGATGACAATTGAATTAAATACGAATAGAATTAAGAACCTAATCAAGCGTTTATAAACTTAGGAGCAACCCGCGAGGTTCTAGGAGACGCCGAGAATACACGAGATTTCGACACACGCGAGATCACTGAGAATACAGGTGCGGGTTTCCCGGTCTTTTTACAAATAATAAGAAATGCGTGGATTAAGGTAGGTAATCCTTTTTCCCAATCTGGTAGATGAACTGCATGTTGAGAATGTCGAATTCTCTTTCGTTTTGTGTAGAATTGCATGTTAGGAACTTGTTGGATGCATTGATTTGAACTGACAGGATAGTGTGAATGTGAACAAGGAAAGTTTTAATGAACTGTTTTAAATTGGGGCCGTCCCTGTGTGGCGGTTCTGCATGTGTTTTCGAAAATCGGATCGTCCGTGTGTGGCGATCTGCCGGTTGGGTCCCCGCAACGACCCTTCCAGATTCGTCCTCGTGTGGCGACTCTTTGGGCTATCCTGC
Organism: Carex myosuroides; assembly: GCA_028015225.1. Classification (NCBI taxonomy): domain Eukaryota; kingdom Viridiplantae; phylum Streptophyta; class Magnoliopsida; order Poales; family Cyperaceae; genus Carex; species Carex myosuroides. Next base: position 6,487,679 of record CM051471.1, read on the forward strand.
ATGGGCATGGGTTCTCAGAGAGAAAGGCCGGATTATCCGTGTGTGGTGATCCGGAGTAAGAACAGAACAGAACAGAACAGAACAGAACAGCTCGTCCTCGTGTGGCGACTCCAACTAAGTTTTCATGTACGGGCATGGATTCCCAAAGGAGAAAGGCCGGATTGTCCATGTGTGGCGAACCCGGAGTGTGAGAATTTTAAAGAGAAACAGGAACAGAACCGAGAATGTTTTGAAAAGATTGCATGTCTGAATTGATAGGAAAATTGGGGGTTATTTCAAAACCTTTACTTTTATGTTATTTGGGTATTTAATGCATTCATTTGTAAAAGCACCGGGCTGGAACTAAATCCCGCACTGAGAGATAGTTCGATCTCTCACCCGTTTTGTTTCCACTTTTATGTGGGTTCCAGGAAATGAAGAAGGAGACATGGAGGAAGGCCGTGAGTGAGAAAATTTAGCGGAAACTATTAAGAGTAGCCACTATTTGTTTTTAATTTATATTTGTATGAATCATATATGATGCAGACATGGCGGTAACTGTTTGACTAGCCATGTCTGACATATTTTCCCCTTTGTGTGTTTATGAACCTTGTTTATTTTTAATATAGTGGCTTATTTGGTTGTGTTATTGATAATGTATGTGATGTGCTTAACGCCTGGCGCATAAATGCGCGGCGGGTTGTCCTGGGGTGTGACAACTAAGTTGGTATCAGAGCCAGCACATACAATATCAATAAACTTCCGCTAAGAGAGCGTTAGCAATAGGCTGCGGCGTTTAGGTCATAGACCAAACCATGTGGACCAAGCGTACCATTAGTAACAAATGTATATATATTTAGTGACGGATTATGCTTTTTAGTAACGATACAAATTATTTTGAAATATAACAAGGATATTGTCTTTTTGAAAAATTGAACTAATGTAATTTTGTAGAAAATAAACCAAATAGATTCTTTCCTTAGATGGCAAATCAACGTAACGGACAGCCCACTTGGCTAAGGACATTCGCAACCACCGCAAAAGTCAAGGAAATGGTCGGATGGGTAGACGTGTCCGGAATCACCGTCAATACTGCAATCTCTGTCAATTGTCCTTACTCCGTCATCTCGCCACACGTAGTGGAGGCTAGCGGATTCAGAGTGAAGCATACCGGAAGACGCCGTTTCTTCGCAGGACTCGAACATAGTGTGGAAGAGCAATACTGTCCGGATCTTCATGTGAACACGCAGAATGGAAAATGGCGAGTGGACCCAATCGTGGCTGACACCGGAGCATACGAAATGGTTTTAGGAATGGACTGGCTCAAGGAGCACCACGTGCTAATAGACTGCGCGCACCGTAGCTTAGTGTTCTGGCCGCCTCACGAACAACCAGTCAGAGCGGAAATGCGGAGAATGTCGGGAAACAAGAACAAGCTCATCGGGGAAAAGCCCCAGAAGGAAGAAGAAGACCCAACTATAAGAGCGGAAATGGAAGCAGAACCATTCACAATGTCAGAAGTTCGGAACGACTGGACATATCACGTTAGGAAAGACATACTCAAAGGATATTTTGAGACCGATTAGGACACTTTAGAAAAAAAAAAAAAAAAAAAAAAAAAAAAAAAAAAAAAAAAAAAAAAAAAAATGATATAGTTATAAATCTCACATGTATCTGTAATTTCGTTGAATGTTTAAATAAGTAGTTATAATCTAAAGAAATTTAAATTTTGATTCGTAATTTGAAATCCCTTCTTTAAATTGCGTCTATTTGCCTTGAGTTAAATATCTATAAGTCATGCGATGAACTCGGTAACTAATAACAATACAAGTATATATGTATATATATAAAACTTGGAAGAATGAAAAACTCACATCAAGTACCCTTTGCGCAGCGAAGTCAGAGATGGCGAAAGGAACCAGAACTAACTCAAACACGAGCGACGCAGATGGCGACACTAGGATTCCACTGGAGAACCCTCAGTTGAATGCCCTACTGCAGGGACTAGAGCGGGTGACCAGGGTAGCCATGGAATACGAACAGCGACAGCCTAGAGAGGCCGACACGTTCTTTGAATACTACCGATCGTTCACCTCATTGCGCCCCCCGACCTTCGATGGGACAGGTGACTTTGCCGCAGCAGAGAACTGGGTCGCAAACATCAAGGATAAACTTCAAATCTTGAGAGCCCCTGAGGAACACCGAGTGGAGCTAGCTACTCAATTACTGGAGGGTCATGCTCGATTTTGGTGGCAAGAGGTGAAACGCGGGTGGGGTGAAACCGCTGAGGACAAAGGGTGGACGGAGTTCGAAAGGCAATTCGAACGCCGCTATATGGACACCATGTCAAGAGAGGCACTCCGACAACGGTTTACAAGCTTGAAACAGGGGAGCAGTTTAGTGGTGGAGTATAACTCCAAGTTTGAGAACTTAATGAGGTATGCACCCGATATCGTGAGAGATGAATTCCGCCTCAGACAACAATACCTCGGGGGACTGAACCCCCGTCTTGCTCAGATCATTGATACTCCGGGGACCAACCGACTGTCGGATCTAATGTTAAGGGCAACTACTGCGGAGTCATATGACGGCCGCATCGGTCAAGCTGGGGGATTGAGGAATGTACGACCCAAGGTGGAGGAACCTGTGAGATCGGCCCCAAATAGAGGAAATTTCGGGAATGCCCGGCCCAACTATCAAACTAACCCAGCACCTCTGTGCAATTATTGTGGCCGTAACCACGCAACGGAACAATGCAGCTTCCGTTTGAGGGTGTGTCATCGGTGCAACAAACATGGACACTTCATCAAGGACTGCCCCCTGCAGCGAAATGATTCCCGACAACAGGTGGGAAACGCAGCTCCACCTACACGGGCACCGCTTGGCAGAGGGACCGGTAACTACAACCCTCACAATGACAACCGCAGCGGGAACCAAGGAAAACAAAGGGTGGGAGTGCATGCGCATGAATGTTGCAGTTGTGAGATGGGTGCGAACCCGACTAAGGAATATTACGAAGAAGAGGATGTGGCTACTGACCTTCTAACTGGTACGTTTGAACTTTCTGGAATTCCTGCTTTTGTACTCATAGACACTGGTTGTAGTCATTCAGTCATAGGAAGGGAGTGGGTAGACAAACACAGGGTACCGACCCGGGACTCGGGTAAACTATTGACTATAAGTACCCCCGCAGTGCAATATACTACCCCGGAAATTCGCAGCGTAGGGTTAAAACTCCAATTAGCGGGGAGGGAATTCCCGATAAATCCCATAGTCTCTAAGACGGGTCTCTATGACCTAATGTTGGGTCTTGAGTGGCTCACTCGAAACGGCGTGACGATTGACTGCCTGAAGGGAAGGATGGTCATCAACAGGCCCGGTCTCCATGACCTCACTATCCGGCTCAGGAAACGAGGAGGCGGAACCCCTACAATATCTGCCAACCAAGCAAGGAGACTCATCGACAGTGGCTGTTCCGCCTTCCTAGTCACCGTGATGAAACTCGAGACGGGAAAACCAGAGATAACGTCGGTACCTATCGTCTCAGAGTATACCGATGTATTCCCGGAGGAACTGCCAGGAATACCCCCTGATCGGGAAATCGAATTCCACATAGACATACTACCTGGTACCCGTCCAATCTCTAAGGCCCCGTATCGAATGGCACCGGCGGAACTTAAGGAACTGAAGGTCCAGTTAGAGGAACTTCTAGAACTGGGATTCGTAAGACCAAGCACATCGCCGTGGGGCGCACCAGTACTGTTCGTCAGAAAGAAGGACGGTAGTATGAGACTCTGCATCGACTACCGAGAGTTAAACAAGGTCACGATCAAAAACAAATACCCTCTCCCACGAACTGAAGACCTATTCGATCAACTCCAAGGTGCGGCCGTTTATTCCAAGATCGATTTGAGATCAGGGCACCAGCAGTTGAAGATTCAACCGCAAGATGTAGAGAAATCAGCATTCCGTACCCGTTACGGGCACTATGAATTCACTGTCATGCCATTTGGGTTAACCAATGCTCCTGCGACATTCATGGAATTGATGAACCGAGTGTTCCACGACTTACTGGATTGCTGCGTCATTGTCTTTATAGATGACATTCTGATCTATTCAAAAAGGGAAGAAGATCATGCCGAGGACCTGCGTACGGTGTTACAAAGACTACGGGAACACCAGTTGTACGCCAAATTCTCTAAGTGTGAATTTTGGATGAAAGAGGAAAAAATTTTGGGACATGTAGTGACGGGGGAAGGTATCCGGGTAGACCAGATAAAATCAAAGCAGTGGTAGAATGGAATCAACCCAAGAATGTAACAGAGATACGCAGTTTCCTAGGGTTAGCGGGATACTACAGACGTTTCGTTCCCGGGTACTCGAAGACAGCCCGACCCATGACCCAGCTCCTACACAAAGGGACTACTTTCAAATGGACGGAGAGTCAGGAAGAGAGTTTCCAAACCTTGAAGAAGCTACTAACCAGTGCCCCAGTATTAACATTGCCGAAACCAGATCAAGAGTTCACGGTGTATACCGACGCGTCAAGGAACGGCCTAGGATGTGTGCTCATGCAAGACGGACAAGTAATTGCCTACGGGTCACGGCAATTGAAGAACCATGAACAAAACTACCCCACACATGACCTGGAATTAGCAGCAGTAATCTTCGCGCTCAAGGCATGGAGACACTACCTCTATGGGGCGAAATGCCGAGTATTCACGGATCACCAAAGTCTAAAATATGTGTTTACCCAGAAGGAATTGAACATGAGACAAAGAAGGTGGCTGGAACTAATGAAGGATTATGATTTAGACATACAGTACTTGGCTGGGAAGGCAAATGTGGTGGCAGACGCGCTCAGTAGGAAAGGGGCGTCAAACTTGGCAGAGGCAATAACCCAAGAGACAGAACTGATCAAAGAAATGCGACACATGAATTTGGGAGTGTGTGTATCGGCCAGCTGGATTCAGGAAGAAACTGACATCAAGGGAACCGCGAAGGATGCGGTACTCACCCTAGCGGCTATATCGGTACAACCAGAACTGAAGTCTCGAATCCGGGACGCAGACCAAGGCGACGAGCGACATCAAAGGTACCGGGAATTGGCCCGTACCAATCCAATGTCGACCTTCAAGGAAAACGAGGATGGGCTCCTCTATTTCAACCAGCGGGTTTGTGTCCCAGAACAGGGGGGATTGAGAAACGAAATTCTACGAGAAGCCCACGAATCGGGATATACCATTCACCCAGGAGAAGTAAAGATGTATAAGGACCTCCGTACCCAATTTTGGTGGCCCAACATGAAGAAAGATGTGTCAGAATTTGTCGCTAGATGCATCACCTGCCAACAAGTGAAAGCAGAACGGAGGAAGATGGCAGGGTTGCTATACCCAACTCCAGGGCACAAATGAAGTTCCAAATCATCACCATGGACTTCATCACGGGGCTACCGCGAACCCAAAAGAGATATGACTCAATCTGGGTCATTGTAGACACACTGACCAAGGTAGCTCACTTCATACCCCTACGAACCCCTACATCGGGTGGAGAACTGGCAGAGCTCTTTCTTCAATGTCAGTTCAAATACCATGGAGTTCCCGAAACCATCATATCAGATCGGGATACGCGATTCACCTCGCATTTCTGGAAGAGCTTCCAGGAGGCAATGGGAACCCGGCTCAACTTTAGTACTGCTCATCACCCCCAGACGGACGGTCAGTCGGAACGAACAATCCAAACCTTAGAGGACATGCTAAGGGCGTGCGCCATCAACTTTCAAGGGTCATGGGCTGATCATTTGACAATGGCCGAGTTCGCATATAACAATAACTACCATGCCAGTATCGACATGGCCCCAGCTGAAGCTTGGTGTGGGCATCGCTGGAAGACCCCCTTGTGGTGGGGAAACAACGGAGAACAACTGCCAACAGGGCCAGAAATGGTAAAAGATTGCGCGGATAGAACCCAACTGATCTTAAACCGACTAGACACAGCTCGAGACAGACAGAAAAAGTATGCAGACTTGAGGAGACGACCACTAGAGTTTGAAACCGGGGATCATGTTTGGTTGAAGGTCTCTCCAAGGAGGGGAGTGAGACGATTTGGTGTAGCAGGAAAACTGAGTCCTAGATATGTGGGCCCATTTGAAATTCTTAGAAGAATCGGACCACTTGCCTACGAACTGGCGCTACCTCCGGCCTTAGATAAAGTACATCCAGTCTTCCATGTGTCTCAACTACGGAAATATGTCCGAGACCCTTCCCACATCCTCGACTTTTCAAATCTGAGGTTAGATGAAACCTTAGTGTATGAAGAACGACCCATGAAAATACTAGACACCAAAGAAATAAGTCTCCGGCGAAAGACCATTAAACAGGTCTTAGTACAATGGGGACGACACACCAGCCGAGAAGCGACTTGGGAAATGGAGGAGACGATGCGTGCCACATACCCAGAATTGTTCGAAGACATAGACACCGAGGCTGTTCAGGGGGCTGAACAGGATTTCCAAGGGGGGGAGGATGTAACGCTTCTCAATATGGGTATGAATTAATTTTTATAAAATCCAATTTAGAAAATAATAAATAGGAATTAAATTAATAATCAGCAAATTATAGGAATAAAAATATAATAAATAGTAAAAATGAGAAGAAATGACGGTTCGTTTTAGCAACATATATTTAATAGATGTCAAAATTTGTTTTCTTTTAATTTAGCAAACTCAATTTAGCATGGCCCAAACCTAAATTCAGCCCATATCCAATAATATAAGCAACCCAATCCCTTCTCTCTTCTCATTCCTCTCCATTTCCAATTATTCTGTAAGTTTTCTTTTGCTTTCTTTTTCTCTCTTTTTCTCTTTGGCCGAAACTTCCCCCCTCCCTCTTTGACTGCCGCCGGCCACAAGGCCAAGCCGAACTCCACCCTGGCCGCTGCCTCTTCGCCGCTGCCCTCTTTCCTTGCCGCCGCCCTCCCTCTCTACCCCAACCGAACCCCATCCCTTCCTCTCTCTCTACCGCCTCTCTTGTTCCTTGGCTGCCGCTGAACCGAAGGAAAACCCTAGCCGCAACCCTCTGGCTTTTTTCCCCCTCCTTTTCCCTTTGTTGGCCGACTTTCTTCCTTTTTTTCCCTTGGCCGGCCAAAACCCAAAACCCTAAAATTTGGTACGGTCCGTACCAGGCCGTGCGGCTAGGCCGTACCTACCTAGGTCCGACCAGGCCGTACCAACTAGGTCAGACCAGGCCGTACCAACTAGGTCAGGCCAGGCCGTACCTACTCAGTCGAAACCCTAACCCTAGCCGAAATCCATACATCCATTAACCCGAAACCGAAACCCATTAACCCATTTAAGGACTTTATTTAAAAGGTTTAGATGACAATTGAATTAAATACGAATAGAATTAAGAACCTAATCAAGCGTTTATAAACTTAGGAGCAACCCGCGAGGTTCTAGGAGACGCCGAGAATACACGAGATTTCGACACACGCGAGATCACTGAGAATACAGGTGCGGGTTTCCCGGTCTTTTTACAAATAATAAGAAATGCGTGGATTAAGGTAGGTAATCCTTTTTCCCAATCTGGTAGATGAACTGCATGTTGAGAATGTCGAATTCTCTTTCGTTTTGTGTAGAATTGCATGTTAGGAACTTGTTGGATGCATTGATTTGAACTGACAGGATAGTGTGAATGTGAACAAGGAAAGTTTTAATGAACTGTTTTAAATTGGGGCCGTCCCTGTGTGGCGGTTCTGCATGTGTTTTCGAAAATCGGATCGTCCGTGTGTGGCGATCTGCCGGTTGGGTCCCCGCAACGACCCTTCCAGATTCGTCCTCGTGTGGCGACTCTTTGGGCTATCCTGCATGGGCATGGGTTCTCAGAGAGAAAGGCCGGATTATCCGTGTGTGGTGATCCGGAGTAAGAACAGAACAGAACAGAACAGAACAGAACAGCTCGTCCTCGTGTGGCGACTCCAACTAAGTTTTCATGTACGGGCATGGATTCCCAAAGGAGAAAGGCCGGATTGTCCATGTGTGGCGAACCCGGAGTGTGAGAATTTTAAAGAGAAACAGGAACAGAACCGAGAATGTTTTGAAAAGATTGCATGTCTGAATTGATAGGAAAATTGGGGGTTATTTCAAAACCTTTACTTTTATGTTATTTGGGTATTTAATGCATTCATTTGTAAAAGCACCGGGCTGGAACTAAATCCCGCACTGAGAGATAGTTCGATCTCTCACCCGTTTTGTTTCCACTTTTATGTGGGTTCCAGGAAATGAAGAAGGAGACATGGAGGAAGGCCGTGAGTGAGAAAATTTAGCGGAAACTATTAAGAGTAGCCACTATTTGTTTTTAATTTATATTTGTATGAATCATATATGATGCAGACATGGCGGTAACTGTTTGACTAGCCATGTCTGACATATTTTCCCCTTTGTGTGTTTATGAACCTTGTTTATTTTTAATATAGTGGCTTATTTGGTTGTGTTATTGATAATGTATGTGATGTGCTTAACGCCTGGCGCATAAATGCGCGGCGGGTTGTCCTGGGGTGTGACAGTTATTTACAACACTGCGTCAAACCGATTGTAAAGTTTTAGTGTTATTCTATCAAAACCATCTTTGGTTGCAGAAATTTTGATTGACTAGCTCAGATGAAAATGTTTATTGTTCATGGGTGTCTTTTGATTTTGATTATTGCATTGAAAAGAGAATGGTATTTTATAGCTCTCTCTCTCTCTCTATATATATGGCAGTATAAGACGCAGCATCTTGGATCGAGGGACAATTGTGATTCTCACGTGTACTTGAAGGATAATTTGCCTGCTCCATAAGTTTTAGTTTGTTGAGTGCATGTGTGTGTGTTTTGAGTCGATCTTTGGTGTGAACATGAATGTTGGTACAATTCTGTAAACTTGTAATCTTTGTGTGTGTTTTAAAGAGGAAGCACTACAAATTTTTTGGGTGGTTCAAATTAGATTGCTGTAAACTTGTAATCTTTTTATTTATATAGGTGCAAAGGTTTTAGTTTGTTTTGTAATTTCCCCAGGCTTGTACTATATTGTAATATTACATAACGATATGCATTGCAAATTATTAACTCAACCGTTGGATCTTTTGATGATTCCATTGCTATGGTTCTCTCCTCCCCTCCCCCTTTCATGGATTTTTACCAAGCTGTATAAGTGTAATATTAATTTCTTTATCATAGAGAACTTCGGCCTTTGCAAACACATCACCGATTGAATAGTCCCCAACGGGAATATCATAAAAGTGTATAGTATTTCTTTACATATATATGTACGTAATTAAATGAATTCGTGCAAGGTGGCAGGTGTTTCTGTTAAGCGTGTGTACACAAGCCTTTAATTGTCTATCTCAAAAATGTACCCTACCCGACTGAGCCTATTGTGCTTCGTTTCATTGATCATCCATTAATTTGACCCGACAGAGCCACCTTTCTCTGCATAATTTGTTCAAAACAAAAGTATAAAATCAGGAAAAAGATATGATGTCCGATTCGTCAGGTGGTGGGGCCATCGTTTGGTAAATAAAGAAACATATTGGGCCTTTGTTGTAATTTCTGCGTGCCTAGGTAATTTGGGCCGTTATTCAGGTTGAAAGTAGGTATTTTGTTTTATCGCTCATTCAGCGGCTCAGCTTTCTCTCCCTCACTTCATCCTTATCCCTTCAACTCAACTCGGTTAGTTTTCTGTTCTCTCTCCCCTCCCCAACACTCAGACACTCCCTTTCTCTCTGTATATTCCTTGCTAAGGCAGTAGTTGAACCTGGAACCGAAGCTCACCTTGTTAGATAAAGAGACTGTAAGCCTGTAACCAAATCAAATCAAATGGTGTCCTCAACCTTATCTCTTGCTCCCTTCTTCTCACTTTCACCTTCAGCTTCCCAATCCCCATCCCCATTTGCTTCTCGCCGACGAGGCCTCTGCCTTGTCTGTAACGCGTTCCCCCAGTCTCAATCTCAATACAACAGACCAAATCCACGGCGTCAGCCGCATTGGAAGGGTAAGCAGGAGGAGGAGAAAAGGCGGCACTGGAAGGCGGATGCTGCTCCTGAACAAGAGGCAATTCACCAGTTTGATCAACTGTTGGCTGCCAAGAACCTCAGTCAAATCAATCAATACCTCAAGGACTACACCAAAATGTCAAGAAACCCTCACCCCACCGTCTTTTCCCTCTTCACCTACTTAATCCAAGCTAAAGGAATCAGTCCTAGTTACTATACCTATGAGATCTTGATGGACTATTGTGCACGAATGAATCAGGTCAACCTAATATTTGGTTTTCTGGGACGGTTTCTTAAAGAGGGTCGCAGAACTCATGCCGCGATCTTCAGTCCTATACTCAAAGGTCTCTGTTGGGACAAAAGAACTGGTGAGGCTGCTACTATAGTGCGCTATAAAATGGCTAAGGTAGGATGTATACCCAATGTAGTCTCGTATAGCATTCTTATAAATGGGCTATGCAAGAATGGTGAAATTGAGAAGGCAATGGATTTTGTAGATATCATGATTTCCGAAGGGCATGACCCTGATGTCGTCACCTATACCACTCTTATAAAAGGGTTGTGCAAGAATGGTGAAACTGATAAGGCATTAGGTTTTCTAGATGTCATGATTTCCAAAAGACTTGAGCCTGATGTCGTGACCTATAGCACTCTTATAGATGGGTTGTGTAAGAAAGGTGAAATTGAGAAGGCAATGGATTTTGTACATGCCATGATTTCTGAAGGGCATGAGCCTAATGTCGTGACCTACAACACTCTTATAGATGGACTGTGCAAGAAAGGTGAAATTGAGAAGGCAGTGAATTTTGTAGATGTCATGATTTCAAAAGGGTATGACCCTGATGTCGTGACTTACAACACTCTTATAAAGGGGCTGTGCAAGAATGGTGCAACTGATAAGGCATTAGATTTTCTAGATGTTATGATTTCCAGAAGGCACGAGCCTGATGTTGTAACCTACAACACTCTTTTAGATGGACTGTGCAAAAAAGGTGATATTCAGAAGGCAATTAATTTTCTAGGTGTCATGATTTCCAAAAGGCACGAGCCGGATGTCGTGACCTACAACACTCTTTTAGATTGGCTGTGCAAGAATGGTGAAATTGAGAAGACAATGGATTTTCTAGATGTCATGATTTCCAAAGGGCATGAGCCTAATGTCGTGACCTACAACACTCTTATAGATGGGCTATGCAAGAACGGTAAAATTAAGGAGGCAATAGATTTCCTCGATGTCATGATTTCCAAAGGACATGAGCCTAATGTCGTGTCCTACAACACTCTTATAGATGGGCTATGCAAGAACGGTAAAATTGAGAAGGCAATGGATTTTCTAGATGTCATGATTTCCAAAGGGCATGAGCCTAATGCCACGACCTATAGCACTCTTATAGATGGGCTGTGCAAGAGAGGTGAAAGTGAGAAGGCAATGGATATTGTAGATGTCATGATTTCAAAAGGGTATGACCTTGATGTCGTGCCTTACAACTCTCTTATAAAAGGTTTGTGCAAAGAAGATGAAATTGAGAAGGCAATGGATTTTGTAGATGTCATGATTTCCAAAGGGCATGAGCCTGATGTCGTGACCTACAACACTCTTATAAATAGGTTGTGCAAGAATGGTGAAATTGAGAAGGCAATGGATTTTCTAGATGTCATGATTTCTAAAGGGCATGAGTCTGATGTCGTGACCTATAACACTCTTATAAATGGGTTGTGCAAGAATGGTGAAATTGAAAAGGCAATGAATTTTGTAGATGTCATGATTTCCAAAGGGTGTGACCCTGATGTCGTCACGTATAGCACTCTTATGAAAGGGTTGTGCATGAATGGTGAAACTGATAAGGCATTAGATTTTCTAGATGTCATGATTTCCAAAAGGCATGAGCCTGATGTCGTGACCTACAGCACTCTTATAGATGGGCTGTGCAAGAAAGGTGAAATTGGGAAGGCAATGGATTTTCTAGATGTCATGATTTCCAAAGGGCATGAGCCTAATGTCGTGACCTACAACACTCTTATAAATGGGCTGTGCAAGAATGGTGAAATTGAGAAGGCAATGGATTTTCTGGACGTCATGATTTCCAAAAGGCAAGAGCCTGATGTCGTGACCTACAACACTCTTATAGATGGGCTGTGCAACAAAGGTGAAATTGAGAAGGCAATGGATTTTGTAGATGTCATGATTTCCAAAGGACATGAGCCTAATGTAGTAACCTACAACATTCTTGTAGATGGGCTGTGCAAGAACGGTGAAATTGAGAAGGCAATGGATTTTCTAGATGTCATGATTTCCAAAGGACTTGATCCTGATGTCATAACGCACAACACTCTTATGGATGGGCTATGCAAGAACGGTAAAATTGAGGAGGCAACGAATTTCCTAGATGTCATGATTTCCAAAGGACATGAGCCTGATGTCGTGACCTACAACACTCTTATAGATGGGCTGTGCAAGAATGGTGAAATTGAGAAGGCAATGGATTTTCTAGATGTCATGATTTCCAAAGGGCTTGATCCTGATGTCGTGACGTACAACACTCTTATAGATGGGCTATGCCAGAATGGTCAAATTGAGAAGGCAATGAATTTCCTAAATGTCATGATTTCCAAAGGACATGAGCCTAATGCCGTGACCTATACCAGTCTTATAGATGGGCTGTGCAAGAAAGGTGAAACTGAGAAGGCAATAGATTTTGTAGATATCATGATTTCCAAAGGACATGAGCCTAATGCTGTAACCTACAGCAGTCTTATAGATGGACTATGCAAGAACAGTAAATTGAGAAGGCAATGAATTTTCTAGAGTTTATGATTTACAAAGGGCATGAGTCTAATGTCGTGACCTACAATACTCTTATAGATGGGCTGTGCAAGGAGGGTGAAATTGAGTAGGCATAATTTTGACTTTACATGATTTCTAAAAGCCTTGAGCCTGACGTCTCGTTATGATGGGGTCGTGCAAGGGACGTGAAATGGAGAAGACAATTGGGAAAGTGTGGTGATAGAACTGCCATGTTGAGAGTGGAGAACAAAATTGTTATTGTATTATTATTGGATGTCGCTCCTTGATTGAAGATTATTAAGAAAAAAAATTTAAGACATTTGTGGTTGTATTATTATTGGATGTTGCTCCTTGATTGAAGATTGAATATTGGAATCGTGTATATTTCTCCTTGTCCTCTATCTATATCTGATTTTTCTGATTGCTAAAAGTGCGCTAGTACTTTCTATTTTGCTTTCTACGGTGTATAGTGATTTCTAATTTACAAAGTTTCCTTTTAAAGAAAGCGCTTTCCAAAAGCCACGCTGGTGAAATATTCTGCTCCTATTAGCTTTTTAGAAGTCGCTTTGACATGTCCTTTTCACGACATGGCAGTTCTGTCACCATGCTTTCTGCGATGTATACTTCTTTTTTTCCTTTGCTCTTTTAATTGACATGTCCATGATGCCTTTCCCCCTTTCTGTTAAGCATGTGATGTGTAATTGAATTGTTGTTGGTTGTAATTAGTGAGGCTTTAAGCCTTGCTCCTCTCTCTGACACATCCTGATTGCTACTTCCCTTTTTTGTGATAATGTGTTGTTGGGTAAATTGATTCCTGACTTGCATACCCCATCTTTGAGTCTGTACTTGACTTGTGAAAACCTATATTTGGTACTTGATCTGATTCAGCTCATGCTGTGATTGTATAATGTTAGTATCGCTTGCTTGCTTGCATTCCCTCTTGCTCATGCACTGTGCCCTTTTTGACTCATGCACTGTTCTTGACTATCTTAGCTGAGGATCCCATATGTATTCTGGTACCAAGTGGTACACTTGGTACCAGAGCTTGTAGCACCCTGAATTGCCTATTCTAGGGCCTTGCGACACTGGTACTAGCTGGTACTGATTGGTACCAGCCCTAAATGCGCATTTGTATATTTCTGGCTAAAAGCAAAGCTTTGCAACTGAAATATTCTTTGTAAATCAGTAGAGAACTTAAATGTGAGAATTTTGGAAACTGGTACCAGATTGGTGCTAGATTGGAGGCGATTCCAGTACTGGTGTGGTGCTGACAGGGACTAATGCGCCACTTTCATGAAATTGGTAAGGCTGCTTCTGTACCACAGTTGGTCCAATGTCCTTCAAATACAAGGTGAGTTTTCGGTTTAACCGTCTTTACCTTCTCGTAGTTTTTACAAGATTAATTGATGCCTAGTTTATCTTTCTAGAGATGTTACCGATACATCATTGAAGGATCTTATTCCATTAGGTTTTCAGGTAAATGTGTGAATAAATTATAACAAAGTTTGTTATAGAATCAACACATCAGAATTTTGGATATGGTCTCTGGACATTTGTATTTCCCATTTTGGATCTTGTTTTGCACCTGGTAATTAGTCATCCTTTTTATCTACTGACATGAATTTTGATTATGCATGCTCTTTTACGGGGCATGGATTTGTGTCCATCAACTAGTATGTTTGGCTTACTTAACCATTTGTATTGGGTTTTACTTAAAAATTATAGTTTCATCATATTTCTAAAAAGAAAAATTATACTTGGTTTTGGGGGTAGAAACATAAAATTAATAAAATAAAAATAGTGGCACTATCATGATCTTACTTGGACCAATCAACCACAGAACATGAATAAGGTTTTTTCTTGGAAGAAAAATGTATGTAATTGAGATATTGTAGAGAAATTTGTTCTTAAGCATTATTGCATTTTGTGAACTGTTTCTTTCATTACCTCTAATTGTGAACTGTTTCTTTCTACCTGTGCAGGGATTGCTTGAGACGAACTTTCAGGTTCTGAAAGTTGATCGAAACCCGTTGCGGAGGTAGTCTTACTTTTCATATGTTTTAATTATTGAGAAATTTAGATATATACCCATCACAACTTCTTCAATTAGATATTTACTTATCCAAACTTGAAAATTAATTATTTCCCCATCAAAACTCATTTTATGAATATGCCCATTTTCTTTTCTTTTAATTAAAAATATACTGCTTAATAATAATTAAAAAATAAATTGAAAATTTTACCCTCACAATTATGTATCGCTGGAACCTATTCCTAATCATTCCTCTTCCCGCGCGCGACCCTCCTCTTCCCGCGCAGCCATACATGCTGAGCTCGTCAGAGTCCTGACACACGTGACAGAGGTAGTATTGCCCATTTTTTATTTCAAGCCACATCATCCGAAAATTAACGACTGTGATGTCTTGAAAAAGAATTGGTAAAAAAAGACATTAATGTATATCCACTATAAATTTTAAATGTCATAACTCATCTTTGCAAAAGGAGAAATACTATGTGGCAGCAAAAGGAAAATCAAAGATTAACCCCTGGAAAGCATGTGAAAACCATCTCATCTGACCCTTCCTTTCCCCTTAACTTCGAAAGATACCTAAAGTGCCACTACTTTCACATGATTTATCTCTAACCAACAAGAATAATAGAGGGGCAATTTGGTCACTTTTAGGGAACTTGGCAGAAGAGGGGCATAAGAGATATTTTTCCTAGTTTGATGGCAGTGGCACAAATGATATATCTCATTTTGCATAATTGAACAAAGGTTTATTCCTTAACATTGTTTCCCCAGGAACATGCAAAACCAGACTGTCCAAAATCTAATAATAACCAGTACGTAATTCTTTCGCGTTTTCTGCATTCCTTTTCTGTTTGTGGTTTAGAAATGAAGTATATCTGTATATGGCAGTTCTGATAAAACATAACATACCAGCACAAGTAATGTTGTAACTTTAGCAACTTGGTGCTACTGGCATTGATTTTATGAAAACATAACAATTCCGTTGGTTTACATATTGAAAGAAAAAGGTAACTCTGTAAGAATCCGATATTCGCCTGGCCGGTAAGGATTCACATGGAAAGACTTCCATTTAGCAATAGAAATTGTTGGATAAAAGAAATATATTTTGTCAAAAGACAGTACCTCGGATCGCGAGAAGAATATGTGCTAGACTCAAACTACTAAAGAGTAGGCAATGATCTTCTTAAGATTGGTGAACACAATCATAGAAGGCAAAACTGGCTTCCACATGGGTAGGTTCAGTGTCAAGGTATGCACAAGTCAGTTTATGTGCAAACTAATGAGCATTATTTTCGTGGGTACATTAATTTACTTGAATGCTTTCTTCCAGTGTGAAGCAGCAGACCCTGCTGATGTATTGAAAGTAGTCTCAGCTTTGAAGAGGAGGAGAACGTACTACTGAGCCCTAGGTGTTGAAGGGAATTCGTATCCTCTGCATTAACTCAAAGAGAATCTTTTGAGTTAATGAATTTCGACCATCCGATCTGTCTTAAGATTCGTGTGGACTAGATCCGCACGAATATTGAAAATCCTCCTAAGTTATAGTCAGAAACCGAATTGGCTCCGTTTAAAATCAGACGGTTCAGATTCATTAACTCAAAAGATTCATTTTTGAGTTAATGCAGAGGATACGCGTTCGTGTTGAAGGAAGGGAACCTCGAATTGACCGAGAGGAAATCGCGCCTGGTTCAGTGTCAAGATATGCACAAATTAGTAACACGCATTATAGTTTGAAGTAGGGGGCAAAATTGTCCAATTAGATATTTTATTAATATTAATCTTTATTTTTAAGTGATTAAATTAGAAAAATGGGGATACTAATAATATGAGGAAGTTTAAATGGAGAACTAATTAATTTTCAAGTTTGGATGTGTAAATATCTAAAGAGGGTTTCACTTTTTAATTTTTTAATAACAAAATTTTTAAAATTTATATGTTAAAATAAAATTATTAGATGTAATTTATATTATTTTTCTACATTTACACAAAAAATTATCACTTTTTAATTTTATTTTAATAGAAATTGATAAGTTGAAAAATCAGCTCATAATTACAGTGTATTTTTGCAAATACTGAATCAAAATAAAATTGAAATATCATAATTTTTTATATACATAAGAAAATGATATAGATCAAATTTAATGATTTTATTTTAATATTTAAATTTTAAATTAATAATATTTACAAAATGGAGATACGGAAGATATTTGAGCCCTCAAATTTGTAAAGTCCACAACGGAAATATCATAAAATTATATAATATTTCTTTACATATGTACGCGGTTAAATGAATTCGTGTGTACACAAACCTTAACTCTCTCTCAAAAATGGATCCTGGCCGACTGAGGCTATTGGGCCTCGTTTCATGATCATACATTGAGCCGACAGAGCCACCCTTCTCTGCATAAATTGGTGATGCAAAAAAAAAAAAAAAAAAAATGATTTGGAGCGTCGCTTCCTTCAGGGTGCATGGGGCATGTTTCATGACAATGATAAGTTTCAAATTCTCCTAAAAAAATAGATAAGTTTCAAATTAAAAAATAACAAGTGACTCCACACTCACAAATAAAGAATTGATCCATACAGTAACATATTTAAAAATCTAGTATAAACATAGATAAATTTTATTATTCATCTCAAGATCCACATCTTCCATTAAATAATATAATTTCTCAAAAAATAAATTATATACTGAAACTTCAATTTTAAACCCAGCTCCAGTTAAAAAAAAAGAGATGAATGATATTGTCAAAGCACTAACCCTCACAAGAGATGAATGATCCACAACAGAAAGGAGCACAACTTTCTTGCATTGTGGTTTGACAGATGCACTTTTCTAGATGCCAGGAATACAAGTACCGAACGTCAAATCTGATTGCCAACTTCCTTGAATTAATTAACAAATAACACTCTACTCTAGGTCTAGGCCACATTAATTAGGGTGTGTAGCACAACTACCCAGTTTATTTTCTTTCTTTTTTATCCCACCTATGACCTACCGAGTTTTGGATTTTTTTTTTTTTTTCATCTACAGGAAATGGTACAAGCTTGAAATCATAAATAATATAGACCAAATGTAGATAAGTCAAATCTGCAAATGCCAAACTTCTTGTAAGGAAGAACAATCACAAATTTTAGATGGGTCGGATGTGTTGGACGGATTTTTTTTTTTTTTTAACAATCCTACATAAAATCCAAAAAGTTAAAAGTAAAATAATAAATAATTTCAGAAATTTATTTGTGGAGAATAAACCGCTTTGTCACAATATCACGATCCCGACTCTTACCAAAAAATGAATATGAAATTCCCATTCTTTCGTTGTAATATTTGAAAAATATATGCATACAACCCTTAATTAATCTTCGTCAATATTATAATAATGAATGCTACTTTAGAATAGAGCGGGGCGTGTTCGATGGATATCAGACTACAATCAGTCTGATGACTTTTTGGAACCGTCTGATTTGCTTTTGTAATCAGTGCAATTTGTTTTAATATTCATGTGTCTCGTTTTAATATTCATGTAGATCAAATACATACGGATCATGAAGCAAATCAGACAGTTCCGAATGAGTCTAATACTCATTGGACAGCAGTGCTCCCACTTTAGAATAGGTGCTAGTAGAATTGTCGTACTTTATTTTGCCCACACCGATCGATTTCTTTTAAAAAGAAATTTCTTGGACTTCATCAAAAAGGTTAATAGTAAAGCCACAATTAAAATACTTAATGTTTTCTCCATCATCACCTTAATATGACGGCTGTGACAAAAAAGTTACAGAAAAAGAGCAAATTGATATTTTCAAATTAATTGGATGACATTTTCCAGACTAAAGTACAAAAGCTTCTGATATAATATAAGGGATGGGATGAATTGAGATGGACATGATAGTAGAATGATAGTTTAATTTCATCAACATTTGATCGACAAGATTGAACTGCATCAAATTAATTATTTATACCGAGACTTGTAATTAAGTTTAGTGCATGTCAGGCTCTATCATTAATTGCATATGATAAATTTGAATTCAATCCAAGTCTTATAATGACTCATGTAAGATCGATATTATTTTATGTTCTGATTAAATTATAGTTATTACAGGACAATACTGAGGTGTTTGCAACTTGCAAGGAAATCAGGATATATATATAAAAAAAAAAAGGTTTTCTCAAGGAGGAAGCAGCGAAATAAAGAGAAGGATTCCATGTTCCCGGAATCAGAAACACGCGCACAGCGTCATTTGGATTCCTGGTCTAATATTAAAAAAAAGAGAAATTTAGATATATATACCCATCATAAACTTTGAATTTAGATATTTCTCCATTCAAATTTAAAAATTAGTTATTTACCCATCAAAACTTAACTAATTTATTAATATACTCATTTTTCAATTTTACCACTTAAAAATATAATTTAATGAAAATAAAATACTAAATTGACCATTTTGCCCCCTCATTTCAAATTCTGTATCGCTGAAACTTTTGCCTTCACGCGACCCTCCTTCCTCTCCTTTCCCGCGACGTCCCCCCTTCCATAGTTTCATTCTCATCTTTGTACTGTATCGCTGAAGTTTCTCCCTTCCGCTAGCTTTTTCTTTTCTCTTTATCTATTCTTTCCCTTTTCCTCGAAGGATCAGATTGCGGATATCTTTACAAAGCTCCTTGCCTCTCCTCGCTTCAGCCACCTTGCCTCCAAGCTGACCCTTTCTTCCCACATCTCAGCTTGCGGGGGGAGTATTAGAGCAGTTAGTTAGTTAGTTAGTTAGGGGTATTATTGTAATTAGAAACAACTGTAGTTAGTTAGTGACAATACTTGTAATTAGGAGAATAGTCTTGACTGTTGTCCATATAGAGATGGATTACTCCTTTGTAAGAATATATCAAGATAATAATAAAAATTGCATTCCTTCAATTCTTTCTCTCACTGTTTCACACATGCTGACACGATTGATCAGTTATGGGAAGGCTCAAAGCAGAAGGCTATGCAAGCTTTGGCTATGAACAAAATGAACCGGTTTGTACACTTCATGACGGTGGCTTGAAATGTGTAGAGACAAAGGAATGAGACAATCTTTCGACAGAAGACATTGCCTCCAAATCAGGTGGCTGCCAGGGCTTCACAGGATGCAAAACTGTGGTTAGAGTATTGCAGGGGGAGTCAGTTACCAATAAGAGGAATCGGATGATTTTATCTGATTTATAGTTTAGTCTTTAACTGTTGTAATTCATAGGATTAGATGTTGTAAACAACTCTATATAATTCAATCTTGGTAGTCCCTAGTAGATTTAAAAAAAAAAAAGACTTACATAAATGACTTTCTAATTGTTGTTACAAAATCAGAACTCCTCACAAAAAATAAGTTAATCACCGTTTTCTTTACCCTCATCTCGACTTAAGAAAACACCTAATAGAAGAAGTGCAAAATCATCACGAAAATGGAGTAAACTGTACTGGTAACAAAATAGACATCTCTAATAAGTTAATCACTTTTTTTTTGTGCTTTCCTAAATGTACATCTCTAAATTTGTCAAAAATTGACCAAAATGGGTAAACTGTGCTGGTCCCAAAGTTGTAACACATCATGATTTCTGAAGATTTGAAAAGAAGTAAACCACGCTGATACATCTCTTTTCTCTTTTATACCGACTTCAACTTCTTACAACCAGTTACGTCTTCGTTGCTCGAAAAATTGTAATTCTGATTAGTATTTTCATGATTAAGGTATTCAATTTTAGTTGTTGGATTATGGTTAGAACTAAAAATCAATGAAGAGAACGGATCAATATGCATGGTTTGAATCTTCGTTCATGATGTACAGTTTTTGTGAGAGAGAGAACAGAGAAAATGATGGTTTGCGCTTGAGAAATATACAGGGCGCCAAAAATGAGAATAAAATGAACATCTAGAGAATAGATAAAGGGAAAGAGGAAAATTGGGCGGAAGGGAATACTTTAGCGATACAAAAGGGGGAGACCGCCGTAGGAAATGAGAGGAAGAAGGAGGGGGCAAAATGATCAATTTAGAATTTTATTTTCATTAAATTTTATTTTTAAGTGGTAAAATTGAGAAATGGGTATATAAATAAATTAGTTAACTTTTGATGGGTAAATAACTAATTTTTAAATTTGAATGGGAAATCTCTAAATTCAAAGTTTATGATGGGTATATATCTAAATTTTTCTTAAAAAATAGAGAAAGAGCCAAAAATTTTATTTTTAGCATTTTCCAAAAAAAAAAACCAAAACACCCCTGTTTCCGGGAAATTTGATTTGTACCCAGGCCGCTCTGGTGTTCTGCGGCCCCAAACACTGGGGTCCGCACAATGCTGATGCGGCCCTAGCCTAGGGGCCGCTCAATGCTGCTGCGGGCCCCTGGCTATATAAAGGGGCCGCTGGTTTCAATTTTAGTATCCATTCAAGCAAGCTTTCAATTTCTTCGAGTTCGGGTAAGTTTTCTTCTTATTTTCTAGTTTTAATTTTTAGTTTAAGGTAGTAATTAGGTTTAGGGTTTAGGTTTAGGATTTAAGTGTAGGATTTAGGATTTAGGGTATAGAACCAAAATTTAAATAGAATAATACCAAAATTTAATTAGAATATGACCAAAATTAATTGTTTGAACACTAAAATTAAATTAGACCAATACCAAAATGTAATTAGATTTATTTTACCAAAATTAATTGTTTGAGCACCAAAATTAAATTAGACCAATATCAAAATGTAATTAGGTTTATTTAACCAAAATTAATTGTTTGAGCACCAAAATTAAATTAAACCAATTCCAAAATGTAATTAGGGTTATTTTACCAAAATTATCATATTTGACCAAAATTGGTATCAATACTAATAGATAAAAATTATCAAATACAACATGACATCTAGTAGAGATATACCGTCTTCCAGTAGAGGTACACAGCATGACCCTATAGCCACTCCGTACGAGATGTCCTAGTACATCGACGGTGCATTGACAAATATTTCGAGTATCCAGATTCGCACTGAAAGAGTCAGCAACTTTTTGTGGTACCCGAACACGGAGCACCAGATTCTAAAGGCTGCCACTGGGTAAGTTCTAAATTAGTCATATTTATATATAAAAAAACTAATAACATCATTTTTTTATGAATATTGAATGAACTTGACCTGAATTTTTAATTAAATGCGTGCGATGAGACTGTTTCAGCTATCCCAGATGGCCGAGGAGAACCATGACAAGGGCTTATCTTTCGGGCTCATTGAGCGATGGCGTCTCGAGACGCACACCTTTCATCTCCCTCATGCCAAGATGACAGTCACCCTACAGAACGTACCCTCCATGATGTATCCTTCGCTCGATGACCCCATAGTGAGACTGGCGTACCTATTCACGCAGAGTGAGTCTGGACAGACTACGGTTTTTGGTCATGGAGTCCAGCAAACATCCGAGATTGAGGAGGTTCATGATGAGCCGGTTTAATTAGCCGGAAGATATCCACGTGGAGGACGACGACTCTCCAGACTCAGCAGATACTGACGAGACGCCACTCTCCAGGCAGGGTCGGGGGTTCAGGAGGAAGAAGCAGAAGACGGTATTTAGTCTTGACCGTTTTGATTTGTACTTTGTTAAATGTTTTGTCATATACTGAAACTTATTTGTTAGATACTGTCACTTATTTATTTTGTTACTTTGTTATTTATTTTATTTGTTGTTTTATTATTTATTTATTTTGTTCATTATATCATTATTTCTTCGTACACAAATGATATTTCAAACGAACGACATTTTCAAAATATTTGATCCGACAAACGAAAAATATTTTCAAAATAAATGACATTTAAAACAAAAACCAAAACAAATAAAAAACATTTCTGATAAAAAAATGGGCCACAGGGGCATTGTGCGGCTCCTGGGACCGGATCGGCATTGAGCGGTCCCAGTCGGCATTGTGCGGACTCCAGTCTTTGAGGCCACAGAATACTGGAGCGGCCTTGGTAGAAATCGAATTTTCCATAAACATGAGTTATTTGGTTTTTTTTTTTTTTTGAAAAAATGTTAAAAATAAAAATTTCGGGAGAAAGAGATTTGAATTGATAAGGTGGACCCACTGTACTGATCAACTATCAGAGATGTGGTGGTGTGCTGCAGAACTATGCTATATATAGAGTAGATAGGCCCCCTGGCCCTCTGCTGCTGCTGGATCTGTGAAAGTAGAAACCACAACTGAATTGATTCGACATCTGCGGTCGCAACTGTTCACTCCAGCTACTTTCTCTGTGACTATCATTTCATCATTCATGCACCTCGGTCCCTCGTCAGTACTCAATCGGCACGTAGAAAGCAACGAGCCAAAAAACAAAAAAAAGAACGCTAAATAATTTTTAATTACCTTGATTTAGTATTCATGTTAGTTTTTGCATCGGTATCAAGTTGTTTTTGTAATTGATATCATTTGCCAACTAGAGTAGAAAAATGAGCGTCTTAATACAATTATTTAATCGTTATGGCAGTATATACGTCAAATAAGTTCAAAATGCTTGAAAACCAAATAATAAATTTGTTGGTATTATGTAATTTGAGTATCATTTGGTAATAAAATGCAGAAAAAAAAAATCGTTCTACAAATAGTAAAATATGCATAAATCTTCATAATATTTACTATGAACTATACCTATATATAAAGTTGATTTTTGTATTATAATTTTTACTTGTTACTATTGTTAAAATTATTAAATTTAGTATATTATCATCAATAGATCTGGAGGCGGTCAATCATGAAAGAACATCATTTAATCAGATAGATCTTACATTGTATCAACATAAAAATAAATACATAAAAAAATCATCAATTATTAAGGTGGGTCATTCCAGACATTAATTCTTACTGTTCATTAAAATTTGATAATGATGAAAACCATTTACAGTTGTAAAAAAATTGTAGCTTTTTTGAGAGAAAAACTGGAGGCCGTCAAGCCTTTTAAATAATAATGTCCATAGAAGACCTTCCATTTGGAAATTTGAACCCATTATCTTCTACACAGAATTAAGTGTTACCTTTTGTCACTAAATAAAAAGCTGTTTTTTTTGTAAAAAATTGTAGTTATAAATTATCATTATAATTTAGATATATTACGCAAACCAACTAAACATTCATTATAATTTAGATATATTAAAGATCAAAGTTTGAATTGCAAATGAAGTACTGCATAACATACAGATTTGTAATAAATAAAAGTTTAATCGTTTAATATTAATATATACTTGATCCATAACCAATTAACTTTTCAAATCGTGTAATTTAATTTATATACAACTTATATGTATTTTAGAGAATATATATAATTATAGCTTCACTTTTATATACAACTTACGTACATGTACTAAAATTTATATAAAACCTATATTTTCAAATATATAGTTGCTAATACATAGCCTTTTAAAATAAAATTCCGCTAATTAATTATAGCTTCTCTTTTATTTGAATAATTGAATTTCCCATGAAGTACATCTGTGAACGAACAGACATAACAACCCTAGTTTAATTAGGCCTTTCCAACAATGATTGAATAATAAATTATTTACATTAAAACTATTTGATAGGGAAATTTACGAAATTAATTAAAATCTACAAGGTACGTAACATGGAAACGTGGTAAAGCACATGTTACAAAAGTCGGTTCCGCTCCAGGCCAAAGACCGACATTTTTACTAATATCCAAAGTTAATTACAAATTAATAAATATACCCAGAATTTCTGGGTTTTTCGAAAAATACCCAAACCGATCAGAATCTGGCCAGTTTTTTATTTTTTTATTTTTTTTATGAAGAGCAAGATAATGAAATCTAACACTGAAAATTTGAATTTTTTGTTTAAATTTTTTGTTAGATTATTTCTTTTGATTTATAATTAGCATATTTATACTAAAATACACTATATTATTTGAAATTATGTTGAATTACACTATATTACATTAAATTACGCTAAATTATGTTAAATTATGCTAAAATACGGTAAATTATACTAATTTCGCTAATTATAATGAAATACGGTAAATTACGCTAAACTACGCAAAATTACGCCAAATTAGGCCGATTTTGTGCAATCTTTCATAAATCATCAAAAATAGTAAAAATTAGTATTCTACAAGTTCATTATATAACTAATTTACTGAGCTACTTAGATTGAATAATAAAAATGAAAATCTTAATCGAAAACTTCAACTCAAGTTTTGAGGCTCTTCCCTTAGTTTTTTGGCAATTCTGAATTTTGAAATTAAACATCATAGGTACTAACACATGCGTATTTTCGCAAGCTTTCTGAAAAGTGGTTATTTGCTGAAATCGAACACTCGAGCACCGTATTATGACCGTTTGAAGTTTTGTCGTCGTTTTTCGCCTTCTTAGTAAAAATATCATCCTCATATGTAATTTACCGGAATTTACCGTATTTTAGCGTAATTTAACATAATTTAGAGTAATTTAATGTAATATAGTGTAATTCAACATAATTTCAAGTAATTTAGCGTATTTTAGTATAAATATGCTAATTATATATCAAAAGAAGTAATATATAACAAATAATTTAAACAAAAATTTTAAATTTTCAGTGTTAGATTTTATTATTTTGCTCTTCACAGTATCTCTAAAAAAAAAAAAAATCGGCCAAGATTCTGGCCGGTTTGAACCTTTTCCAAAAAATTCGGAGATTATGAGTATATTTATTAATTTGTAATTAACTTTGGATATTAATAAAAATGTCGGGGCCAAAGATATGGATTTTTTTTAAAAACCATAAATAAAATAATTAAATTTACCAAACCAACATGATGACCCGAACATTTACAAAAACCATCAATACCGAGATGCCAATTCGGTCCGAACGAATTTTTTTCCTCCGGACCGAATTGGCATTTCGGTCCCCCCTCATTTTCAACTATAGCGCAGCCCACGCCACATAAAATCCAACAAAGAGTTCGGACCGAATTGGCATTTCGGTCCGGAGGGAAATTTTGGCCGGACCGAGATACCAATTCGGTCCGTTTAATTGCTGTGGACTTTTAATACAGTTGACGTTGAATAATTAGAAATTAGTTTAATACAGTTGACTTTTAATACCAACAAACTTTGAATGTTTTACATTGAATAATTAGAAATTTTATTTATTATTTTATTAAATGGTAATTTTTCACCGATAACCCTAGAAATTTATTCACCGATAACCCTAAAGTTATTTTTATTACAAAGAATTATATTATAAAAACTTATCAATAATTTAATCATATTCCTCATGAAATACCATTTCCATTTATAATTGTCAATTAACAAATATATTTTGTTTAAATCGTATCAATGATATTCGGATTTTGTACTTAATAAAAATTAGTTTAGCAACAGACATGTCTATATAAAAACATGTATAAATATTAATTAAGTATAAAATTATCATTGATACGATTTAAACAAAATATATTTGTTAATTGACAATTATAAATGGAAATGGTATTTCATGAGGAATATGATTAAATTATTGATAAGTTTTTATAATATAATTCTTTGTAATAAAAATAACTTTAGAGTTATCGGTGAATAAATTTTTAGGGTTATCGGTGAAAAATTACCATTTAATAAAATAATAAATGAAATTTCTAATTACGCCTGTAAGTTTAATAAACTTTTAATAGTTTAACCATATTACAAACTAAAACTATATACAGAGCATTATATTACAAACTAGACTTTTAATAGTTTAACCATAGTTTACAAACTATGTCATTCCGAATAATGCTGTGTATATCCGTCCATTTCAATCAAATGTTTGACCATAGTTTAATAAACTTTTAATTATGGCTTTTGATCACGTAGACAGACTTCATGTAAGTTTGTAATATAATGCTCTGGACCGAGATGGCAACTCGGTCCGGCCAAAAATCCTTTGGACCGAATTGCTATTTCGGTCCAGAGGGACCACACGATCCGCCGCATATTAAAACCTTGATTTTTTGTGAAAATGAGGGGGACCGAAATGTCAATTCGGTCTGCAGAAAAAAAATTCGTTCGGACCGAATTGGCATTTCGGTATTGATGGTTTTTGTAAATGTTCGGGTCATCATGTTAGTTTGGTAAATTTAATTATTTTAATTATGGTTTTTAAAAAAAATCCCAAAATATCGCTAAAGTAACAAAAGTTCGCATCTACACAAAAGAAGTATCTAGCTGTGTTCCTAATGGCGCATGTTAGCACAAACGAACGCATAAATTATAGCATACGCCTCCTTATTCTTGGGCAATATTAGGATCAAAGATGCAGAGACAATCAGACAAGTCCAAGGAAATTCATCATTACGTACAAAAGCAACATTTTAAAATTGAAACTATGTACAAAATTATCCAATGAACAAAAAATAAAAGAAAAGGATTGCACTCCAGCAAAAAAATAATGAAAAGAAGGAAAAACAAAACAAAATGAATTATATCACTTGATCGACTACTCAGTAGTCAGTACCCTCGCTCTTTCCCTTGTTTGTAGAAGCACTTGCACCAGCTCTTGCTCCCACTGACGAAGTGGGGCCTCCTCTCTCCCTTCTCTCACCTTTAAAGATCCGTTCGAACCCGAAAACTGACACCGACTTCCTCGAACCACGAAGTGAGCAAACGGGTACATTCAAAACGGGTGCGAACCTAACCCCGTTAACATTGACGGAGTAAGACCTCTCGATGCCTCGGTACTTCACACGGGGTCCACCAGTGAAACTACCCGGGCTACTGGAGCTCCGCTCAAGACCCGTAAAGACCACCCTACCAGCTGCATTTAGCCTAGGACTAT
This sequence comes from Carex myosuroides, assembly GCA_028015225.1. Lineage (NCBI taxonomy): Eukaryota > Viridiplantae > Streptophyta > Magnoliopsida > Poales > Cyperaceae > Carex > Carex myosuroides. Next base: position 6,515,301 of record CM051471.1, read on the forward strand.
CCACCGAGGGACCCGTTCTCAGTGGTTGAGCCGGTTGGGTCGGAGCATGGTGAGCTGTGACCCGGTTCTGCCTTATCGGGTCCATGTCCGAATTAGGTTCTTGAGCTGGAACAGGACGGACTAAGCGAATCGTAGGCGGCAATGAAGCAAATTCGGATTTTTGTTCCTGGTCAGAACCAAATGGGAGGAGAGGTAAGCTCATGGACTGCTCAGGTGTAGCTTTCGAATTTGAGTTTTTCTTCAGAAGGAATCTAAGTGGTCGCGGATTTGGATTCTGGTTGGGACCCGTCTTTTTAGAGGGAATTGGTACTCCTTTGGCTCTCTTGAGCCTTAGCAGATCTTTCCATCGGCTAGCACACATTGGTGCCCGAGGTGAAGGAACAAGGGGGTCAGAGGATGAACTGTCGTTAGGGGGTTGATCCGAATCCGGATCCGACAAAGAGGTCTCCTGATCAGATAGAGGTTGGAGCGGGACGAGCTTACCATTGGAGAAGAGCTCATCTGCCGATATAATGGAGGCTGGTTCGTGGAGGTGGAACTCGAAATCTGATGCGGGTTTGGGAGATGTAGATGGATCCGGCTGAGGAAGCACGTCGGATTCAGGTTGGTCGGAGAGGTCGCGGCTGAAGGAAAGGCGAGGGCTTAACCAGAGAAGCGTGTCAGACGAGCTCGTGGCAGCGTTAATGGCACATGCTGAGGCCATTGTGGCATTAAAAGAGGTTGGGAAGAGAGACTCGGAGAGTGATGAAAAAGAGGAGGGTTAATGGATTACTGGGTAATAGTATCTGACACACCCACGACGCCACTATCATGACCCTTTGATATTAAAAACATAGAGAAAGAGATTGAATTGATAAGACGGGTCCACTATACAGATCAAATATCACAGCTGTGTGTGTGTGTTTTTTAGTTGAATCAGAGCGGATTTTTTTTAAAAATTATAATTAAAATAATTAAATTTAAATAAACAACGTGATTGCGTCTAGATTTACAAAAACCATCAATACCGAAATGCCAATTCGGTCCGATCGCATTTTTTTTCTCCGGACCGAATTGGCATTTCGGTCTTGCTGTTTTTAACCGGGTTGTAGAAAGAACGCCACAGAAAATCAAAAAACAGGCCAGACCGAACTGGCAATTCGGTCCAGAGGCTTTTTTAGCCTGGACCGAATTGGCAATTCGGTCCAGGTTTTTTTGTTGTTGTAGAGACGAGCAAAATAAAGAAATTAAAATTTGAATTTTTTTTTTAAATTATTTGATAGATTACTTATTTTGACATATAATTAGCATATTCATACTAAAAGAGGAGGGATCAAGTTATAACAAATTTGAGTTACAACAATCATTTTTTTCATTTTCAAAGTCCAAATCGTCGATCCAAACCGTTCAACATGATCTCCACAATCAAATGTGCTTGCAGATCGAATTTTACATTTTTATGAATTTTTTTACTATTTATTAAGTATTTTACAAAAAATAGTCATATTCAGACCATTGAATTTTGTACCCATCTTAATAAATAGTAAAAAATTCAAAAAAATGTAAAATTTGATCTGCAATCACATTTTGATAATCATGTTGAACGGTTTGGATCGACGATTTGGACTTTGAAAATGAAAAAATGGCTGTTGTAACTCAAATTTGTTGTAACTTGTCCCTCCTCATACTAAAATACGCTAAATTACTTGAAATTATGCTGAATTACACTATATTACATTAAATTACGCTAAATTATGTCAAATTACTTTAAAATACGATAAATTACGGTAAAATTACATATGAATATGGATGATATCTTTACTGAAAAGGCGAAAAACGATGGTGAAACTTCAAACGGTCATAAAATGGCGCTCGAGTGTCCGATTTGAGCAAATGACCACTTTTCGGAAAGCTTACGAAAATACGCATGCATCTGTGCCTACGATGCCAGATTCCAAAATTCAGAATCGCCAAAAAATAAAGGGAAGAGCCTCAAAACTTGAGTTGAAGTTTCCGATTAAGATTTTCATTTCTATTATTCAATCCAAGTAGCTCAGTAAATTAGTTACATAATGAACTTGTAGAATACCAATTTTTACTATTTTTGGAATATTTTTACTATTTTGTATGATTCATGAAAGATGGCACATAATCGGTCTACTTTAGCATAATTTACCGTATTTCAACATAATTAGCGAAGTTATTGTAATGTAGCATAATTAGTGTAATTCAACATAATTTATCGTAATATAGTGTAATTCAACACAATTTCAAGTAATTTAGTGTGTTTTAGTATAAATATACTAATTATAAATCAAAAGAAGCAATCTAATAAATAATTTAAACAAAAAATTTAAATTTTCAGTGTTAGATTTTTTTATTTTTTGCTCTTCTTAATGTCTCTAAAAAAAAAAACACCTGGACCGAATTGCCAATTCGGTCCAGGCTAAAAAAAGCCTCCACACGAAAGGCAACACAGTTTTATTGTGAAATTGAGCTGGACCGAATTGCCAATTCGGTCCGGAGGAAAACAATGCGTTCGGACCGAATTGGCATTTCGGTATTGATAGTTTTTGTAAATCTGGACGCAATCATGTTGCTTATTTAAATTTAATTATTTTAATTATGATTTTTAAAAAAAATCCAATCAGAGCTGGGTTGGTGCGCTGGAGAGACTGCCATTTGTTTTTGTTTTTTTGCTGACCAATCCGTACGAGACATCATTGACCAAGTAAAAGGAATCACTTAGACAATGATTATGTTCATAATTTTATTAATATTCAAAAAACAAAAAAAAATATATAAAAGTAAGATTATTAACAAGTTCGGCATGACATTATGTCGCATGACACAAACTCTTAAATTTATTGAATAGATTTGAAACAATTAATTCAAATTGTTCAAACTAATTTACTTTATAAGTGATGTATTTACATGTCAAAAAATATTTTTTTCAAGTTATTTTAGTATCAAATTAAGCGGTCAAAAATGTTGAAAAATAATTGTATTAAAATTAACTTAACAATTGTCACATTTGACCAATTGACTTGATACTAAATAAATTCAAAAAATTATAAATTTTGCATGAAAACGCACAACTAATGAAGTAAATCGGTTTTAACGGTTTGGATTCACCGTTTGAAGTCTATTCGATAGGTTTTGAAGTTAGTGTTATATAAGTTGAAATGACACTGATGGTATACTAGCTGTACTCCTTATTAACAGGTTGTGAGATATTTAAAGAGTCTGAGATTTATATTTTATACAATTTTGATCTTATTTATTGATACATTCGTTGAAATATCAAATCTCATTATTTTTTATAAACAATAATACTATATTTTAAATAATCTTTACTTTTATATTTGTCAGAATAAAAATGTAAAGTTCATCTTTTAAATATTATTATTTTAAACAAATTCCTATAACACTTCATAGCAAAGAAGTTAAAATGTCATGTAAAACTCGTTGTTGTAATATTAAAATGTTCACTCCTCTTTGACGAGAAATTAGAAAATCTCATCAGTCCTATTTAGTTAAAATAAATCTTGCAAAATTCTGTTAATATTTGAAAGTTCTTAACATACATTAGTAAGTAAGCTTCATTACATTAATTTCGGTCAACAAATCTTAAAATAGGGTTGTTAAATAGGTCGAGCTAGGTAAAGCTTAAACTCGTACCAGAACAAGCCGAGCTTCATTTTAGCAAAGCTGGTCACGAACCAAACAGAGCCAGTTTTTTTAACTAGTTCATGTTGTGAGCCACATATAGACCTTGTCAATTTCATACTGTAAGTTGTTCATAAATCAAGAATTGAGAAAAAATTGCGTCTTCTTCTTGCAACGAGTTTCTTCTTTTCATGATGAGCAAAAAAAAAAAAATAGTAAAAGAGTCGACAAATTAATAATTATTAACTTCTCACAATGAGCTGAAAAAATGAGTTGAGCCAAGCTAGATGAAAAACTCGCTAATATACATTTGAATTAAAATTGAACAAGCTCATCATTATCAAACTTTCCGAAACCTATCTCGAATAAACCACAAACCACGAGCTTTTTTTTTTTGCCAGCCTTACCTTAAAAAATTCATAGCCCTACTTCAAAAAAAAATTTTACTCGTTCTTGAAATTTGACCGACCTCTGTGATTAGCTAATTAATCAAATGAGATCAAAAGCGGAGCCAAACTTTCAAACTATGAGAATTAAATATGAATAAAATAAATTATATAAAATTTTAGGCTGGAGAAATAATTTTACACTATCAATAATATTTTATTTAAAACTGTATAAAAAATCATATATAAAAACAAATTTTGAAAAATAGAAATTCAAGTCAATTTGACCCCCATTTATCCTTAATACCTATACCCTTAGGGCCTGTTCGGTGTTGCTGTGGGAATGGGTATGGGTGTGAGTTCAAAGAAAAGTTGAACTAAATTTTACTGTTGCTGGGAAAAAAAAATTCACTCAAGAGTTCAAACAAATTTTACTATTCGGTGTTGCTCCCGGATAGGCCCTTAATGAAACAGTTTAAGGTCTCTTCGTCATTTCGAACTGCCTCCGCTTTTCATTTTCATCCTCCATTTTCTTTTCATCGTTGCAATCGTCATCTCTCACATATCCATCTCATTTAGCATTTCCATCGCCTCTGTACCTTTTAACAAAGGCACAGTAGATGTCATTTGCTCTACCGCTTTCTACGTCTTTTTAACTTGTTTTTTGAAATAAATAGTTTGAGGATTAATTTAAAATTCTGTCTATTTATAACAGTAACTTCTTCGAATTACTTTGTCATGATCTGTATTTAATTTAGTTAGTCTTAGTCTTGTCTATACAATGAGTTTCATAGTCCATTAAAAGAACTTGAAGTGATGTGACACGACGGGTTCTACTAACGGTACTTGGCCTCAGTTGGATCCTGCTTTCACTAAGTCTTTATCTATGGTGCCCGTTCTGACGCAAAGCTGTAACACCGACATCTTGCTTTTGACCACGTAGACTCCATCTCCTCCGTCAGTTTTACAGGTTCTGAATCCAACGCCTGTCAGTGCCATGATGGAGACAGCACAGGCTCACGCAGTCACGCCTTGCTCTTTTGATCTTTTCGCAGATGCGTTGACTGCTTGGACTGCACAAAATCAATTTGGTACATATTTTCTTGATATTTGTGTCAGATTAAGACGGATGATTTTTGTTTCGCTCTTGTAGGTTATAAAAATTGTACATGTGCTCAACGTGAAAATTATTTCGTTGATGTTTGGGAAGTGATTCGATTGATCGGACTAATATGACCTACATGAAATATTACGAATCTAAATTCGAATTGAATAGATGTTGATTAGTTTTTAGTTAACATGAAAAACATATTAATATATTATGGATATGAATTTCAAAAATACGTCGAGTAAAATCCTATCCTACTTTATTTTAATAATGTTTAATTAATTTTTATTTAAACTAATTATAACGGTAATAACATTGTAGAATAAATGTGGTACGTAGCTTGCTATTTTCATTTTATAATTAAAATTTGGTTCATATTATTGTTAGTTAAAATATGTTATTATTTTTCATTTGAAAATATTACTATTATAACATATGAGTACTTAAAGTTCATATCAATTTTTTTTTGACAAAATATGCAAACCAGCTAAATTCGATCACCTAAAGAAAACTTTTTTTGGGTGCATGTTGGTGTACATGAGTGATGAGATATTTACATAAACTGCTTTCAAGATCAAATTAAGGCTTTAATGAGTTTGAATGTGACAAAGAAATAACGTGATGATCACTTGCTTTGTCCAATTCATACTTCACCTTGCTGCCTCTTGTAAATTCACACAACAAGAATCAAAGACTTTTTGCGAGGATAAAAAGTGACTTTTCGCGACGGAGTACCGTCATAAATGTGCTTTTTCTATTTGCGACGGTACTTTTCGCGACGGAGTTCCCTGCGTTCATTTAGTTGATTTCCTTTTGTTTATTCATATAATATTATTTTACTTAGATTTCCGTTTGTCAGAAATTAGTAATATCCAATTGTTCCTGCCATTTCTATAACAAAGTACAAGAGAACAATGAGATATACAGAAATACATTTCTCTTCAAATTCTCCACAAGTGGAGTAAGATAGGACAAGTATCCTCTTCAATATTGTAACATCACTTTACAGTTTGAGATTAACTCCCAGCCGCTTCGAAATTCAGGCTAGCGCAGGAACAATATTATTAGGCTTTGAGATTTGTGCCAAGTTAAAAAGAACAGTTCATAGTCAATAATTCTAAAAGATTCCCTATTATAGTATCGGAGAGGATCTGAATTCGAGTAAGATATAACCCCAAGTGCTTAAAAATGCATTTTGGGTGCATGTATGTGTCAATTTTGGATTTGATGGAAAAATCAAAGGCAAAGTTTTATGTTTAGCTATTCAAAAATTGTTTAATTGTAAGACATTGATTTAAGGGTAAATTTCGCGGGAGGTCACTAAATTTTGTCCTTTGTCACGAATTGGTCATTCAAATTTGATTTGTTCCTCCATAGACACTGAATTTTTATTTTGTCCCAATCAAATCACCTTATAATTTTTCATCCAAAATATTAACGAAGTATAGCTTTTCCATTAGTATTTTGGACGGAATGAGCATATTCCGTTAAAATTTTGGATGAAATGAGCACATTTCGTTATATTTTGGACGGAATGAGAATATTCTGTTAATATTTTGAATGAAAAAGTTATAGGGTGACTTGATTGGAACAAATTAAAAGTTCAATGGCTATAGAGGGACAAATCAAAGTTGAGTGACCAATTCGTGACAAAAGACAAAGTTGAGTGACCTCCAGTAAAATTTATCCTTGAAAACATACCTTGGAGGCCGGATCACAAAATTGATGAACTGTTCAATCATGTTAGTTTATCGCACTCGTTGGAGTGCTTAAATCTGACCAGGAATGCCTTGAGACCATGACGAATTTTACCGAAACAAACTCCTATTTAATTTGATCAATATATGAGATCCTCTTCTAATTTTAAATTTGTAGCAAAATGGTTCCAAAACCACCTCAAAGAAGATCTTCTTCGCCTCCAAATGACCGAAATTTCTGATTTCTCAAACCCCCTCAAGCTCTCAACTTTTTCACCTGAACACCGCAAAGTTAGCCACAAAAGATTTTCTCATCAGCTGAATAATCCAAGTTAATTGATTTGCTATTAGCCCAAATTGAAGTAAAATAAAATCACTTAACTGCAGAATTTCATGATCAGATTTATTAACTATGAAACAATTAGGTTCAGCTTGTGCAAAGTCATGGATTTACCCTTAATTAGCATTGAGTATCAGTTGCAATTAGGTTCAGCTTGCGACGGGTCCAGGGACCAGTCCCTCAGCAACCCAAATGACGGTCATGACATCGTTCGCGTATTTCAAGAGCTTCTCCTTCGATTCATAACTATCAATAGTAAGAAATTATAATATTATCTTAGCTTTGAAGCAACAATAAGTTGAAGTTAAAAAATGGTTCAAACAATTAGGGAAAGAGAGAGTACCGGGATTTTCAGAATTCCATTTTATTAAATCTTAAGTGCATTCAGTACATATATTACTTGTTGGAAATATATTAAATAACCAACTATTTAAATCTGAATATTGATCAATAAAATAAATAAAAACTATATTTAATATTCAATCAAGAATATAAATTAAAACTTTGTTACCCGGAGCTGCAAAATGCGGACCTAAGGCAACTTCCCGTCCTAAGCGCAGGAATAATCAGTTAAGACTGCCCCAAGTTACGCAGGTATTCCTCTGCCTGCGGGCGCAACCGTGGTAGAGGTTGATGTAACTTCTTTCAACAATGATAGCAGAATAATATATTTTTTATAAAGAAAATATTTGTTTGTGGGAGAATAGAAATTGAATTTATGAAATAAGGAGCTAAGAGAAAGAGCAAGAGAATAGAAATTGTTAGAATACCTGTTCTCCAAATGCCATGTGTTATTTATAGACAAATAACATAAATATCAATTAATTTGTGCATTCATGACTATTAAAATTGATATTCATTATATAACCGTTTCTTTTAAATAAATGGTAATCACATGCACATACAGAAACTCAAGGAAATGGATTTCATTGCTTGCGCAAGCTGGTGCAAGTTATTGTCAATTAATTCAATTAATTGTATGAGTAAATGACAAGATTTAGAAATTGCATCAAAAGGAAGGACAGCTTGTTATCTTCTATATTTATATGATTTGATTTTTAGTGGCAGTGTACAATGAGTTTCTGTGTAAGAATTATATTAAGAAAATAATTCACAATTAGCTCCATAATTCATAAAGTTAAAACAAACGTTAATATTAACATAAATATTTATTTAAATAAATTTTGTGTTTTTCAAAATATATTTCTAACAATCCCCCACAAAACTCAAAATTTAATTAAAAAATAAAATAAAATAAAATAAAAACATATATATAAATATTTCTGCTATCATTGTTTATATTGTGCATTGGGTAAAATGTTTTGAATTTGCTTAGTGTCAATAATTTCAGTCCGAGGAGATCGGAGTGAACCAGGTCTTGAACAACGATTCCTTTGATCAGAACTTACATTATTACACACACAATACAGAAAACTACATCGCGAGTTGTGCGTTTGAGGCCATGCACATTAACTTGATTTTTTTTCATGAGAATATTCTACAGGTTGCCTAAACTCAGTAGCCGCGGCGTACGGTCATTCTCATATAGAAGAGTTCCCTCTAGGATGTGTGTAGAGTCACATCTCGCGAATTAATGACTTGGGATACTCATCTTATTACACTACACAGGAGCACTGATCACCATAGGGATGGGTTCGGAACAGAAGTTCCATATCTAAAATATTCTTGTGCTCTTTGGCCAACCTATATGCTTGTTCTTACCCATTGAACCCCCTTCAAGGGATCTCCTATCACAGAGGTTGGGTTCCCAAATCAGATTGGCCCATTAGGCTAAGTCACATCCCCCTCAATGACTCTAGGACTTTCGTCCTATTTAAGCCTTTTGTAAAACAATCGGCAAGATTTTGTTCAGACTTTACAAAATTTAATGAAATAATTTGTCGAACATTTTGTTGCCTCACTGACTTTTGTCTTCTTTTAATGTGTCTATTTAATTTTGAATTCACCAATTTCTTTTTACAAAAGTCAATGGCGACTCTAGAATCACAATGAATAGATATAGCAGGTATAGGTGATTTAATTAAAGGAATATCAGACAAAAGTTCTTTGAGCCATTCGACTTCTGTACAAGTGGTATCAAGGGCAATTAATTCGGCTTCCATGGTGCTTTTAGCAATTATGGTTTGTTTGGTGGACTGCCACAAAATAACTACACCACCCAAAATAAAAACATAGCCTGATGTTGATTTAGTATCAACTGAATCTGAAATCCAATTTGCATCTGTGTACCCCTCGAGTACAGCAGGATATCCGACATAAAGTCCATATTCAATTGTACCTTTTAAATATTTAAATACCGGCCCTTTCTAATGCAATCCAGTGAAAAATTACTTGGATTATTTGTGTATCTACTTAGTCTAGATATGGCATATGAAATATCTGGTCTCGTTCTAGTTGTAAGATACATAAGAGAACCAATCATTTGAGCATATTTTTCTTGATTAATTGATTGACCATTATTTTTAACTAAAGCTACAGTTGAGTCATAAGGGATAGAAACTGGTGTGCAGTTTGAGTAACCAAACTTATCCAAAATCATACTTGTGTAGTGTGATTGTGATAGTGTTATTGAATTTGACGATCTAATAATTTTCATACCTAAAATTACATCTGCTTCTCCTAAATCTTTCATGTCAAATTTCTGAAATAAAAATTGTTTGATTTGGTTTATGGTTTCTAATTCATGAGCTAAAATTAAGACGTCATCCACATAAATACAAAGAATTATATATTTATCTTTTTCTAGCTTATAATAAAGACAATTATCAGACTCACTAATTTGAAAATCATATGAAAGAATAACACTATCAAACTTTTCATGCCATTGTTTGGGTGCCTGTTTTAATCCATAAAGTGATCTAACAAGCTTACACACCTTGTTTTCTTGTCCAGGTACAATATAATCCTCGGGTTGTTTCATATAGATTTCTTCTTCTAAATCACCATGCAAAAATGTAGTTTTTACATCTATTTGGTGTACTAAAAGTTTGTGAATAGAAGCTAAAGCTAAAAGAGTTCTAATTGTAGTTATACGTGCGACTAGTGCGTAAGTATCAAAGAAATCAAATCCTTCTTTTTGGCCAAAACCTTGAACTACTAATCTTGCTTTATATTTTTCAATTGAACCATCTGTTCTAAGTTTTTTTTTAAATATCCAACGACAACCTAAAGGTTTAGTGCCTTGTGATAAATCAGTAAGAATCCAAGTATTGTTTGTTATAATTGATTCTATTTCACTATTAATAGCTTCTTTTCAATATGGATAATCAGGTGAATTTATAGCTTCTTTATAAGTTTTAGGTGTATCTTCTACTATATATGTTATAAAGTCATTTCCTATATTCTTTTGAATTTTCGTTCTTTTACTTCTAAGTTCTTGTTGAGTATGTGTATCATTATAATTAGATGAAGTAGTTGGAATGACTTTAATGATTTGGATGTATCTACAGATGGATTATAATTTGATACTTCAGGATTGATTTGGTTTTTAAATGAAAATATATTTTCTAAAAATGTAGCATCTCTAGATTCTATTAATGTATTATTTGAAATTTCACTAATCTCAGAATTAATTACGAGAAACCTATATGTATTACTATCTAGTGAATATCCTATAAAAACAACATCAACTGTTTTAGGGCCTATTTTCTTTCTTTTTGGTTCAGGTATTCCTACTTTAGTCAAACACCCCCACACTTTAAATTTTTTTAATTTTGGTATATGACCTTTCCAAAGTTCATAAGGTGTTTGATTTTTATCTTTGAAAGGAATTCTATTTAGAATAAAACATGCCGATAAAACTGCTTCCCCCCACAAGTTTTGAGGTATTCCGGAACTTAATATCATAGAATTAACCATGTCTAATAATGTTCTATTTTTTCTTACAGCTACACCATTAGATTGTGGTGAGTATGGAGCAATTATTTCATGAATAATTTCATTGTCTTGGCAAAATTGATTCATTTCATTTGAAGTATATTCACCGCCTCTATCTGATCTTAAAATTTTAATTTTTCTTTCTAATTGATTTTCGGCTTCTGCCTTGTATATTTTAAATTTATTGAATACTTCATCTTTTGTTTTCAAAAGATAAACATAGCAATATCTAGAGTAATCGTCTATAAATGTAATAAAATACCGACTTCCAGCTCTAGTCGTACCTCGATTTGAATCACACACATCACTATGAATAAGTTCTAATATTTGTGAATTTCTAAATTCTATAGATCTGAATTGTTTTCTAGGTTGTTTAGCTTGGACACATATTTCACATTTATTATTAGAATTAATTTGAAATTGAGGTATAAGATTTAATGATGTCATTTTCTTAATTGATTGTAAATTAACATGTCCAAGTCTGCCATGCCAAACGTCACAAGATTCTGAATTAAAAATAACAGCTTGAGATGAACTTGAAATTTTATTCAACTGTAAAGGTTCTACATTAATTTTAAACATTCCATCTTGAACAAAACCTTTTCCTATAAAAATTTCTCCTCTGGATATTACAACTTTATTGGATTCTAAAACAACTTTATAACCTAATTGCACTAATAAAGATCCACTAATTAAATTTCTTCTAATCTCAGGTACATGTTGAACTTCATATAATTTAATTATTTTTCTTGAAGTAAGCTTCAAATTTATTGTTCCTTTTCCTAACACATCGACAGCAGTACAGTTTCCTACCGTTACACATCCTCCACTTGTGATCTGATAAGAATTAAACCAGGCACGATTAGTACATATATGTACATTAGCACCTGAATCTAACCACCATTCGGAATCAAGATGTGTAAGATTTACTGAAGGAATAAAAGATACTGACCTAAACGATGTTTCAGAATTTCCTACATTTGATTTGTCTTCGTCAATTACGTTCACTTCAGATTTGTTCTTCTTTTGATCAATCTTGTATTCGACCTTCTGTTTTTTCCTATAAAAGCATTTTGGAGCAAGATGGTTGTCTCTTCCGCATATCAGACAAAATCTCCCATCATTTCTCTTCTTATTCTCATTAGATTGAATATTTGATTTATATTTTAAATTTTGATTATTGTAATTATTATGTTTTCCCTTAAAATCTTTACTCCTAGATTTGAAATTATTATTTTTTGACCTAAAGTTTTTGTTATAATTTTTGTCATTATTTTGATTTTGATTTTTATCTTGCATTTCAGTTAGATTAACTTTTGTTTTCATTTCATTTTCTTTTAACTCTCTAAGACGATATTGATGTTCAATTCTCACATATTCTAAGGTAGTTTTTAAATTTAATTTTTCTTGTGTTTTTCTAAGATCACGTGCAAAATTAGACCAAGACGGTGGTAACTTATCTACAAGACATGCAACTTGATATGTTTCATCTAACTGAGAACCTCCTTTATGAATTTCTTAAATTAGATTTAGAAAATTATGAATTTGGTCATTTAGAGGTAAATTATCAACCATTTTAAAATTATGAAAATCAACACAGTAAAACGCATGGCTCCTTCATTATCCCTTTTATACGTATCTTCTAATGCATCCCAAATTTCCTTGGCAGTTTTGTATTTACTAAATGTTTCATATAAATCATCTGTTAAACAACTTAATATTCTAAACCTACAATGGTATTCTATTTCTTCGGAAGATTTGTCAGATTTAGTTTTTGATTTAGTTTTAGATTTGCTAGTATCATCAGCAGTATCATCAATTGTGGTATCAGAATTTGTAGCAATTTGATATGGCATAGGTAAACCTACAGCTGTTATAAGACCTAACGTAACAAGCCAAGCTTGTAATTGTTCTTGCCACCTAGCAAAATATGAACCACTAAACTTTTCTGGTTTGAGACTGGATGCATCATCATAACCCATTTTTTTTATATTTAATCTACTAATGAAAAAGAAGAGAAAAGTTGAGAGATATATGTTGCAAAACAAATTCAATAAAGCCACTAATTTAATTATTCAATTGCAGCAACTAATTAAATTACTCAAAAAATTCGAAATTAATTAACTATTTTTTTTAATAACCTAATTAATTCTACAATTTATAAACTAATTAAAATCAGAATTTTAATTTGATCAAATTCAGATTACGGGTTATTGCCTTAGATTGTTGGAAATATATTAAATAACCAACTATTTAAATCTGAATATTGATCAATAAAATAAATAAAAACTATATTTAATATTCAATCAAGAATATAAATTAAAACTTTGTTACCCGGAGCTGCAAAATGCGGACCTAAGGCAACTTCCCGTCCTAAGCGCAGGAATAATCAGTTAAGACTGCCCCAAGTTACGCCGATATTCCTCTGCCTGCGGGCGCAACCGTGGTAGAGGTTGATGTAACTTCTTTCAACAATGATAGCAGAATAATATATTTTTTATAAAGAAAATATTTGTTTGTGGGAGAATAGAAATTGAATTTATGAAATATGGAGCTAAGAGAAAGAGCAAGAGAATAGAAATTGTTAGAATACCTGTTCTCCAAATGCCATGTGTTATTTATAGACAATTAACATAAATATCAATTAATTTGTGCATTCATGACTATTAAAATTGATATTCATTATATAACCGTTTCTTTTAAATAAATGGTAATCACATGCACATACAAAAACTCAAGGAAATGGATTTCATTGCTTGCGCAAGCTGGTGCAAGTTATTGTCAATTAATTCAATTGATTGTATGAGTAAATGACAAGATTTAGAAATTGCATCAAAAGGAAGGACAACTTGTTATCTTCTATATTTATATGATTTGATTTTTAGTGGCAGTGTACAATGAGTTTCTGTGTAAGAATTAGATTAAGAAAATAATTCACAATTAGCTCCATAATTCATAAAGTTAAAACAAACGTTAATATTAACATAAATATTTATTTAAATAAATTTTGTGTTTTTCAAAATATATTTCTAACATTACTTTCATTCTTAATTAAGCACTCGCTTACAGAAATTAGTAATCGTAACCTTAAATAAATTTCTTAGTAATCTCAATTATTTGCTATATGTAGCGTTCTAGTCAGTAATTTTAACTTTAAATAAACTTTTATTATAGATATGGCTTTACTTTGCTAACTTACCAGTGTCTTAACATCCAGCACCAACACCAAGGTATTCAGAGTTAAAGACCTGATATCAATCAATTACAAAGATCCTCCAAAGTGAACTATGTTTCAGAAAAGAAAATTAAAAAAGAAAAGGAAACAAAATACCTGGAAGGGAGTAGGAGATGCATTAGGCTCTCCAGTTTTGCCACGTGGCATTGCCGGCCAATATGAGCCAAGCTTTTCCAATCGCCTCACATATCCCACTCCTTAACTTGGCACATCCTTTTTCAAGTCATAATCATATACAAAATGAGAAAACAACCAGCCACGATTCCAATTTTCAATTTAGTCTACCATTGCTTCAATTCAAATGAAGTTGCCAGTACCACGAAATGGATCATACCACAGTACACAAATTATGATTATTTCATCCTTCTTTGTCCAATCACCAACAAATTGAAAACTAACATTATGTCATTATCAGACAAAATCTACAGAGAAATTCCCATCTCTCGGTCAGAATTTCTCCAAAGAATAAAATTATCCCCAAACAATAAAATTGAGCACGATTGTAAGACCTCAGTCCAGTACACAATCAGAGTAATCCAATCGGTAGAAACAGTTGACGAGATACTCGTGGATAACAAAATGTATAAAGAAAGGTAATTACCTTCTTTGCTGAAAGTAGCAATGAGTTATATGGAAAAAGTAGTCACTCAACGAACTCCAGTCTAAAAGATAAGGAAACGATTTGGGGACATGAAAGGAAAAGATGCACTATTAAATGATTTAGTAAGAATGATCTAGTATGCAATCACATTTAGGTTTTTACAGCCACTATAGATCGTGAAGGACGTCAGTCCAATTTCATGACCTACAGTATTCTGATAATTTGACTATGTAAAAGAGGTGCAAGTGAAAAGGCAATGATTGTGCATGACAGGTGAAAGTGAGAAGGCAATGGTTTCCAAAGGATAGTAGCACGATGTCGTGACCTACAATATCCTTATAGATGAGCTGTGCAAGAAAGGTTAAACTGAGGAGGCATTGGACTAAACCCTAAATGACTCGATGAAAGAGTAAAAGTAAAATGAAGAAGCTAACCTCCTCCCAAAGATTCTCCTTCTCTTTCTTTTCTCTGTTCTGCTTAATTTTTTTCATCTCCTTTCTCTTTTTCTTTTGTTTTGTTTCTTCTTTCGTTCCTGTACAAAAACTTCAATATTAAAACTAACTTGAATGCATAGGTAATTGCTCCCTCAAATGAAGAATAGATCAATCTGATCACTCACAGTAAGGTTGGCTTATTTATTAATTGGATTTCAATACTGGTGCTTGTCCTATTAAACTAACTTGAAGGCATAGCTAATCGCTCCTGCTGCCTTCTATTTTCCTACACCTCCTCTAAAGATTGTGGTAGTTGAGGATTACGATACTGGTATGGTCAATGAGTATGGCCACTGTCTTGCTCTCTTGTCGGAAGATCCTTCTGTTGCATTCGCGCCACAAGGCCAGCATCCCGCTACCCAGACCGAGACCCACAGGCGTTTTGACGATGGCTGCATGTTCTGTCTTTGGTCCCACCAGAATTCCTGACTCGTTGCACAGGCCATTGTACCGGTCCGGATGCTGTGCTGCATGATTAATCCCCTCCAAACTGCCCCCGAGTAGTTACATCGAAGGAGTATGTCATCTTTCATCTCTAAATCGATATTGTGGCATAACTGACATCCTGGCGTGACGTGGCATCCCTGACAACCAGGATTTCTTGCGTGAGTAATCTGTTTTGAAATGCTAGCCAAACAAAAATCCTGATTTTTATTGGAATTCTGAGCTTCCACAGAATGTTGTGAATTGAATAGACAATGCCTTTGTCTTGCATCATTTTGTATGCCGAGGAGCTGGTAAATGTTTCATGGCATGTCCAGCACCAAACCAATTGCTGCTGGTGCATGTCAAATTCAGTTCGAATCAGAAGAAACTGGACAAAGCAATAAAATGTACTCATTACAATAACCATAATCTGGTGATTATTCCCAGCATATTCAATTCGTATCAGAAGATTTCTACAATAAATTTAACATTTGATAAATTAAAGTATTAAAAGCATGAGGTTTAATTAACACCAGCATCTTCATGGGATGACAACCCGTAGCATTTCAGAAAGAATCTGGTGGTCCGAGTAAAACAAAGAGGAATATGCTCATTCATAAATTTAGAAGGCCCAGCCCCATCTGGAGTGATAATTTTTGAAGCTGTATTCGTTGCCTGTCGCATAGAGAGAAGGGGGGAGAGGGAGGATTTTTTTTTTTTTTAATAAAGGGTTAAATGGGTAATTTATAAATTAAATTGAGTTTTAAATGAAAAGTCAATCAATTGGGTAGAGTTTTTTAAATTTGAGAATGGTAAGTATAATATTATGAATTCTAGTAGGGGAAATATGTAATTTTGAGATTATTGAGGGGCATACATGAAATTCCCTCCTTCCTAATTTAGAAATTGCTGTACATCCTTAAAATTGAAATAGAAATTACTACATCAGATTAAAAAATCGGAATAATTCCAGGATTGGGATCTTATTTGCATATATGAAGTAATCCTAACCAGACCTCACATAAATCATTAAATAGTTTCTAAAATTTCCAAGAGTACTAGGTTACAGCAATTCACCAATTTCTTTGTTCTGACACAACATTAATAAAACTTCAAAAAACAATTCAAGAATAATTGTATTGATACCACGATTATTTAAACAAAAAAGAGATTATTCAACACCACATGATGTCCATAGCTACTAGTTAAACCACTGATGTTCAAGGTGTTGTTCTCTTACAAAAACATCCAAAACATTTAGTAAGAGAGCAAGTCATGAAAACAACAGGAGTCATAAAATAGTTCTACTGCAAAGCAATATGAAAGCAACACAAGCCCATGAGTATGCAATTAAAAAAACACTATAGAAAATCATACAAAATTCAGACATTAACATCTAACCTGACATTAATTGATTACTCATTTGGACCAAACAACAATTTTTTTGCCACGAAGTAAGGTGAGGACATTTTTTCCTTGAACCATGGAAAGATAGAATTGATGAAGCTCGGTTAGAGAGGAGCTAGTATACCAGGTGCAGTGGAAGGATAGTATAAGATGTGTTGTCTTTAGCTCAGCTAGACTCTCCACCAGTACATTCACCAATTGCTTTGTTCTGACATTTATGCAGTCTAACTCAACCTCAATTTCATCTAGGTTCTTGCACTGAAATAATGCGCTCTTGATCGAGTTGCTTCCTCGGTCTGCTTCCATGTCACATTCATGCTGGCAGTTCAAGGAAAGAAAAAAAAGATAAAAACCACAAAATAAGAGAGAATTTCAATAAAATGCAAAATGACTACTAACCATTAGCAAAGAATGGTCAGTACTCATGCCAAATCACTACTAACCATTAGCAAAGAATATAACCTAGATGACAAAATGACGGTCAAAAGAAGGCTGACATGGCAACATGTCCTTGTTCGTAGATTGCCCTAAACCAAACTTTAATTTAGCTTTACACGTGTAATCTTTGATTAAATTAGAATCTTAATTTACCTAGTTATCTGGACTTCCAAACTGATCTAAACCGGCTCATAATATGGCAGGTCATTTATGGAATGAGAGCCGGGAAATCTGCAGATTTCTTGGAAAACAGTGGTGACCAAACCAACTATGACATCGATTATACTCATATGGTATCATTGTATCTTGTGCATTGTTTAACCCAGTGCTAATATTTATCAGGTATCATTAAGTAGGCGTTACAACAAGTTTGTTGTTGTACAAACCAAGAGAATATACCAATCAAGAAGTTTTGCACACATGTTCATAATAGCTCTGATGCTTAGTTGGGTATTTATATGAAGTTGGTATTATACATTCTTAAAAATCCATTCATGTGCAAAATATTTTGGTCTGCGAGATTCCAGTTGACACACAAGTTCTCATCATTATGACCACAACAATTCAATAAGGGAATTTTAAAGGAAATTGACCACAGAAGTGACATGTGTGACTTTGATATACACTTTCCAGGAAAAATGAATAAGAAAATGTTGACACATTGCACCCTATAAATAAACAACACATCTTTCTGTTCAGAGAAAAAATTCTGTAAGAAACTTGAGTACCTCTTTATCACTGTCTCCGCATAAAGTAAGCTTCTTCAAATTAGGTGTGTGCTTTAAGATGTCACAAACCTCATTAGAATGGCAAATCATACAAAAATAGCGCAGGAACAAAGTTGTCAGGTTGAAGAAAGTAGGGCATCTAGGCAATTCTATTTCAAATAAAGCCTGCATTTAAAAGAAATAGGCTTAGCTTTGGCAAAATAAAATAAAAACAATTAAGGAATTTTCTTGAGGAAGTAGTTTTATGAATCAAGCATGATGTACTAAATACCAAATACATTAGCTATCATGTTTTATACAGGTGTTACTGAAAACAATACCACCAGTCAACAAAACCCGTGGCCGATATATCACAGAATCCTTGAGAATTTAACCCTAATATGAAGCATTTACCTTAATTTTCCTCCCAGATAGCTCAAGATTTTGGACATTGGAAACAGCACGGAGCAGGTTACACTTATCCGCATCAAAGTAGTAGAAACCGCGTAGAGAAATAGTTGCAT
The DNA here is from genome assembly GCA_028015225.1 of Carex myosuroides. Classification (NCBI taxonomy): domain Eukaryota; kingdom Viridiplantae; phylum Streptophyta; class Magnoliopsida; order Poales; family Cyperaceae; genus Carex; species Carex myosuroides. Next base: position 6,534,209 of record CM051471.1, read on the forward strand.
TCATTAAAAATGGCATTTTCTCATAGGACGTTTCTTTAGAGAGTTCTGCACATCCATCTAATACAAGTGATACAAGATTGGGAGCTCTAATGCACTCGACCCACCCGTCCTCCTCCCACGAGCTAATATTTAGATATTTCAGTTTAGGGAAGGAAACAACACGTAGATTCATGCGGCAATTATTCAGGTAGAGATCTTCTAGTGCAGGGCAACCTAGAGCGAGGTTATTCAAAATATCACTATCATCTGATTGTACCCAAAGTTCGAGTTTCTTTAGTCTAGGAAGATTGATTGCCCTAGACCCAATGCCTTTGTCTATGCTAGATACACACAGATTTAACTCCTCAAGAGATGGAGAATTGAACATGCATTGTGGCAACCTTTCATAGTCAATAACATCTATCTCGATCACTTTAGCATTATGCTTGATGGCATAGAGAATCCATGTCATAACTGGCCAGTGGCAAACATCAGCATTGTCGTCAACACATATTAGACGAAATGTATGCAGATCTGAGGCATCACGCAGCAGTAGCAGGGCATTAACAAAATTCGTGAATCGCTCGTTTATGTTCACACCTGCTTCAAATTTTGACAGGTCAAGGTGCAGACATTGTAAAGAAGCCCACAAGTTCTTCCATCTTTTAGACAACACACATGTCTGCACAGCCTCTTGGGATTCCAAGAAAAACATTATGTGGTGAAGCAGAGAATCAGGTAGATTGCTTATCCTGTCAATGCTGACCATTTTAAGCAGGCACTCACCCTGTTCGCAAAAACCAAAAGCTTGTAACTATTACGTTACAGTAAAGAGGTAGTTCATCAACAATTCAATCTTGTAGAATATAAAATTGTTTTTAAGTAACATGACTTTGTTTTTTTTTCATTTTTCAAACAATCATTTTTAAATGCATGTGGAAGCATGTTATAAGAATGAGAGTTGGGTTGTGCTGAAGAAAACAAGAATGCTGCTCTTTTGTTTTTAAGTAACCTGACTTTGTTTTTTCGTTTTTCAAACAATCATTGAGCCCTCAAGTAGCTTTCTTCACTGAATTTTATAACAGGTAGTCTGCCCGATTTGGTAGATTGGTCATATCTCAACGCTTTGCTTACGCAAACATTGGTTACTATTTAATAGAGATACCCTTGCCTATAATAGTAACTTAAGCAATTCATATGAACGACAACATCTCGATGGCAATTACTATTGAGACTTGACACAATTAGTTGCTTTAAAATTCCAAATCTCTGGAGATTATCCAGTGCGATTTATTTCACTTTGTTGTTACATAGCTCATTTGAGAGCTGGTTGTGCTTTATACGAGGAATCTCGTATTTCCTTTCCAATTAAAAAGTAAGTTATTGTTTTACTATAAACCTAAAATTTTCCTTTTTATTTTTGTCTGAAATTTTTTCTGAACTTAAATTTATAGTGAGCAGTAATATCCAAGCCTCAATAATTAAAAGATAATCTACTTGTCACTGATAAGAATCACAACCCCTCTGAGCAGTAATATAGTGAGCAGTAATATCTGTATTTTTAAAAGAACCCATTTGCACCTTTGACACCTAAAAGTGTGATTGAAGAACCTCTAAATCTCCACCTCTCTGTAACTATTGGTTCATTCTCAACCCCTCTAACTTGACAACAAACACAAAAACACTTAATAACATCCAGAGAGACTAACCTCTGATAAGCGAAGAGAAAATGAGATTCGAGGATGTAATATCACAATACGGAAAATAGTTACTCTTTGGTCAGAATAAAAAACAACAAAAATAAGATTCAATTCATCAGATAAGAGATGGAAAATGTTAATTCAGAATTGAATTTTATTGATTGGAAAATATCATCAGTACACGAGAATTCATTTATATAAGATTAAAAAAATCCAAATTGTTGTTCGAATTTACCAAACTTGCCACTCATATCAGTAATTAGGGTTTGATCTACGGTCAACTCAACAAAGCCAAAACCTCAACAATATACGGGTAATAAACCAAAAAAAAAAAAGAGCAAAACCTTTATTACCTTGTCGGAGAAACCTCACTATCTGGAGTTGTTGAACTATGACCTCTCCCTTCTCAGTTAGCAAAGGCGACAATGAAGGGACAGAAGATAAAAGTCTCGAACTGAAATCGCGCAAAATACTACCTTCCTCGTGCGATTTGGCGAGTTCAGCCCGCTGAAATCCAGTCGATTGTACTCTTTTCGCTTTCGTTCTCTTCTTCCGATCAGAGCTGCAACGAGAATTCTATTTCCATTTCGCGTTTTTACTCTTAGCGAAGAGGGTTTCCGATCAGAATATCAATGGATTTAGGGTTTAGGGCTTTACCGCTTTTGTGTTACGGTGAAAATTTCCGCGTTGTTCCAATTGGGACGGTTAATGCCGAGTCTTATTGGCCTTCCAACTTCCAAGGCCGTATCATTGATTATTTTTTCCATCCTATACTGTTAATGTTGTCTTATTGGGATTTTTTTTTAAACGGTAATTAAAATAATTAAAGTTAAAAAACCAACATAATTACCGATTTTTTTACAACAGCAAAAACCAAATAGCCTATTCGGTTAAGGGTTTTTTTTTACTTCACCGAATAGCCTATTCGGTTTAGTGGGGTTTTAACTGGGGTTGTAGGATACGTGCCACAAAAAATTCATTTTATAGGCTTAACCGAATAGGCTAAGCCTATTCGGTTTGGTGTTTTTTTGGGCTTAACCGAATAGGCATTTCGGTTTAGGTTTTTTTTTTTAGAGACTAAGAAGAGCAAAATAAAGAAATCAAATACTGAAAATTTGAATTTTTTATTTAAATTATTTGACTTCTTTTGAAATATAATTAGCATATTTATACTAAAATACGCTAAATTACTTGAAATTATGTTGAATTACACTATATTAAGTTAAATTACACTAAATTACATTACATTACGCTAAAATACGGTTAATTACGCTAAATTACATATGAATAGGGACGATATCTTCACTGAAAAGGCGAAAAACGACGGCGAAACTTCAAACGGTCATAAAACGGCGCTCGAGTGTCCGATTTCAGCAAATGACCACTTTTCGGAAATATTGCGAAAATACGCATGCGTCCGTGCTAGCAATGCCAGATTCCAAAATTCAAAATCACCAAAAAACTAAGAAAAGAGCCTCAAAACTTGAGTTGAAGTTTCCGATTAAGATTTTCATTTCTATTATTCAATCCAAGTAGCTCAGTAAATTAGTTACATAATGAACTTGTAGAATACCAATTTTTACTATTTTCAGAATTTTTTTACTATTTTTTATGATTCGTGAAAGATGGCACAGAATCGGTCTATTTTAGCGTAATTTTGCGTAGTTTAGCGTAATTAGCGGAGTTATTGTAATTTAGCGTAATTTAGTGTAATTCAACATAATTTATTGTAATACAGTGTAATTCAACATAATTTTAAGTAATTTAGTGTATTTTTTTGTTGCTAATTATAAATCAAAAGAAGTAATCTAACAAATAATTTAAACAAAAAATTCAAATTTTTAATGTTAGATTTCTTTATTTTGCTCTTCTTAGTCTATTAAAAAAAAAAACCTAAAACTGAAATGCCTATTCGGTTTAGGTATTTTTATCCCTAAACCGAATTGCCATCTCGGTTTAGGGGGTGTTACACGAAAGGTTACATAGTTCGGGAATTTGTTTTTGTGAAAATAGGGTAAACCGAATAGGCTATTCGGTTAAGCAAAAAAAAAACCCTTAACGGAATAGGCTATTCGGTTTTTGCTGTTGTTGTACAAAAGTCGGTAATCATGTTGGTTCTTTAACTTTAATTATTTTAATTACTGTTTTTAAAAAAAATTCCGTCTTATTGGCCTTCACAAGGCCGTATCATTGAATATCATTTCATCTAGAGGAGGGTTCGAATGCCTTCACTTTTTGTGCCTTCATCATGCATTTATTCTTTAAAACTTTAACAACTCAAAATTTAAAATTTAAAATTCAAAATAAAACTGTTGGATATGAACTACATCATTTTATCTATGCACGTGTAAAAAACTATAGCATTTCAACTTTGTTTTGGTTGTCATCTTGAGCTTGTAAAAATGTATACTAATGTGGATAATTTTTAGACGTTGATTTTTCAACTTATTGATTCACATAAAAGCAAAATTAAAATGTGATAATTTTTTATGAGCACATAGAAAAAATAACATAGATCGCATCTAACGGTTTTATTTTGACGTTTAAGTTTTAAACTTTGAGTTATTAAAGTTTTTAAAAATAGAGGCATAATGGAGGCATAAAAAATAGAGGCATTTGAACCCTCCTCTTTCATCTATTTATTGAGAAAAAATAATTGAGATGAAAAACTAGAGTACTGATCTCAAATTTTTTATTTGTAGCATTTCAAAATAATAAAATTCACAGTTTCAGAAATCTCCAAACTTAGCAATTACGAACACTAGGTATGTGTATCGCTAGGGGAACTGATTTTTTTTACTTATTTTTTTAATATAAAAATTCGGGTATTATTTGTTGTCGTTGTAATTATATTAAAATTTATCGTTGTAATCATATTAAAATTTGTCGTTGTTAGTAGTTTAATATGATATGCATATTGTCGTTATTAGTCGTTTAGAAAACAAATTGTCGAGGATCAAAAACTTCAACTAAGTTTTTAAGACATCAAGCGACTTTTTTTTGGCTTCGAGAACAAAACTTTTCCGATTACACCTAGAAAACCCTGTATATCTCTTCACGAGATTTCCGGACTATATTCATAATTAAAAATCAGAGTTTTCTATTAAATTGCGCATATGTGAAGTTTGAATCTTCATTTACATTTTTTTCCGACATTTTTATTAATATCCAAAGTTTAATAGAAATTATTATTTATGCTCAGAATGCCACAGAATCGCTAAGAATACCCAAACCAGCCATAAAATGGCCGGCTTACTCCTTTTTTTTTTTTTTTGGAGACACTATGAAGAATATTGAAATCTAATACTGAAAATTTGAATTTTTTATTTAAATTATTTGTTAGATTACTTCTTTTGATTTATAACTACCCTATTTATACTAAAATACACTAGATTACTTCAGATTATGTTGAATTACACTATATTACAATAAATTATGTTGAATTACACTAAATTAATGAAATCTATAAAGAGCAAGATAATGAAATCTAACACTGAAAAATTGAATTTTTGTTTAAATTATTTGTTAGATTACTTCTTTTGATGTATAATTAGCATATTTATACTAAAATACGCTAAATTACTAGAAATTATGTTGAATTACACTATATTACGTTAAATTACGCTAAATTACATAACATTACGCTAAAATACTCTAAATTACGGTAAATTACATATGAATAGGGACGATATCTTCACTGGAAAGGCGAAAAATGACGACGAAACTTCAAACGGCCATAAAACGGCGCTCGAGTGTCCGATTTCAGCAAATGACCACTTTTCGGAAAGCTTGCAAAAATATGCATGCGTCCGTGCTAGTAATACCAGATTTCAAAATTCAGAATTGCCAAAAAACTAAAGGAAGAGCCTCAAAACTTGAGTTGAAGTTTCCGATTAAAATTTTCATTTCTATGATTCTATCTAAGTAGCTCAGTCAATTAGTTACATAATGAACTTGTAGAATACCAATTTTTACTATTTTTGAAATTTTTTTACTATTTTTTATGATTCATGAAAGATGACACAAAATCTGTCTACTTTAGTGTAATTTTGCGTAGTTTGGCGTAATTTACCGCATTTTTATCAATTAGCAAAGTTATTGTAATTTAGTGTAATTTAACGTAATTTAGTGTAATTTAACATAACTTATTGTAATATGGTAAAATCAAAAGAAGTAATCTAACAAAAAAATTTAAACAAAAAATTCGAATTTTTAGTATTAGATTTCAATATTCTTCATAGTGTCTCCAAAAAAAAAAGGAGTAAGCCGGCCATAAAATGGCTGGTTTACTAGGGAGAGTAAGCCGGCCATTTTATGGCCGGTTTGAGCATTTTTAGCGATTCTGCGGCATTATGGGTATAAATAATAATTTCTAATTAACTTTGGATATTAATAAAAATCTCGGCATTTTTTTTTATTTCTTTGACATGCAAATTTTATTATCAAAATAAATTATTTGCCAACAGAATGGTTGTCAACAAATTAATATGCAATATGCAATATAATTTATTTCTCTTTCTGTTTCTATTTTGTTGTCATATTATTTCATAATACTTCATTTTAATTAGCATATTACTTGATTTTCTATTTTTATTTTTATTTTAAACAACTAGCAACAGCAAATAATATTGAATATCATTTTGAACGAATAACAACAAATATTATCATGCAATTTTTTTCAATTACAACAACAAATAATACGTAATTTTATTAATTCAAAAAATAAGTTAAAAAAATCACAATGACACGTGAGTGACACGCAGACCTAATCTACATATCTGCTAAGTTTGGAGATTTTGAGAAATACATGCTACTTATTTATTTTTAATTTTTCAAAATGCTACACGAGTAGAACTAGGGTGTTCTTAAGCTCACCAAGTCTCTTTGTGAGGTTTTACTCAAAAACGCATCGGATTGGCTTTAAACGACGAATTCAAACCATTGAAACCGATCTACTTCATGAGTGATGAGTTTACATATCAAATTTATAAATTTTCAAACTAATTTAATATAAAGTCAAGCGGTCAAAAAATGATGAAAAATGAACACATTAAAATTAACTTATAAACCATCTGTTTTTTACAGCTTGACTTTATACTAAATTAGTTCGAAAATTTATAAATTTAACATGTAAACGCATCATTCGTGAAGTAGATCGATTTCAACGGTTTTGACGCATTGTTTGAATCCAATTCAATAGATTTTTGAATTAAGTTCACAAAGAGACTTGATGAGCTTAAGAACACCCTAGTTCTACTCATTAAGAGTTTTTTTTTGAAGATGTGATCTCTATTTTTTTTTTTAAGCTGATCTCCTCGTAACTTGCATCTGGATGACTGCACAGTAGCCAAAAAGACAAAATTGATCAATAAGCACCAGAACACATTTTCTGTACTTTTTTAAAATTAAAAATAATGTAAAATGAACCAATTAACTCCTAGAAATGACAATAATGGCTAATGGTAATATTTTACAAAATGACTACCATACCTCCAAAAATGGCTATTTTGAAGGTTATTTTGGTAAATATTCACTACGGAATTTCATCTACAAATCAGCATAACCAAACTCCGAATTTCATTGCATACGAAACTCACAAAAATATCTCTTAACGTTCTCTTGCTCATGCTATTAAAATTTCCATCATATATTTTCAATGCGCTGCAATTTTTTTTTTAAGGCATGAAATTTATTTGTGAGAATTAATTTTTAATCTAGTTACTAGAATAATATTATTTACATAGAAGATCACTAGTTCAAAATCTAACTAAAACGTTCTTTATATATTTAGAATTGGAACTTAAGCAATTCACGGTCGGATAAAAGGTTAATGAATTCTAACTTTTATTACTCAAAGATGCAGAATGAAATTGTGAGCCTTTAGAAATAGCACAATGCAAGAAGACAATTCCTTTATACTTTCTAAACTCTACAGAAAGAAAGAGAAAAAAAACATGTATTATTTCTGTCATAGATTGTGAACAAATATATACATATTATCAAAACAGTACCATAAAGATAGCTATATAATTTAAAAACAAGACCATAATTTGTTTTTTTAGCTAAAAATACAACAGAAACAGATACGTGCTAAAATTACAGAGGAAACCAATCTATTTATTTCTTTTTCTTTTAAAAAAAAAGAGCTTTCTAAATCTAAAAGGAACGGAAATGTCAAATAGAACCAGAGCTGATATTGCCGATAATGGCAATGTATCTGGCATATCTTTGTACAAAGATTTTAATATGAAATCTAGACCTCAAAAAGGAAAAATATATTCATATAAACTCTTTAAGTGCTCCAACATTGCATGACCAAAATGCCCTATGCATTTCATATTCTTTATCGCAAGTAGAAGCAAAAAGATTAAAGATATCTTGTTTGCTCACCACAAGGAAAATATAATGTAAACTTTTTCGGAGAAAGACGAGCATATTTTGGTCACTAGAGAAACACTTCAACTTTGTTGAGAGTAAGGATAATCCTTTGGTGGATGCACAGATCTCAATCATTCAAAATTATTTTATTCACGTATCTCGATAAAAGAACTTTTCCATGCACAGATTTCAACCATTTTGAATGGTTGAGATCGGAAGAGCAGGACCCTACTCTTCTCTCGGAAGAGCAGCAGAGTCCGTTCCACTGGATTAATATCTCTGTTTTTAATGTCAAAACAGTCAATCTGAACCGTTCAATATGATCTCCATATGAAAATGTAATTGCAAACTAAATTTTATAATTTTTACTATTTTTTTACATAGGTAGAAAATCACTTGATCTAAAAATTCTAGACCATTCAAAGTAGTGATTTTCAACCTATCTAAAGAAGGGGGAATTTCACGTATATCCCTCAAAAACTTCAAAATTATGTATTTCCTCCTCTAAAGTTTGAAATTACGTATTTCCCCCTCTAAACTTCAAATACTCACAAATTTACCCATTTTATTGTCTTTTATATTAAAACTCATTCTAAATTTATAAAATATCCATTTTACCCTTTATTAAAAACATATAAAACCCATCAGACTCAAATTTGAATCTGAACGGTTCATCTACCGTCCGAACTGCTTTTAGATTTGTGCGCGCAAGATCGGCACAAATCTTGATGCGAACACACACGCATATTGAAGTGACATGCACAGATCTTAATGCGATGTGCGCAGATCGGAATTGCTTTAAGATCCGTGTGTGCTAGATCAGCACGAATATTGAAGCGATGCGCACATATTTTAATGCGATGCGTGCGGATCGAACGGTAGAGGAACCCTTCAGATTCAAATTTGAGTCTGATGGGCTTTTATATGCTTTTAATAAAGGGTAAAATGGATATTTTATAATTTTAGAATGAGTTTTAAAATAAAAGACAATAAAATAGGTAAATTTGTGAGTTTTTAAAATTTAGAGGGGAAATACGTAACTTCAAAGTTTAGAGGGGGAAATACATAATTTTGAAGTTTTTGAGGGGTATATGTGAAATTCCCCCTAAAAAAAGTAAAAAAAATGAAAAATTTAGTAAGTAGAGATCATGTTGAACTGTTCAAATTGACTATTTGAACTTTAAAAATGAAAATATTGATTCATAGTAATAGTACCATTGCCTGGTGTGCTTGCAATCATAGTGACAAATCAAAAGTTCGGGTTCGGTTCAGCGAGGTCAAAAATTCATGATTTGGGTATAATTCGGGAATGATTCGGTACAACAAGGAAGCAAAAAAAAAAAAAAATTTTGAAAAAAAAAATTTTTGGCATTTTTTTCTCGTTTTTATCGCGAATAATTCGTAACTCGCGTTTTATTCGCGAATAAAACGTATTATACGTTTTTCTGCATTTTATACGGAGTTCGGTTCGATTATGTTGAAAAAACGAATTGCGAGTTATGTCACTATGCTTGCAATAACTGAAATTGGGCACATAATATGCATACCAATCACGGTAGCAGCTTATGCACATGGAATGAGTGCAATTGGGTAGAACAACTCTGCTATTGGTCTCCAAACAGATTCCACATTCCTCTTCTATCTCATCCTCAATCTCATACAGAAGTTGCTTTCTCTTTTCCTCCTGTTCTCTCTTTCGATATCTCTCCAAGCAAATTGCCTTTTAAGCTCATTTCGATATCTCTTTCCATATCCTCAATGTCCTTGATACCAAAAAATGGAAAGAGAAATTGAGCAGATTTGGATCCCTTTTAACTTAAAAGAACCCAATGAAACACTCCGCATAAATAATTAAATAGAGTTCATTCAAATTGATAACAATAAATACCGACACTAGTGACGAGAGAAACATGAGCTGCAGAGGAACGGTGCATCAGCTCATTTAAACTTCATAACTAGAATATTCCATATGCTCTCAAACATTCGATATCAAGCTTATGCTTGTGTCAGACTCCTTTCAATTTTGTTATCTGAATTTCATTACAGCTATAACTTATTTTAAATTACAGTGTAATTTAAAATATTTGTTGTTAAATTTAATTCAGAATATTTGATTAGCAACATTAATTTTCATGATAACAAAATTATAAAACAATACATATTGTATTTTATTTCAGTAAATAAAACATCAGTAATAATCAATTTGCAAATTTAAGTTTTAATTGAATTTTCCGTTGATTTGATATCAAGTGTTATAGAAAGAAAAATAAAATTCCCACAACCATACCGGTGTTCACCAATTATTTTGTTCTGACACCGTATTAATAAAACTTCAAAAAACAATTCAAGGACAACTGTATTGATATCACAATTATTTTAACAAAATAAAGAGATTATTCAATACCACATGATGTCCACAGCTACCAGTTAAACCACTGATAAAACTTAAAAAAAAACACTTCCAAGTTGTTCTTTTACAAAAACATCCAAAACATTTTGTAACAGAGCAAGTCATGAAAACAACGGGAGTCATAAAATGGTTCTACTACAACGCAAAAGATGAAAGAAACATAAGCCCATGAGTATGCAAATTAAAAATGACTAAAGGAAATCAGAGATAGAAAATTCAGACGTTAGCACCTAACTTGACAATAAATTTGTTGCCAGAAAGTAAGGTGACGACATTTTTTCCTTGAACCATGGAATGACAGAATTGATGAAGCTCAGTTAGGGAGGGGCTAGTAGACCCAGTGCAGTGGAAGGATAGTATAAGACGTGTTGTCTTTAGCTCAGCTAGACTCTCCACCAGTGCATATACCAATTGCTTTGTTCTGACTTTTATGCGCTTTAACTCAACCTCAATTTCATCTAGGTTCTTGCACTGGAATAATGCGCTCTTGATCGATTTGCTTCCTTGGTCTGCTTCCAAGTCACATTCATGCTGGCAGTTGAAGAAAATAAAACAAAAGATAAAAATCACAAAATAAGAGAATTTTAATCAAATGCAACATAGTTCCTACAATTTATCAAACACCCAGCATGGTCAGTAATCATGCCAAACTACTAACCATTAGCAAAGAATATGACCAAGATTACAAAATGACGGTCGAAAGATGGATGACATGGCAACATGTCCTTGTTCATAGATTGTCCTAAACCAAACTTTAATATAGTTCTTCAACTGTAATCGTTGATTAAGTTAGAATCTTATTTTGCCAAGTTATCCAGATTTCCATCAGAATATGGCAGGTCATTTATGGAACGAGAGCCGGGGGTATCTTCAGATTTCTCGGAAAACAGTGAAGACCAAACCAGACATCCATTACACTAATATGGTCTCATAGTATCTTGTGCATTGTTTCACCTAGTGTCAATATTTATCAGGTATCATTAAGTAGTCGTTACAACAAGTGTGTTGTTGCACAAACCAAGAGAATATTCCAAAACAAGAAGTTTTGCACACATGTTGTCAGGTATCATTAAGTACCTTATCATAATCGTCCAAGGAGAAAGTAAGCTTCTTCAAATTAGGTGTGTGCTTTAAGAAGTCACCGACCTCATTAGCATCACAAATCATACAAAAGTAGCGAAGTAACAAAGTTGTCAGGTTGAAGAAAGTAGGGCATCTAGGCAATTCAATTTCAAACAAAGCCTGCATTTAAAAGAAATAGGCTTAACTTTGACAAAATAAAATAAAAGGAAAACTTAAGATAGTTTCTTGAGGAAATAGTTTTATCAATCAAGAAAGATGAACTAAATACCAAACACATTGGCTATCATGTTTTATACAGGTTTCGTACAAGCAAGCATTAGCTGTTACTGAAAACAATACCAGCAGCCAACAAAACCCATGGCCTATCATTATCACAGAATCCTTGACCATTTAACCCTTAATATGAAGCATTTACCTTAATTGCCCTCCCAGATAGCTCAAGATTTTGGACATTGGAAACAGCACAGAGCAGGTTACACTTTTCCACTTTCATTAGAGATGGCATTGGAAAGCAGTAGAAACCCCGTAGAGAAATAGTTGCATTCATTAGAGATGGCATTTTCTCAAGAGAAGTTTCTTTAAAGAGTTCCGCACAGCCATCTAATACAAGTGATACAAGATTGGGAGCTCTAATGAAATCGACCCACCTGTCCTCACCCCACGAGTTAATATTTAAATATTTCAGTTTGGGGAAGGAAACAACACGCATATCTATGTTGCACTCAAACAGGTAGAGATCTTCTAGTGCAGGGCAACCTAGAGCGAGCTTATTCAAAATATCACTATCATCTGATTGTACACAAAGTTCCAGTTTATTTAGTCTAGGAAGATAGATTGCCCCAGACCCAATGCTTTTGTCAATGCTAGATATGTACAGATCTAACTCCTCAAGATTTTCAGAATTGAACATACATTGAGGCAACCTTTCATGGCCATCGCCATAGCCAGTAACATTTATCGCGATCACTTTAGGATTACGCTTGATGCCATAAAGAATCCATGTCATGACTGTCGAGTGGCAAACATCACCATAGTCGTCAACACATATTAGACGAAACGTATGCAGATCTGAGGTATCGCGCGAGAGTAGCAGGGTGTTAACAAAGTTCGTGAACTGCTCGATTATGTTCTCACCTGCCTCAAAATTTAACATGTCAAGGTGCAGACATTGCAAAGAAGCCCACAAATTCTTCCATCTTTTTGACAGCACACATGTCTGCACAGCCTCTTGGGATTCTAAGAAAGACATTATGTGGTGAAGCAGAGAATCAGGTAGGTGGCTTATCCTGTCAATGCTGGCCATTTTAAGCAGGCACTCACCCTATTCGCAAAAACCAAAAGCTCGTAAATATTTGGTCACAGTAAATAGATAGTTCATCAACAATTCAATGTTATAGAATATAAAATTGAAGAACAGGAAGTAATAACAAGACACTAAAACACACACAGACACACACCACATATGTGAATTTTAAACAAACATTGTGTCCTCAAGTAGCTTTCTTCACTGAATTTTATGGTAGTTTGCTTGATTTGGTAGATCGGTAATCTCTCAATTCTTTACTTATGCAAACATTGGTTATTCTTGCCTAACATAGTAAACTTCAGCAATTCATATGCACGACACCTCGAAGGCTTGTAGGACTTTGATTAGTAGTGAGACTTGACAACAATTAGTTACCTTGAAATACCAAATCTCTGGAGATAATCCAGTGTGATTTATTTCGCTTTGTTGTAACATAGCTCATTTGAGAGATGGTTGTACTTTATACGAGGAATCTCATTTTTCCTTTTCAAAATAAAAAAGTAAGTCATTGTTGTACTATAATACCAAAACTTTCCTTTTTTATTTTTGTCTAAATTTGTTTTCTGAACTTTAATTTATAGTGAGCAGTAATTAGTATCCAAGCCTCAATAATCAAAAGATAATCTACTTGTCACTGATAAGAATCACAAGAGAACCTATTTGCATCTTTGACACCTAAAAGTGTGATTAAAGAAAATAGGTATTATAACCAGCTGAGAAATCCCATGGGCAAAGGTGCTGCCAAACAGGCCCTAAATCTCCACCTCTCTGTAACTATTAGTTCATTCTCAACACCTCTAAACCTAACAACAAACTCAAAAACACTTAATAACATCCAGAGAGACTAACCTCTGATAAGCGAAGAGAAAACGAGATTCGATGATGTAATATCGCAATACGGGGAATCTTTAGTCGGATTTTTAGGTTTTTAGGATCAGACTCTGGGTTTAGGTTTTCGACTTTAATAAATCCTTCATGGGTTTCTCGCTTCTGGGTTACTGTGAAAAGTTCTTACTCGTTCGGAACGGGTTTTCGACTTTGAGATCCTTCGTGGTTTTTTTTTTTTGTTAGGAAAAGCCCTTAGGGGCTTAGGCATCTTTCGTGGGTTTCTCGCTTCTGGGTTGCTGTGGAAAGTTCCTCCTAGTTCGAAACGCGGGCTGGAAGCTGATGTTCAAATTATTTAACGGAGAAATTTTTGTAACTTTATATTTTTATACTTATTTAATTTCACAAATAATATATTTTATCTAATTAACCCGTAAATTTAGTTTTTCTAATATTCTCTCCGGTTAAATTCAAGAAATTTTCATTGGTGTACATTGTATTTCTTTTTTCAAATTATTTTGAATTAGGGCTTCAATTTTTTTATTTCTAGAAATATTAAAAACAAAATGTCAAAAAACTTATTAATTATTATTTTTCCATCCCCTAGAAGAGACCCAATCAAATTTTTAGAAATATCAAAAATAAAAATGTCGGAAAATAAATTGGTGTACATTGCTAATGTTCGGTCTTATTGGCCTCTCTCCAATGAGATTGTATTATTGATACGGTTCTGAGGTCTATATATCAATGGCCCTTAATAAGTCCAAGTCTGGCCCATAAAGCGTTTCGGACTCAGATCCACAAAGAGCCGGTCCAAAACAAAGCAAAATAAGACCCCCAAATACAGGCTACGACCTAAGGCAATCCGGGACTCGGACCCCCTCCCGGAGCCAGCCCGGGGTCAAAGACAATTCGGAACTCGGACCCCCTCCCGGGGCCAGCCCGAGACCAAACAGAACAAGGCTTGAAGCCTAAGACACCGAACAGCTAAAGCGGGCCGACGAAAGGCCTTGTTGTTCGGTTTAGAGACAACTGGGCCCGCAAAGTCGGATTGGGCCTTAATCAAAAAGGCCCAGCATAAGACTGACTTAGCATCACCGCCAAAGTATGCGAATATCACCGCCTATTATGCGGACCCCCATCATTTAATGATGACAATGCCCCGCTACAGTAGGGCGCTCCCTATTTAAGGCAGAAAATTCTCCAGAAAAGGGGAGGGCATTGATTACAAATCTAAAGTATTAAAAAGGGTTAGAGCGTTAATACCTCACCAACACCCCGCGTGTTCACAATCTCGGTCCGTTTTTACCCAAAACGGAACTAGCCCAATCCCCGGGACCCAGCTCCCACACGGCCTGCTCCCCTGGGACAGGACTCGCCTACAGCCTACCAAATCAAACCCAAGTACGGTCCGGCCCTCTCGGGAAGGGACGTATCAGGTTCCATCTATTAATCGAGAAGAAAATAAACAATTTTGTTTCCTACAAATAATTTTTTCATCTCTAAAATAAAAAAATAGTTGAAAAAACAAGGATGCTGATCCCGAATTTTTTATTTATACTATTGAAAATGATAAAATTCAGAAAATAATAGATAGTTAGAGAAATTTCCGAATTTAGCATAAACAACGACTAGGTTTGTGTGTCACTAGAGTTGGCACGCAGACTAGTATGCACGTCAAAATGAAGACATGATCTATTTTTTTCCAACACATATGGTTGAAATGTAATAAGAATTATTTAATTCACAAAATTTTAATTTCATAAATCATCATGTCTTTTTATTTTTCCTATTTTATTTTAGGAAAAAAAAATTTATATGCCACTCCAAAACATTGAAAATTAGAAAATTACCACCTCAAACTATGAAATTAGAAAATTACCACTCTAAAATCATTAAATTTATGAAATTGTCATAATTATACATCTAATATACATATTTGATTAAAATTATTCTGAAAAATTTGTATAAAAAAATATATTTTCATATTTTCCAAATTACCCTTCATCTCCTCATTTTAAAACGGTATTAGATGAAACCCGTATTAGATGAAACCCGTAATAAAAACACTCAGTACAAATTAAAACGGTATTAGATGAAACCTGGAAGAAGTACGAGCTAATTGCTTTCTTTAAATCTCACCTTAGAAATCGTCGTGCTTTGGGGTAGTTGGAGAACATCGTTTTAATGTTGAGTACAGGATGAGGGGAAGTTTCAGTGAGGAATTTCGTCAAACACCTGCTTGATGTTGCGTTGCTGCTAGCTTTCTTGAGTTCTTCCAGGCTTCCAGACTCCAGATTTAAAGCACTCAAAGGGTTACCAGAGGGAAAGAGGGAACCGAACCAGCAAACAAACGAGGAACCGAACCAGTTGAATTATACCAGAGGGAAAGAGGGAACCGAACCAGCAAACAAACGAGGAACCGAACCAGCAAACTAAAAATGTTACCAGAGGGAAAGAGGGAAAGAGGGAAAGAGGGAACCGAACTAAAATCAATGATTAGTAGAGTGGGAAAAACGTGCCGTGCCGTGCCGTGACTAACACGCCGTGACTTTGGTCTCGTGCCGTGCCGTGCCGTGACCAAGTTAATTTTTCACGTGCCGTGCCGTGCCGTGACTAAAATGTCAATAGGTGGTCACGGCACGCGAATGGTCACGCCACGTGAGTCACGCCGTGCCTAAACGTGCCGTGACCCGCGTGACTCGTGTGACCATTTAATCATAATTTAAGTTAATTTATTCAAGATTCACCATTAAATTAATATCTAATGATCCTAATTACACGTGACTCGCGTGACTACGTGCCGTGCCGTGACTAAATTTTTCACGTGCCGTGCCGTGCCGTGCCAAAGTTTCAAAAGATGAACACGGCACGCGAATGGTCACGGCACGGGACACCCGAGTCACGGCACGCGAATGACTCGCGTGCCGTGCCGTTCCGTGACGGAGCCGGCTCCGGCGTGCCATTTTTCCCTCTCTAATGATTAGTATAAAAAACGAGCCCGGTACCAGGCTCACAGGGTTACCAGCAAACAAACAATTGGGTTGAGGAGATGAAGGGCAATTTGGGAAATATGAAAATACATTTTTTTATACAAATTTTTCAGAATAATTTTAATCAAATATGTATATTAGATGTATAATTGTGGCAATTTTATAAATTTAATGATTTTAGAGTGGCAATTTTCTAATTTCATGTTTTAGGGTGACAATTTTCTAATTTTTATGTTTTGAAGTGGCATATAAAAAATTTTCCTTTTATTTTACTGCCACTAATCAATAAAGGACATCATTTTATACTTTCCAATCAACCAATCAACAAATCTTTAAAATCTTTAAATAGGTAAATCAAGAAATAATATTTATTTTTTCTGCTCTATATTATCAATAGAAAAAAAATATATAATTTATAAAAGATGACTAACGTGAATGTAACACATATCTGACACTATGAAAACTGACTATATAGAAATAGTTTTTACTTAATACCAGACTTGCAACATGGAATATATTCATATATATACACCTAAAAAATTAGAATAATATCATGCTAGAAGTTTCGTTATTGTCGAATTTTAGAGGGCCTTACGTGCAAAAGTGAACAAAGCATAACATCGGTGGTGAGCTTGTCCAGTTTGATGCGCATGTTGTAACCATAGTCACAAAATTCGTAAATTATTTGTTTTTTTGTGATGCCGAACCGAATGCCGAATTATTCGGTTGACCGAATTTTGACCGAATTATTCGCAAATTTTACAATTTTTTCCAAACTATCCGAATTATTCACGAACTTTTTCCAGAAATTTTTTTTTTTTTTGCTCCCTTGCAGGACTGAGATCTTTTTTTTTGAGAAAAAATAGAGGTCTTGCCCATATTTGATTAATAGTGTTTGTTACAGAGGTTTTGTAACAAAAAAAGGTAGAAAAGCAATTTGCTCAAGACATTTGAGCTAAGTAAGAAAAATAAGAATTAAAGAAGTAAAAAAGGTAATGTAAATAGTAAACTAAATAAACTCGAAATGCAAAAATTGGATACTAATGAAGGTGTGTTGCGTGACTTCTATCCTCTCAGCATGTATTGCTTCTAAGTTTGGATTTCTTCCTGTAGCTGCTGTAGATCCATGGAGATGTCTCTGAAAGTTCGCGAACAACGTTCTCTTCACAGTATAAACTGTGCAATGAGCAAGGTTGACCTTTTATCTCCTGTAATCTTACCATCCAGTAGCATCGCAAATGTTGTTGTTCCCTATATCCTTCCCCAGTCTTGGATTGTTGCACTAAATAAGACTCTAGAGAAAGGACATTCACATAATAGATGGTGAACTGATTCCGCGTTTCTTTTACATAAAATACAACGGTTTACAATCTGCCAACCCCGTCTTGCAAGATTGTCAATTGTCAGTATTCTATTTGTACACACTAACCATCCAAAAACAATTATTCTAGGTGGTTGTTCGTGCCAAAAGTGGTGAACAAAGTTTCACTACAGACGAGTCTGTAGCTTTTAAACCTTGTAAACATTCGACTCAGATCGCAAGTCCACAATCCTGTCGTGAAGTTTAGTCGGGTATCGATCCACAGGGACGACTCACTTTCTAAATTTCTACTCTACCCAGTTAGGTACTAGAAGTGAAAAAGTTGTGTGTTTGTCTAAACCTAAGTTTTGTAGCAAATGTATGAACAAATGTAACAAACAAATGTAATAGACAAATGTTATGAACAAATCTAATGAACAAATGTAATGACAGAAAGAATCAATAGAATATTTTGTTTTGGACAATTGTATAAAAGGGCGTTTCAAGGGTTTCAGATTTCATCTTCAACTTTGCTGCTCAGGACCTGCCACGCGACCCGCATACTCTCGTATGCGACCCTTGTGACGCGACCCGCATGCTCTCGCATGCGGCCCGCGTGGTCCTCAAGCACTCTGGACCTGTCACGCGACTCGCAAGCTCTCGCTTGCGACCCTAGTGATGCGACCCGCGTGCTGTATCACGCGACCCGCATGGCCCCCTTGAGCTGAGTCTGCACATGTCAGAAACTGGCTGTTTAAGTCGTGTAAGGCTAGATTGACCGTACCTAATGTCAATAAACCTCAACTCTCGTGTGTTGGCTTAGCAGACCTGGTTTGGAAATGCAATTTCACCTTCCTAGGTTTAATCAAGCTGTTTGATCTAAACCTAAGTTCTCAGTTCTGTTTACTAAAGGCATCCACAAGTGGAACAAGTGGAAATTTCACCTCTCGGCTACTATTGACCTAACCTTTCGGATCTCAGACCTACCTCAAGTACTTAACCTAATTTGCAAGAATGTGAAGGCCTTATTACAAGAAGAAATACCAAAGGCATTCAACAGTAGACAATCAAGAATCAATCAAGCAATTTAGATCAAGCAATCACAAATAATACAAGAATCAAAGAAACACGAAATAACAATCAGAATCAATCCATGTGCATAATCAAACAAAGTATCGGACTACAATCCAAACTCCTGAAACTACAAATCTACTCAGACATGAGCAAAATCAAAATAGAAGAGAGAAAGAGAATGCAAATCATAGTGAGAGATGGGAGAGTGAAGAGTGTCAAGGCTTCTGGAATCTTCTTCTCCAAGTCGTGGCTCCAGATCGGCTCTAGATCGCCTCTCCTCTTCCCTGGCGCCCAGGTCTCTCTTCAAAACCGATCAGATCTATTTTTGGTAGAAAATCGTTGATTCCCTTTCCTGTGCCAGGCCTTCTGTATATATAGCTTTCTTAACGGGCCTCAATTGGGCCTGGCGCAGTTAAGTCGACGCGACCCGCATGAGATGGCGTGCGACCCG
Organism: Carex myosuroides; assembly: GCA_028015225.1. Lineage (NCBI taxonomy): Eukaryota > Viridiplantae > Streptophyta > Magnoliopsida > Poales > Cyperaceae > Carex > Carex myosuroides. Next base: position 6,553,708 of record CM051471.1, read on the forward strand.
CGTCAGGTGGGAATGCTGTGCGCAATGAGGGTCGCGTCCGAGGTCGCGTTTGGGCTGCGATGCGACCCGCGTAAGGTGGGACGCGACTCGCGTGGGGGAAGTCAGAACTCTGCCTGTTTTCGCCTATTTTCTGCAAATCAACCACAAACTGCAGCAGTACCATATTCTATTGATTTTCAATGTAAACTATGCAATTTAGTGGTAAAAACATGAGGTCTGGTCTGAAAATAGGTCGAAATAATAGATCAAATATAAAGACATCAGTGGTGCTTTGATTTTCCAAATCTTATGCACTTCTGAACCGATTGTGGGTAGTGGTCTGTTTTGACTGTCATTGATTTTCAATGCCCTGTAGGCCGATTTGACTGTGTACCGGCCGGTATTGGACCACATGGTCCTCCATTGTATCTCATCCTGCTGGCCCGGTACCTGTCTTATCATAGATAGTCGCTGTTAGAGGATTGTCAATTCTTGTGTTGCCTCTATGTCAGTATAGGTCTGAAGTTTGTGCATAGTGAAACCGCGGTTAGAGTTGATTCCACTGCTGCTTCTTTGTTGAAGGCATGAGAGAACAAATTAGGAAATTTGTTTTCTAGGAAACCTAATCCCCAATTGTGAGTCCAGAATGCAATATCTAAACCTTTACCCAACTTGTGAATCGTTGACCTGTTGTAGAAATCGTATACATGCGCAAGGGTTTTGGTGTAGAGTGGTGCTTGTGGTATGTCATTGACGACTGTTACCGTGTTCTGTATACTATTGAAAATGACAATAATTCGGGTTTAGGGTTTAGGGTTTAGCGTGATGCAGTACATGGTGTGCATATATGTAGCTTTCTGTGATGGTTCGGTTTTTGAGAATCATTCCCGAATTATTGGTGTATCATTCCCGAATTGATATAAGTAGGGTTAAACTACATTATTGATTTTGTGTATCATTCATGCTTCACATTTTTATTTTTGTTTTCAAAGTCTAAATAGACAATTCACTGCTCAACATGATCTTCATAATAAAATATAATTAGAGACAAAATTTTATATTTTTTTTGAAAAAAATAACTAATTTTTTAGATAGATACAAAATCAGTATTTTTGGACTATAAAAAATGATAATTTTGTACCTATTTAAAAAATAGTAAATAAAATTAAAAAAATAATATAAAATTTGATCTCCAAGTACATTTTAATATGGATATCATATAGAGCAGTTAGATCACCTGTTTGGACTTTGAAAAAAAAGATAAGGATGTGGGACGTGGATGGAGGACAAAAAAAACCCTACTCATAATAAAATTATTTTTCATCTCATATTTCACTTTAATTAAGTAGATAAGATGATTTTTGGGTTTAAAAAATGTACGTATAAGAATATTAATAGTACTGGTTTAACTTTATATATCATACAAATCGTATAATTTTTTATTTTGACGAGTGATGGAACGCTGTCAAATTATTTCTATTGATATAACCCTGTTACAACCACAGTGACAAATGAATTATTCGGATTCGATTTGGCGAGATAAAAAATTTGTGATTCGGAAATAATTCGAATATAATTCGGGAATGATTCTCAAAAACCGAATTATTCAAGTTGTCCAAATATAACTTGGAGACTTCGAAATTCAAATAATCTATGATGAAAATTAATTAACTGAACTTAACAAATAACAATCCCTTCTTAATGAAGGATATCGATACATTTCGAAGTAAAATCATAATTTTATTCGTGTATCATGCAGGACATTGATACATTTCAAACATATCCCTTATTTTACTTCTTTTTTTCCGGGGAAGGGGACTTAAAATTTGTAATTGATGTTGTTCATTTCTATTATCTTAGATGATGAAAAGTGGTTCTTGCAGAGACAGAGGACTCAAGTAGTCTTGTAAAAAACAGCTATTTAAGCTGATTAATTGACTGATTAGTCGTTGACAATGATTAAATTATTACCAATTTTTCCGACTAATTAGTCGATTATTTATGATTATAGCTGATTATTTCTAATTAATTACTTAGTGGTACCTTGTCCGTTGAACGTATACCATTATTTACGGCACTGCATTCAAATAAAGTTCATGATGTTTACATTATTTACTTGAGAAATAAAACCGCAATATCGTTATTGATATCATTATCAGCAACACATTTTATTTTAGGGGGAATTTCATGTATATCCCTCAAAAACTTGGAAATTACGTATTTCCCCCTCTAAAATTCATAATATCATATTTACCCTTCTAAATTTCAAAAACTCACAAATTTACCCAATTAATCAATAACTGGAACCAATTATGTATAATGTTCTCTAAAATATAATTAACCTCCTAATCCCTCCCCTTCCCTTCTTGGATCACTCTTTATGGCCATGGCGGATGGAGCCGTTCTTCTTCTCTCTTGCTCTCATCTCATCGCCCAACAGCGCCACTCCCTGCCCTCTCTCTTCTCGTGTCGCCTATACCACCCATCTTTGAATCTCTCCATCCAACGAGTACAGCATGTGTGCAGCAGCAATGAGGTGGACCCCACTTTGTAGGCAGTTGAGTTGTGCCCTCTCTTCGGTAGGCAGATGGTCAATTTCTTCAAGCCAGTGGTACATGCCAAAAATGGTGCCTAATGAAATAGATGTAGTTACGGTTTATAGAGAACAACAATAGGCAACAAAAAAGGATGCATATAGTAACTTCATTTAGTAAAACTGTTTTGCGCCTGATTACTTCATTTAAGAAATTGGGTATGGTTAACTCACGAAAATTAGTAATCGAGCCTTATTTTGCTATGATATCAGTTGGAAAAGCTTGCTTGACAATTTGAATTGATGGATTTTTGGATATTTCGTTTTTTCCACTCTTTTCCATTAATAGGATCCAAACCCGATAGCCATTAATGGGTTGTTGCACCTCTTCATTGTTTCTGTTGGATGTTTTGAGATGGGATCAAAGGGCATAGAAATAAAGGAAACCACTCAAACTTGTTGCCATTAAACTAGCAATCCAACGGGAGATGAGATGAGAGCGATACTAAAGTTCTGTGGCCATGGCCCAGGTGCGATATTGAGAATACTAAATTATAGGTGTGCTTCGATATGTTCAATTGGGAGCGCTCTCATCTCCCATCTCATCTCATCTCTCTCACGCCACTATAATAAAGTTGAACTAGCAGTTCGACATGGACGGACAATCTCATAATCTCGGTGATTAATTATATTTTAGAGAACATTATACATAATTGGTTCCAGTTATTGATTAATTGGGTAAATTTGTGAGTTTTTGAAATTTAGAAGGGTAAATATGATATTATGAATTTTAGAGGGAGAAATACGTAATTTCCAAGTTTTTGAGGGATATACATGAAATTCCCCCTTTATTTTATGATGTCAACATTTAAACGGATCAATTTGACAAGTCAATTTTTTAATAACCAATCTCTAACGGATCGCTGACGGAGCTTCGACGAACTTCCGAGTTGCGACCAAGCTTTGGCAAACTCCACCAAACTTTCAGCGGAAACATTTAATGTAAATAACAAAGCAAATTACAATATGAATAGTAAAGCACTAATGTAAATAATAAAAGAAAACAATCAAAATGAATGATAAAAAAAACACTTAACACGAATAATGAAGCACTCAATATGAATAATAAATTTCATGCTTTAATAATACTTTGTGTTATTATTCACTTTAATTGTTTTGTTTGTTATTAATGCTGATTACTTTATTATTTAATTTACATTCTTGTTATTCCCATTAAATGCCTTCGTCAGAAGTTAGCCCGAGCAGCCGAGCTCCTACGAAAGTTATTATTCATTTTTTTGAGTAAAAATTTATTTTTATTTATTTATTTTATTATTCATTGTGTGTATTTTAACATACATACTCTGAGAGAGTTTGTTAGAGCTCCACCAAAATTATTATTTATTATTCACTTTGATTATATATTTTTGTTATTCATGTTCATTACTTTATTGTTTACGTCGTGTTTTATAATTTACATTAAATTCGCTCAAAAGTATCCGGAGCTCGGTAATATAGAAAATTATTTTTGTCGGATCTTCATATCATTTGATCGGATGATTATACAATATTATTCAAGTTTTCTAAATCAAATAAAAAGGATATAAAAGTAATTTTTTCATAATCCATATTTATTAGAAAATATTTTCTTACTTAAAATTAGAAACTAGTCTCAAAAGCAAAGCATAACATTCCCTACTTATTCCATGTTTGATCGGATGGTCAAGATTAATTACTGAAGCTTCTCTCATGAAATGTGGTGTGTAGAACTATTTTCACTTGTTAATATTTATTTCATTTAATAACTTTGATAATTATCATTAAATTCAATTTGAAAGTAATATTTTAGAAACAATCATATGATTTGTATATATACATATACAAAAGATGATGATATCTGAAATACATTTTCATCGTTGGTTGAACAACTAAAACTTCTTTCATAATTTAAATATTAAGGGCCCTTGCTGTAATTGTCAAAACGATACTCAAAATTCATAAATTTAGTTAGACTAAACTATGGAAACATATCCAGCATTCATTTACACAGATATCTTTAATTTTGATGAACTTTTATATTGATTTGAGACATATTTCAATATAGAATTATAGATCATGACGAAATTTTTATTGGTGGGAAATAAAATAAAATTAAAAAAATGAGAATGTTATTGGACGAATTTTCAAAATGAAAAGTCATCGGCAGTTCCGAAATTTTTATTCATAGGAAAATGGAAAAAAAATTAAAAATAGAAAATGATGTATGAAAAATTTAAAAATAAAAGGGCAGAAAGGAGTCATGGCGTCCCTGCGAGACACCATAACACATCCCAAAATTAGAATAAAACGAAAAAAATACTCATGGGACGCCTTTAGCCATGCAAACCGGAAAAAGAAAAAATGGACCGCCATGACCTATCCCAACCAAAGAAATGATAAAAAAAAAGTGGGCCGCCAGATAAACAATTTCCCATTGTTTTGTTTATACTTTATACCCTTACTTTTTGTTTGAAGGATATCTAAAAGGATACTCCTTTAACAGGAGGTGCTCAGGTGCATATATCTTTGCCTCACAAAAGAAATGAGACGAAAGGCGGAGACAAACAACAGTCTCTTTGGACTCTTTCGACAACATAGAAATTTTGTGGGAATGAGAATTTTTAATATGGTAATGGGAATATTAATTTGTGAATTCCCAAAGACTTTTAACCCATGGAAAATTTAAAATATAAGTGTTGGCAACATGGAAATTTTGTTAGAAAGTTAATGAATATTAACCTTGTGCAATATATAACGTTATATGTACATTGCAATTACTAAACACCTGTGAAGTGTAAATTCATGTCAGATCATATTTTAAACATCTATGAAGTGTAAAATTTTCCTCAAAGTGTAGCTATTTTCAAAGGTTAAATTAGTGAGTAGCAGTTCATAGAACACAAGCAGTTTTTTAAAAGAATTTGACTTTTCATTTGTTGAACTTCAGAAAATCATTAAAAATAGTTTAAAAATCCTAAAAATGAAAATTTTGATTTAGGCATGATCTCTAGGATGTTGCCTATCTACTGTGCAGGTGACATGGTCTAATTCAAACTGTAAAGGCATTTTACATTTTTATTTTCATTTACTGTTTTGAGGGCCTGAAACATGTCAATTTGTGTTTATTTTGGTTTTACTTGACTTGGCTGGTACCAGTGGTACTTGGTATGGGTACCATACCCTACAGGGAGGTCTACAACTGAAGGATTTGCCAAGAATCATAGAGAATAAGCAATTAGGTCATGTGGACTCGTAAAAATCCATAGCACATCATACTATCATAAACTAAAAATCCAATTCACATAGATGGTATCAGATGTTAAATGTGTAAAACATTAAACACTAAAATCACAAAACCACAAAACCAGCAACCATAATATAGTTTTGAAAAGAACTAGCAAGCAACCCTAATACACTTAGCCCTAATACAAGACAAAAATTACCACCTTAATACAATTAACCCTAATGCACATAGCCCTAATAGTAGACAAAAAACCAACAAATTCATAGCTTACTGTTTTGCCTTGTGTTGTTCAATCATTGCCTTGATCCACTATGCCCTTCTTTCCCCCGTACAAGCCATAAATGCCTCACACACTCTAGCATCGGCAACGAACAAATTGCTTGCAAAAACAAAATCTGCCATGTCAAAACCTTCCAACTCTTAAAAGGCATCCATTGCTACGGTAACTGAAAACTTCTCGTCACGAGCTGCAATTCTCACAGATTTTTTCTTTTATTGCATCAATAATGAGTTTCGCCTCTGATCAGAGTCAAAATAATGATGATTTACGTAGGGTTTTGGCTTAGGTTTTGCATATTTTCTCACACTTATGTTTAATTAATTAGAGAAAAAGGCTACTGTCACCCTTCTTTATGTTTTATTGCAGAAAACATGTTTTGAGACTATTTTACACCAAATGGAGCTAGAATCAGGTCAATCGGATCAGCGACGCTCATCGACTAAGTCTTTATTACGGCCCGTATTGGCTAATACGGACCAGGCCTAGCACAGACCAGAAGATAGCGCTGGAAGCATTAAACCCTAACCGTCAAGGTCTTAATACGGACCGTATTGCCCAATACGGTCCGTATCCGAAGGCGTCTCTTGGAGAATAACTGCCGACAGCTGTTTCCAGATCAGTTTCTTAGCCCCTACTCAACCTCTACACGTCCCTCCACTCCTATATAAGGCCCCTGGGCAGAAGAATAAATCATCTTTGTAATTAGGATTAGATTTGATTAAAGAGAGAAGAGATGAGTGCTTGTAACAATGCCGTTCCGCGGCTAAGTTCCTTTTCTTAGGGGCTAGACAGTAAACCTTGTTACTCTTGATGTTTTGATATATATATTTCTGTTGATTATGATTTCTTGTTGTTGAAACAAAATGCTTTTGTGATTTACTATCTCTTAATCTAATTTCAATGATCTAGTTTGAGTCCGTTAGGGTAGTGACAGTACTTTAATGGTAAGAGAAACTATTTGTATGAATTAGCCTCGTTGAGATTTATTAGGTTTATGTGAAGAAAACCTTAGCGGGGAAACCATAAACCAGACCAACAAAATGCGTACCAAATTCCATCACTTGCGTAAAGTAAATCGCAGTGATCTGTGTAGTAATTTGGGGTATTTTAGATATCAGACATTTGCGTAAGGTAAATCGCAGTATCCTATGTAGAATCTCGGTGAAAGATCTGTCATTCTTGCGTAACATAAATCGCAGTGACCTATGTGGTGTCTTTCATTAAACAACAACAGGAAATCAGACGCAACAGAAATATATTGTCAAGGCAGATTGAGTAGCAATGGTGTGCCGAAACCCTAGGAATTCTCATTTCTATCTTTATTTTAATTACTTTTGATTGCTTCCTAATTTACATTGATCAAAACAACATCTCTCAATTTTCAGATTTCGTCTAGCCTTTCGAAATATTGCGATTCGATCGTGTTGTTTCAAGCAATTCTCTTTTAGTCTATTTGATAAATTTGCAAAAACATACAATTACTGAATTTTACGATTTTCTCTATGATTAGAAAGAATGCAGGTTCAAGACAATTGGAACTGCAATTTAGAGCACTTGGACTGAAGAAATCATCAAGTTATTTATCGAGCATTTAAACTGTAAATTAATAATTGGTAAAGTAGCTTTGATGTTGAAAAACAGGGATAAAACGTTGGAACGATTTACAAAACGTTCAGACGTTTTTTCTATGTGAAAAACCTGGAGATTAAATCGATTAAAAGCTAGAAAAACATTCTAAAACGTTCCAGACGATTTATAAAACGTCTGGACGATTTAAATAAATTCTCAGACTTCAAAACTGCATTTTAATCGATAAATCTCCAGAAGAAAACGTCCTGGGACGTTTGTTAACCGTCTGAGACGTTTTAGAATATCTCACAGAAATTCGAATTTTGACCTAAGTTGAACTAAAACGTTTTCAACGTTTTACAAAACGTTGGGACGTTTTATGGCAGAATACTCGTTTGAAAGCTGCCACTATAAATAGAAACTTAGGGTTCTCCTCAAAATTCATCCAGCCGACCCTAATCTTTTTAAAACCTACTTTTCTGTGAGAGCAAGTTCCTCCATTGTTGTGAGAACACGAAATTCAATATCCCTCAACACAACCTCAAATCCACTTCACTAATCTTGAGTTAGATTAGATTAGAGTGTTTACTTGAGTGTTTCTCTTGAGACTTCGAACTTAGAGACTTCGTTCTCGACTCTAGTTGGCCGTGTGACTTCCCATTGGTTGTAAGGGCTCACCGGTTCACAAGTTGTAACCTTTCTCTTTTGGGTAATAGAAAGGCGCACCGAGAAGCGGTTGCGACGCCCCGGAGACGTAGGCATTTTAAGCCGAACTCCGTTATCACTCCTTGTGTCAACTTTCTCTAAACTCTTCTACTTTATTTTATTTGCAATAATTTATTTATTTCGAATTTAGTGGTGCCTAAGGGACAACAAAGTGGTATCAGAGCGCGTTACTCAAATTAAGACTCACTTAATTCGAGTTTACCGATCTAGAAATGGCACCCATAAGACATGTGAAAGAACCTCAAATTTTCGGTAGCACAACCAAAAATTTCAGTCATTGGAAAAGGACTATGATGAATTATCTTAACATCCTTGAAGTTTGGGATGTCATTGAGAATGGCTATAAACCAAAATACAACAATTCTACCGAAAGTGATACCAAGGTTGAAACACCAGCATCTACCGAATTAAAGAAAATAAATAATCTTGCCGTTAATGCAATATATAATGCGGTAAGTGAATCGGTTGCATTGATCTTTGGTAACACAACCAATGCAAAAGAAATGTGGGATACTCTTATTGATCGATATGAGGGTAACACCCAAATCAAACGAACCAAAATAGCCGGTCTAGACACCAAATTTGAAACTTTCAAAATTGAAAATGGTGAAAATGTAGAGGATATGTATAATAGACTTATGCATATTCAAAATGAATTCATTGAACTAGGAGAACCACTTTCTAACGATAAAATTGTAGGAAAGCTTCTTCGAGTAATGCTTAGGAGGCCTAGGTGGGACGGATTGGTGAGCGCCCTAGAAGCACTTCATGGGACACAAAAATCTTTCACACCGGATGAACTCTATGCTCATTTCCGGAGTTTTGAAGAAAAGCTCATACAAGCCGGTGAACTCAAGCAAGAGTCAAAAACAAAAACCGTGGCTTTTCCGGCTCAAAACCACCGAAACCACCCAAGCTCCTCAAATAACCGTCAATCAAGTGACTCACTCATGAACCAACTTGGACATGAAACCTCTCTCGATGCCGCCACCATAACCAAAATGTTTCAATCTATGCTTAACTTTGAACGAAAATACAACAAGGAACGTGAAGAAGGAAACAAACGGGTAGTTTGCTTTGCATGTGAAAGAGAAGGCCATACCATCCAAACTTGCTTCAAAATATTTCCCAACTTGAAGAACAAGAATAATGAAGGACAAAATGACCGAAGGCCTAAACAAAAGTACGAAGGATATAAAAGCAAAAAGAAAGCCAAAGCAATGCAAGCTTTATTTTGCATCGACTCCGATGAAAGTGGTAGAGAAGAATCCGACTCAGAGTCGGGCGATGAACAAGAGATCAACCTTGCCTTGATGGCAATAGTGAATGAAGAATCGGCAACCATTGATGTGGATACAATCATAGCAAGCAAGAATATAACCGATGAGATCACCATTGAATTTCTCAAAAATCTCATCAAACCACCTATCAACAATGAATTGAAGGACTCCACCAAAGCCACCATACAATCCATTATTGAGGTGGCGGTTGATCCCATCAAAGCATCAACTAACACCATTATCGAAGTAAAGGATGCTTCCATAGAAGATGTAACAAACTCTCCAAATAAGGTACATCTTATCTCTTCTCCTAACCGGTATATGTCTACCATTGATTTGACCAATCGCGACTACCACTTAAATGATTACCAAGTTAGGAAAGATGAATCCAAAATAGATATAAATAAAAATTATATAAAGACAAATGAGACAAGCACGTTCATGAATGAGGCTCTAATTAATTATAATGCGCCTAGGTTGCTTGAGGAATCTAAAAAGACCATGCTTGAAAAGGAAGGTATCATACAAAAATTGACATCTCAACTTCTTGAGTTTGAATCCAAAATCAAAAATTTAGAGTTAGAACTGCTTAAATCACATACTTGTCAATCACACATAGGAGACATAGAAATGTTAAAAGTGAAAATCCAAACTCTAGAGACCGAAAATAGGGCTTTAAGATCGCCTAGTGAATTCTCAAATGTCACTAGTCTCGATCCCTACTATGTAGAAAATTTGATCAATGCCAATTTGAATCGAAAATCCGGTAAAATGGGCATTGGATACAAGAAGGGTCAATCCTCATTTGAATCAAATTTTTCACAAAGCCCGAAAGAAAATGGGGAACTTACTCAAAACTTAAACAAATTTAAGTTCAATAGCAAAGAGTATTTTGATTACCAATTTCATTCCAAACATGGTCAAACACCCTTGACAAAGGAGTCAAATAAAGGGACCACTCCTCAAACCACAAATGCAAAACAAAACAAAAATTCTCAAAATTATGCATTCAAGTACAAATTTTCTAACAAAAACCACAAAAATGAAAACAAGTTTCAAAATAATGATAGGAATACATTCACTCCAAAAAGGTCAAATAAAACTTATTTCAAAGGACCGAATGGATGGTTTTACGAAATTCACAATAAAAATGCTTTACAAAACAAAAATCAAAGAAATGGTTTGACTAGAGATGTTCCCCAACATTACAACAAATTTGACTCAAACAAAAATAAGTCTTATCCATCTAAAGTTACAAATCATAGGAACCAAATTCAAGAAGTGAAAGATAAATATCAAAGCACCTTCAAGCATGGCTCAACAAATGTCAAGCAATCGGTCACATTTTGTAACTATTGTTGTAGAATTGGCCACACCTCATTAGAGTGTAGATTTAGGAAAGGAAGCAACAAATCAAATGTTGTTTGGATTCCCAAAGCTAAATTAATTTAAAGTTGTAATTAAAATCTCCCCAACCTAAAAACAAAAATCATTAAGGAAGGGGGAGATTCCAACAAAGTATATGTTAATTGCAAATATATATACTCCTGTAGGTGTGCTTGATTACAACTCATAAAGAAAATGCTATGTTATCTTTTGTTGTGCTATGAACTTTTACTATTTCTATGTTGTATGCCTTGACCTTCTATTACTTTGCTAGGTGTATGGTTGCATGCTTACTTCTGAATTGTTCATCTTTCATGATTACATGCATATTTTTCTAAACTCATGTCACATATTATCACATTGAGGGGGAGTGCATATGTTGAGGGGGAGCACTCTACATTGTGCTACTTGATTATGCTTTTGTCTCCCTTTCGTCGATTTTCAAAAAGGGGGAGAAAATGCAAGACATGCAAACACCGATTCTTTGGAAAATTGCAAATTGGGAAAAATCGATATATGCACTTACTTGCGTTGTATGTTTTTGCAAATCGTCAAAAGGGGGAGATTGTTGTTTCAAGCAATTCTCTTTTAGTCTATTTGACAAATTTGCAAAAACATACAATTACTGAATTTTACGATTTTCTCTATGATTAGAAAGAATGCAGGTTCAAGACAATTGGAACTGCAATTTAGAGCACTTGGACTGAAGAAATCATCAAGTTATTTATCGAGCATTTAAACTGTAAATTAATAATTGGTAAAGTAGCTTTGATGTTAAAAAACAGGGATAAAACGTTGGAACGATTTACAAAACGTTCAGACGTTTTTTCTATGTGAAAAACCTGGAGATTAAATCGATTAAAAGCTAGAAAAACATTCTAAAACGTTCCAGACGATTTATAAAACGTCTGGACGATTTAAATAAATTCTCAGACTTCAAAACTGCATTTTAATCGATAAATCTCCAGAAGAAAACGTCCTGGGACGTTTGTTAACCGTCTGAGACGTTTTAGAATATCTCACAGAAATTCGAATTTTGACCTAAGTTGAACTAAAACGTTTTCAACGTTTTACAAAACGTTGGGACGTTTTATGGCAGAATACTCGTTTGAAAGCTGCCACTATAAATAGAAACTTAGGGTTCTCCTCAAAATTCATCCAGCCGACCCTAATCTTTTTAAAACCTACTTTTCTGTGAGAGCAAGTTCCTCCATTGTTGTGAGAACACGAAATTCAATATCCCTCAACACAACCTCAAATCCACTTCACTAATCTTGAGTTAGATTAGATTAGAGTGTTTACTTGAGTGTTTCTCTTGAGACTTCGAACTTAGAGACTTCGTTCTCGACTCTAGTTGGCCGTGTGACTTCCCATTGGTTGTAAGGGCTCACCGGTTCACAAGTTGTAACCTTTCTCTTTTGGGTAATAGAAAGGCGCACCGAGAAGCGGTTGCGACGCCCCGGAGACGTAGGCATTTTAAGCCGAACTCCGTTATCACTCCTTGTGTCAACTTTCTCTAAACTCTTCTACTTTATTTTATTTGCAATAATTTATTTATTTCGAATTTAGTGGTGCCTAAGGGACAACAGATCGCTCAAAGCATTGAACCAATATTCCCTATGGATCGACCTCGAATATACTACTCGATAGGATTGTGCGCTTGCAGTCCGAACCGATAGCATTTCCGAGTTTATAAATATTAAAAGAAACATTGCTCTCTTTTGAGTAATCAGCCTCCTCTCTCTTACGTGCTAGGTAATTATCATGAAATTTAGATATAGCTTATCTTTTCTTAATAGTTCTCAAATTTCTAGGTATTGGATCTGGAGTAGAGATAACTGGTTGAATTGGAGGTGGTACTTGAGTGAAGTTAAGGTTGGACTGAGTACATATGGAGGAATTTTGTAATTGAGTGGCCAAAAAATCATCATCAACATCAAAAAGGGGTATTGTTGGGCTAGGTGACTCGAATTCTACTTCATTATTTGTATAGTAATTACTTCCCCTTCGACGCTTACCAGTTGCAATGGAACCGGAAAATGAAATTACGATCTTATATAACAAAGTGAACACTAAAGAAGGCAAAAAATATTGAATTTTATATAAACGTGCCACAGTACACTTTATGTAGATCATCATAGTATGGGAATGGCTTATTATACCACCTTTTAATCTCCTTGTCCTTCAAAAGAGGAGCCCAAACTTCTTCCGGTGCGGTTACCATATTATTAGTATAATCCCATCCAAAACCACTTTGATCTCTTAGACGTTGTATAGTTTTGTATTGCTTTTTAAGGGTGTGTTCTTGTTCTTTAATTTGCTTATGTGAAAAATTAGCATTGGAAAACTTAGCATTGAAACGTCTTGTCATTTCATTCCATGCAACACTGCCCCATTCATTTTGTTGGCGTGCACCAGGTCGATCAAAATTGACATGTAGTTCGACAAGAAAAGCTCTTTGTTACTCATTCCAAGATGCCATATTACTTGTTTCCTTATCATTGCCTACACAAAAGATTTTAAAAAATGGCAGAACAAATAATTTACAATCATTGAACAATAACTAAATAACTACAATCATTGAACATTAACTAAAAAGATAAAGAAAGATAGACCTGTACCAAGGCATTCAGAATCATGATTGCCTCCTCCAGCCATGAATACAGTGAGTTCGATGCTGTCGATTCAAGCCAAGAAAATCAATGGAAGAGAAATACTAAACAAATTAGTTTTGTTTAAATGAATTTTAAACTATGCATATTCTCAGATGGCCAAAATTGTCAGTAAGAATTTTAAAGTTCGATTAAATTGTCCTTTTGAAATGTGGTCTTAATTTTCTTGAAAATTAGTATAAGTAACAGTATGCTCTAATTAGTACAAGTAGGAGTATCCTCTAGAGTGGTCAATCTTCTAAATCAAGAACCTATTGGAGAAAGAGCTTTCTCAAATCAAGAACCTATTGTATTATAATTCGTACAAGTAACAAGAAGCAAACTAGGAGATGCCCAACGTACCTATTGGAGAAAGAGTAAGAAAGCAAGAAGTGAACTAGGAGGTCTGAGTAAGAAAACAAGCACCCGATCGATTATTTTCAAACAAAGAAAGTTGTAGGAGAGAGAGAAAGAAAGCACCTTAGAGAAAGAAAGCTGCAGGCAGAGGTCTAAGTAACTCTTCAATCTAATCAATTTTGAGGAACTCTTCAATCAAATTTTCATTCGCGCTCATTTTTTTCAGTCCCGCGTTTTGTGATTGACTCATTTCAGCGTAAGGGAAAAAAAATGGAAGTCTGAGTTGATTTTTTTCTTGTGAGAGGAAGAGAGTAAATAAATGGGAATATAGTCGATTGGGAATAAAAATGGGAAACAAAACTGGGCCGCCGAACACTTGATAGAAAAAATGACCCATAAAGTTACTTTTCCTTTAAAAACCCATGAGAACTGAGGATGCCGAACAGGCCCTTATTTTATTCTTTTTAACTTTTCTTCTTTTATAATCTTTGTTTGTGAGTCTCTTGCTTTCACTATGGAGATGCACTGAGAAGGAATTAATGGTTGGAATGGGTCATGAGATATCCTTTTTTTTCATTTCTTTAGGTATCCTTTTTTTTTTCATTTCTTTGGTTGGGATGGGTCTTGGCGACCCACTTGAATTTTTTTTCTTTTTTCCGGTTTGAATGGCTAAAAGCGTCTCATGAGTATTTTTTTTCATGTTATTCCGGTTTTGAGATGTGTTATGGTGTCCCGTAGGAACGCCATGACTCCTTCCTGCCTTTCTATTTTTAAATTTTCCATATGTTGTAAATCAAATTTAATATGATTTATGTGGATGTTCAATTCATTGCGACACTTCTCCACTACTCCACTACTATGGACATTTATTTTCTTCTTTATTATTGTAACATCTCTTTCTAGCCTATAAATAGAGGCTTTGTAAAAGTAAGAAAGTACATACAATTATACCTTGTTTGGATGGAGAGTAGAGGAAGGAAGGGGAGGTGAAGAATAAAAGGGAATGGAATGGAATAGAAAGGAAGATTAACATATTTAACTTCTTTGTGTTTGGATGATTAATGAGGGAAAATAAATTTAATTTTCCTTTCCGTCTTATTTCTTGTTTGGTTGATTAAAATTTAAAAGGTTAATGAGAAATTCGGTGGTTGTTGTAGGTTTGTCACAAAAAACTTGTATGAGAATTATATAGGTAAGATATAGGGTTGGACATTTGTGTTTTTTGTTTTAAAACTATTTGCAACAAAATTTCTTTCCATCCGTTACACCCCAAATCGGGAGGGAAATAGATTCTATTGATTATAATAATACAAAGTTAAACCTTTCACCTCCTGTACCCTTCACCTCCGACATAATTTTGTCAACCAAACACGATTCGATGGAAAGTTTTCTTTTCTTTCCATTCCCTCCCTTCCTCTACTCTCCATCCAAACAAGGTGTTAGAAGAGAATAAAATTCTACTATTGCTCTCTCTATCTCTCTTGTTATTTACTTTACTTTTATTGCAACTTCATTTTAATTTTACAACACCATACAGTATTTAGGGGTGTCAATGGGTACGGTACGGGTCGGGTGGAGGTATTTTCATACCCATACCCATTAAAATTGATCTTAACCCATACCCTACCCTTACCCATTAAAAATTGACCGTACCCTACCCTACCCTTACCCGTTAATATTATCGGGTAACGAAACGGTAGCGGGTGAATAACGGATAATACTAATATAATAATTAATTTTATTATATTTTACAAATAGAACATCAAAAACTCATCCATTTCACACATATGTAATTGCATTACTAATAAAAAAAAAATATGCAATCAATTCCAACTAAATTATTTTTTAACATTGCTTTATTATATATATTAAGTTTCAAATCAGTTATTCTTATTATTATCTCATTCTCCGATTGAGGCAGCAGGTGGAGTAATATGCCATGTATTAGAAAATTGGGTATCAGTACTGTATCAAGAAAGTTGGCCCAGATTTTTGAATATATCCGTGAGAAATGGGATAATTGAATATATCCGTGAGAAACGTACCTAGCCCATATTTTTGCAGATTTTACCTTCCATTAATACAATGGATTAAAAAGGAAATAAAACAAGAAAGAAAGGAAAAATATATCAATTATCAAAGATTCAAACTTGGCAATAGAAAAACGAACAGTTTTAGAGGCACCGAAATGGAATTATGGAAGAATAAATCTGTATTGAATTGAAAATATATAATTTTAGATTTTATAATTACCCTATAGGGTAACGGGTACGAAACATTCATTACCCATACCCATACCCATTTGGTTAACGAAAAAAATTTCTTACCCATACCCATACCCAATAAGTTAACGAAAAAAAAACCTTACCCATACCCGCCTTATCGAATACGATACGGATCGGGTAAACGGCTAAAAAGGTACCATTGACACCCCTAACAGTATTTACCTTTTTTATTTTTTTCTATTTACTTGTGAATAAAAATTTCAGCAGCCATCCACTAAGGCGTCCACTCTGCACCCGAAATTTTTAATGATAAGAAATAAACAAACTAATAATTAAAAATGAGAGCAGTAGGAATATTTTTTTAAAATAGGTAAACAGCCGTGGGCTATGGACGCCATACAAATACCCGTCCTCGGAGAAAAGGAAAAAATAAATTAATTGTCTGTTGTTGATTAGAAACTTGGTGAATTAAGTAATATATGTTTTTAGTAATGATATGCTTGATTTTAGCAAATTATTTAGTTTTTAGTTGGTTAAATTAAATTAGTAATAGATTTTAATTTTAATTGCTTGTTAATCTTGAACGGCATGTCAAAACACGACTTATCAAACCATGCCATATCGTTAAACGTATTGTATTCATCTCCGGTACTATGCGGCATGATACGTGTAGAAATTTTAATGTGTAGCACGGCACGGCACATGTTTTGGACACGTCGAACCACGTGTGCCGTGTTTCGGACATGTCGTGTCATGTTTAGAGAACATGTGGAAACACGACACACATCCGAAGCACGACATGTGTTCCCAACACGTGACGTGTACCATCTTTCGAACGTGTCATGTCGTGTTCCAAACACATCAAAAATGGAACTCGTTTGAAGCACGACACAACAGGTGTGTCGTATTCCGGACATACCAAAACACATTACACGTCCGAAGCACATCACGACACAGTACTTGAAATGAATACAATACGTTTAACAACACAATACAGTTTAATAAATCGTATAACTAAATATTCATTTGCTAAAAATCAGCATATCATTACTAAAAAGTTTCATTTAATTCACTAAGTTAATTATCACATTATCATTAAAAAATGTTAACATACAAATAATCTAATATTTTTATTTTCTTCGTGGACTGGTATTTGCTATGGCGTTCCTTAGAGACGCCATAGGCTAGGTAGGGGTGATTAATGAGCGAGCATGAGCGAGTTGGGGTATGCTCATGCTCGGCTCATTAGCTTAATGAGCGAATTGTTAATGAGCGAGTTGCCGAGCGAGTTACCGAGTTGTTTAAAATACATCATTCAAAAACTAATTTTCATTTATAGAATTTAACAAATTGTCCGTAAGTAAGTTTAACAAAAAATTGTCCATAAACAAATTAAACAATACATAATTTAACATAAAATTGTCCATAAGCAAATTAATAAAATCAAACAAACTATCTTCTTGTCGTTCTCACGGCTTGTCACGTACCTACAAATTTACATTATCAAAACAATAATAAAAATTTAGAATTTAGAAATATACAAACAGTAACAAAATGAATGGATTTACTAACAGAATGAATATACTAACATAATTTAGAAATATAATAACCCAGTACCATACTGTATATGCCTAATATAAATGAATAAGAATAGCTCAGGAATATACTAACAGTAACAAAATGAATAAGAATAGCTTAGAAATATATCAGAAGCCAACCCAGTACCATACTGTATATGCCTAATATGAATGAAAATTTTACTGCCGCCCAAATAGTTTAAAAATTTTTAGCTACCGAACCAAATACTATTCTAGGGATTAGATGTGGCAGGATTTGTGTAACTAATTTCTTAATGAGCTAATGAGCGAGTTATGAGCGAGTTGGGGTATGCTCATGCTCGGCTCATTAAGTTAATGAGCGAGTTGTTAGTAAGCGAGTTATAGCGAGTTGTTAATGAGCATTTAGCGAGCGAGTTATGAGCGAGTTACGAGTTGTGAGCGATTTACTCACTCCTAGACTATGGACTGTTTTTCTATATTAAAAAAATATTTTTACTGATCTCATTTTTAATTATTAGTTTTTTATGATTTCTTATCAATAAAAAATTTGGACTCTGGACGTTGTGGATTGCGTCCGCAACAAAATAAAATAAAATATGTTGGACGCTATTGTGGATGGCGTCCAGGGAAAAATAGAAAAAAAAAAAAAATGTCGCCGCTCCCTTCAATTTTCAAAACATCTGACCCGTTCTTCATTTTCTTCGTTTTTTTATCTCGCACCACAAATCTCTTCAAAAAAATTTCCGATTTTTTCCTGGACCCCATCCTCTCTGACGTCCAAGTTTTTTTTTGTCTCCGTTGCAAACTCCAATCTTTGTGGCGTCCAGCTTGAACGCTTCTTGGCTGCCTTCTCATTTTTAAAATTCCTCCAATAATGTTCCCCTTTTTATTATTATTTTTTGTTTAATTTCTACCAATAAAAATTTCGGTAGATCATCACATAATTCCATTGAAAGGCATCTAATCCCTCAATATAGGCAACCACCTAGATTCTAACACCTCTTCATTTAAAAAAAAATTCACAACTATAAATAAGTTAACAAATCACATAAAAGTCACACATTAATACAAACACTATCAGCAATCCAATGTACAATAATAGCTATCAACCCGAAATAAACCTCAGTCCAAAAATAAAAAATAAAAATTGAAATAGTGGGACGCCATATTGAACCAAATCACTATTTTTTAAAAACGAAAAACAAATAGAACACCACATAAAATGAAATCTTGATTAAAAATGAGAAGGCACTAAGTAAAACTTTCGGTATTAAATAGCTATTTCGTAATAGATACGTACTGGCGATCGACTAATTTCAAAAATTGATCTAAAATACTGAGCTATTTTGTGTTTTGATATAAATATAATACTTGAAATAAAATTGATTTTTTTTTTACATAAAGCTCAAAGTACACAACTTGAACTACTAAATTATAATTTATTCTATAATACAAGAGTTCTAAATACGTGCTATGCCGTGCCGTGATTATGTCAGATCTATATGTGTTATGTCGTTCCGTAACTGAATTTGGAAGGATGGTCACAGTATGTTAGTCACACAATGACCACACATGGCGTGCCCAAAAGTGACTGGTCACATTTATCACGTTTAACTATTTTTTTCGTAATTTAAATTAGTTTATTCAAGATTCACCATTTGATTAATATCTAATAGTCCTAATTACACGTGACTCATGTGACCACGTGCTGTGTCATGACCAGATATTTTGTGTGACGTGCCGTGTCATGCCGTGACCAGATAATGGTCACGTCATGGCACATGACATGCGAATCACAGCACCCGTGTTGCCGTGACTTATCTGATCACGCCATGAGCTTTTTAGATACCCGTACCTCTCGCACGTACGACACGACATGACAAGTCACGCGAAAAATCAGATCACGACACAACATGTGGTCACGTGAGTCATATGTAATTAGAACCGTTAGATATTGATCAAATGGTGAATCTTGAATAAACTAACTTAAATTATGAAAAAAAAATAGTTAAATGTGACCAAATGTGATCGGTCATGTTTGGACATGTCATGTGTGGTCACGGCGTGACTAACGTGTCGTATCACTGTGACTTATTTGGTCACGTCGTGAGTTTTTTAGATCCCGTAGCTCTCACATGTACGATAGGACATGTCACGTCACGCGAAATATCTGGTCACAGCGCGACATGTGGTCACGTGAGTCGCATGTAATTAGGACCGTTCGATATTGATCAAATGGTGAATCCTTAATAGACTAACTTAAATTATGAAAAAAATAGTTAAACGTGACAAACATAACCATTCACGGCATAACTAACGTACTAAACTATTGTTCCAAATTCGGTCACAACACGACACGTATTTAGAACTCTTCTATTATAGAATAAATTATAATTTAGCTCTTCAAATTAAGTACTTTTAGCTGTTCAGTATTTTGGACCAAATCTCTGAAATTAATCGATCTTATCTCAAAGTTCTACTTAGTGTCTTCTCATTTTAAATCTAGATTTTATTTGACGCTTCATTTATTTTTCTTTTTTTATTGGTGGTTTGGTTCAATATGGCGTTCCACTATTTTTTTTCCCTATCTGATACGGCGTCCCGCAGGGACGCTATATCAAAACAATGCCTTCTTATTTTTTAAAATACCTTACATTCTTTCTCATTTTTAATTTTTTTATTTACTATGAATAAAAATTTCGGAATATCAACCGTTCTATTTAGTATACAGTGACAACGTCAGTAACAATAAGGAATGATTAATTACATTATTTTGTATGAATGCAAACAACACCAGAAAAGCAACAAGAAATATTGAGAAGCAACATACTAGTTTTTGATTTATCTAAAAATAATAGGATATTTGGTAGCTTGAATTGAGAAATTACAATATCCTATGAAATAATGGACTTTTAAGTGACATCAATATTCAGCGCAGAAATAATTCATGCATGATCTACATTGTCGAGCTAAAGGGCGGGCCTGACGCAGTGATAGAGTATCTCCACTTGTGTCCTGGAGGTCCTGGGTTGAAAGGCAAGGAAAAGGCTGCCTAGAAATTTCCTTCCCCAAACCCCACAACATGTGAGAACTTTTGGCACTAGGTACACCCTTTTATCTCCATTGTCGATCTGTGGTCACAGGAACTCATCCATGTATTCCGGCTGCCCGAAACGGCATCATCTGCAATGCAGTCTTTCGGGCCTTTTCGTATTATTATAATCTTGACAGACCTCACGAAATTCCTGCATTGATCATGTGACCCGCATTACAAATATTACAAAGAACTTGAGAAAATTTTAGTTAATATAAACATATCCAACAAACATAGATTACAAATAAACTTGAGAATTTATTTACTTTAATATAATAGATCCAACAATAGTTGTCGACCTAATTATTTCAACATGATAAAATTTTAAGCAAAAAAGGATGTGCACATTTCTTAGTCAGATCTGGAAAAACTTAATAACATCTGAATAAATAATTATCCAATCCTGAAATGGTCCAAAACTGGAATGACCTAAAAACCAAAAAAGATAACCCGAAAAAACTCTAATGCAACCCATTTTTTTTTTTTTTGATAAACTCATCATTCATATTCAATCTAATTATTTCAACATGAAAATTTTTAGCAAAGAAGGATGTGCGTGTGTCTTAACAAGATCTGAGAACCAGAACTGACATATACCATAATACCATAAACATCCCAAAAGATAACTATCCAATCCTGAAATGATCCAAAACTGGAATGATCTGAAAACCAAAAATATATGTTATGCGAACGCTTATTATCCAATTTCAAATTAACTGCAATCGGCTGAATACCCTGAACATCATACACTAATTATCCAATTTGAAATTAACCCCAATCAGCGTGAATTTCCTTACTATTTTTTTAAGAACAGTCATTTTGTCTCCTAAAATTATATTAACAAAAAAAAAACATAAACAAAAGTTCAGTACAAGAAGGAAGAAAAAAAACAGCTTGAATTAAAATGGACATGGTAATAATATAGCACTTGGACAACCTATTGTCAGAGATAGGCCGGTGCATCATCCCCTTGTGAAGAATTAAGACAATTAACCATCAACAATGTTAACTAGTCATTGTAGGACCAATTTAACCACAATAATTCATTCACTGATTCACATTCTTTGACAAAAGGTAATTAATTCACAGGTGAAAACCCATTCACAAAGCGTACAGGCATTTCAGGAAGAGCTACGGGATAAACCTGAGATTGCCATGGCATAGATTATCAGAAAATTACTATAACCTTAACCTGATCGACAAGATACCAGAGTTAACTTTTATTTGGGTAGGTCTGAAATTTGATAAAATCAGAACCCAAATGATCTGTCTTAAAGCATCTAACAGAATCGGAAATTACCAGGCTCAAAGCATCCCAAAACAAATAACTACTTGAACTGAAAAGTGAATAAGACCCAACTTATTCTGACGAATCCACAAAACAATTTTCTTAATCCCACCAGCCCAATTTACCAAGTCTACCAAACACATCGTGACTTCTTTTCTTAGGATGTTTTTTTCTTTATCAGATTTTTATGAAACTATAATGCATGCACTAGCTAAAGAGAAAGAGCTTACTGCCATGGTTCTGAACCAAGAAGTAACTCTTGATCCCCCGAACTCCGGCAATATGTTATTTTCCACCATTCTGTACCAGTAATGTTACGAAGTAGTCCTTGTATGCCAAACGACAAAGCAATGTTGCGTCCCAATTCATTGTATCCAGAAAAACGACTGATATCTATAACTTTGTGTGAAGTTTCAAATGGATAAACCAACACCTGCAAAAATATAATATTACTTTTTAATCCTAAGTATCTATGACCAACATCTATGACCATAACTTGCCAGTTGCAAGGCTTTCCTTTCTAATATTGTTGCCAAAAAAATTTAACTTCCATTGTTGCAAAACAATATGGATTTTTGCTCACTTCTTTTCATTCCTTGGACCATCCAACCTTGATTTGACAGTCAGGATCAGTCTTGTTGACTTGCTAAAAATTATAGATCCCTTAAGTTCCAAATAAATCCAGGCCGTCCATGTTAGACTTGGATGGGACAGGTTAGATGTTAACACCAATAGACAAACAAAAACCCACCCTGGACTTTTAAGATTGCAATTATTTGAGAAATACATAAGAAATTATCTAAGAGTGCTGTAATATGCTAAACTTTTGAAAACCCCACCAGACCAGACATACCATTACATTTTTTTGCTTTTCCTCACATCTAGCTGTGTTCAAACTTGTGGCCATCATCATAACCTAGAAATTAGAAATAGTAAACCTAAATCAGGAACATGAGAAACACTGATAATAGAAAATTTGAGCTTTTCTAATGTTTTCAAACAATTATTAAAACACTCATTAAGAATACCTTCTTCGAGAAAAGTAGAAGCAAAACAATGAATTGGATATCACTTAGATCTACTTTCAAAGAGTTATTGTACTAGATTTTAGTGCGGCCAACTTAGTTGCATATAAACAGTGAACTTGCATTAAGTTATGTCAAAATTAGGCTTAATTTCTCAGTTGAGGATGCTTGATACTCACCTTGTCAACATTCTAGAATAATTCTATTATTAAATTTTAAAATGGTTTCAATGCATAACTGAAGGTATATAGACATAATAAGGACATATTTAGGTTCTCTGCATAATTGCTACATTTTTGTGCACAGATGTCCTTTCTGGTGTGGGTCAGTTTCTGTACCAGTAAGGTACTAGATATTATGCGAATATTGGTCTGACAATTCAATCCAAATAAAAAAACTAGAGTTTTTGCTTCATTTACAAAATATAGGAACTTGGACAGAAGTTGACAGATAAAATGAACCTCTACATCATAACTAATTATGGCCACCCTATAAGCCTACATTCTTAATGCCTTAAGGATCCAATACCCAATGCCCTTAGTGAAAATAAGATATAGTATTAAAAGGTGCTCTATGGAATACAAAACAGTACAAAGTACAGTAGACATATACCTGGTCAAGACTCAATGATGTCCTGAGTCCCTCTGGAGCTCCAACAAGCTCAAGTTTTGTCGATGTGAGAACCAAGCCTAGAGATGCTGGCAAGGATATTATCCCACTAAAAGAAAGATCTAAAATTTTGAGATTGACTAGGTTTCCAATGTCACCGGGTAAAATAAGGAGGTTTTTGCACGACTTCAACCGTAAGATCTGTAGGTTGGTCAGATTGCTTATACCACGAGGAAGTAATTTCAAATGGTCACATTCCTCTAGGTGTAGCATATATAGATTATGAACTTGCCATAACATTAAAGGAAGCTCCTCAATTCCCACATGAGCAATGTGAAGATAGCGGAGGTTGACTAGGTTACTGATGTTGCTTGGCAATTCTCTTAGCTGATAGCAATAAGATAGCTTCAGTGTTTGCAAATTGTAAAGGAGGCAGATTGAATCAGGTAATTTTTCAAGAGTAACTTTCTTGATTCCAAGATAGCGCAGGTGCTTTAGCCTAAAGCTGGAAGATGCCAAATCATGTACATTGGAACCTATCAATCCCAGTACACGTACTGACCATATATCAACTAGATGAATGGAAGAACCATTAAACAAAGTCCTTAACCAGCGAGGTCTGAAGGAATCGCAAGGTTCATTTCCCCTTTTAATATATAAATGACGAGTTTTGTCAGACAAGTGACTTGACTTCTCATCCATTATGTTATGGATTTCTCCCACAGAAATAGATCTTGCAAGATCATAAATAACATCATGCAAAATGAAGCTATCTTTGAAACCAAATAACACGAAAGATCGCATTTGCAACTCATCAAGATATTCCTCCCCCAAGTCTTCTGCTATCTTTCTTCCTTTAGGCTGAAGGAACCCATGGGCCATCCACATGTAAATAATTTCGACCTTTCTAAGACGAGAACCTTTAGGGAACAACGAGCAAAACAAGAAACAATCTCTTAGCTTATCGGGCAAATGATAGTAGCTGACCTTAAGTGCACGAAAAACAGAATCGAGTTCATCAGATTCCCACAATTTTTTTTTTTTTTTTGAAGGTTGTCGACAATTGTCGGCAACGAAATATATTAAGGAAAACTTTCTAAAATGTACAGTACAGTACCATATAACTCATAAATAAAATTAATTAGAAAAAAGCACTGCTAGGAGCACACAGTATGCCCCTGCCAGGTCTAACATCCCCCTATCCCCCCGCTTTTTACACAAAGAGTTCCCAGTTGTGTAGGTTGGTTGTAGCTTCATCTATTAATACTCGTGTGGGTTTGCTCGTCCCAGAGAATGTTCTTCTATTTCGCTCTTTCCACATTGTCCAGCAACCTCCCGCCCATGCCATGTCCCACCGATGTCTGGCCCTTCCGAGATTCCCACAATTCACTATACAAAATCTCCTTCCAACTATCTTTGCCATTTTTGTAGCGTAAAACCCCTCCAATACATTTGACAGCTAAAGGTAATCCTCCGCATTTCTTGACTATTTGCCTACCAATTTCTTCTGACCATGCCGTTTTGGCTATTTTCTTCCCACCAAATGCACAATGCTGGAATAACTTCCAACATTCATATTCAGGCAAGCCACAAAGTCGATGAGGGGTGACAGTATGCAGAGCTTGTGCTACAACATCATTCCTACTTGTCACCAACACCCTCACTAATCTGGCATTTCTTAATGGAAGAAACAACATTTCCCAATCAGATCGGTGCACATTCCACACATCATCGAGTACCAAAATCATTTTCTTTCCCACTAACTCCTTTCGAATAACCTCTTGGTTCTTGCTGAACCAATCAAAGCTACCACCAAGTTTTCCAGTAACAAACTCACAGATCTCTTTAGTGAGCCTAACAATATCAAAATCAGGAGAAACATATACCCATGCCTTTACATCAAACGTTGATTGAACAAAAGGATCATTATAGACCATTTGGGCAAGAGTAGTCTTGCCA
The DNA here is from genome assembly GCA_028015225.1 of Carex myosuroides. Taxonomy (NCBI): domain Eukaryota; kingdom Viridiplantae; phylum Streptophyta; class Magnoliopsida; order Poales; family Cyperaceae; genus Carex; species Carex myosuroides. Next base: position 6,579,511 of record CM051471.1, read on the forward strand.
ATACCCCCCATTCCTAATATTGGGATGACTTGAAATTGATGTTCCTTTCTTCATCCCAGTATAAAAGAAGATCGATGATTTTCTGCTTGTCATTGCTCCTACCAAAAATATCATCTTTATTCATCAAATGGCTGCTTAAGGAAAGGTTTATGGAAGAGACAGCACCTCTCCTCTTTCCTTCCTCACTTGTCAGATGTAGGGCTTTCCTATCTCTTGAGATTTCATCAAATTGACAATTTATTTTTCTAATCTTCTCAACCATCTCCGCTGAAATACTCTCAGAAAAACAGGACGAGGCACCGTTTGCCATGGCAGTGTTGGGTTCAGAATCATAAACCATGCTGGCAACTTTACCAAATGAGGTAGCTGGTATAGCCGCCTTTACTTCCAACTGGCATCGCAAGATCTCATAGCGGTACTCATCAAGGACATCCTCAGCATCACTTGCAAGACACTTGAGCTCTTGGAGCCACAGCTTGACTGTCTCATCGTGAATCTCTCTGTGCTCGAGTTCTTCAATTGTAGCCTGAACCCTCCTTAGTAATCGATTTAACTTCTCAACATCTTCCTTTAAGCCATCTCTACCTGGTCGGTGAATGAGATTTAGCGCTCCCTTAATAGTCAAAATCAGTAAGGAAACAAACCGGCTTGTCATTTCTGATGTCCCTACTTTTCTTGTAAGCAATTCATCTGCATTGCTCCAAAAAACACCTAGCCAACAGGAGTATATGAGAAAGTCAATTTAACAAATATAATACGAAAACTTAAGCAATTTCAATATTTGGGGGCGAATTGCAGCATATATGGACCTCAATTAAATGACTTAATGATGGCAAGTCGGATTAGGACTGAAATCTATATAATTGACATCTCAAATTTCGAAACAGAACATAGACCATCTGTTGTAATTTGGGGGTAAAATTAGGGTTAGCCTTCTCTCATGGAGAGGTCTCTCTTTAATATAATGCACTCTTACAAATAAGTCCTTACAACATTAACTAATTAACTTAATATATAAATAACTCAACACTCCCCCTCAAGATGGGCGATAGATATCAATCATCCCCATCTTGTTACAAAATATATCATACTCTCTAGAACCTAATCCTTTTGTTAAACAATCAGCTAACTGCTCTTCTGATTTCACATAGCTCAAACTCAGAACTCCTCTATTCAGTTGCTCCTTGATAAAGAACCGATCAATCTCCACATGCTTGGTGCGATCATGCTGAACTGGATTGTTTGCAATATTAATTGCCGATTTGTTGTCACACCAAAGTTGTAGGGAGTCTCCTCTAAACAAGCGCAGCTCAGCTAACATGTTTCTCACCCACATCAACTCGCACAGACTAACTGCCATAGCCTTGTACTCAGCCTCAGCTGTAGACCTAGCCACCACATCTTGCTTCTTGCTACGCCAAGATACGAGATTGCCTCCAACAAATACACAGTAGCCTGTAGTGGACCTACGATCATCCATACAACCCGCCCAATCAGCATCACAATAGCCTTCAATTCTCAGATGTCCAGATCTCCTGAACCATAACCCCTTCCCTGGGCTTCCTTTAATATACCTGAGAATTCTACGAACTGCCTCCATATGCTGCTCTCTAGGATCATGCATATATCTACTCACCACACTCACTGCATGAGTAATATCAGGTCTCGTATGACATAGATATATAAGCCGTCCAACTAATCTTTGATATTGCTCTTTACTCACCGAGTCACCACCCTCGGCACACATCTTATGATTCTGCTCGATAGGAGTAGTCGCAACTCTGCAACCCAACATCCCCGTCTCTGAGAGAAGATCCAGAGCATACTTCCGCTGAGAAAGCACTATCCCCTTTCGCGACCTTGCAATTTCAATTCCGAGGAAGTACTTCAACTGCCCCAGATCTTTAACTTCAAATTCTTCTCCCAGTTTCTTTTTCAACCGTAGGATTTCCTCAGTGTCATCTCCAGTGATTACAATATCATCAACATAGACCGCCAGAATAGTGATACGAGCTTTGGAGTGTCTGTAAAACATAGTATGATCCCCATTGCACTGCTTGTACCCCATACCACAGACTGCCAACCTGAATCTGTCAAACCATGCCCTCGGAGACTGTTTTAATCCATACAAAGACTTCTTCAACTTGCATACCTTCCCAGCTGCCTGAGAAGCAGCGAAACCTGGTGGGATCTCCATATACACCTCCTCCTGGAGATCTCCAGGCAAAAATGCATTCTTGACATCTAGCTGATGTAGTGGCCAATTGAAGTTGGCAGCACATGACACCAACACTCTAACGGTGCTCATCTTTGCCACTGGAGCAAATGTTTCATCATAGTCAATGCCATACGTTTGGCTATAGCCTTTAGCAACCAATCTGGCCTTGTATCTGTCGATCTTGCCATCTGGAGTTTGCTTAACCGTATACACCCACTTACATCCAACAGCACGCTTCCCAGCTGGCAAAGGTACTAGCTCCCATGTGTCATTCTTCTTCAAGGCCTGAAGTTCCTCTTGCATGGCACTCAACCACCTAGGATCTTGCTTAGCTACCTGCCAGTTGTTAGGTACAGGCACTGAATGCAATGATGCAATGAATGACTTATATGCAGGTGGAATGGATGCATATGAAATGTAATTCGCAATGCCAGTCTCCCAACTACCAAACTTAGCTGGAGGTCTTCCAGCATTGACTCTAGAGGTTCTGCGGGGCAGGATAAGAGTATTAGAAGTATCATGAAAGGAATCGTTACCTCTCGACTCAAGTGGAGAAGGTGAAGAAGGCACTGGAGAGGAAGAACTTGGGACATCAACATTTATGGGTATTGACACAGACACAGGAGATGGTTCATGCTGCTGTCTCTGTCTTCTCGTGTATACTCTCAGCTCCCCCTGACCTTGACTGCCAACTCCTGAGTCACCACCACTACTTGGCGATGCACCATCACTACTCGGTGCTTCAAAAGGACATGGAATCATCTCAACCACAATGCCACTCTCATCCTCATTCTCCCCCTCTCTACAAGTATCAGTAGAGCCATCTCCAAATAAGGAGCTCAACTCCGTTTTTTCCCCATAAAAAGGTTCAAACTCCCGAAAAGTCACATCCATACTGACAAACAACCTTCTTTCAGTGGGACACCAACACTTGTATCCTTTCTGACTTGATGAGTAGCCAACAAAGATACATTTAACTGCTTGCGGATCCAGTTTACTCACCATCAATCTGTGATCTCTCACATAACATGTGCATCCAAACACTCTTGGTGGAACAACAAAAACATTCGAGCCCAAGAGCATCTCACATGGTGTCTTCATTCCTAATACTCTTGATGGCATCCTGTTGATTAAATAAGCTGCTGTCATAACAGCCTCACTCCATAAAAATTTAGGCACATTCATTGTCAACATCAATGAGCGTGCCACTTCCAGTAGATGCCTGTTCTTGCGTTCAGCCACCCCATTCTGAGCAGGAGTGTCTGGACAGGTGGTTTGATGAAGAATTCCTTGACTAGAGATGAAAGCCGCAAACTCCTTGTTGACATACTCAGTCCCATTATCTGTTCGAAGAATCTTCACTTGCACTCCAAACTGGGTCTTCACATAAGCCGAGAAATCTTGAAAACATTTGTAAACCTCAGATTTCTGTTTCATCATGTATATACAGGTCATACGTGAATAACAATCAATGAAAGTAATAAACCATCTAAAACCACTAATAGAGGTAGTAGGACATGGTCCCCAAACATCAGAATGAACAAGTGCAAATGGCTCAAAACTTCGAAGACCAATCATTTTATAAGTAGAACGAGTATGTTTTCCAAGTTCACAAGCATTACAAAATAACTCTTTTTTATCCACTTTCTTCATTAACTCAGGTTCTAACCTATTCAAACTATCAAAAGATAAATGCCCTAATCGGCAATGTTGAAGCATTGCTTCTGCCTCTGGCCCTCCACTAACATCAGCAGCAATCATTGAAGTCTCCCTGTCCAAATACCAAAGGCCATCACGCCTGATGCCAGTCCCAATCCTCCTCCCCATTTCCTTCTCCTGGAAGACACACATATCCCGATCAAACAACACAGTGCAATTCAATTGATCAATAAGAGAGCTAACAGAGAGTAAGTTGACTGGAAACGAAGGAACATGCAATACAGATGATAAGGTAACAGATGAAGTGCAATGGACTGAGCCAGTACCCCTGATGGGTTGGGATGTCCCATCAGCAGTCTGAACTGTCTCAGGATGCATATGCTTACTCGGATAATATAATGCAAACTCACCAGATGCCCCTGTAACATGCCTAGATGCACCTGAGTCTATGATCCAATCAACATGAGTTTTAGTGGATGCAAGTGCCTGAACCTGTGTACCTTTGTTTGCATGAGCATAACCAACAAAGTTACCAAAGCAGGTAGTGTTATCCAGATCCTGAGTGACTTGTCCCTTGCCCTTAGAACTCTCAGCCTGAAGCTTGAACTGACGTAGTTCCTCCAGCTCTGTTATTTCATCTCCAGTCATCTCAGCGGCAGTCTGGGACTCCTCTGTCACAGCTAGGTGAGCAACTCCTCGGCTTCCACGTCCCCTGCCTCCTCGACCTGCACGGCCACCTCTCTGTCCTCTGCCCCCTCGGCTACCACCAGTGCTGCGGGGTTGAGGGCAATTGTAGCTGAGATGTCCTTTCCTTCCACAATTGTAGCAATCTCTATCATCTCTGATATGAGCATCGGGAACCACCAATGCCGAGCGGACAGCAAGTGAGGTCTCGCCTATCATCACTTTCTGTCTGATCTCCTCTTGTTCCATCGATGCAATAGCCTCATCTAATGAGGGGAGAGATGACAGATGACACATTGCTGCTCTCCTTCCCTCAAATTTTGGGTTCAGGCCCTTGAGAAAACGAGCCACACGCCTGCGCTCAAGATACTGCCTCCCAAGAAGAACATCTGTCGGGTTCTGAAGTGATAGTGGATCATAGTGGTCCAAATCTGCCCATAAGTGACGTAGCTCTGCTGCATACTGGTGAACTGTTTTCTCCCCCTGTGTGGTAGCATCAATCTTCTCCTCCACTTCCATCATCATCATCACACTCCCAGCTCCTGAGTACATTCCCTCTAATGTCTTCCACACATCAGTTGCACTTGAGATACACTCCACCATCCCAGCTATGGTTGGAGACACAGAAGTCAACAACCAAGAAACCACCAGAGAATTAGTGTTACTCCATGTGTTCCACTCAACACTCACCTTATTCCCCGGCTCAGTGCACTCCCCCTTCACATACTTTTCAAGTCCTTTGATCCGAAGGTTCAGCAATGCCCTCCTAGACCAACTCAGATAGTTTCTTGTCCCCTCAAGCTTGATGTCATTAGGCAGCAACTCTATCCTCTGCATTACCTGCACCGACTCCGGTGCGGCCACGACTGTCCTACTAGAATTCTCCTCTAGTTTGGTCTGAAATACCCTGGCTACCCCCTCCAGGATCTCCTTCAGTTCCTGACTAGTCACAGGTGTTCCCATCTTTACAGTTGACTGCCTTTATCTCAAACCAACAACAATCACAAGATCAAACACAACTTAACTACAAGCCGTGCGCCTACACACAATCACGGCATTTTTCCATCTACTTGTACAACCCCAAGTTCATACACATCTAGAAGATTTAATAGAATTTAATGCTTTCTTAAGTTCACCAACACAGGACGCCAAAAAAAAACGGAACCCAAAAAAAAGATTTTCTAGTAATCACTATTGGAGAAGTTAAGCGATTCTGGAATTGCTAGAGACACCAGCCAGCCAAGAGAAAATTTAATAAACGGAGTCTAAAGTCTAGCCAGCGTCTGGAGAAAAATAGAAAATTAGCGACTTGAGAAAGTATCGCTAGTCCAGAATCGCTAGTTCAGAGTTACCAACGGAAAAAATAGAAATCGCTACTGAAGTTGGAGACCGCGGAATCACGTCGAAATCATTTAGATCGCTGGAGCCGCCAAGGCTCTGATACCATGTTGTAATTTGGGGGGTAAAATTAGGGTTAGCCTTCTCTCATGGAGAGGTCCCTCTTTAATATAATGCACTCTTACAAATAAGTCCTTACAACATTAACTAATTAACTTAATATATAAATAACTCAACACCATCCAACCCACAATTTATGTTAGAGAAATTTATATATATACCCATCATAACTTGATGATTTAAATATTTCCCCACCATAACTTAGAAATTAGTTATTTCCCCATCTAAACTTACTTATTTTATTAATATTCCCATTCCTTCCTTTTAATCAATTGAAATCACAATTTAATACCAGTAAAACAAAAATTAACCATATTACCCTTACATTCAAAGAATAGGTTATCTCCATCCTTCTTTGCCCCTTCTCAGTAAGGGTGCTCACTACCTTTTCTAGGGATAAAGAGAGGGTGAAAGAGGGATATTTCATCCATGGAAAACAGAGGAAGAACTTTTATCTTTCCAAAAGAGGTGGTACATATGTTTAGGCCAAACTTCGTCTCTATCATTCCGAAACTGGTAAACGTTGAATCAATGAAAATAGTATCTACTAGAAGTATCGTGTTTGTATCTGTAAGTGTACTTGGTTGCATTTTTTTATTTTCATACTACAGTTGCATTTACTCATCAAAGTTATAATCTAATCTCTATCGCGCATGGTGTTACAATGACAAGCATGATTCAACCAATGAAATATTTCTCTAGCCATACAGATAACCAACTGTCCCTTTTAGAGTTTTAAAAAAGGATAAGAATCAATGTAGCTCAGCTTTTTCATCTGATTTTTTTTTCTGATCATCGGAATACTAGTTATTTACTTTACTTTAGAAAAGTCAGTTTTTTATTGGAATTTTTTCAGGTAATGCAACTTATATATATTACGGACTCTACTATTCCTATACCAACTATATATTCTGCATTGTACCAGTAGATAATATGAACTATTTGAAAAACTTCTTCAATGAACTGCTCAGATAATAGATTCTCATTTAGCATTTTGATGGACTTGTGTCAGTAAAGTATTTTGCAAAGATAGAGACATTGCTGACAAAAGACTTTGTGCCTTTCTAATCCACTATGTATTTGTGTTCAGGAACCAAATGTAGAGAAACACTCAGAATATGAAAGATGGAGGGAGTACTTTTTTTTTTGTCTTCAGATGGAGAACTGGCATGGCAGGGAGAGAGAGAGAGAGAGAGAGAGAGGAAAGGGGCAGGGAAAGTTTAGAAGACAAGCTTCGGTTAGCGAGTGCCACAGTATTTTTAAGGTTTGTGTAAAATGGTCATTGTAATTTTTACCACTATTAATCTGTTTTTTAATTGATTAAATAGAAGAAATGAGGATATTAATAAAATAAGTAAGTTTAGATGGGAAATAACTAATTTTGAAGTTTTGATGGGAAAATATCTTATTGAAGAAGTTATGATGGGCATATATATAAATTTCTCTTTATGTTATTATTCAGGAAATTCATTCTTATTACCAGAATAGCTATACGGCCAATGATTTCAGTAAGGGTCTATCAGTAGCAATGTTTTGTAATATTTGACGATTTCTTCCAATTTTTATTTCTTTTTAATACGAATAAAGAGGTCCCCGATTGAGAGTTATTCCGAGCTCATACTGATTAAACCAAGAGATAAAGAGAATTAAGTACCTGATACGACATATACAATCGGTTGAGAAGAAACGTTTCAATACAATACACAGGTATTATTACGATAGGGTGCCTCAGAATTAGAGAAGAAAGCTAACGATATTTATTTATTTTTTTTCCGATTTTTGGTTCGGATTTGTTCTCTGAATCTCCCGGGAAGGATAAACACCAAGGCTAGTAGTATTGAATCGGAGTGAAAAAAAAATAGTATAAAACCATGGATGACTTTGACTTTGACTTGGACTTAGATGTTTTAATCAGAGCAAAAAGATTTATGGGGAATTTCACGTATACCCTTTGGAAACCTGAAAATTACGTATTTCCTCCTTTAAAATCCTTAATATTATATGGCAAATTCTTCTATGGGCATAAGGACCTATTTGTAAAATGAGCATATTTTCATTTTCAAAGTTCAAACAGTCGATCCAACCGTTCAACATTTTCTCCATATTATAATGTACTTGGAGGTCAAATTTTACACTTTTTTGAATTTTTTTACTATTTATTAAGATGGTACAAAATTCAATGATCTGAATTTGACTAGTTTTGTAAAATACTTAATAAATAGTAAAAAAATTCAGAAAAATGTAAAATTTGACCTCCAAGTACATTTTAATATGGAGATAATGTTGAACGGTCGGATCGACTGTTTGAACTTTGAAAATAAAAATATGCTCATTTTACAAATAGGTCCTTATGCCCATAGAAGCATCCCTCATATTATATTTACTCTTTTAAATTTTAAAATCTCACAAACTTACCTAGTTTATTGACTTTTCTACTTAGAACTCATTTACAATATTTTATTAACTTATAAATTATAATGGATTTAGGAGTTGTGCTAAGGTGCTTTATGAAGGAAAGATGTGCCTTTACATTGGCAAACCGATCGAAGCTAAGAAACAAGAGTAAGAAAGCTGATTTAAAACAAAAATCATATACCATAAAATTCCCTGATGCTCGCTTTTCTTTCATGTGTTGACATATATAGTTGTAGTTCCATTTAAATAAACCTGCTCAGACAAAAACACTCGAATAAGTGCTCTACAATATACAAGCTTAGCAAACAAGTCTAAAAGAAAAGCACAATGTATACTAACATCATAGATGATTAATATATAACTAATTAATAAATTTGCAGCCATCAGTTGTACCAGTGTCTGGCTTTGCGTAATTAATTTTATTGAGTGAGAGTAGTGTGAGACTATGGTATTATGCATAGCGCATAATAGTTCGTACTATGGATCAATATCTCCATTCAAAAGAGAAATTGAGCAGATTTGAATCCCTTAAAAATAACCAGTACAAAAACCATTTTACCGACTGTTCAAATACCCCTATACCGATTGTTATTGAGACGTCAGTAATAGTGCCGTAAGTATAGGTATATCTTTACTATACGAACAAAAAATTTGTTATGAAATAATAATTAATAAGTATTATTATGTTATTGTTTAATTCATTTTATTTAATTATATTATTATTTATTAAAAAAATTGTATTGATATCAAGTGTTATATAAAGAAAAATAAAATTCCCATAACCATACCGGTGTTCACCAATTGCTTTATTCTAACACCAATTGTTTTCTTTTGACACCATATTAATAAAACTTCCAAAAATAATTCAAGTTGTTATCAACAAACAATTCAAGAACAATTGTATTGATATCACAATTATTTTAACAAAATAAATAGATTATTCAATACCACATGATGTCCATAACTACTAGTTAAATCACTGATAAAACTTCAAAAAACACTACCAAGTTGTTCTTTTATGAAAATATCCAAAACATCTTGTAACAGAACAAGTCATGAAAACAATGAGAGTCATAAAATGGTTCTACTACAACGCAAAAGATAAAAGATAAATAAGCCCATGAGTATGCAAATTAAAAATTACTAAAGAAAATCAGAGATACAAAAATTCAAACGTTAATACCTAACCTGACATTAATAGATTACTCATTTGGACCAAACAACATATTTGTTGCCAGAAAGTAAGGTGAGGACATTTTTTCCTTGAACCATGGAAAGACAGAATTGATGGAGCTCGGTTAGAGTGGGGCTAGTAGACCAGGTGGTGCAGTGGAAGGATAGTATGAGATGTATTTTCTTTAGCTCAGTTAAGACTCTCCACCAGTTTATTCACCAATTCCGTTGTTCTGACATTTATGCACTTCAACTCCACCTCAATTTCATCTAGGTTCTTGCACTGCAATAATGCGCTCTTGATCGAGTTGCTTCCTTGATATGCTTTCGGTAGCATTTATGCTGGCAGTTCAAGGAAAGAAAAAAAATACAAACCACAAATAAGAGAGAACTTTAATAAATGCAACATAGTTCCTGCACTTCATCAAACACCCTGCATGGTCAGTAATCATGCGAAATCACTACTAACCATTAGCAAAGAGTATGACCCACATGACAAAATGACGGTCAAAATAAGGCAACATGTCCTTGTTCGTAATTTGACCAAAACCAAACTTTAATATAGCCCAGTGGTTAGAGATTAATTTTGTGGTTGTGAGGACTTGGGTTCAAATACCACCCACATCATATTGTGCAATTTAATTTTCATCCCCCTTCTTAAAATTTTCTAATTTTGCCTCAGTGTTCAAAATGTTTTGATATGTGATATTCAAATGTTACACACAAGTTCTCATCATTATTGAGAAATGTATTACAAATATCCACAACAATTCAATAAGGACATTTTTACGGAAATTAACCACAGTAAGTGACATGTGTGACTTTGATGTACACTTTCCAGGAGAATGAATAAGAAAAATGTTAACACATTGCACCTAATATAAAAACGACACTTTTTTCTTACCAGAGAAAAAATTATGTAAGAAAACTTAAGTACCTCTCCTAAAGATGTTAAATATGTTAATCTTTCTTTCTATTTCATTTCATTCCCTTCTATTTTTCACCTCATTTTATTTCCTCTACTCTCCATTCAAACAAGGTGTAAATCGGGTATGATTACATTTCTGTTATGTTAGTTTTATAACAATATATTTCTCTAATTAATCTATAAATTTAGACTATTTAATATTCTCTCCGGTTAAATTCATAGAATTCTCATTGTTCGACATTATATTTTTTTTTTCCAAATTTTTTTGAACTAGGGTTTCAAAAATTATTTTTAAAAATATAAAAAATGAAATATCGAAAAACATATTAATTATTTGTTTTCCCTCTCGTACGAAGTATAAAAAATAAAATATCGGAATATAAGTTGATTATTTTTTCCATCACATAACAAAGGTTGCTAATTTTTGGTCTCATTGGCCTCTCTTCAAGATGACACAACAAGAAAGTAGGCACTTATCGCGAGGGTACTCCGTTGCGAAAAGAAAAAGCACAGTTATAATGGTACTCCGTCACGAAAAGTCACTTTTTCTTTTCGCGACGGAGTACCCTCGCGATAAGTGCCTACTTTCTTGTTGTGTGATACGGTTCCATATATTTATCGAAAACAATTGATATTATCTTTGACAAATTATTTTATTTATTATTAAAATAAAATATGAGTTGAAAAACTAGAGAGCAGATCCAAGATTTTTTTTATTGTAGCATTTTAAAATAATAAAATTTAGAAACTAGCAGACAGTTGGAAAAATCTCAGAACTAAGCTCAAAAGAAAACTAAGTCTACGTGTTGCTAGGAGAGCTGTATTTTTTGTACTTTTTTTTTAATACAAAATTTGTGTGTTATTCGTTGTTATAATTGAAAAGGTTAAATTCTAAAATCTGTCGTTGTTAATCGTTCAAAATAATATACATATTATTTAAAACAAATTGTCATGTATCAAATGTTATTCTATGCAATCCTCTAATCATTTTGTTTGACTAATTTGCAAAACATACAATGATTGTACTTAACAATTTTATTGTATGAGTGAGTTTGCAGATTCAAGAAGATTATAATTGCAAGATTAAAGTTTGAACAATCATTGGAATCAACAAAACTTTACGAAGATAAATATTATATATTGTAATATCAAATAGAAAGTAAAATACATTTGAGATTGTTGATTTCAGGAACTATCTGTTCGGTATGGAAGCAACCCGTTCAGTACACAATGTATTGAATAGTATCGGACGGATAATGAAGCGTTACAGTAAGGAAGAATTATTCTGTTTGATAACCGTTCGGAACGGAATAGTTCTGTAGCATCTAGGGACTTCCAATTGTTGTTATGTTCTGAACGGATACCATTCGTACTATACGCTACTCGAGTTACAAAGAATTGAGATAAATACACTATCCGTTCGGTACGGACCTAAACGTACTGAACGCTTAGTGTAAAGTTCAAAGAGGTAAAAAAACCTAAACTGCAACACATTTGAACTATCCGTTTGAACGGAAGATTACCGTTATGAATGGATCAGTTCAATTACCTAGATCTGGAGCTCCCTCTATAAATAAAGTAAATTATTTAACTCCAGTTTCAAGCAAGCCGCTCTTAAATTTCAAAAAGCACTAATTATGTGTTCTCGAGAGCTTCCTTATTTGAGAGAGTTAAAACTTCAATACTCCTTTGATCATCTCAAATCCACTTGACTAATCTACTTTAGATTTAGTTAGAGTGTTGGTTCGTTATTCGATAGTGTGGAGATCTACTTATGCTCCCTTTTCTATAGCCATGTGACTTCCCGATTGTAGGGTATTAAGGGCTCACCGGCTCGAGCGTTTCTGCTCACATATAAACATAGCTATGTGACGATCCTCTGCGTAGGACTCTCCAGTTCGAGCTTCTAGCTCAACTTTGTACACGAGTTAGGCCGTGACTTCCCACCTTTATTTGAGCTCACGTGTCACGAGTTGTACTATTTTCTCATTGGGTAATAGGAAAGACGCGCCGACGAGGTTGTGTTGCCCCAGAGACGTAAGCATTTTAAGCCGAACTATGTTATCATCCCGCGTGACATATTTATCTATTTCTACTATATTTACTTTATTTGTACACGCTTGTCTGTTGATTGCTTGACTTGTTAGTTTAGAGGGTTTAACCGAAAAATGTCCAAGAGTCTTTAAGACTCTATATTCACCCATCTCTAGGTGCCGTTAGGGACAACATCAAAAACTTCAACTAAGTGTTTGAGGCATCGGGCGATCTTTTTTGGGTTCGAGAAGAAGACTTTCCCAATACACCGAAATAATCTCATAGATCTATTCATGAGTTTTTCGGATTGTGGTCAAAATAAGAAATCAGAATTTCTTATCAAAAGTTGTGCATGTTTGAAGTTTAAAGTTTGAATTTTCATTTGCAATTTTTTTGTTGAATTTTTTTTATCTACAAATTATTTTTTTTTATCAAAATAAATTATATATATTAGTTGTCAACAAATTAATGTGCAATCTAAAAAAAAATTTAATTGTATTTCTATTTCTATTTCTATTTCTATTTTGATGTCATATTACTTCACATTACTTCTTTATCTGCTATAATTTTCAGATACTGATACGGATAACGATACGGATACGAATAGTCTCATCGGATACGAATATGGATTGGAAAATAGAGTTCGATAATATCCGATCTGTTTACATCTCTACATTAATGGAGTAGAACTAGGGTGTTCCTAAGTTCACCAAGCCCCTTTGTGAACTCAACTCTAAAACCTATCGGATTGGCTTCAAATGACGAATTCAAACTGTTGAAATCCTTCTACTTTACGAGTGATGTATCTACATGTGAAAATTTTAAACTTTCAAATTAATTTAGTATAAATTAAGTCAAGTAGTCAAAATTAGAAGGTTTATAAATTAATTTTAATGCATTCATTTTTTGGACGCCTTTTGACCACTTGACTCTATACAAAATTAATTTTAAATTTTTTGAATGTAGACGCATCACTTGTAAGATAGAAAATTTTTAACGGTTTGAATTCATCGTTTGTAGCCAATTCGATAAATTTTAGAGTTGAGTCTGCAAAGAATCTTGATGCACTTAGAAACACCCTCGTTCTACTTCCCGACATTTTTATTAATATCCAAAGTTTAATACAAATTATTAATTATACCCAGATTTCCAAACTTTCGCTAAAAATACCCAAGCCGGCCAGAAAATGGCCGGCTTAGGTACCTGAGTAAACCGGCCATTTTCTGGCCGGCTTACTCCATTTTTTTTTTATTAGAGAGAGAGACACTACGAAAATCAAAATATTAACATTTAACACTGAAAATTTGAAATTTTTTGTTTAAATTATTTGTTATATTACTTCTTTTGATATATAATTAGCATATTTACTAAAATACGCTAGATTAATTATGTTAAATTACGCTAAATTACATTACGCTAAATTACATTACGCTAAATTACATTACGCTAAATTAAATTATGCTAAATTACATTACGCTAAATTAAATTACGCTAAATTACATTACGCTAAATTATGTTGAATAACACTATATTATGTTAAATTACGCTAAATTACATTACATTACGCTAAAATACGGTAAATTACACTAAATTACAAATGAATAGGGAGGATATCTTCACTGAAAAAGCGAAAAAACGGCGATGAAACTTCAAACGGTCATAAAACGGCGCTCGAGTGTCCGATTTCAGCAAATGACCACTTTTCGGAAAGCTTGTGAAAATGCGCATGCATCCGTGCCAGCTATGCTGGATTTCGAAATTCAGAATCACCAAAAAACAAAGGAAAGAGCCTCAAAACTTGAGTTGAAGTTTCCGATTAAGATTTTCATTTCTATCATTCAATCCAAGTAGCTTAGTAAATTAGTTACATAATGAACTTGCAGATTACCAATTTTTACTATTTTTGGAATTTTTTTACTATTTTTTATGATTCATGAAAGATAAGCAAAATATGTCTACTATAGCGTAATTTTGTGTAGTTTAGTGTTTTTTTACTGTATTTAGCATAATTAGCGAAGTTATTGTAATTTAACGTAATTTAGTATAATTGAACATAATTTATTGTAATATAGTGTAATTCAACATAATTTCAAGTAATCTAGCGTATTTTAGTATAAATATGCTAATTATACATCAAAAGAAGTAATATAACAAATAATTTAAACAAAAATTTCAAATTTTCAGAGTTAGGTTTCAATATTTTTATTTTCATAGTCTCTCTAAAAAAAAAAAAAAAAATGGAGTAAGTCAGTCAGAAAATGGCCGGTTTACTCAGGTATCTAAGCCGGCTATTTTCTGGCCGACTTGGATATTTTTAGCGAAAGTTTGAAAATCTGAGCATAATTAATAATTTGTATTAAACTTTGGATATTAATAAAAATGTCGGTTCTACTTCTACTCACATTAGTCCTATTTTTGTTTTTTCAGAATAATATATAGTCATAAAACTTCTTCCAATCACCGAGGCATCCCCGTGAGTCAGTGATTACACTGTGATCCTCTTTGAAAATTGTACGATACAACGTCACCTACTCTTTCCGAATTCGTATCCTCTGAATTAACGGAACGTGTGTTAATAGATCTGAACCGTCCGATTGAGATCCACACTAATATTAAATAACCCCTTGCGTTATAGGCGGGGATCGGATTGGCTCCGATTCTGATCAGACGGTCTAGATTCAATAAACTCAAAAGAGAAAATGCAGAAGATGCGGACTCACTCTTTCCTT
This sequence comes from Carex myosuroides, assembly GCA_028015225.1. NCBI lineage: Eukaryota > Viridiplantae > Streptophyta > Magnoliopsida > Poales > Cyperaceae > Carex > Carex myosuroides. The sequence goes on from CM051471.1 coordinate 6,594,809, forward strand.
ACGCCTTAAGTTTGAAGGCCTGAAGCTTTTCTTGTCCTTTCTCTTTCATGCTTCTCTAAATTGTTTACATAAATGAGCACCGAGAGTGTGGGATCGTGCAGCTCCTTCCTCCAGCCGAGGAAGTTGTTCGAAGAGTATCTGGAGGAAAATCTCCAAATTGCCCCTGGCCAAATGAATAATCCCTTCTTCTCTCCACGGCAGCAAGAGGACCATTTTCGTAATACCGTCAGCGATGGTGTCGGTCCTCATGAGGCTGCATCAATACCGTCCGATCGCCCAGTGAAACCGATGACCATTGCCCAAAATACCCATGGAGCAGTATACTCTCCTTCCTCGCAGGACGGGCATTTTACTAGAGACCACAACACCTGTCAACCGACGAAGGTGCCAACTTCCCAGAATACCCCTGAGGCGGTTAGTCCAGACGGTTATAATCGCAACAAATGCTTTATATCTGGCGTGGGTGGCTCTGGACCGCCGGATCGTCAGGCCACGAGGGAAATGAACGGTGAGGATGTGCCGAAGATACAGTGTCCATGTGGGAGTGGCACATGCATTGTAAGGACCTCACACACGGAGAAGAACCCAAATCGCCGTTTCTACACTTGCCCCGCTAAAATAGTAAATTCCAGTCTCTATTATCTTTTGATTTGGGAAAGGCATTTTATACTTCAATAACCCCAATGTCTCATTTTTTTCAATGGAGGCCTAAAAATTGAGAAAATCTTTGAATTTTTAACTAAAGAATTGTGTACTTTGCAATGCCTCCGAGGGCAGATGTGAATTCAGGGTTTCACTGTGCATTTGAAGCTAGTAGGAGAACCATCAGGCCAGCTTAAAAAAAAAATTGAATTGATGATTTTGATGTACTTTAACTAGCCTAGCATTTGCATTCCATTTTTTTTTTTTTCTTGAGTTAATTTTGTGTTAGATCAAAAGGTTGGGACGTTAATTATTTTTGTGTGTCTATTTTTCAACAATTTTCAACCCTTGATCTTATAAAAAACCGGCGCGAAAAAAATAGAATGAAAACTGTTGGCTCATCAAATAGATCAGCATCAATGGTTCAAATTTATCCTTCGAAGCTAATTCAATGGTTTTTTAAGCTAAGCTCACGTATAACTTGTGGTGAGCTTAAGTTCAAACTAGCATACTGTATAACTTGTGGTGAATTTTGATTCCTGTTGAGTTTGGTAATTTTTATTTTTTAGGAAAAACCAGAAAAGTGACGGTGCAACCAGTCCGTATTCACAACAAGAGTCAAATGAAACTTGCAATGCCTTTTGTGATAGCCTATCATTTATTTACCTCAATATTTTGATAACTTGATCCATAAAAAATTTCATAAAGTTTATTCTTAAATTGAGACTTCAATTTTGGACCTTGGTGGAGATGGATGTAAACCTGAAAAACCTCCTCATGAAAATTAAATGCCCGGAATTAACTGTTCACCCTGCCTCAAATGAAAATCTGAAATGGCATGACACCCTCCACCTTTTTTTATTTGTCTCAGGTCAAATATGTATAAATAAACAAGTTATTACTACCTATGATTGTTGGTAGCATCCCCTAATTATATCTCTGTCCCATTTTAAATATTTTCTTTCTTGTATCTTTTGTTTCACAATAATCTATATTGTGCTCTTGCATGTACTTCAGAAGTGCAACTTCTTTCAATGGTATGATGGGTTGGGCCCGAGTAGTCAAAGCCCTTTGAAGCCAAGCCAAGGATGCAGTAGGAGCCCGGGCAAAATAATCAATCCCCAAAATGCCCCTTTAGAACCTAAAGAGCCAACATGCTCTTGCAAGGCTGGACCATGCATTGTTCAGACCATGCACCAAGGAGAAAACAAGGGCCGCAAGTATTATGCTTGCCCTATAAGGAAGGTACATAAGTTCAATTATCAGTTTATTGATGTCTTTTTATATTTTTGTATATGCACACCCCTGTGAATTTTACAAATTGTATACTCCTGATCAGCGTATAAAATTGTCAATCCTTAGCAAAGAGGTAAGCTATACCAAAAAGAGAAACTTGGTTAGACAAATATGTATTAATGCAAGAGGTAAGCTATACCAAAAAGGCATGTTTCATCAGAAAGGATGGATTAGACAGGAACTTGAGTGTGTAAAGCAAAAAAGGAATGGCATAGCCAGTAATGCATGAAATGCACATATATTCATGTTGCATCATTTCTCCATTTTGTTTTTTAGGGTTACGGAGCTTGCAAACACTTTGAATGGGTTGATAGCCCGGGAAAACCACCTGAAACAGAGAGTAACTCAAAGAGAAACCAAAATAATATATCAATCGTTGATGTGACTACCCCTGAGCCAAAGCAAACACTCTCTCCGTATGAATCTGTAAAAGACCTCTTTGGGGAGAATGACATGAGAACCGTTGATTTTTGGTGCAAAGAACAAGACCCTAATAGTACAGCTGCTACTGGAACTGAGATAAGCAAACAAATATCTCCTGGTAAAAGACCACATCCACACCAGCCTAATACTATGGGTGAAATCTCACCAATGAAAAGGCTCAATTTAAGTGATGCATTTCAACTTGCGGAGAACTGCGGAAATTGCAGTAAAAGAGGCGAGTGCATAGAATGTCCTATTTTAATTTGTTTCAAGGATGATGATTTCTCTGAAAATAAGCAGGTGAATGCAATGGATGGAAGTAATATTTCTCCAATTAAAGAGACTTCAGTGCAAAATATTAGTCCGGACAGTTTAAAAAGGGCAGGCAAGTGTTTTAATTGTGGTAAAGAGGGGCATTGGAGATTGGAATGTACCTCGCCTCGCGGTACTAATTATGCATGCTTTAAGTGCGGCAAGGCTGGCCATTGGATGAAAAATTGCAATCTGTAGCTGCACTTGCATGTGATTTGCAGTTGCAATTTGTAAGTGCGTTAAGGTTGGCCATTGGTACCGGCAGTACTTCTATGTAGAAGCTATCCATTATGTATAATTGTAAATTTGCTGTTATGATCACTCTTCACTAATTTAATTCACATCTGTTGTATCTAATTAACGTATGTTTGTTAAATCTAAATATCTAATTAAATTGGGTTATCTACTATATATGTTAGTGCAACTGTAGTTACGTTTTGTTTCCTGTGCTTAGTTTACTGCAGTTGGGGGAATTCCTTTTTTTGTTCATGTTTTTTGTGTTCGTTTATTGTATTTCACTGATTCACTCTCGAGTTAGATTAACAATGTGCGGATTAGCCTGTACTGTAGATTTATATTTTTGTTTTAAGGTTTAAATAGTTGATCTGAACAACTGAATGTGATCTCCCTGTAAAAATGTACCTGGAGACTTAGAGTATACTTCTTTTAGAGAACTTTTACTAATTTTTAAATAGGTAGAAAATCACACTTTTGATAGTGCAAAATTTGTAGATTAGGTAATTTTTCACTTATTTAAAAAAAAAGTAAAAAGATTTTAATAAATATAAAATTTGATTTTCTAGTATATTTTTCATACGAAGATTATGTTGAACTGTTCAGATTAATTATTTGGAAAACAAAGATATTGATCCATGTTGATTGTGCGGATTGAACCAAACCGATTTAGCATTGCAACCGAACCGAACCGAATCAAAGTTTTATTTCGGTTTGTTCGGTTTAAACTGAAATATATTAATTTTTTTATTTAAAGCAAATGATTTATAATAAACCGAAGTATATTAAGAAATAAATCGGGATATTAAGAAATAAACGAGATATTAAGAAATAAACCGAAGTATTTAAAGCAATTGATTAAGAAATAAACTAGGGCGGTCCAGACCAAATTCATAGTATATAAAATTTCGGTCGGTTCGGTTATTTCGGTTTTGTAAATTTTCAAACCGAACGAACCGAAATTATAATTCGGTTTTGAAAAGCAAACCGAACCAAACCATTAAATCAAAAAAACCGAACCGTTTGGTCCAAACTAATTCGGTTCGGTTCAAAACCGACTAAACCGGACCCAATGAACACCCCTAATCATAGCCTCACTCTCACCTCTCTTCGATAATAATTAGCAGCAAAATAGGAAAAGGGTAAAGGAAAATAATGAGATCATAATTAAAATGGTTTAATAACGGTCTTCAATGAATTTTGTAAATAAAACCCGTCAATTGGGAGCAGAATAGATTGCCAAATAAGGTTCTAATTTCTGACCGTCTGACAAAAAAAATTGCATTATGACTCGGTCTTCATGAAGTAAAGAACAATTAGAGAAAATTGGCCATTTACAAAGGAAAATACGCAGTATGGCTTATTTGGAGAGGATTTAATATGAATGTCATCGTTGCAATCAAGTTATACAACTTAGTAGCAGTTCAAGTGAATTAGGATATCTCATATCTGTTATCTAAAAAATTAACATGCTGTTCTTAAATCATAGTTTTTTATTTTGTTCAACTTTTTTATCTGAAAAATTAACATGCGGGATTAGGTTTATCTATCTTTTACTTTACCTTCTGAGTGAGGCTACGGTGCTATGCATAGCACGGATTGAGCCGTGCTACGGCTCAATATTTGAATTTTCAAAATTCTAACGATCGATCCGAATCGTCCAACATAATTATAAAATGAATATGTACTTGCAAATCAAATTTTATATTTTTTTGGAACTTTTTTACTATTTTTTTAGATAAGTAGAAAATCACTGTTTTTGGATGGTCCAGAATTTTCAGATCAAGTGATTTTCTACCTATCTAAAAAAATAGTAAAAAAATTCGAAAAAATATAAAATTTAGTTTGCAAGTACATATTCATTTTATAATCATGTCGAACGGTTCGGATCAACCGTTAGAATTTTGAAAACTCAAATATTAAGCCGTAGCACGGACCAAACCGTGCTATGCATAGTACCGTAGCCTCACTCTTACCTTCTTCTCAATATAAAAGAAGGGTGGAATTTCATGCATATTCCTCAAAAAATCTTGAATTACGTATTTTCTCCCTCTAAAATTCATAATATCACATTTACCTTTTTAAATTTCAAAAACTCACACATTTACTCTAATTATAGAATTTGCTATTAAAATTCGTTTCAATTTTATAAAGTATCTACTTTACTCATTATTAAAAAATAAAAAAAATATATGGAGTCTATGTAAGAAAAATGTTATGTTTTTTGACTGATCAATTTCCGCGAACAAATAGTTCATTACTCTATTTGTGAAGAATACACGGTGTATTTAATTACAAGTAAGCAATATTAATCATTTGCTTACAAAATTGACCATTTAGAAGACTAAATATTCAAACATGTTACATATTTATTTTTTTTTTTAATAAAGGATAGAATAGATTTTTTTATAAATATAAATTTGATCTTTAATAATAATGAAAAAGTCAATAAATTGGATAAATTTGTGATTGTTTGAAATTAATAATGATAAATATGGTAAATTGGATAAATTTATGAGTGTTTGAAATTAAGAATGGTAAATAGGATATCATCAATTTTACAGAAGGGAATACGTAATTTTAAGATTCTTGAGGGGTATGCATGAAATTCCCAACAAAAAGAGAAGAAGGTTTCTTCGTACTCGTAAGAACCAGACGATTCGACGAATGGAGACATCCAATAGCGGAAAACATCCTTTACAAAAGAGCAAAGCGTTATCTCCCGATTTTTTTTATTTAAATCCAACATTAAATAGAAAATTATACAAATACCTACGTTTTTTTTTTAATTTACAAAAATGCTTAAACCGTCAGGAATCTCAGCTGTCCATTTCTTTCAGGACCGCCAGAAATTCTAACGGTCCTGAAAAAAATAAATTGCCAAAAAAACATGACGGTTAGGTTATAATATCATTTTTTTTTTATTTAAATACAGAGCCGAAATAATAAAGGTGTTTTTGTGATTTGACATTATTCAGTCGTATGTTTGATTTCTGATTTTTCTTTATTTAATTCGAAGATTTTATGATGTTTTTAATTTTTATTAAAATATTAGAAATATCTTTATATTTTTTTTAAATAGATGAAATATTATAGAATTGAATTTACTAGAAAGACTACAACAAATAATTCCAATCAACATTTTCCAGTCGGAATTTTTTGCAGCTGTAAGAAAAATTAAAATATTTCTTCGTGTGTTACTGGAAAAAAATAAAAATATTTTGAATGTGAGTTATTGATCTCGGTTCAAAAGTCACTTCTGTGTAGATAAAGAAATTATCGTAGTCCTTCTAGTACATTCAAATTCTAAGATATTTCATTTATTTCCTTAGAAGTGATTTTAGAAAATTATTAAAATATTAAAAATATAAAATAACTTCTAAAAAATAGATAGAGTAATTAAAATAGCTGTCATCGTTGAATTTAGAAATTATCTTAAAATTAATTTCTAATCGGCTACATCGGTGCAAATAGTTTTTATTTCTTACCGCATCAACGACAACATCGAAATTTTATTGATGATAAATAGAAAAAACAAATGGAAAAGAATTTATGCAAATTTTAAAAATAGAAAGTCATACCGGACAAAGCTCTATGTGCCAAAAAAATAGACCCAGGAGGCCAGGACGCCGTACCAAGTGAATGACTCCGAAATTTTTATTAATATCCAAAAGAAATATTAAATTTTAAAATCTACATCATGTTTGATAAGATTTCGAAAACTGTCTAAACCGCATATTTATTTTCCGATTTAGGCCGAATTTCCACAAATTTATTTCCCGGTTTTGGAATTCCAGAACTGGTAAATAAATTTCCGATATTAAGTTTTTTTAAACAGAAAATGTTATAATTTATTTATTTTTTGTATTGAAATATTAGAAATAATTTATATATTTTTTTGAAAATAGATGGAATAGTGTATAATTTGATTTATTAGAAAGACTGGGACAAATAACCCAGATCAATATTTTTCAGGCCGGATTTTTCGCCGCTGTAAGAAAAATTAAAATATTACTTTATTTGTTATTGGAAAAAATAAAAATATTTTGAATCTGAGTTATTGATCCCGATTCGCACTTCTAGGTAAATACAAAAAAGATTTGGATTCTTCTATTTTAAAAAAAACAAAAAAGTTTGTCATAAAAAAATTTCAAACAAAATTTTTGTCAAGATATCAGAGAACTTTTTTATTTTTTCAAAAATAGAAAGATCACAATATTTTATGTATTAATCTAGAAATGACTTTTGAACCGGGATCAATAACTCAGATTCAAAACATTGTTATTTTTTTCAATAACACACAAAGAAATATTTTAATTTTTCTTACAACCGCAAAAAATTTGGGCCTGAAAAATGTTGATCCGTGTTATTTGTCGCAGTTTTTCTAATAAATCAAATTATATAGTATTCCATCTATTTTCAAATAAAATATATAAAATATTTCTAATATTTCAATACAAAAAATAAATAAATTATAACATTTTCTATTTTTTTTAAATTAAAACCGGAAATTTATTTTCCAGTTTTGGAATTCCAAAACCAAAACCAAAACCACAATTTTTTTTTGCGGTTTTGGAATTCAAAAATCGGGAAATAAATCTGCGTAATTCGGCCTAAAACCGGGAAATAAATCTGTGGTTTGAGCAGTTTTCGAAATCTTGTCAAACATGATGTAGATTTTGAAATTTAATATTTTTTTTGGATATTAAGAAATAATTTTTGTTACGGGACTCCATTTCTTTATTTTTTACCGATCCAGCCTTGCACCTTTTTTTTTTGGGAAAAAATATGGGTCATACCGTATTTAATTGATAATCACGGTTACAAAGTTTTGTAGCTGCATAATAAAAGTAAATACAATGCACTCAAGAAAACTTGAGCTAAATACGAAAGTAAATAAAAAGTGAAAACTAAACTACCTCACCAAAATATTGAGAAAAAAGGAAAAAAGAAAAAAACGGAAAAGAAAATAGAATATCCTCTATTGTTTTTTTTCGGCCTATGACACGTTCGTATACCGGTGCAACATCTGTGCAACTTGTTCTACTAATTCTTCCGCACTCTTTGCCGAGTCTCTAAAGGTTCTTGCACAACGCTTTCTCCAAATGATGAACATGGCCACCAATAGTGTTCCCCTTGCTTTCCTGTTATTTGTTGTTTGTAATATTGCGTCTACTGGATGTGATCTCATCATTTGGTCTATGTCCATTAGGTGGTACATCTGTATTGCTAAGTGCTAACTGGCATATGCTTACTATGTGTTGTATTGATTCTGTGTCGCGGCAATACATGACGCACATGTTCGTCAAGGGCCATCCTCTTCTTCTGAGGTTGTTAATTGTTAACAATTTGTTATTGGCCAGAAGCCATCCAAAGACCTTTACCTTTGACGGTACCCGTAGCATCCACAGGTCGTGTGTGTACGTTGTTAATGTCGGGTCTTTTTTAAGAGCTCGGTATGCACTGTTAACTGTGAAAAGACCTGTGTTCGTCCACCTCCACCTGATAACATCCTGTTGTGTTCCCGGTGCAATACCACCTCTGTGATGTACCCTCTAAGGATCTGAAGTTCCTCTTTAGCCCTTGTTGTTCTAACCTGCCTAAATTGCTGCTCGATCGGCACCCTCAGCCTCGCACTTTTTTTTTCTGGAGCCCTTGATTGTTAAAAGTTCCAGTTGTTTTAAATGGCCTGACATGAATCCAAGTTGTTTTATTTAGCATGGATGATTAACATTATTAAAAAAGAATATTTCGAAGTTCAAATTCGAACAACTTTGGTACCTGTTCGATTTGATCATTCAATTCGAATATAAATATATAATACTCAAACATCAACTATTCGATTAAATTCCAGACAATTCAAGGACAACTAGTTTTTCTTCTCTTTCTGGAAGCGTGCAAAAAAAAATTGAAATTTAGATATATACCCATCATAAATACATCAATTAAATATTTCCCCATCAAAAGTTAAAAACTAGTTATTAATTTCCCTATCTAAACTTAGCTATTTTATTAATATACTCATTTCTTAATTTTATCACTTAAAATATAATTAAATGATAATAAAAATCTAAATGGACATATTTGCTCCTCGTTCAATACCTTTCTTCTTCTGTTTATTAACTTATTCAAAAAAATTGCTAATATCATAATAGGGATCTTGTTTCTCGCTTGCAAAGCAAACAAGGTTGTTATTTTTATTTTCTACTAATCAAAATTGTTCTTTTCATTTTCTTTTTGAAATAGAGATGGACATTCGGAAATCCAAAAAATATTTTCATAACAAGAAAAATGTATACTCCAATTTCCAAAACATCCTGCGTATAAATATAAATTAAAATAAGTCATCCATCTTGTTGAAAATCCGAATTCGAAGGAAAGAAATCAACTGTTATTCTTCTGGAATGATATGAATCTGTTTTTTCTCGTCCAACCGATGATTCTATTGAGATTCGTACATGAAAATATTTGTTTGAACTTTGAATGAGGAGAAAACGAAAAGTAGGTTTCTATTATTCCAAAATAATAACAGCAGATTTGTACTCGAATTTGGAACCCCTACTGTAACTCGCTTTGATTTGGCATGGCATGAATATTAAAATAGAGTGAGGCATATGATACTATGCACAGATTGCCGACATTTTTATTAATATCTAAAGATTAATAGAAATTAATTAATTAATATATTCAGATGCGTCGAGAAGTTATAAAAATATCCATACCGGTTATTTTTTGGCCGGTATCCAATTTAATTCATTACCGGCTAGAAAATGACTGGTATCCAAATTTTTCTTTTTAATACGGTACCGGCCATTTTTTGGACGGTGCCAAATTTTTTTTTTTTTTGATGGGCATAGCATAGTTGGCTAGAAGAAAAAGTCGTAGGAAAGTCGATTGAAGTTTGCACTCGGTTTGGCTAAGATCAAACAAATGCATTTGGTTGGATGCGTGTGTTACATCGGTTGCATGTATCGGTGCATCATCAATGTTTCATGAAACATTGATATTTTATTAGCCGAGTAATGCTAAAAAAATATCGGTGCGTCACTGCTATTTTTATAATGAAACATTGATGCACTTCTGCCGTCGTTAGGCCGTGCATAAAGCATCGGTGCGTCATCGGTGTTTTTTGCACGAAATCATCGTTTTTTTTAAATTTAAATGGCCATAACTTTGGCTAGGAAACTCGGATTTGCGCGTATGACCTCAATTCGGAAAGCATGGGACGAGACGGGGGCAATGGCGTTCTGGGGGCCGGGGTCACCCCCAGGGGCCGACGAAATTAGAATTGCAAAAAAAACATCGTTTAGTACCTCAAAAATTGAGTTAAATTTTTTTATCATCGGTAGACACACAACGATCCGTATGCAGCTAGTGACAGTGTCGTATGCAGCATAGTGAAATTGTTAAAAGTTAGTACCTAAAAAAAACGTAGTTTAGTGTTCGCATGCGGCTAGTGAATTTAATTTGATAATAACCAGCATCCTAAAATTGAGTATCTTTCATTTTGTAATTATTGTAATTTTGCGTATTTCAGTATAATTTAACGTAATTTAGTGTAATTTAACGTAATTTAACATAATTTCAAGTAATTTAGCGTATTTTAGTTTAAATATGCTAATTATACATCAAAAGAAGTAATCTAACAAATATTTAAAAAAAATTGAATTTTTAATATTAGATTTCAACATCTCTAAAAAAAGTTCGAATTTTCTTCTAGCCAACTATGCTATGCCCATCCTAAAAAAAAAAATTGTTGGATACCGGCCATTTTCTGGCCGGTAATGGATTAAATTGGGTACCGGCCAAAAAATAGCTGGTATGAATATTTTTATAACTTCCCAGCGGATCTGGGTATATTAATTAATTTCTATTAAACTTTGGATATTAATAAAAATGTCGGCACAGATTGTTCCGTATTATCATATTAATATTTTTATTTTCAAAATTCTAACAGTCAATCCGAGCAAATTATCATAGTCTTCATATAAGTATATATTTGTAAACTAAATTTTACATATTTGAATTTGTTAACTATTATTTTTAGATGAGTAGAAAATTATTGTTTTTGGATGGTTCAAAATTTTCAGATTAAGTGATTTTCTATCCATATAAAAAAATAGTAAAAAAATTCTAAAATTTAGTTTACATGTACATATTTATATGAAGATAATATTAAATATTAGACATTTCAAATCAAATATTTAAATCTATAACGCAGATTAATATTCACTATGCATAATAGCATAGTCTCACTCATTAAAATAACTCTGTACATGAAAAAAGTTCGGTTCTGAAAAAATCTAACAACTGTACCTAGTTCTTATTTTTATCTTAGGGTTTGTCTATAGTACAGTAAAATTATTTTAGCTACAGTGCAGTAATTCATTTCAATTCTTTTACTGTCGTTGATTTTTTAAGGATAAAATTGGAAAAATACTCATCTGTTACCTCTCCATTCTCTATCTATTACCTCTCCGTTCTCTCTCTTCTGATTCCGAACCATTCGCCTCTACCCTATCTCTCGCTGTCGCCTCCTCATTCGCCTCTACCCTCTCGCGCGGTTTTCCCTCTCCGTTTCTCTTCAGGCCTTGCGATTCTCCTTCTTCACGGAACCTCAGATTTCACCCATTAATGGCGGTTCTAGATGAGCCAATCCGATCTATCGAGTTGTGGGTTCGAGCTTCCAGAAAGCACGAAGAAAATGCGGCAAATCCGAATCTTGAGCTGGTTCTCCTGGTACTTGGATATCGGCGGGTCAATGCTCAACGCTATAGATGAAAATGGAAAGACGGAGCGGGTCTGGGTTCAGATTTTGGGTACGATTTTGGTAAGAAAAACGAGGATCAAAGCGCAAATAATATAAATGCAGTGTCTGGTCTGTTAAAATTAGGGACCTTGGTAAATTTAGGCAGTCTCTGGTACCAAATGTTTGCTTGACCAGGTTTTAGGCAGTTTTTAGGTGGAATTTTCAGTATTTTTTTAGTCATGTACTTGGCCCAAATTTGCTTGACAAGAATTGCTAGGTTTATAATTCAAATTTGTATATGGTACAGATCAGATTCCAACATATATACTATTTGACAAATCAGCTGAAGCTGCAAGATTTCCTGTAATCTGAATGTCAGATTTTTTAGTGCTGCATTTTTTAGAATTTAACTCTAATCTGTATCAGTAACAGAAAGCCATTTAATGTCAGAATTGTAGGACTGAGATTTTAATAGTGAGCCAAGTGCTGATTGCAAATTACAAGTTCTGTTACATACCGAAGAGGGCTTGATCTAGGCTTCTATATTTAAAGTATTCATAGACCAAAAGGGGTTGTTTCTTGCAATAGGATTTTTACATGCTTTTCAGTAGTTAAGTTATTTTCTTAAGTAGTTTCAGGCAGAATTGTAGGACTGAGATTTTAATAGTGAGCCAAGTGCTGATTGCAAATTACAAGTTTTGTTACATACCGAAGAGGGCTTGATCTAGGCTTCTATATTTAAAGTATTCATAGACCAAAAGGGGCTGTTTCTTGCAATAGGATTTTTACATGCTTTTCATGCTTTTCAGTAGATAAGTTATTTACTCAAGTAGTTTCTTTATCTTTTAGGTAACAGTAGCTGGGCTCCTTCAGCCTTTCTTTTCAGTTCTATTTGTTTTCCAAGGGCAGTTTGCACAATAGAAGAACAATTTTCTCGGCAAGGTTGAAGAGAAGAGCAATATGGGAAATGAATTGTTTGTGTAGAAGTAGCAGCAGCTTAGGTTTTTTGTTTTAATTATTCACAAGTAGAAGTATTTTTCTTACATATAGTAGGATCTTAGCTAAATTTGTGCATAATCGATTTGTTTATAGAACAGATACCTTTTTATATGGGAAATGAATTGATGCGTAAAACATTAGCTAGCGGTTAAGGTAATAACAAACAAGAACAACAGTAACAGTAATGAATTAAATATGAAATAACTCCACAATGCCCATCACAGAATATTAACATATAATTATTTTACAAATTTGATATATTTATTCCATGATATATCCATATACTTCATGTAAATTTCTGATGCACAATTGTTATGTTAAAAAAATTTAACTGCATGTTTAAAAACTTCGTCACAACGAGCACAATCAGCCTGAGAAATATGTATGTCATAGCCATTCTTATAACAAATAAAGTTTCTTTTCATCTAGGCCTTGTACAGTTTTATTACATAAATTGGCTCATAAATAAAGAGTTAAATAGCTCTTCAGGAATTAAAAAGAACATAAACAGAAGCAAAGGCATTTGTTACATAAATAATAAAGTTTCTTACAATTCTAATCCTTTATACACAGACCAATTCTAAAACAAAACATCACTAACATACCAAACCTGTGACCCTAGCCGACGCCTCCCCCTACTGTTTTCCTGCTTCGCACTCCCTAGCCCTCTTCCATTCTGCTCTCCTCATCGGCATTGCCATCATTACCAGTCGCAATTTGCTCAACAAAATAGGAGGGAAAGTACAACAAATATACAATTAAATCAAAATGGTACCAGTATGCTGATTTCATCGTATTACAAACACTAAATTTAATTGTAAAAAACACCATATTGATAAAAGCACCATACTTGATCATGTTCATCAAAGCATAAATTTACAAAAACACAAAGTATTACTATACCAAAATACCACTTGTATCCTTGTACCAAGATATCTCTTCTATAACTATAACAAAATATCCTTACTTAACTTGAAATCGTCATCTTCACTGTCACTTCAGCTATTATGTCTCAAATTGAAAATGCACAAATTCAGTGCTTCAGGTTCAGTGTGCAACAGTACACTGGTACTGTACATGACTGGTACGGATATCTGCAAAGGACTTGAGATTGTTGTCTGAGAGAAGCAATGCCAACAACACTCAGCAAGAGATTTTACATTCAAACTTATAAAAGCATCTCGCACGTCTTCTCTTGGAAGGTTGCACGACAAATTTTCCCTTCTGGCAGGTATGTTGGTACATCTTTCAAATACAATGAACCTATAAATATAAAAGTTAGGTTTCTGTCAGCTTAATATTTTAGCTAGGTCATTTAGCTAGGTCATTTAGCTACTTGGCATCAGGCATGTACAAAGGCACCTCAGTGAGGTGCATAATATAATTTGCAACTAAAAACCAATGTTTCTTTGGTACTTGGGAACAAATTGAACAGTGATAAAAATGTATGTTCCTTTATGTTTTGACAATATTGAACTTATTTAATCAACCCTTTACCAATCAAATCTAAATTGAAGTAAATTAAAGCCAAGCATCTGATATGAAGGAACAAGTAGCATTTTTTTTGTTTAACTTGACCTTTGTTTTACAATTATTTCTGAAAAGTTTTCATAGATAGAATGATAGCAAGAAGTGAGAGAGTAGGTCTCTCTCACCTGAATGACAATTCTACCACAATTTGGAATGCAAATCCATTGTGTGTATGTATATCAGAAAATGTTAAGTTGTTAACTGTTTATTATGCCTCTTCCAACATTCTCAGTTATTATCGATATTGCAAACAATGAAATCGAGCTATTAGCATTTGCATCAAAAGAAAATGAAGACTTTGGCATGTACAAACTGCAAATAGTTGATTCATATTCTCCTAATTCAATTAAAATTATCCCAAATAAATACCAACCAAACCAATGAGACGGTAACATAACCCAAACAACATTTGTGGGCCTATTTAAATTAATTAACTCTTTTACTTCTATATTTTGGCTTACAAGTTACAAGTTAACGAAAAGAAACTAGAACTTAGGGGTACTGCCAATTATAACACCAGTAAGAGGCTAAATTGGAGGTACCACCAGTTAACAAATTAATGAAAAGAATGAATAAAATTGACACGATTACAGACCTACGACACGAAGGTGATGCAAGGATTGAAGAAAGACAACAAAGACTACGCCTACTAGGAAGTGTCACGGCACGTCAATTTGGGGAAAACTGACTGATCGGACGATCCACTAAGATCTGGATCACCCAATCACAATTTGGAGAAATAAAAACCAAAATAAAAATAAAAGATGCTGAGAATTAGAGAGGAAATGTAGAGAGAAGTACCTAAGAGGAGAGGACGCCTGTCTTCGTCACTGCGAGAGGATCTGAAAGAGGTGCGTCTGAAAGAGATTGGGCGGAGAGCTTCTCACGCGCGCGGGTAGAGAGGAGAGGCGGAGACTTGGCCAAGGCGGGGTGCGGAGAGGGGCGGCGCGTGAGAGAAGCAGAGAGGCAGAGAGGCGGAAGGGTTTGGGTTTGGGTTTATGGAGGAAATCACGTCTGGACGAGAGAGAAGAGGAGGAGAGGAGCAGGAGACGTAGATGGAGGGTAAGAAAGAGAAGAAATAGACGGACTATTTTACTCTTTCGAAAAAACATTTCCGTTTAATTTAACGCGATATAGAATTATGAGAGTTAAATAGTCTATCTAATCTGAACCATTTAATAGATAAAATTAACGATTGTGATTTTGTTTAATTTTGTTGTACTAAGGCCAATATAATTTTACTGTACTATAGACAAACCCTTTATCTTATCCTAACAGCAAAACATAATTATCACTTACCAACAACTCTCAGATATCTGGGTCGCGCATTACAGCCAAAGCACGGATATCTGTGCGCTGTAAGCCTGTAACGAAGTCAAAATCTTTGAATTCCCGAAGCATCTAATTATGCAACCACTTGTTCGACTCTTTAACCAATAAGTTAATTTGTAATTAATTCGCCAAATAGAGACAGGTGCGCTGCCACCTGGCGCAAAGAAAAGCTTGCTCTTTAGTCTTTTCGGGTCGTGTCACGAGCAGAGCTCTTTCTTTCCTTCATTGCCTCCCTACCTACGGAAAGAATACAAAAACAAATAAATTAGGGAATTAATAAACTAGGGTTTTTGGGGTTTGGTGCTTGGATGTTGTTGAGGCATGGGCATCCTATCCATGGGGAAGTCATTCAAGGAATCGCTGAAGGTGCTGGAAGCTGACATACAGCACGCCAATTCACTGTAAGTCCACTTCCCGCAACTGAAATTCTGATTATTTCGTTCTATTTGCACATATTTCTCGCATGCCTGGTTTTGCCACTTGTGAGGGTTTTTCCTTTTCTCTTTATATTTTGAATTTTGCAGCTCAGCATGTTATCTTGTCACTAGTGTCAGTATTTATTGGTATCAATTTGAATGAACTCTATTAATTACTTATTGCGGAGTGCTTCGTTGGGTTATTTTTAAGTTAAGATTTGCTCAATTTCTCTTTCTCTTTTTTCTTTTGTTATTTTGGGCGGTGATAGTTTATGTGAGAATAATAGTGCTGTTAGCATGTCATGTTCCAAATTTGTCACTTATTTTTTCAAAAAAGTCCAAAATCTTAAACAAATTAATATATGCCCCTTGCCCCAACGACATGAAATCAGGGTTAAGCTGAGCTTCCATTTCGGATTGAGCTATCCGAAATTTATTGACAGAGCTATTCGGCTTCACGAAGATCACCAGTCGTATCCATTTTCGTTCTCTCTTGGTCTTGCGCTGCCTGTAGCCTAAATAACTCTTGTCAATATCTTTACCCCTGAATAGCTGGCAATTTATTCATGCTGCCCGCTTTTATTGGCAAGGGGTCAGATCAAGTGTGGCATGGATAACCCAGATCAAATTGTGGTGTCATTACCAAATTAAAATTAAAAATAAAATAAAGGCCGCTTTTTATAGCCCCCTAACATCGGAAGCCTAATCTGTGGTATAACTTAAAAAAAATGTGCATCTTGAGAAAACATCAAGTCTAATATATATATATTTTTTGATGTAATTCAGGGCTTCAGAATTTAAGAGGGAGTATGACGGGGCATGCCTGCAGATGAGGATGGCATACAGTCCCGTGGCACATATTTTTCTATATCTTGTCCAATGGACTGACTGTAGCTTTGCTATTGCTGGCACTCTTGGTTTTCTACGAATACTCATTTACAAGGTCTTTCTTTGTTCTGTTTTTCCTTAATTCTCTGTATTTCTTTTTTCTAGTAACATTTCATGGGCTCAAATGATCAAGGTAGAACCCTTCTTGTTGAAACATCTGAGAGCGGCTGAGTTTAATTTTTAGGAATATAATTATGCAAGTTAATTACTCAAAGCCAGACAGTGGTAGTAGGGGTGTCAATGGCACCCTTGGGGGGGATTTTGAGTTTTAGTGGAAATTTATCGGTTCTGACCGACTTTGCCCTCCCCTCGGATTTTTTTTTGCCCCCTCTGGACCTTTAATTTGTAATTCGAGTTAAATTTAGGGTTAAAATTGAAATAAATCTGTTGAATTTTGCTTGGTAATTATAATTATAAGTCAGAGCATCAGAAATTACAAGTCAAAGTATTGTAAAGTATAAGTTAAAGCATTGTTATTTACCCAATTGGTTAATGGATTTAAACCCGATTCGATATTTTTTTGCCCCCTTGACGAAAATCCTGGATCCGCCCCTGCTTTTACCCGTTTACCCAACCTGTACCGTATTCGATAAGACAAGTACGTGTAAGATTTTTTTTTTTCCGTTTAGCTTATTCGTACAGGTAAGGGTAAAGTTTTTTTTGGTTAGCATTATGGTTAAGGGTACGGGTAAAGACTATTCCTTGCCCATTATCCTATACGGTAATAATTAGAAATAAAAATTATAAAATTATATGTATATATATATATATATATATATATATATATATATATATATATATATATATATGAGGAGGGTTCCAATGCACCAAAATTTGGTGCACCAAAATGCATCCAAAACTCATATATCTTCATTTTCAAAGTTCAAATAGTCGATTCGATCCTTCCAGTGTGTTCTTCATATTAAAATGTACTTGGAGACCAAATTTTACATTTTTTGGAAATTTTTTACTATTTTTTCAGAATTTTTGAAAATCACCACTTTGCTGAATTTCAAATTATTGTTTGGTGATTTTCAAAAATTCTGAAAAAATAGTAAAAAATTTCCAAAAAATATAAAATTTGGTCTCCAAGCACATTTTAATATGAAGAACACGCTGAAAGGATCGAATCGACTATTTGAACTTTGAAAATGAAGATTATGAGTTTTTGGTGCATTTTGGTGCACCAAATTTTGGTGCATTGGAACCCTCCTCTATATATATATATATATAGAGCTGGGCTATGGTGAGTTGTGAAGTAAGATGTCATTTTTACTTCACGCTCATATTTTTATTTTGAAAATCCAAACACCCGATCCGAACCGCTCAACATGTTCTAAATATTGAAATGTGCTTGGAGACTAAATTTTACATTTTTTGGAATTTTTTTACTATTTATTAAGCCACTTTGAATATTGCTGATCCGGTGGTCCAGAAAATTTTACTGTTATTTACTGTTCACAGTGGATCAGCGATTTCAAAGTGGCTTAATGAATAGTAAAAAAATTCCAAAAAATGTAAAATTTAGTCTCGAAGCACATTTCAATATTTAGAAAAAGTTGAACGGTTCGGATCGGGTATTTGGATTTTCAAAATGAAAATATGGCGTGAAGTAAAACGATGTTTTACTTCGCAACTCACCATAGCCTATCTCTCTATATATATATATATAGAGAGAGAGAGATGGGCTATTGTGCTTCGCGAAATAAATGGGGGGTTTACTTCGGGCCATATTTTCATTTTTGAAAATCCAAACAACCGATCCAAACCGTTCAACATGTTCTAAATATTGAAATGTGCTTGGAGACTAAATTTTACATTTTTTGGAATTTTTTTACTATTTATTAAGCCACTTTGAAAATCGCTGATCCGGTGGTCCAGAAAATTTTACTGTTTTTTACTCACAGTGGATCACCAATTTTCAAAGTGGCTTAATAAATAGTAAAAAAATTCCAAAAAATGTAAAATTTAGTCTCCAAGCACATTTCAATATTTAGAACATGTTGAACGGTTCGGATCGGTTGTTTGGATTTTCAAAAATAAAAATATGGCCCGAAGTAAACCCCCCATTTACTTCGCAAAGCACAATAGCCCATCTCTCTCTCTCTCTATATATATATATATATATTTATATGAAGATGATGAGTGGTATGATATAATGTTACCATGACTCAGATATCTATTCAATGGCACCCTTCTACAGTTTTACCGGTTTACCTGACTCGGTCCGTATTCGATAAGACGGGTACGGGTAAGTTTTTTTTTTCATTTAGCTTATCGGGTACGGTAAGGGTAAATTTTTTTTTTGTTAACTAACATGTAGATCATTTATTCAAGTTTTTTTTGTCTGAGCAGGTTTATTTAGATGGAACTACAACTATGTCTACACATGAAAGAAAAGCGAGCATCAGGGAATTTTATGGTATATGATTTTAGTTTAAAATCAGCTTTCTCACTCTGGTTTCTTTGCTATTTCATTCAATGGAATATACACATTTAGAATTGTCTTTCCTCTACAAGTAAGCATTGTCACTGCATTCAGGGGCGGAAGGTAGTACAAGGTAAAGGTAGCTAAGTAAACCCAAGGTTTTTAAATTTTTTTAATAGGTACATAGAAATTTTACTAAAATTGTTATTTTATATGTACTAGCCACCCCTGTGATTATACAAGAAATTTAAAGGACATATGTATAAAAGTAACATATCCCTTCTTTTGCTTTGGTTTTCCAACTTATCAGATCACATGAACAAGTGACTTGGAAAGTTGTTAAATGTAGAAAGGTTTTTTTTTTGTGATATAGAAAGATACAAAATAAATTAGGAAAATAATAGCAGTGCGGTTACCGAAAAAAAATAAAAGTTATTGAAATTTAGAATGCACGGTTAGAGGAAATAATTTGTTTTCCAAATATAACCTTGGGCCTCTTTTTTTTTAAGAAGAAACTTCTACATTTAAAATAAGGAAAAAAAAGTAGAAAAACTTTCTTTTCTTTCGCTATTGGAAATTTAGAAATTTAAAATAAAGAAGCCACAGATTCTCTAACCGTGCATCCTAAATTAAAAAAAAAACTTCTTTTTTTTGCTTTCTAATAACCATGCAATCGTGCATCTAAATTTGAAAAAACTTCTTTTCTAATAACTTTTTCAATTTAGAAATTTAGAAGCAATGAAAAGAAAAGGGAAGCCAAGGATTAAAAAGCAGAAAATAGCGAACTATAGAAAAATTTAAAATAAGGAAGGTATATGAATATGTTATTTTTTTTTTTTGATAAACATGTTATTTATTGGTGTTAGTTATTTATTGTAACTTTTATAAAATCAAATAGTGAAGAATCATATTATCTCATGTTATATAGATTTTGGTTTTTTATTATAATATATATTTTTTAATTTATGATGTTAAGTCGGTTAGCCTCCCCTATACTCAAAGTCGAGTTCCGCCCCTGACTGCATTTCCATAATAGAATTTGTTGCTTCAATATACCTGTCTTAATTATCTTATTATTCGATGTATTGTATCCTGTTGAAGAAGTATTCTGCTATGTACTTAAAAAGGAAAATAGAATGATCTTTATCCATCTTTCTGTTCAGATACCTTTAAACTAAATTCTTGAGTTGTGCTAAAGTGCTTCATAAAGTAAAGATGTGTCCTTGAGTTCCAGATCTCAATATCCAAAATTGGAATGACAGATCCGAACTGCTCAATGTTATCCACATGTCGAAATCTCGTTGGAAACCAAAATTTACTTTATTTAGATTATTTTTACAAAAGAAAATCAGCACTATTGGATGGTTTAGAATCCTCTAGATTAATGAATTTTCTCCTATCAGGGAAAAAATAGTAAAAATAGTCTTGAGTGAGGCTATGGTAATATGCATAGCGCACTTTGGTCCATACTATGGATGCATATCTCCAATTTAAAGTCCAAACAGTCGTCATCCGAACTGCTCAACATGATCTCCATTTGAAAATGTGCTTGGAGGCCAAATTTTACATTTTTGTAGAATTTTTTTACTATTTTTTTAGAGGGGTAGAAATCACTACTTTCAGATTGTCCAGAATCTTTAGATCAAGTGATTTTGTACTTGTTAAATAAATAGTAAACAAATTCTAAAAAATGAAAAATTTGTCATCCATGTTTGGGACTAAAGGCTTGGATGTTGTTGTTGTCATCCAAGTTCATTTTCATATGGAGATAATGATGAACGGTTCAAATAAATTCAACTATTTGGACTTTGTAAATGAAGATATGGATCTATAGTACGGACCAAAGTGCACTATGCATAGTACCGTAGCCTCACTAGAATAATCTAAAAAATATATATAAATCTGATCTTTAACAAGTAGATAATATTGAGCAGCTTGGATAAGGTCGTTCGAATTTCAAATATCAAGATTTGGAGTGGAAGTAACGGTACATTTTTCTATTTATAAAGCACCTTAGCACAACTCCTAAATCAATTATAATTTATAAGTTAATAAATATATTGTAAATGTTATGTACTTAATGTACCATAACACTTTCTATATTCAACATAAGCAGCTGTATTATTTCCTTCACTGATGCAACTTGGAATGGGAATCAGCGACATGGAAGACAGGAAGCAAAAGGCAATTTGCTTGGAGAGATATCGAAAGAGAGAACATGAGGAAAAGAGAAAGCAACTTCTGTATGAGATTGAGGATGAGATAGAAGAGGAATGTGGAATCTGCTTGGAGACCAATAGCAGAGTTGTTCTACCCAACTGCACTCATTCCATGTGCTTAAGCTGCTACCGTGATTGGTATGCATATTATATGCTCAATTTAAGTGATTGCAAGCACATGAGGCTATGGTACTATGCATAGCACGAAATGGTCCGTACTATGAATCAGTATCTCATTTTCAAAGTTCAAATAGTCGATCTGAACCATTCAACATGATCACCATATGAATATGTAATTGCAGACTAAATTTTACTTTTTTGTAATTTTTCTACAATTTTTTAGATAGGTAAAAAATCACTACTTTTGAATGGTCTAGAATTTTTAGATCAAGTGATTTTCTACCTATCTAAAAAAGTAATAAAAAATTGTAAATAATGTAAAATTTAGTCTGCAAATACATTTTCATATGGAGATCACGTTGAACAGTTCAGATCGGTTGTATGGATATTAAAAACGGAGATATTGATCCATAGTACGGAACAATCTGCGCTATGCATAGTACCATAGCCTCACTAATTACCAGACTTCCAGTACTATATTAGGCTTTATCCAATGATCTGAAGTAGATGTGAAAGAAAAAGTTTGAAAGACCAGTACAATACTGATACAAACCATGGCCGAACTGTACCAGGTTCTGAATCTTCTGATGCTGACATCTTATAACCTTGTTGTATGTTGATTCGTGGTCTCTTAAAGAAGTTT